>CM075982.1:33043631-33131039 GCA_038087875.1 Malacoraja senta
GGAGCAGGATTGCACAGTCGCCGGAGTCGATGGCAAGAAGGAGGTCGTTGTGTACCTTCAACAAGGCAGACTCTGTGCTGTGGTGGGCCCTGAAACCTGATTATAAAATTTCCAGGATGGTATTTTGGTGTAGATAAAGCATTAGTTGGTTTAGAATTACCTTTTCAAGGACTTCTGAGAGGAAAGGCAGTTTGGAAATAGGTCTGTAGTTGCTAGGCAAGGTGGGGTCTAGGTTAGTTTTTTTCAGGAGGGGCTGAACCACCGCATGCTTGAAACAGGTTGGAACAGTGCCAGTGGCCAGAGAACTGTTGATGTTGGGATATTGGGACCGACTATTGCAAAGACATCCTTCAGAAGGGCAGAGGGGACAACGTCAAGGGGGCAGGTTGCAGGTTTCATGGTGGAGACAAGCTTCACAAGGGAGGATAGAGTAACGGGTTGGAAGCAGTCTAATTTAGCAGTCTAAAAGAGACAGCTAGGTCACGGGTGGGAGGGGAAATATTCGTTCTAATGTTCTCAACTTTACTGTTGAAAAAAGTAGAGAATTCTTCGCACTTTGCAGGGGACCCAGCTAAGCTGGTACTGGGGGCAGGACATATGACAGAGAAAATAGTACTAAATAGGACCTTGGAATTTTGAGCGTTTTTGGAAATAAGGTCGGAAAAGTATTGTGTTCTCGCAGACTTTATTGCTTCCTGTTATTGAGAAGATTGTTTCTCAGAAGTTCAAAGGAAATTTGAAGCTTATCACATTTATACTTCCATTCTGATTTTCTGCACTCTCTTCTTAGGGCTCTGGGGGTGTCATTGAGCCAAGGCCAACCTTTAGGTTTAGGCTTTCTCATTTTAAGAGGAGCAACAGAATCCAGGATGGAAGAGCAAGTGGAATTGAATAAAAGAATGAGATCGTCAGTGCTGAGATGGAGGGGAGAAGCCTCGATGGTGCAGATGACGGGAGCAGCAATGAGAGCCTCAGAGAACTTACTGGCAGTCGAAGAGGTTATGTAGCGGGAGTAGCGAACAGGGAGATGGGATTTTGAGGGAGACAAAGGCAGAGATGCATCAAATATAATTGCACTATGATCTGACAGACAAGCATGGACAAAATAGTCTGAAGGGCCAGTTTCCATTCTCTATGACTATATATAACAGGCTTATATAGAGTGCACTCAGGCCATCCGAGTACATTCATGTGTTTTGATGGGTGCGTTCTCCATAGGATATTAGGCATGAATATTATATGTACCCTGTGGCCTTATAAGCATGTTTGTGTATACCTATGAATATTTGCCTGGAACCTTTGCGTATGTGACAGGGAGAGTTGACATGGTATAATATAGGAATAATCAATAAGCTTAAATTAAGAGCCCAAGTGCTGTGTGAAAAACAAAGTCTGAGAAACCACCTTCAGTCACTTCCTCTCTGCTGATGACTGTGCACAATGCAAGCTCAGAGCATGACTTGCAGGAAAGCTTGGACACATTTGCCAATCCCTGTGGCATCTTTGGCCTCACAATAAGCACAAAGCAAATGAAATTCTACTCCAGCCTGCAGCCTAAACAAGTGAATGGTCAATGGCATTCTGAAGCTGACCTGCAACAAAGAATTCAGGCAAATCTTCAAGGACCTACGCTGTGGGAAACTGGAGACGAAATTGCAGGCGCCCTGGCTGAGATATATGAATCATAATTAGACATGGGTGAGGTGCCAGAAGAATGGAGGGTGACTAATGTTGTGCCTCTATTTAAGAAGGGCTGCAACGAGAAGTCTGCGAACTATAGACCAGTGAGTCTAACATTTGTGGTAGGCAAGTTACTGGTGGGAATTCTGAGGGATAAGATATACATGCATTTGGATAGGCCGGGGCTGATTATGGATAGTCAGCATGGTTTTGTATGTGGGAGATTGTGCCTCATGAATCTGATTGAGTTTTTTGAAGATGTAAGCAAAGAAGAATGATGAGAGCAAAGCTGTAGATGCTGTCTATATGGATTTCAGCAAGGCATTTAGTATAGGAGGCTGCTCTGGAGGATGATATCGCATGGATCCAGGGAGAGTTAGCGGATTGAATTGAAAATTTGTTTTATGGAATGAAGCAGAGGGTGATGGTGGAAGGTTATTTTTCTAACTGGAGGCCTATGATTAGTGGTGTGCCTCTGGAATCGGAGTGTACAAGGCATAATTAGTAAGTTTGCCGATTACACTGTCGTAGGTGGTATTATAGATAGTGAAGATGGTTATCAAAATTTATGGCAGGGTCTTGATCAGGTGGGCTGAGTAATGCAGATAAATGAGAGGCGTTGTCTTTTGGGAAGTTAAATCAGGGCATGATCTTCACAGTGAAAGACAGCTCTGTGGAGTGTTGGAGGGCACAAGGATCTAAGAGTCCAGGTACATGGTTCCTTGAAAGTGGCATCACAGGTAGATTGGGTAGTCAATCTGGGTATTGAGTACAGAAGTTGGGATATTATGTTCCAAAATATGTTGCTCAGATCACATTTGGAGTAGTGTTTTCAGTTTTGGACACCCTGCCATAGAAAATATGTCATTAAGCTGAAAAGAGTGCAGAGAAGAATTACAAGGATATTACCAGGAATTGACGGCCTGAGCTATAGGGGGCGGTTGGGCAGGCTAGGACTTTATTCGGACCACAGGAGGTTGAGGGTGATCTTGCAGAGGTGTATAAGATCATGAGGGGAATAGATAGGGTAGATGCACAGAATCTTTTACCCAGAGTAGGGGAATCAAGATCTAGATCAAGATCTAAGGTGACTACAAGACTGCTAAACAGCTTCCTGCCATATGCTGTGAGGCTGCTAAACAGCCACTCTGTACTCACAGTCACCTGATTCTGCGGTTTGGCACGGGCACTATAATAACTGGCACTGGCCACTTCAATAACTGGCACTGGCCACTCAAATCAGCCACCCCGGACATGTTTATGATTGGTCTTACTGTATTTTAACGTTGTTTGTATCTATTTTAACTTATACTGTTCCATCAGGGACTGGATTGTTTTAGTGTTGTTATTATTATTATTATGTGTGAAATGTTTTAAACGTCATGTGCGATGCTCCGGTATTCCCTGGGAAACGTCTTTTCGTTTTGCACTGCACAACTGTTGCTTGCAAGATGACAATAAAGGAATTGAATTGAATTGAATTGAATTAAGGTGAGAGGGAAAGATTTAATTGGAACCGAAGGTACAACTTTTTCACAGCCACTATCTTCAGCCACTTACGGAGAGCAGACTGTAATGGGTGGCAGTACCCCAGGTCACGTGGGAGACAGGAAAAAGAGGTTCAAAGAGTCTCTTCAACCATCCCTGAAGCGTTTCAACATTGTCTCACACCACCGGGAGCAGCAGGCACTGAATCCTCCTGTTTGGGGAACTTACATAAAATGTGGTGTTGCATCATACGAGGGAGCTGGAGTGGAGGAAGCAAAGAGCAAAAGAGAATCTTGAAAATAAAGAACCACTGATGCTACATCATCGACTGTAGCTCAGTGCCCTGTGTGGAACGCATGTTTGAGTCCAGATTGGTCTAATCAGTACACATCATAACACAGTGGACTAGATGTCATGGTCTTACTCGAGAATGAGTGACCAACAACTACCATACAAGAGGCTGCTGCAAAAGTAAGAGTCATAGAGTCTTACAGAGTGGAAACAGGCCCTTAGGCCCAACTTGCCCACACTGGCCAACATGTCCCGTCTACATGTAGGCAGGAACTGCAGATGTTGGTTTAAACCGAAGATAGACACAAAAATCTTCGGGACAGGCAGTATCTCTGGCAAGAAGAAATGGGTCTACACTAGTCCCACCTGCCTGCGTTTAGCCCATATCCGTCTAAACCTTTCCTATCCATTTACGTGTTTAAATATTTCTTAAACACCTGTCTCAATTACCACCCCTGGCAGCTCACTCCATACACTTACCACCCTCTGCGTGAAAAAGTTACCCCTCAGGTTCCTATTAAGAGCCCAAGTTATTGGAGGAAGTAGATTGAAAACTGGCTGCTACGTAGATGACAGTTGGAATGAAAGGGTACTTTTTTAGGCTGGAGAAATGTAATTGGTGGAGTACCCCAGGGATCAGCTCTTGGCTGACAATTGATTAGTATTCACATTAATCACCTGGTGTAGAGAATGTGCCAAAGTTTCCGAGTTTGCCATCGATACGGTATAGGTGAAGGGCGTTGAGATGAGAATATTGTGTTTCTGCAGCAGGTACTAGGTGGATGTAGATGCGCTATAGAAAGCATTTTATCAGGATGCGAACAGCTCCATCAAAGACCGCATAAAATTGCAGACAATTGTGGACGCAGCCTAGACCACCACACAACCAACCTCCCTTCCAATGACTCCATCGACACTTCACGCTGCCTCGGCAAGGCCACCAGCATGATCAATAATGAGTCTCACCCTGGTCACTCCCTCTTCTCCCCTCTCCCATCAGGCAAGAGATGCAGAAGTGTGACAACACACAGCTCCAGATTCAGGAACAGTTTCTTCCCAGCTGTTATCAGGCAACTGAAACATCCTATCACCAACTAGAGAGCGGTTATGAGCTACTATCTACCTCACTGGAGACCCTCAGACTTCACTGGCTTTATCTTGCACTAAACATTATACCCTTTATCATGTATCTACACTGCGGATGGCTTGACTGTAATCAGGTAGCATGTGCAGTTTGGTAAGAGGAGTCAAAAGGCAAATTATCATCTAAGTGGAGAACGCTTGCAAATGAGTGAAGGCCAATGTTGGACGATGTTCTATCTAGTGCTTGAAATGTTAGCAGTAGGTCAAAAAAGTAGTTGAGAACAAAAACATCAATTTGGCTTTCATTGCAGAGAAGTTGATTGATTGTTAAAACTTTATTCATCCCCGGACGGAAATTGTTCTGCTGACAGTCACATCACACAAGGTACACAAAACTTGAAATTACAAGTTAAAATAAAAAGACAAGCGACTGTTGTCTGGCTGCCGTGTGCACAGCACCTTCACCGGAACAAATGAACAAACAAACACAGACTTATCCCCTGGACAGAGGATTCTAAACTAGAGTGCCCCCCCCCCCACCCCCCCCCCCACCCCCCCCCCCCCCCCCCCCCCCATCCCCCCCCCTCTGCCACACCGGGTCCCCCTTTGTTCTCCCACTATCCCTCACAGCGGGTCCCCCCACGCCGGGTCCCCATTGTCTTTCCCCTCTCCCTCACGCTCATCGACCGCGAGGCCCCACTGCCGCTGCCGAGGCTCCCATTGAAATATTCCACATTGAAGTATGTGGAAGATTTGTTCCAGTTCCAAAGGATGTTGGTGGGGCCACACCTGGAGTACTGTGCACAATTTTGGATCCCTTACCTTGTGAAGCCTCTTTTGGATGTAGAAACAAGGAACTGCGGATACTGGTTTACAATAGAAGACACAAAGTTCTGGAGTAACTCAGTGGGGTCTGACGGCATCTTTGAAAAACGGATAGGTGGAGTATCCTGTTGGGACCCTTCTTCAGACTGATTGTGATGGGTGGCGGGGGAAAGAAAGCTGGAAGAGAGATGGGGCAGTGAGTAGGTTGATACAGATGAGGAGTTTTTTTTTAAATAGGCAGATGGTTGGACAAAGGCCAGAGATAAAAAGACAGAAAAAGATTCAGTGCTGGAGTAACTCAGCAGGTCAGGCAGCATATCCAGTGAGCCTGGATAGGTGACGTTTCAAGTTAGGACCCTTATTCAGACTGATTGTAGGGGAGGGAGAGGAAGGAAGCAAGAAGAGAGGAGTGGCAGGACAAAGTGTGGCAGGTAATAGGAGAATTGGTGATGAGATCGGAAACAGTCTGGGCCCTGTGTTTGTAGGCTGATGGTCAAGGGGTAGATATGAAGAACTGGCACCTGGCCCCACTACAGTAGAGGTCAGCCCACCACACCACAATGGCACCTCCCTTGTCGGCGGCTTTAATAACAGATGGGATTGATGCTGAGTGAGCAGAGGCCTGTGCTGAGGGATGCGATTAGAGTGGGACCAGAGGTCAAGATGGTTGATGTCGCGTCAGCAGTTGGAACTGAAAAGGTCCAGAGAGGGTAGAAGGCACGTCATAAAAGTTTTCACTGTACATAGAAATATAGAAACATAGAAAATAGGTGCAGGAGGAGGCCATTTGGCCCTTCCGGCCAGCACCGCCATTCATTGTGATCATGGCTGATCGTCCACAAGCAATAACCCGTGCCTGCCTTCTCCCCATATACCTTGATTCCACTAGCCCCTAGAGCTCTATCTAACTCTAACTCTCTCTTAAATCCATCCAGTGATTTGGCCTCCACTGCCCTCTGTGGCAGGAAATTCCACAATTTCACAACTCTGGGTGAAAAAGTTTTTTCTCACCTCAGTCTTAAATGGCCTCCCCTTCATTCTAAGACTGTGGCCCCTGGTTCTGGACTCGCCCAACATTGGTACACGTGACAATAAACTCAAACTCGAGATCAAGGCACATGTGTACATGTGCTAATGTACATCTAAGATGGGTGCGTGTTCGTGTGTGCGCGAGTGCACACATCTGTACAAATACATGGTGAGTGTACATGAATACGTTTGAGATGTGTGTGTGTCTACATATACATGGTGTGCATATGCTGGCCAAGTCACCCCTGCTCAAGCCTTGCGGAGGTGGGTCTTCTTGTGCCTGTCCTGTCCTGTGTATGAAAATGTATTCATTTTCTTTAATTAGATGGCACCGTCCAAGAGGAGGAAAGACAAAAGAAAGTTCCGGAAATCCCCCCGCGACCTACGCTCAGTGAGATCTTGGCGCATTGCACTGAGCAAACCAAGAGTAAAATAAAGTGAGGGTGAGTCCGGAGGGGGACCCTCAGCGTCAGGTGTGTCCATGTCGACAGGATGCCAGCTGTGCTACACGCGTGTCGACAGGATACCAGCTGTGCTACATGCATGTCGACAGGATGCCAGCTGTGGTTCACACATGTTGACAATGTGCCAGCTGTGCTACATGGATGTTGACAATGTGCCAGCTGTGCTACATGCGTGTCGACAAGGTGCTCGCGGCAGTTCACGTGTGTTCACAGGTTTCCAGCCGAGGTTCCATCCTTTTTGTTGGTTTTGTTGAACAAATGGTTAGTAAGGGTGTCAGAGGTTATGGGGAGAAGGCAGGAGAATGGGGTTAGGAGGAATATAATCAGCCATGATCGAATGGCGTCGTAGACTTGATGGACCGAATGGCATAATTCTACTCCTATTACTTATGACCTTATGAAATGTACACTGGCACCATCCCCCAACTCTTTCTCTGCTACATTGATGACTGCATCGGAGCTGCCACCTGCACCCGTGCAGAACTCATTGATTTAATCAACTTTATCACTAACTTCCGCCCTCCCCTCAAATTCATTTGGACTATCTCTGACACCTCTCCCCGTTTTTGATCTTTGTCTCCAACATAAAGGACAATCTATCAACTGACGCCTACTACAAACCCACTGACTCCCATAGTTATGTGGACGACACCTCCTCCCACCCACTCTTGCAAAGACACCACCCCCTACTCTCAATTTCTCCATATCTGCTGTATCTGCTCCCAACAAGAGGCTTTCCATTCTAGTACATTGTTCGTTAATAAACACCCCACCCTTTCCCCTGTGCTTTCACCCCTCCCGTCCCTGTGCCCCACCTGGATGCCCACACATTTCTCCCCCCCCCCATCCCCATCCACCTGTATTCCCAGCACAAGACCTGGGATGAGTTAGTAGCTGGTCCAGATGAGGACGGGGTTAATTGGCAGATAGTCAAATGGGGGGGAGAAGGGTAGATATAGTAATAAAGTTGGAGATGATAAGTAGAGAAGACTAAAAGGAACAAATGGTGGCACCTGATGAGAAAGGAATGTGGGGAATGAAATGGTTAACCACAAATGGAGCGATAGGGGCAGAGGGAGGAAAAACAGGGGGGACCAGAGTGGAGAGGGGTGGGTGATGAGTAGACGGAGGAGAGGGCAGGAACTGGGTGACGGGGACAGGAAGTGGGACAAAAGATGCCGCTGGATCGGAGGGGAACTCAGTAGATGTGAAGTGGGAGGGAGTGGGGTTCAGTTTTGAATTACTACTGACAAAGCCAAACTCCTTCATTTGCAGTTTGCAGGCGGATCGTGTGTGGTGAAGATGACTGAGCGAGTCCACTGCCTTGTTATCGGAGTGTTGCATCTTTCTCAGCAGTGGAGAAGTAACATTTGTCACGCTTGCTTCAGGAATTGATCCACGGGATCAGTGGATGAAGACCAGGAGTGTTTCTCTGTTGTTAAAATAATAAAAGGCAACCTTAATTTCTTCACCTTATCCGTGTTCTACCTGTATTTCCCGAGACAAATGTCTGTAAAACGTTGAAGTAAAAGAACAGTTCTGAATGTTATGGTTTATTTGTAAATTAGAAAACAATCCATTCTTAGCTCTCTCGCCTTACACTGCAGACCATGTGACAACTTACAGCTGTTGCAATGTTGGCAACCAAAGCAAATGTTGTTTAACTGTAACCAGCCTTCCAAAGAAGAACAGCAAATATTTCACTGAAAGTTTATCGAGTTGTACCTGCATGAAGTCAGTGCTAAAATCCAGCATGATCCAGCATAATGACTTGAATGAGGATGTATGGCATGGTTGTAGGTTTGCACATGACATTAAAATAAGTGGTATTGTAGACAGTGAAGATGGTAATCAAGAATTACAATGAGATCTTCATCATCTGGGCAGGTGGGTCAAGGAATGACAAATACAGTTAAATTCAGGTGAAGTGTGAGGTGCACTTTGGGAAGTCAATCTAGGCATGACCTTCACAGTGAATAGTAAGATCTTGGGGAGGGTTTGGAGTACAAGGAGGGACAAGGAGTACGGGTATATAGAGCCTTGAAAGAGGCCTCAGGTAGATAGGATGGTGAAGATGGATCTTGGCATGCTGGCCCTCAGGGAATTGAGTTAAGAAATTGGGAGTTATTATAGTCGTACAGGAGCGTTGTGAGGTCACATTTGGAGGATAGTGTTCAGTTTTAGTCACGCTCCTATAGGAAAGATGGTATTATGCTGGAAAGAATGCAAATAAGATTAACGAGGATGTTGCCAGGACTTGAGGGCCTGAGCTATAGGGAGAGGTTGGGGAGCTAGGACTGAATCCCTTGAAGCATAGTTGGATGAGGGGTGATCATGAGAGGAATAGTTACGGTAGATGCACCGAGTCTTTTACATAGATTAGCATAGATTAGAGATACAGGATGGAAACGAGCCCTTCAGCCCACAGAGTCCATCAGTCACCTGTACATTAGTTCAATGCCCTTCAAACTAGGGGCAATTTACAGCAGATAATTATGATACAAACTTGCATCTTTGGAATATGTGAGAACGTCCCTAGATTGTATGTTTTCCCTGTGACCATGTGGGTTTTCTACGGGTGCTCCGGTTTCCTCCAACCGTCCCTAGTGTGTAGGTTGATCACCAGTCAGCAAACACCCACGGGCTGAAGGGCCTGTTTCCACACTGTATCTCTAAAGTGAAGTAAACAAAATAAAGTGGCGCTCTATTTGTGGTAAAATTGCTAATCGATCTCGTGCGGGTGTTCAGTCAAGCTACAGGAGTTGAGCTGCAATTCACCCACTCCTGTACCCATGTCACCATTTAGAATGATTACATAGAAACATATAAAATAGGTGCAGGAGGAGGCCATTCAGCCCTTCAAGCTAGCACCGCCATTCATTGTGATCATGGCTGATCGTCCCCAATCAATAACCCGTGCCTGCCTTCTCCCCATATCCCTTGATTCCACTAGCCCCTAGAGCTCTATCTAACTCTCTCTTAAATCCATCCAGTGATTTGGCCTCCACTGCCCTCTGTGGCAGGGAATTCCATAAATTCACAACTCTCTGGGTGGAAAAGTGTTTTCTCACCTCAGTCTTAAATGACCTCCCCTTTATTCTAAGACTGTGGCCCCTGGTTCTGGACTCGCCCAACATTGGGAACATTTTACCTGCATCTAGCTTGTCCAGTCCTTTTATAATTTTATATGTTTCTATAAGATATCCCCTCATTCTTCTAAACTCCAGTGAATACACGCCTAGTCTTTTCAATCTGTCCTCATATGCCATTACCTTTGGGAGAGGTGTGAATAGGTATGTGCACCCTGATATGAGTAGATGTGAAGGCAATGGCTGCATTCACCCATTGGTCACGGCCTCAAACATGTCAGGAAAGTCTGTGTTCTTCCTGAAGATTGAGCATGTGGTGTTCCTTGCCCTGAGTAAGGGGATCGCGATGGGTGGGATGTTCCTGCTGGTGGACCCACAGGGGACCATCATACAATGGGTAGTACTCTCCAACATCCCACCCTTCATACCCTAAAAGTATTTTGGTCCATAAGTCACAGGAGCTGAATGAGGCCATGCAGTCTACTCTGCCATTCAATCATTTACCCAATTCTGTAAATTACCTCTGGTGTGTAGGGGGGTCAAGGACCAGAGGACATGTGTAAGTATAGACAGAGGACTTATGTATAACATCATGAGTGGAATAGATGTGTAAATACTACTCTACTGCTGCACCACCATACCGCCCCGTTCTCATCCAGAATGGTTTAATTCTGTCTTTTTAGTCTCACGCCTGTGATCCAACCTTCTTACTGAATTACACAATCATTTTGTGCAGCACATGTCCCTCCTGATTCATGACGAGGAAATGCAAAGATCGTTTTTCTATTAGCTTCCTGTTTGAATGAGGGAACAAATGACATTCAGATTTAAATTCAGATTTATTATCGTCACCAAGGCACTGTGAAAAGCTTTGTTTTGCATGCCATTTAATCAGATAAGACATACACATAAATACAATCAAGCCAGACTCAAGTACAACCGATAGAAGAAAGGGGAAGATACAGAGTGTGGATATAGAATGTGGACTATAGTTCTCAGCATTGTAGTGCACCAGTTCAATAGACAATGTCTATTGTCCGCATTGGGGTAGAGGTGAATCGGACAGTACCCTATCCTTTCTAGATTAGAAGTTACTGGAGAGTATTCTGAGGGACAAGATAATGCATTTAGTTAGACAGAGGTCATAGTGATTATACATAGGAGATCCTATATCATGAATTGTATTGAGTTTTTTTGAAGAAGTAACCAAAAAGGTTGACGAGGGCAAAGCTGTAGACGTTATCTATATGGACTTCAGCAAGGAAATTGATGATTCCACTTAGTAGGCTTCTCTGGAAAGTTAAAATGCATGGGATCCAGGGAGAGCTGGCCGACTGGCTAGAGAATTGGCTTCATGGAAGGAAGCAGAGGGTGATGGTGGAAGGTTGCTTTCCAGCCTGTGATGAGGGTGTGCCTCCGGGATCAGTGCTGGGCCCATTGCTGTTCGTGATGTACAACAATGAATTACATTAGAATAATTTGTAAGGTTACAAAGTAGGTGGTAATGTGGATAGTGAAGATGGTTATCAACAATTACAACGGGATCTTGATCAGCTGAGCAAGTGGGCTGAGGAGTGACTAATGGAGTTTAATGCAGATAAGTACGAGGTATTGCATTTTGAGAGGTCAAACCAGGGCAGGACCCTCACAGTGGGCTCTGGGGAGTGTTGTAGAGCAAAGGGATCTTAGAGTACTGGCACATAGTTCCCAGAAAGCGGTAGATGTGGTGGTCCCATGAGGAGGTCAAGAAGGTTTTCGGTACATTGACTTTCATCAGTCAGGTAGCGGTGGAAGGTTATTGTTATGCAACGCAGAGTTATATGACATGTAGGTGAAGATGCATTTGCAGTATTGTGTTCAGTTTTGGTCACCCTGCTGTAGGAAGGATGTCATTAACCTGGAAAGAGTGCAGAGTAGATTTACGAGGATGTTGCCGGCAATCGCGGGCCTGAGCTACAGGGTGAGGTTGGGCAGGCTGGAACTTTATTCCTTGGAAAGCAGTAAGCTGAGGGGTGATCTAATAGATGTGTATAAAGAATAGGTAGGGTAAATGCACAGTCTTTTACTCAGGGTAGGGAGATCAAAAAACAGAAGACATGGGTTTAAATGGAGAGGGGCAAGATAGGGACTCATGACAGCTTTTTCACTCAAAGGGTGGAGGATATGAAGAACAAGCCGCCCGAGGAATTAATTGAGGCATATACTATCACAACATTTAAAAGGCACTTGGACAGTTACGTGGAATGGCTGTGCAGTCTTGAATATAGGGGTTAAGATGCATAGGATTCACAGCGACTTGGTTGTATGGATTATTCATATAACACGGAGCGTTGTGGTGGAAGGAAGATATTGTGGCTGGAAGTCTGTGACCAGTGGCGTTCCGCACGGATCTGTGGTGGAACCTTTGTTGTTTGTGATATAGATAAATAACACATTTGCTGACAACACCAACATTGGAGGAGTTGCAGACAGCGAGGAAGGTTGTCAGAAGATACAAAGGCTGTGGAAATGGGCGGAAAAATGATAGATGGAGTTTAATCTGAGCAAGTGTGAGGTGCTGCATTTTGAATGTAAGGGGAGAGTACACAGTTAATGGCAAACCCTTAAAAGCATTGATGTGTAGAGGGATCTTGGAGTCCAAGTTCATAGCTTACTGAAGGTGGTAGCACAGGGTGGTGAAGAAGCCATATGGCATGCTTGCCTTCATTACAGGGGGCATTGAGTATAAGATTCAGGAACTCATGTTGTAGCTTTATGCAAATTTGGTTTGGCAACATTTGGAGTATTGCGTGCATTTCTGGTCACCCCATTACAGGAAGGATGTGGAAGCATTGGAGAGGGTGCAGAAGAGGTTTACCAGAATGTTGCCTGGATTAAAAGGTTTCAGCTTTCGGGAGATAGCTTGGATTGTTTTCGACAGAACGTCGGAGGTTGAGGGGAGACTTGATAGAAATATATAAAATTATGGGAACCGTAGATAAGATCGACAGTCCGAAGCTTCTTCCCAAGGTGGAAATGTCCAACATGAGAGGGCATAGCCATGAGGTGAGAGGGCGAAAGTCTCATGGAGATGTGCGGGGCAGGTTTTTTACACAGAGAGTGATGGGGACCTAGAACGCATTGTCAGGGCTGGTGGTGGACGCAGATACGATTGTGGTGTTTAAGGGGCTTTTAGATAGGCACATGGAAATGCAGGGAACTGAGGGAAGTGGATCATGTACAGGCAGATGAGATCGGTTTAACTTGGCATCATGTTTGGCACAAATATTGTGGGTCAAAGTGCTCGTTCCTGTGCTGTACTGTTCTAAGTTTTATGTAAATATGAAACAGCCAGAGGCAAAACGTGACCATGTTCACCCTTATCGATGGAAAGGGAAGGAAATAAAGCAGAGGAGAGGTGACTTTGGTTCACTGCATGGCTCTTTCAGAGAGCCTCAATATCGTCGTAATCTTCATTATGACACTCTGAGACACCAACGTCATCGTAATCGTCTGGTGCATTGTCGATGTAATCCTGAGACAGAGACGGCTCCAAATCGGGTGGTAAATCATAGTCGTGGGATGTGCTGTCTTGGTTGTCCGACTTGCTCACTGGGTTCTCTGTGGGATAATGAACGTTGTCAGGCTTTAGTTTAGCGAAACAGCGCAAAAAAGGACCCTTTGGCCCGCTGCGTTCGTGCCGACTAGCGAGAGCCTTACAGCGCCAGAGACCCAGGTTCGATCCTGACTATGGGTGCTCTCTGTACGCAAAACATAGAAACATAGAAAATAGGTGCAGGAGGAGGCTATTCGGCCCTTCGAGCCAGCACCGCCATTCATTGTGATCACGGCTGATCGTCCCCTATCAATAACCCATGCCTGCCTTCTCCCCATATCCCTTGACTCCACTAGCCCCTAGAGCTCTATCTAACTCTCTCTTAAATCCATCCAGTGATTTGGCCTCCACTGCCCTCTGTGGCAGGGAATTTCATAAATTCACAACTCTCTGGGTGAAAACGTTTTTTCTCACCTCAGTGTTAAATGACCTCCCCTTTATTCTAAGACTATGGCCCCTGGTTCTGGACTCACCCAACATTGGGAACATTTTTCCTGCATCTAGCTTGTCCAGTCCTTTTATAATTTTATATGTTTCTATAAGATCCCCCTCATCCTTCTAAACTCCAGTGAATACAAACCACTGATATGGAGTTTGTACGTTCTCCCCGTGACCGTGTGGGTTTTCTCCAAGATCTTCGGTTTCCTCACACACTCCAAATACGTACTGGTTTTGTAGGTTAATTGGCAGTGTAAATATAAATTGTCCCTAGTGTGTGCAGGATAGTGTTAATGTGCAGGGATCGCTGGTCGACGCAGACTCCTTGGGCCGAAGGGCCTGTTTCTGCGCTGTAACTCTAAACTAAACTAAATTAAACTAGCACGATCCTACATGCTAGGGACAATTTACAATTTTACCATGCCTTTTAGCCTACCAACCTGTAGGTCTTTGGAGTGTGGGAGAAAACCGGAGTTCCCGGAGAAAAGTCAGGATTGAATCTGGGTCTTGGCGCTGTAAGGCGGCAACTCTACCGCTGCACCACCCAGAGATTTTATATCAGTCACTGACACACGAGTGTGGGAACAAAAGTGTTAATATAGCTTTGATTTAACGTCCCGTTCGGGCGGCCCTTTTTCAGTGAAGATTTGAACTGCAACATTATGACTCAGTGGTGACGTATTAAATTTTATTTTTAACACTTTGTATTAAATTTTAGTTTTAGTTTTAGAGAGACTGCTGGAGACAGGCACTTTGGCCCACCGAGTCCACGCCGACCAGCGATCACTACCTTATACACTAGGGACAAATTACAGAAGCCAATTAACTTACAAACCTGTATCTGTATGGAATGTGGGAGGAAACTGGAGCACCCGGTGAAAACCCACGCGGTCACAGGGAGACAATACAAACTCCAAACAGACAGCACCCACAGTCAGGATTGAGCCCAGATCTCTGGCGCTGTGTGGCAGCAACTTTGCTCTGCGCCCCTGTGTCAATGATCACTCAGTGGAGCATATTCCTCTCTGTGTCAGACGCCATGAGGTTGAAGGACACCCAGATGAGGGTGACTTGTGTTGCTGTCCGATGCACCCTGTGAAGGCAGGATCCACTGGGAAAGTAGCTGGATCCTAGAAACTGTCAACTGTTCCCAAAAGCTTTGGGGTTTGCTTCCCTAAACAGGACGAGAGGTGTTGGAGAGACGGGGGTGTGGTGACTGGGGGTAAGCGGTGAAGCAACTCCCTTCACACCAGGCACATGACGGCCTGAGGCAGAGCTAATGTGGCATGAGGAGGGATACCAGTAAGAATTTGAGCCAGCACAGGCCACTGCCTCGCAGCACCAAAGACTGGAGTTCTGATATTGGGCGCTTTAGTTTAGTTTAGTTTAGAGATACAGTGTGGAAACAGGCCCTTCAGCCCACCGAGTCTGCAGCGACCAATGATCACCTGTACACTAGTTCTGTCCCACACACGCACTAGGGTTAAAATTACAGAACCCAATTAACCTACAAACCTGCTCGTCTTTGGGCTGTGGGAGGAAACTGGAGCACCCGGAGAAAGCCCAGGAGATCACAAGGAGAAGGTACAAATTCCATATGGACAGCACCTGTAGTCAGGATGCAACCCGGGTCTCTGGCACTGTAAGGCAACAACTCTAGCGCTGTGCTACTGTGCTGCCCATTTGTGAGGAGGTTGCACATTGCCCTTGCGACTGTGTAGATTTCCTTCGGGTGTTCCAGTTTCCTCCCACTGCCCAGAGACCCACGGATTGGCAGGTTAATTGGGACATTGAACAGTGTAGCAAAAGAACAGCCCCTTTGGCCCATAAAGTCTATGCTCAACATCTTGTCTGCCTGCATACAATCCCTCAATTCCCTGCATATCCAAAAGCCTCATTAATGCCATTAAGGTATCTGCCTCCACACTACCCCTCGCAACCATTCTCGGAGTCCATTGTCCTAGGTGTAAAAAAACATGCTCCACACTTCTCTTTCAAACTTTATCCCTCTGATTTTAAAGTTTGGGATTTACCCAAACCTCCCAGTACCTTCCCAAACTCCTACCCAATAACTGTGTAATTTGCCCAATTTTGCACATTCCCAAGGACCAGACATATCCCTATTTGAAACGATCATAAAACCTATGGAGTTGTGATCACTATCCACAAAATGCTCTTCCACTGAAACACCAGTCATCTGGCAAGGCTCATTTCCCAAAACAAGGGCCAGTATGTTTCCTTCACAGGTTGGACGATCAGAAACCCCCCATAGATACACCTGACAAATTCTGTCTGGTCCAAGCGATTGCACTGAGGAAGGCTCAGTCATTATTGGGGAAGTTAAAATCGCCACTATGACTGTCCTGATGCTTTGGCACCTTTAGTGTAGTGTAGAAATATGGTGTGGAAACAGGCCCTTCGGCCCACCGAGTCCACACTGCCCAACGATCACCTGTACAATAGTTCTATCTGACATACTAGTGGCAATTCACAGAAGCCGATTCACCTACAAACCTGCATGTCTTTGGAATGCGAGAGGAAATCAGGGCACCTGGAGAAGACCCACGTGGTCACAGGGAGAACGTACAAACTCCGCACAGACAGCACCCGTAGTAAGGATCAAACCGGGGTCTCTGGCGCTGTCAGCAGTAACTCTACCTCTGCACAACTGTGCCGATAGTTCCTCTACACAACTGTGCCTGCATATCTGTTCCTCTATCTCCCACTGCCTGTCAGGGTCCAATAGTACTATCTCATGAGATAAGTGCAGTTTCTCATTTTTGAGCTCTACCCATTTTATCAGCGGATGATGCCTCCAGTAAGTCCCCTTTGAGTGCCACTGTAACTTTCTCCCTGATTAGCAGAGTAACTCATCCCACCTCTTTTTCCTCCCAATCTCAACATGTCTGAAACATTGAAAGCCCTGGAGCATTGAGCGTTGGTCCCTCTCGCACCATGTTCCCGCAGTTCCCAATCAATGCACCGATCAAGGTCTGTTCATCTGCTCTTTCCACAGTACTCCTTGCTTTGAAATAAACACACTTCAGACCGCCATCGATGTAGATTAGTGTCATCAGATGGCTGGTGATCATAGCGACTCTCATTGTGACTCTAGATTGCCCCAGCTCTGCCTCTGTCCTGCAGTGTGTCAGGGCCACTCCTGGACCCCCCTGCAGTGGGGAGAGAGGGAGGGAGGGATGGAGGGGACACAAAACTTCACAGTCAGCGACTCCCACCCCCACAACCCCACCCCGCTGCCCACCGCCTTACAGCTTCCAGTGCAGGGAACATCTTCACCCTGGCAGGGAGAGGGAGAGGGAGAGCAAGGTTGGTGGGACGGCTCTTGGTCCATGGACTGAGAGCAGGTGTGAGATGCCACACTGTCATTGCTGGTGCTGACTGGGGGAGGCTGCTACTGGGTGAGTGAACTGTTGTGGCGGAGTCGCGATTGGCATTGGAAGATACCACGAGCTGCCACCACGGTGCCAGGTCCTTGATCTGCCGGCCTTGCAGCTCCTGAGTCCCATGGCCCGTAATGCCCACTCCACACACAGCTCCCTGCCCACTGGACCATCTCTCAGAGCTGCCCTGGTGTTGGTCTCCGGGCCCCACCCCCCCAACACCAACAACGCTGGCACCTGGGTGAGCAGCAGCAACTCACCGTAATCATGCTCATCATCCAGCTGGTAGGTGTTATCGGTCGTGTGGACTCCTGAGGCTTTGTCCAGTGCCGGATTTCTGAAATACATGCAATACATGGAGAAAGAAGTAGGCGTCAGGTCGGCTGCAAATTCCTGACCTCACCGCGGCCTCTCCAGAGGCAGGGCCAAACTCACCTGCTCCCTGAGGGAGACCACTGTCCTGACACCATCCAGACAAGGGAGAGGTGTGTCAGAGCAAGCTGGTCAAACTGTGAACTTGAATTAATCTTCAAAGCAGCTGGTAATCATAACGTGGGCTCCACACTGATAGGCCCAGAGGAAGTATCCAAGATTAAGAATAAGGAGTAAGCCATTTAGAACGGAGACGAGGAAACACTTTTCTCACAGAGAGTGGTGAGTCTGTGGAATTCACTGCCTCAGAGGGTGGTGGAGGCCGGGTCTCTGGATACTTTCAAGAGAGAGCTAGATAGGGCTCTTAAATATAGTGGAGTCAGAGGATATGGGGAGAAAGCAGGAACGGGGTACTGATTGTGGATGATCAGCCATGATCACATTGAATGGCGGTGGGAGAGGGGGGGAGGGAAAGAGGGGGGGAGGGAAAGAGGGGGGGAGGGAAAGAGGGGGGATGGGAAAGAGGGGGGAAGGGAAAGAGGGGGGAAGGGAAAGAGGGGGGAAGGGAAAGAGGGGGGAGGGGGGAGGGGAAGAGGGGGGGAGGGGAAGAGGGGGGGGATGGGGAAGAGGGGGGAGGGGAAGAGGGTGGGGAGGGGAAGAGGGGGAGGGGTAGAGGAGGGGAAGAGGGGGGGAAGAGGGGGGAGGGGAAGAGGGGGGAGGGGCAGAGGGGGGGAGGGGAAGAGGGGGGAGGGGAAGAGGGGGGGAGGGGAAGAGGGGGGAGGGGAAGAGGGGGGAGGGGAAGAGGGGGGAGGAGAAGAGGGGGGGAAGAGGGGGGAGGGGATGCGGGGGGGGGAAGCGGGGGGAGGGGGGGTGGGAAGGGGGTGGGTAAGAGGGGGGGGAAGAGGGGGGAGGGGAAGAGGGGGGAGGAGAAGAGGGGGGAGGAGAAGAGGGGGGAGGGGTAGCGGGGGGAGGGAAGAGGGGGGAGGGGAAGAGGGGGGAGGGAAGAGGGGGGTGGGGAAGAGGGGGGAGTGGGAAAGGAGGGAGGGGAAGAAGGGGGAGGGAAAGAGGGAGGAGGGAAAGATGGGGGAGGGAAAGAGGGGGGAGGGAAAGAGGGGGGAGGGAAAGAGGGGGGAGGGAAAGAGGGGGGAGGGAAAGAGGGGGGGAGAGGGGGGTAGAGGGGGGGAAGAGGGGGGGAAGAGGGGGGGAAGGGGGGGAAGAGGGAGGGGGGGAGGGGGGAGGGAAAGAGGGGGGTGGAGGGGGGGAAGATGGGGGGGGAAGAGGGGGGAGGAGAGGGGGGGAAGAGGGGGAGGGGAAGAGGGAGGGGAAGAGGGAGGGGAAGAGGGGGGGAGAGGGGGGGAGAGGGGGGAGGGGGATGGTGAAGACGGGGGAGGGGAAGAGGGGGGAGGGGAAGAGGGGGGAGGGGAAGAGGGGGGAGGGGAAGAGGGGGGAGGGGAAGAGGGGGGAGGGGAAGAGGGGGGGAAGAGGGGGGGAAGTGGGGGGAGGGGAAGAGGGGGGTGGGGAAGAGGGGGGAGGAGAAGAGGGGGGAGGGGAAGAGGGGGGAGGGGAAGAGGGGGGAGGGGAAGAGGGGGGAGGGGAAGAGGGGGGAGGGGAAGAGTGGGGAGGGGAAGAGGGGGGAGGGGAAGAGGGGGGAGGGGAAGAGGGGGGAGGGGAAGAGGGGGGAGGGGAAGAGGGGGGAGGGGAAGAGGGGGGAGGGGGGAGGGGAAGAGGGGGGAGGGGAAGAGGGGGAGGGGAAGAGGGGGGAGGAAGAGGGGGGAGTGGGTAAGGGGGAGGGGAAGAGGGGGGAGGGGAAGAGGGGGGCGGGAGAGGGGGGCGGGAGAGGGGGGCGGGAGAGGGGGAGGGGAAGAGGGGGGAGGGGAAGAGGGGGGAGTGGGAAGAGGGGGGAGTGGGAAAGGAGGGAGTGGGAAAGGAGGGAGGGAAGGGAGGGGGGGGGAAGAGGGGGGAGGGAAAGGGGGGGGAGGGAAAGGGGGGAGGGAAAGGGGGGGAAGAGGGGGGGAGGAAGGGGGGGAAGAGGGGGGAGGGAAAGGGGGGGGAAGAGGGGGGAGGGAAAGAGGGGGGAGGGAAAGAGGGGGGAGGGAAAGAGGGGGGAGGGAAAGAGGGGGGAGGGAAAGAGGGGGGAGGGAAAGAGGGGGGAGGGAAAGAGGGGGGAGGGAAAGAGGGGGGAGGGAAAGAGGGGGGAGGGAAAGAGGGGGGAGGGAAAGAGGGGGGAGGGAAAGAGGGGGGAGGAAAGAGGGGGAGGGAAAGAGGGGGGAGGGAAAGAGGGGGGGGGAAGAGTGGGGGGAAGAGGGGGGGGGAAGAGGGGGGGGAAGAGGGGGGGGAAGGGGGGGGGAAGGGGGGGGGAAGAGGGGGGGGGAAGGGGGGGGGGAAGAGGGGGGGGGAAGAGGGGGGGGGAAGAGGGGGGGGGAAGAGGGGGGGGAAGAGGGGGGGGAAGAGGGGGGGGAAGAGGGGGGGGAAGAGGGGGGGAAGAGGGGGGGGAAGAGGGGGGGGAAGAGGGGGGGGAAGAGGGGGGGGAAGAGGGGGGGGAAGAGGGGGGGGAAGAGGGGGGGGAAGAGGGGGGGAAGAGGGGAAGAGGGGGGAGGGGAAGAGGGTGGGGAGGGGAGAGGGTGGGGAGGGGAAGAGGGTGGGGAGGGGAAGAGGGGGGGAGGGGAAGAGGGGGGGAGGGGAAGAGGGGGGGAGGGGAAGAGGGGGGGAGGGGAAGAGGGGGAGGAAGAGGGGGAGGAAGAGGGGAGGGGGAGGGGGGGAGGGGAAGAGGGGGGAGGGGAAGAGGGGGGAGGGGAAGAGGGGGGAGGGGAAGAGGGGGGAGGGGAAGAGGGGGGGAGGGGAAGAGGGGGGGAGGGGAAGAGGGGGAGGGGAGAGGGGGAGGAAGAGGGGGAGGAAGAGGGGGAGGGGGAGGGGGGAGGGGAGAGGGGGGAGGGGAAGAGGGGGGAGGGGAAGAGGGGGGAGGGGAAGAGGGGGGAGGGGAAGAGGGGGGAGGGGAAGAGGGGGGAGGGGAAGAGGGGGGAGGGGAAGAGGGGGGAGGGGAAGAGGGGGGAGGGGACGAGGGGGGAGGGGACGAGGGGGGAGGGGAAGAGGGGGGAGGGGAAGAGGGGGAAGAGGGGGGAGTGGGAAAGGGGGTGGGTAAGAGGGGGGAAGAGGGGGGAGGGGAAGAGGGGGGAGGGGAAGAGGGGGAGGAGAAGAGGGGGGAGGGGAAGAGGGGGGAAAGAGGGGGGAGGGGAAGAGGGGGGGATGGGAAGAGGGGGAAGGGGAAGAGGGGATTGGGAAAGGAGGGAGGGGAAGAGGGGGGAGGGAATGAGGGGGGTGGGAAAGAGGGGCAGGGAAAGAGGGGGGAGGGAAAGAGTGGGGAGGGAAAGAGGGGGGAGGGAAAGAGGGGGGAGGGAAAGAGGGGGAGGGAAAGAGGGGGAGGAAAGAGGGGGGAGGGAAAAAGGGGGGAGGGAAGAGGGGAGAGAGGGGGGAGAGGGGGGGAAGAGGGGGGTAGAGGGAGGGGAGAGGGGGAGGGAAGAGGGGGGTAGTGGGGGGAAGAGGGGGGGGAGAGGGGGGAAGAGGGGGGGAAAGATGGGAGGGAGATGGGGGGGATTGGGGGGAAGAGGGGGGAAGAGGGGGGAGTGGAAGAGGGGGGGTAGAGGGGGGGAAGAGGGGGAGGGGAAGAGGGAGGGGAAGAGGGGGGGAAGAGGAGGGGAAGGGGGGAAGAGGGGGAGGGGAAGAGGGGGGAGGGGAAGAGGGGGGTGGGGAAGAGGGGGGAGGGGAAGGGGGGGAGGGGAAGAGGGGGGAGGGGAAGAGGGGGGAGGGGAAGAGGGGGGAGGGGAAGAGGGGGGAGAGGTAGAGGGGGAGGGGAAGAGGGGGGAGGGGAAGAGGGGGGAATGGGAAAGGGGGGAGGGGAAGAGGGGGGGAGGGGAAGAGGGGGGGAGGGGAAGAGGGGGGAAGAGGGGGGAAGAGGGGGGGTGGGAAGTGGGGGGGGGAGAGGGGGGAGGGGGAAGAGGGGGGAGGGGAAGAGGGGGGAGGGGAAGAGGGGGGAGGGGGAAAGGGGGAGTGGGAAGGGGGAGGGGAAGAGGGGGAGGGGAAGAGGGGGAGGGGAAGAGGAGGGGGGGAAGAGGAGGGGGGGAAGAGGGGGATGGGGAAGAGGGGGGAGTGGAAGAGGGGGGAGTGGGAAAGGAGGGAGGGGAAGAGGGGGGAGGGAAAGAGGGGAGGGAAAGAGGGGGGAGGGAAAGAGGGGGGAGGAAAGAGGGGGAGGGTAAAGAGGGGGAAGGGAAAGAGGGGGGAGGAAAAAGGGGGGAGGGAAAGAGGGGGGAGGGTAAGAGGGGGGAGGGTAAGAGGGGGGGGAGGGGGGGAGAGGGGGGAAGAGGGGGGAAGAGGGGGGAAGAGGGGGGGGAAGAGGGGGGGAAGAGGGGGGGGAAGAGGGGGGAAGAGGGGGGGAAGAGGGGAAGAGGGGGGAAGAGGGGGGAGAGGGGGGAGAGGGGGGAAGAGGGGGGGAAGAGGGGGGAGGGAAAGAGGGGGGGAGAGGGGGGGAGAGGGGGGGAGAGGGGGGGAGAGGGGGGGAGAGGGGGGGGAAGATGCGGGGGTGGGGGGGGCAGAGGGGGGGAAGAGGGGGGAGGGGAAGAGGGGGGGAGAGGGGGGAGGGGAAGAGGGAGGGGAAGAGGGGGGGAGAGGGGAAGAGGGGGGGGAGAGGGGGGAGGGGAAGAGGGGGAAGGGGAAGAGGGGGGAGGGGAAGAGGGGGGAGGGGAAGAGGGGGAGGGGAAGAGGGGGACGGGAAGAGGGGGGAGGGGAAGAGGGGGGAGTGGGAAAGGGGGGAGGTGAAGAGGGGGGAGGGGAAGAGGGGGGAGGGGAAGAGGGGGAGGGGAAGAGGGGGGAGGGGAAGAGGGGGGAGGGGAAGAGGGGGGAGGGGAAGAGGGGGGAGGGGAAGAGGGGGGAGGGGAAGAGGGGGGAGGGGAAGAGGGGGGCGGGGAAGAGGGGGGCGGGGAAGAGGGGGAGGGGAAGAGGGGGAGGGGAAGAGGGGGAGGGGAAGAGGGGGAGGGGAAGAGGGGGGAGGGGAAGAGGGGGAGGGGAAGAGGGGGGAGGGGAAGAGGGGGGAGGGGAAGAGGGGGGAGGGAAGAGGGGGGAGGGGAAGAGGGGGGAGGGGAAGAGGGGGGTGTGGGAAGGGGGGAGGGGAAGAGGGGGGAGGGGAAGAGGGGGGAGGGGAAGAGGGGGAGGGGAAGAGGGGGGAGGGGAAGAGGGGGGGAGGGGAAGAGGGGGGAGGGGAAGAGGGGGGAGGGGAAGAGGGGGGAGGGGAAGAGGGGGGAGGGGAAGAGGGGGGAGTGGGAAGGGGGGAGGGGAAGAGGGGGGAGGGGAAGAGGGGGGAGGGGAAGAGGGGGGGAGGGGAAGAGGGGGGAGGGGAAGAGGGGGGAGGGGAAGAGGGGGAGGGGAAGAGGGGGGAGGGAAGAGGGGGAGTGGAAGAGGGGGAGGGGAAGAGGGGGGAGGAGAAGAGGGGGAGTGGGAAAGGGGGGAGGGGAAGAGGGGGGAGGGAAAGGGGGGGAGATGGGGGAGGGAAAGATGGGGGAGGGAAAGAGGGGGGAGGGAAAGAGGGGGGAGGGAAAGAGGGGGGAGGGAAAGAGGGGGGAGGAAAGAGGGGGAGGGAAAGAGGGGGGAGGGAAAGAGTGGGGGAGAGGGGGGAAAGAGGGGGTAGAGGGGGGGAAGTGGGGCAGAAGAGGGGAGGAAAGAGGGGGGAAGAGGGGGGAGGGGAAGAGGGGGGAGGGGTAGAGGGGGGAGGGGAAGAGGGGGGAAGGGGAAGAGGGGGAGGGGGCGAGGGGGGAGGGGAAGAGGGGGGAGGGGGCGAGGGGGGAGGGAAGAGGGGGGCGGGGAAGAGGGGGGAGGGGAAGAGGGGGGAGGGGAAGAGGGGGGAGGGGAAGAGGGGGAGTGGGAAATGGGGTGGGTAAGAGGGGGGAAGAGGGGATGGGGAAGAGGGGGGAGGGGAAGAGGGGGGAGGGGAAGAGGGGGATGAGAAGAGGGGGGAGGGGAAGAGGGGGGGGGAAGAGGGGGGATGGGAAGAGGGGGGAGGGGAAGAGGGGGGAGTGGGAAAGGAGGGAGGGGAAGAGGGGGGAGGGAAAGAGTGGGGAGGGAAAGAGGGGGCAGGGAAAGAGGGGGGAGGGAAAGAGGGGGAGGGAAAGAGGGGGGAGGGAAAGAGGGGGGAGGGAAAGAGGGGGGAGGGAAGAGGGGGAGGGAAAGAGGGGGGAGGGAAAGAGTGGGGGAGGGAAAGAGGGGGGAGAGGGGGCAGAGGGAGGGAGAGGGGGGAGGGGAAGAGGGGGGGAGTGGGGGGGGAGAGGGGGGAAGTGGGGGGTGAGGGGGGAGAAGAGGGGGGGAAGAGGGGAGGGAAAGAGGGGTAGGGAAAGAGGGGGGGAAGAGGGGGGGAAGAGGGGGGGGCAAGAGGGGGGGGAAGAGGTGGAGGGGAAGAGGGGGAGGGGAAGAGGGGGATAGGAAGAGGGGGATAGGAAGAGGGGGGAGTGGGAATGGGGGGAAGAGGGGGGGGAGGGGAAGAGGGGGGAGGGGAAGAGGGGGAGGGGAAGAGGGGGGAGGGGAAGAGGGGGGAGGGGAAGAGGGAGGAGGGGAAGAGGGAGGAGGGGAAGAGGGGGGAGGGGAAGAGGGGGGAGGGGAAGAGGGGGGAGGGGAAGAGGGGGAGGGGAAGAGGGGGGAGGGGAAGAGGGGGGAGGGGAAGAGGGGGGAGGGGAAGAGGGGGGAGGGGAAGAGGGGGGAGGGGAAGAGGGGGGAGGGAAGAGGGGGGAGGGGAAGAGGGGGGAGGGGAAGAGGGGGGAGGGGAAGAGGGGGAGGGAAGAGGGGGGAGGGGAAGAGGGGGGAGGGGAAATGGGGGAGGGGAAGAGGGGGAGGGGAAGAGGAGGAATGAGGGGGGAGGGGAAGAGGGGGGAGGGGAAGAGGGGGGAGGGGAAGAGGGGGGAGGGGAAGAGGGGGGAGGGGAAGTGGGGGGAATGGAAGAGGGGGAGGGGAAGAGGGGGAGGGGAAGAGGGGGGAGGGGAAGAGGGGGAGTGGGGAAGGGGGGAGGGGAAGAGGGGGGAGAGGGGGAAGAGGGGGGGAGGGAGGAGGGGGGGAGTGGGAAAGGAGGGGAGGGGAAGAGGGGGAGGGGAAGAGGGGGAGGGAAGAAGAGGGGGGAGGGAAGAGGGGGGGAGAGGGGGAGGAGGGTGGGAGGGAAGAGGGGGGGGGAAGAGGGGGGGAGGGGAAGAGGGGGGGGAAGAGGGGGGAGAGGGGGAAGAGGGGGGGGAGGGGGAGAGGGGGGGAGGGGGGGAGGGGAAGAGGGGGGGGGAGGGGAAGAGGGGGGAGAGGGGAAGAGGGGGGAGGGAAGAGGGGGGGAGTGGGGGGTTGAGGGGGGGGAAGAGGGGGGGTGGAGGGGGTGAGGGGGGGGGAAGAGGGGGGGAGAGGGGGGGGTGGGGGGGAAGAGGGGGGAGTGGGGGGGGGGAGGGGGGAGGGGAAGAGGGGGGGGGGAAGTTGGGGGGTTGAGGAGGGGTTGGAAGAGGTTGGGGTGGGAGGGGGGGAGGGGAAGAGGGGGGGGAGAGGGGGAGTGGAGGGGGAGTGGGAGGGGAGGGGAAGAGGGGGGGGGAGAGAGGGGAGTGGAAGAGGGGGGAGGGGAGAGGGGGGAGTGGAGGGAGGGGAAGAGGGAGGGGAAGAGGGAGGGGAAGAGGGGGAGGGGAAGAGGGGGGAGTGGGAAGGGGGGGAGGGGAAGGGGGGAGGGGGTGGTTTGGTCGGGGTTGCGTTGGGTTTGTGCTTGGGAGGAGTGAGGGGGAGGGGAAGAGGGGGGGTTGAAGAGGGGGGGAGGGGGGAAGAGGGGGTGAAGAGGGGGGAAGAGGGGGGGGAAGAGGGGGGGAGAGGGGGGGGGAAGAGGGGGGGAAGGGGGAGAGGGGGGGGAGTAATCTGAGTCTTCCCAAATCAACAGCGAATTTTGAAAGCGGTCAAAAATCTGTCAAAATTCGTGGAGTAAATAATTGCGAACTTTTAAGAAATTCGGTAAAAGATTAGACCGAAAATAGAAACAGGGAAAAGCAACGTTAGAAATATATTTAAAATTTTTAAAGCGCTGTCTTTGAAATTAAATGTTATCTTTAAGAATTAGTTACAGTTATAGAACAAAAAAATGCAACGTTTTCGAAGTTAAACCAAAACAATGAAGTTCAATCAGACTCTTATCTTTAGAGATGTGGAAGTCAGCATTAAGCCTCGTTCATCAAAGTAAGCAAGCTCGTAAGTGCTCGTGAGCGCTCTAGCCCTCGGAAATGCTCAGGAGCACTTGTGAGCGCTCGGGAGCTGCAGTACAGAGTCCACTTGCTCGTTCTTTCTGCGTCTTTTGAAGAACATGGGGGGGGGCGTGAGGGGGGAGGGAGGGAGAGGGGCGTGATGTCACTCGCTGCGCGTGGAATATAGCGCAGCAAGCCGTAAGGAGCAGAGCCATTGTGACGTCATCAGCGAGACCATCTCGTTTATTTTGAACATTTGAACATTTTCATAAATAATTTGAGAAATAATGCAAAAAATTTTCAGACAAGGCGACTTTTTACATCATGGTGTAAATCTCTATCGGAAAATGTAAAAATGTCACCGTCAGCTCGTCGTGTTTTCGAGGAGATGTGAAACGCAGACAAACATCACACACATACACACACACTAAATACACCCACATCCAAGATCAGACTTTTAATAGTTATTGACCAAGGAGGACCCGTTGGGTACTGTGCCCTCAACGCATGGTAGCAGTGGGGGGGGGGGGGGGGGGTGAGCCCAGCAGCGTCATACACATACACTAACTACCCTCCCACAAACATTAACAACCCCCACCAGCGTGACAGACGATCGGGCAGGGGAGGCAGAGAGGAGTGTTCGGCGGCTTCAAACCAGAGCCCGGGAGGGTGGGGGGGGGGGGCGGAGGGGGTTGTCTGGGCTGCCGGTGGGGCGCGGCGGGGCGGGGTGGGGCAGGGCAGATGGCCCGCCGAGTGCGAGTTGACTGCGAGCGGGCAGCGACCAATGACTGTGAGTTGGGGGGAGTGGGGGGGTGATGTAACTCGCAGCTCGTGGAGAGTGCACAGCAGGCGGTGCAAGCAGACCCATTGTGGCGTCATCAGCTCGTTAATTTAAAAATATTTCAGATTTGTGAACAATGTTAATAAATAACTCGGGAAATAATGAATCAAATTTTCAGATAAGGCGACTTTTGACATCATGGCGTAAATCCCTATCAGAATATGTAGAAATGTCACCATTTGACAAACGTTTCTACTATTTAACGCTCTGTATAAATTGTTGTTTTGCGTGTTTAACTAAAACAGGATCCCCTTCATTATATGAGGAGGATGTCTGCAACTGGTGCGATGGGCGTAGTTGAGACTGAAATGCTCAGTTCAGTTTAGTTTATTGTCACGTATACCAAGGAAACAGTGAAAAGCTTTTGTTGCGGGCTAACCAGCCAGCGGTAAGGCAATACATCATTACAATCAATCCATGTAGTAGCCATTTAGCTTAACTCAGCATATTACCTTCTGAACCATGATCAACAAATTAGTGACTATCGAGGGCTAAAACCTTGAGAAGTCGTAAAGACTGTCACTACAATTCATTTACAGTGTAACATGATAAGGGAATAACATTTAGCACATGGTAAAGTCAGCAAAGTCCGATCAAGGATAGCCCAAAGGACACCAAAGAGGTAGATGGTAGTTCAGCACTGGTTGTGGTAACCAGAGAGGTAACCCGCTGGAACCTTGAGCATTTTTTTTAATGACTTTAGAAAGCAATGAATGCGTCTGATGGAAGATATTATGAGCTAACACTTGGTGACGTGAATTTCCACATTTTCACAGGATAATATAGAACATAAAAGAGTACAGGACAGGGTGAGGGTCTTTCACCCACGATGTCTGTGCTGAACATGATGAGGCCAGGAGCGGTTGGAGCAGCAGTGAGTTCAAAAACGGAGCGCGGGGCTTTGTTCCACAGAGGCCCAGGAGCGGTTGGAGCGGTTGGAGCGGTTGGAGCGGTTGGAGCGGTTGGAACGGTTGGAACGGTTGGAGCGGTTGGAGCAGTTGGAACGGTAGGAACGGTTGGAGCGGTTGGAACGGTTGGAACGGTTGGAGTGGTTGGAACGGTTGGAACGGTAGTAACAGTTGGAGCGGTTGGAGCGGTTGGAACGGTTGGAGCGGTTGGAACGGTTGGAGCGCCCACTCTGCAACGTTCCATCACACTTCAAAAGAAGTGGTCTGGAGGAAGCTGCTGATTGGTGGAAGCGGACTAGAGGAAGCAGCTGATTGGGAGCAACCCCAGGTTTGTATTTCTGCTTTCTGGTTAAGGGTTCAGTGAGTTAAGGGTACACTGAGTTAAGGGTACAGTGAGTTAAGGGTACAGTGCTTTTTAGTAAAGGTACAGTTTAAAGGATTAACATTTTTATAGTGGGAGTGAGTTGATTTAATTTGGGGATAAGCCATCGCAGTTGAGATCAGCCCCATGGTTTGCTCATCCTGCAACATGTGGGAGATCAGGGATATTGTCGGTGTCCCTGGTGACTACGTTTGCAGGAAGTGTGTCCAGCTGCAGCTCCTGGCAGACCGGATTGAACGATTAGAGCTGCGGTTGGATTCATACTGGAGCATCCACGATGCTGAGCAAGTCGTGAATAGCACGTACAGCGAGTTGGTCACACCGCAGGTAAACGTTAAGCGGACAGAAAGGGAACGGGTAGCCACTAGCCAGCGTAGCAGTAGGCAGGTAGTGCAGGAGTCCCCTGCGGTCATCTCCCTCCTAAACAGGTATACCATTTTGGATACTGTTGGGGGAGATGGCTCATCAGGGGAAGGCAGCAGCAGCCAAGTTCATGGCACCATGGGTGGCTCTGCGGCACAGGAGGGGAGGAAAAAGAGTGGAAGGGCTATAGTAATAGGGGATTCAATTGTAAGGGGAATAGATAGGTGTTTCTGCGGCCGCAAACAAGACTCCAGGATGGTCTGTTGCCTCCCTGGTGCAAGGGTCAGGGATGTCACTGAGCGGCTGCAGAACATTCTGGAGGGGGAGGGTGAACAGCCAGTTGTCGTGGTGCACATTGGCACCAACGATATAGGTAAAAAACGGGATGAGGTCCCACAAGGTGAATTTAGGGAGCTAGGAGATAAACTTAAAAGTAGGACCTCAAAGGAAATAATCTCTGGATTACTACCAGTACCACGTGCTAGTCAGAGTAGAAATAGGAGGATATTGCAGATGAATACGTGGCTTGAAAAATAGTCCAAGGGGGAGGGATTCAAATTTCTAGGGCATTGGAACCAGTTCTGGGGGAGGTGGGACCAGTACAAACAGGATGGTCTGCACCTGGGCTGGAATGGAACCAATGTCCTTGGGGGAGTGTTTGCTAGTGCTGTCGGGGTGGATTTAAACTAATGTGGCAGGGGGATGGGAGCATGAGCAGAGAGACAGAGGGGTGTAAAATGAGGGTAGAAGCAATAGGTAGCAAGGTGAAAAGTAAAAGTGGCAGGCAGACAAATCCAGGGCAAAAATCAAAAAGGGCCACTGTCCAACATAATTGTATAAGGGGTAAGAGTGTTGTAAAAACAAGCCTGAAGGCTTTGTGCCTCAATGCAAGGAGCATTCGTAATAAGATGGATGAGTTGAATGTGCAGATAGTTATTAATGAATATGATATAGTTGGGATCACGGAGACATGGCTCCAGCGTGACCAAGGCTGGGAGCTGAACATCCTGAATATCCAGGGATATTCAATATTCAGGAGGGAATAGACAGAAAGGAAAAGGAGGTGGGGTAGCGTTGCTGGTTAGAGAGGAGATACATGCAATAGAAAGGAAGGACATTAGCTTGGAGGATGTGGAATCGATATGGGTAGAGCTGCGAAAAACTAAGGGGCAGAAAACGCAAGTGGGAGTTGTGTACAGGCCACCTTACGGTAGTAGTGGAGTTGGGGGATGGCATAAAACAGGAAATGAAAAATGCGTGCAACAAAGGTAAAACAGTTATAATGGGTGACAAATTGGCAGGGGAAGACGATTTCTTGGAATGAATGCGGGATAGTTTTCTAAACCAACATGTAGAGGAACCAACGAGAGAGCAGGCTATTATAGACTGGGTATTGAGTAATGAGGAAGGATTAGTTAGCAGTGTTGTTGTGCTGGGCCCTTGGGCAAGAGTGACCATAATATGGTTGAGTTCTTCATTAGGATGGATTGTGACATAATTAATTCAGAAACAAGGGTTCTGAACTTTAAGAAAGGTAACTTTGAGGGTATGAGACGTGAATTGGCCAAGATAGACTGGCAATTGATTCTTAAAGGGTTGACGGTGGATATGCAATGGGAGGAATTTAAAGACTGCATGGATGAACTACAACAATTGTTCATCCCAGTTTGGCAAAATAATAAATCAGGGAAGGTAGTGCATCCATGGATAACAAGGGAAATCAGGAATAGTATCAAAACAAAAGATGAAGCATACAAATTAGCCAGAAAAAGCAGCCTACCAGAGGACTGGGAGAAATTCAGAGTCCAGCAGAGGAGGACAAAGGGCTTAATTAGGAAAGGGAAAATGGATTATGAAAGAAAACTGGCAGGGTACATAAAAACTGACTGCAAACGTTTTTATGGATATGTGAAGAGAAAAAGGTTAGTTATAACAAATGTAGGTCCCTTGCAGTCAGAAACAGGTGAATTGATCATGGGGAACAAGAACATGGCAGACCAATTGAATGACTACTTTGGTTCTGTCTTCACTAAGGAAGACATAAATAATCTGCCGGAAATAGCAGGGGACCGCAGGTCAAATAAGATGGAGGAACTGAGTGAAATCCAGATTAGCCGGGAAGTGGTGTTAGGTAAATTGAATGGATTAAAGGCCGATAAATCCCCAGGGCTTCATCCCAGAGTACTTAAGGAAGTAGCCGCAGAAATAGTGGATGCATTAGTGATAATTTTTCAAAACTCTTGAGATTCTGGAGTAGTTCCTGAGGATTGGAGGGTAGCTAATGTTTTTTTTTTTGAATAATATTTTTATTAGAGGCAAGTACATATCATGTTGAAAACATTTAATGTATTTCATTTCTACATAAGTAATATTATCAAACTTTATTTGTGTTGCCTCCAATAGTTTTTTAAAAATATAGATAGAAAATAAGAAAATAGCAGAAAAAGGGAAAAAAAAAGAAGAAAAAAAGGGGATAATAAAGAAGAATGGAATAACTTACATAATTGGAGATATATTCGTACATTTCAAAGTATAACTTTTCATCTAATCCTTGGCTCGAGTTTTAGTCAGGTTCTCGTGTCGAACCAGTCTGACCCTTCAAGTAGTCAATAAATGTAGACCATGTTCTGATAAATAATTCTTGTTTGTCCATGAGGGTAGCTAATGTAACCCCACTTTATAAAAAGGGAGGGAGAGAGAAAATGGGGAATTACAGACCAGTTAGTCTAACATCGGTAGTGGGGAAACTGCTAGAGTCAGTTATTAAAGATGAGATAGCAGCACATTTGGTAAGTGGTGAAATAACTTGACAGTCAGCATGGATTTATGAAAGATAAATCATGTCTGACGAATCTTATAGAATTTTTCGAGGATGTAACAAGTAGAGTGGATAAGGGAGAACCAGTGGATGTGTTATATCTGGACTTTCAGAAGGCTTTCGACAAGGTCCCACATAAGAGATTAGTATGCAAACTTAAAGCACATGGTATTGGGGGTTCAGTATTGATGTGAATAGAGAACTGGCTGGCAGACAGGAAGCAAAGAGTAGGAGTAAACGGGTCCTTTTCAGAATGACAGGCAGTGACTAGTGGGGTACCGCAAGGCTCAGTGCTGGGACCCCAGCTATTTACAATATATATTAATGATTTGGACGAGGGAATTGAATGCAACATCTCCACGTTTGAGGATGACACGAAGCTGGGGGGCAGTGTTAGCTGTGAGGAGGATGCTAGGACTTGGATAGGTTGGGTGAGTGAGCAAATGCATGGCAGATGCAGTATAATGTGGATAAATGTGAGGTTATCCACTTTGGTGGCAAGAACAGGAAAGTAGACTATTATCTGAATGGTGGCCGATTAGGAAAAGGGGAGATGCAACGAGACCTGGGTGTCATGGTACACCAGTCATTGAAAGTAGGCATGCAGGTGCAGCAGGCAGTGAAGAAAGCGAATGGTATGTTAGCATTCATAGCAAAAGGATTTGAATATAGGAGCAGGGAGGTTCTACTGCAGTTGTACAGGGCCTTGGTGAGACCATACCTGGAGTATTGCGTACAGTTTTGGTCTCCTAATCTGAGGAAGGACATTCTTGCCATAGACGGAGTACAGAGAAGGTTCACCAGACTGATTCCTGGGATGGCACGACTTTCATATGAAGAAAGACTGGATAGACTCGGCTTGTACTTGCTAGAATTTAGAAGATTGAGGGGGGATCTTACAGAAATTTACAAAATTCTTAAGGGGTTGGACAGGCTAGATGCAGGAAGATTGTTCCCGATGTTGGGGAAGTCCAGAACAAGGGGTCACAGTTTAACGATAAGGGGGAAGTCTTTTAGGACCGAGATGAGAAAAGCATTTTTCACACAGAGAGTGGTGAATCTGTGGAATTCTCTGCCACAGAAGGTAGTTGAGGCCAGTTCATTGGCTATATTTAAGAGGGAGTTAGATGTGGCTCTTGTGGCTAAAGGGATCAGGGGGTATGGAGAGAAGGCAGGTACAGGATACTGAGTTGGATGATCAGCCATGATCATATTGAATGGCGGTGCAGGCTCGAAGGGCCGAATGGACTACTCCTGCACCTATTTTCCATGTTTCTATGTTTCCATATTAAACTATTCCGATCTGTCTGCATGTGTCTACATGCCTGCCTGATCCTGTATTTCTATAAATGCCTTTTTAAATGTTGCTATCATACCTGCTTCCAGCACCATCCTGTCTCTGTGTTAAGAAAAACCTACCTCACAAAATCTCCTTTAAACACTTCCCTTCTCACTGTGGAGAACTGTCTACCAACCCTATCTCTGCTTTTCCTGTTTATATGCTTCTATCAGGTTGTCTTTCAACCTCTGCTGCTTCAGAGAAAACAATCCCCCCCCCTTCACTCTCAGTTTGAAGAAGGGTCTCGAACTGAAACGCTTCCGTTTCCCTTTCTTCAGAGGAGCTGCCTGACCTACTGAGCAACTCCTGCATTTCGTGTCTATCTTCCGTGTAAACCAGCATCCGCAGTTCCTTCCTACACGTTTGTACAACCTCTCCTCATAGTGTTGTCAAAGGCTCGTTGTATGTTAACCCACTCATTCCAGGGATCATTCTTGTAAACCTCCTCTGGACCCTCTCCAGAGCCAACACATCATTCCTCAGATATGGTGCCCAAAATTGCTCAGAAGACTCTAAATGTGGCCTGACCAGCGCCTTAAAGAGCCTCAGCATTACATCCCTGTTTTTGCATTTTAGTCTTCTGGAAATAAATACTAGCATTGCGTTTGCCTTCTTTACTACCGATGCAACTTGTAAATTAGCTTTTTGGAAATCCTGCACCAGCACCCCCAAGTCCCTTTGCACCTCCGATTTCTGGATTCTTTTCCCATGTAGAAAATAGCCTACACCTTTATTCCTACTACCAAATTGCATGACTCCACACTTTGCTACACTATATTCCATCTGCCACTTCTCTGCCAACTCTCCCAACCTGTCCAAGTCCTTCAGCAGAGGCTCTGCTTTCTCTACACTACCTGCCCCTCCACCTATTTTTGTATCATCCGCAAACTTGGCCACAAAGCCTTCAATCCCCTCATCCAAATCATTAATATGCAATGTAAGCACTGTGGTTCATGGAGCTGATTATCATGTTATCTCCATGGATTTCACCCACGTGTGAGACTGGGTGAGAGCCCATGGGATTCAAGAAGAGAGAACCAAAATTGTATTAGTAAAATAATACAAAGGATGATGGTGAAAGGTTGCATCTGTGATTGGAAGCCTTTGATCAGCAATCCCTGCACATTAACACTATCCTACACACACAAGGGACAATTTACCAAGCCAATTAACCTACAAACCTTTGGTACACAAAAATGCTGGAGAAACTCAGCGGGTGCAGCAGCATCTATGGAGCGAAGGAAATAGGTAACGTTTCGGGCCGAAACCCTTCTTCAGACTGATAGGGGGTGGGGAGAAGAAAGGAAAAAAGGAAAAAGGCGGAGGAGGAGCCCGAGGGCTGGGGAGGGGGGGGGGGGAGGGGGGGAGAGAGGAGACAACCAGATGGCTGATGAAGGGGAGGGGACAGCAAGGGCTAGCAGAATTGTGAGAATTCAATGTTCAAGCCCCCAGGATGTAGACTTCCCAAGCGGAATATGAGGTGCATTTCCTCCAATTTACGGTGTTGCTCGCTGTGGCCATGGAGGAGACCCAGGACAGAGAGGTCAGATACGGAATGGGAGGGGGAGTTAAAGTGCTGAGCCACCGGGAGTTCAGGTTGGTTATTGCGGACCGACCTACAAACCTTTATGTCTTTGTGGAATGTGGGAGGAAACCGGAGCTTCTGGAGAAAACCCAGCACCCGTAGTCAGGATCTAACCCAGATCTCTGGTGCTGTAAGGCAGCAAGTCTACCGTTCGCCACCGTGCCGCCTGTATGATTAATAAATTCACAGATGGCATAAAGATTGGTGATGTTCTTGTTAGTGAGGAGCATAATCAAGGTTGATCAGTGGAGAAAATAGACACAAAAAGCTCTGCAGAACATGCAGCATCTCTGGAGAGAAGGAATGAGTAACCTTTCAGGTCGAGACCCTTCTTCAGACTGGTTTAAACCAGCATCTGCATTTCCTTCCGACACATTTGATCAGTGGAGAAAATAGGCAGAGAAATGGCAGATTGAATTTAATTCTGATCTGTATGTAATGATACATTTTGGGAGGATTAGTTCGGTTTGTATATACACAATGAATGGTAGGACCCTCGGGAATATTAAGAAACAAAGGGACTTTGGTCTACGTGGCCAAAGATCCCTGACGTTGGAGACACAGGTAAATAAGTTAGTGATGAAGGCATACTACAGCAAACATACAAACTCCTGTACATTGGCGATACCAAGCATAGACCCCTGGACCATGACCCCACTGACGAGCACCAGGCCACCATCTCCAGCACCATCACCGACTTCATCCACTCCCACGCCCTGCCCGACCGAGCCTCCAACCTCATCGTTCCCCAGCCCCGCACAGCCCGCTTTTACCTTCTCCCTAAAGTCCACAAACCTGACTGTCCCGGTAGACCCATTGTCTCTGCCTGTTCGTGCCCCACCGAACTCATCTCCACCTACCTCGACTCCATCCTATCCCCCTTGGTTAAATCCCTCCCCACCCATGTTCAAGACACCTCAGACACTCTCCGTCGTCTCCGCGCATTCCACTCTCTAGGCCCTCACCCCCTCATCTTCACCATGGATGTCCAGTCATTGTACACCTCCATCCCCCACCAGGATGGTCTCGAAGCCCTCCGTTTTTTTCCTCGACCGTAGAAGCAACCTATACCCGGCCACTGACACCCTCCTCCGCCTAGCGGAGCTGGTCCTTACACTTAATAACTTTTCATTTGACTCCTCCCATTTCCTTCAAATACAAGGCGTAGCTATGGGCACACGCATGGGCCCCAGCTACGCCTGCCTCTTTGTCGGGTACGTAGAACAATCCTTGTTCAATGCGTACCAGGGCCCCATCCCCGACCTCTACCTCCGCTACATCGATGATTGTTTTGGTGCCACATCCTGCACCCACACACAACTGACTGACTTCATCCGCTTCACCACCAACTTCCATCCGGCACTCAAATACACCTGGACCATTTCCGACACTTCCCTACCATTCCTTGACCTCACTATCTCCATCGAAGGTGATAGACTCCTTACCGACATCCACTACAAACCTACCGACTCCCATGGCTATCTGGACTACACTTCTTCCCACCCTGCTTCCTGTAAGGACTCCATCCCCCACTCCCAATTCCTCCGTCTACGCCGCATCTGCTCCCAGGATGAGGCGTTCCACACCAGGGCATCTGAAATGTCCTCATTCTTCAGGGAACGGGGGTTCCCCTCCTCCACCATAGATGAGGCTCGCACCAGGGTCTCTGCCATACCCCGCAACACTGCTCTCTCTCACTCACAACAAGGGCAGAGTCCCCTAGTCCTCACCTTTCACCCCACCAGCCGTCACATACAACAAGTGATCCTCCGTCAGTTTCGCCACCTCCAACGTGACCCCACCACTCGCCACATCTTCCCATCTCCCCCCATGTCTGCCTTCCGCAAAAACCGCTCCCTCCGTAACTCCCTTGTCAATTCTTCCCTTCCCTCCCATACCACCCCCTCCCCTGGTACTTTCCCTTGCAACCGCAAGAGAGGCAACACTTGTCCCTTCACCTCCCCCCTCGACTCCATTCAAGGACCCAAGCAGTCGTTCCAGGTGCGACAGAGGTTCACCTGCATCTCCTCCAACCTCATCTATTGCATCCGCTGCTCTAGATGCCAGCTGATCTACATCGGTGAGACCAAGCGGAGGCTTGGCGATCGTTTCGCCGAACACCTCCGGTCGGTCCGCATTAACCAACTTGACCTCCCGGTGGATCAGCACTTCAACTCCCTCTCCCATTCCGTATCTGACCTCTCTGTCCTGGGTCTCCTCCATGGCCACAGCGAGCAACACCATAAATTGGAGGAAATGCACCTCATATTCCGCTTGGGCAGTCTACATCCTGGGGGCTTGAACATTGAATTCTCCCAATTCTGCTAGCCCTTGCTGTCCCCTCCCCTTCATCAGCCCTCTGGTTGTCTCCTCCCCTCCCCCAGCCCTCAGGCTCCTCCTCTGCCTTTTTCCTTTTTTCCTTTCTTCTCCCCACCCCCTATCAGTCTGAAGAAGGGTTTCGGCCAGAAACGTTGCCTACTTCCTTCGCTCCATAGATGCTGCTGCACCCACTGAGTTTCTCCAGCATTTTTGTGTACCTTCCAAGCATAGACTCGGTTACTTTCGCTTAACACTAACGTTCGGTCTGCCAAGGCTGACTGGCTTACCCTGTTGCTAACAATTTTAACTCCCCTCCCCATTTCTATGCTGACCTTTCTGTCCATGGACTCCTCCATTGTCAGAGTGAAGCCACACACTAATTGGAGGAACAGCATCACATATTTCACTTGCGTAGCTTACAACCCAGCGGTATGATTGTTGAATTCTCAAATTTTAGGTAACTTCCACTCCCCTCCTCCCTCCACTCCTTGCTCCCCTTCCTCCATTAAAAGTTGGTTAACCAGTTCCACAGTTCACAATGATGTATCCCTCTTGGGATCACACTGTCACTAGCCAATAATCAGCCTATCAGCTAACCACCCTGCCTGAGCTAATTTGTTGTCAGCCTTGATTTGTCCTGATCTTTTCTTGCTTCCAATTCCCCCCACCCCCCAACCACCTCCACAATCAGTCTGAAGAAGGGTCCCAATCTGAAATATCACCCATACATTTTCTCCAGAGATGCTGCCTGACCCAGTGAGTTGCTCCAGCATTTTGTGTTTATCTTTGGTGAAGAACGCATGTTGGATACATGTATTATTTTTAGCCAGGGCATTGAGTATAAGAGCCAGAAGGTTACAGCACAAGCTTATTAAACATTGGTTCAGCTGTGGCTTGAGTACAATGTGCAGCTCTAGCCACCTACCTTACTGTGGGAAGAGGATGGTTGCATTGGAGAGGGCGCAGAGGAAATCAACCAAGATATTGACCAGGAAGGAGAGTTTCATTTATGAGGAGAGACAGAATAGGCTGGGTTTATTTTCGTTCGAGCAGAGAAGGCTGAGTGGGGACCTGATCGAGGTCTAGAACTGCACAGCACGGTAATGGGCTGTCATGCCCCATTCATCTATGCTTTCCATGTTGCCAAGCCACACTAATCCCATTTGGCCACATTAGGTCCATATCCCTCCATTTATTGGAGAAACAAGGAACTGCAGATGCTGGAATGTTCAGCAAAACACACAGTGCCAAAGAGATGCTGCCTGACTCATTGAGTTACTCCAGCATTTTGTATCTATCTTAGGTATTAGGTGAAGACAGGCAAGGAGGGTTTTGATAAGCAGATGGTTGGACAAAGGCCAGAGATGGAAAAAAAGGATTGAAGAGGGAGAGGGGAGAAATAGGTGAAAGCCAGGCGGAAGGATTATTTCAAGTGGAACACAAGGAAGGGGTTGGGGAGAAATAGGGGTGTGTGATGAAGAAAGACGAGGGGGGGGGAGGATTGGTTAGAGGTTACATAACTGAGAAGAAATTAATGCTCATACGGTTGGGTTGCATGCTACCCAAGTGGAATATGAGGTGCTGTTCCTCTGGTTTGATACAACACAGAAACATGTCCTTCGGCTCACTGAGCGGCAACCAGCACACACAGAATCCACACACACTAGGGCCAATTTTTACATGTATACCAAGACAATTAATCTACAAACCTGTAAGTCTTTGAAGGGTGGGAGGAAAAGTTCTTGGAGAAAACCCACGCAAGTCAAGGGAAGAACGTACAAACTCCGTACAGACAGCACCCGTGGTCAGGATGGAGCCCGGATCTCTGGCGCTGTAAGGCAGTAGTTCTACCGCTACGCCACCGTGCCGCTCCTTACTCTTTCTGGTGTATTTTAAAACTATGAGCACAATTTCCATCTCATTTCTTACCAAATCTAAAAGTTAGAGGATGTGCATGAGATTAAAGGCAGAAGTGGCTGATTATTGCAGTTACCTGAGAGTGGCAAGGTCTTTATCGATGTTCTCACCATCATGTTGATCTGCAATGAAAGCAAAGACACTATTATCTCTGGCTCTCTGACCCTTGTGGGAACAACAGCATTACAACGTTGTTATCTTCTGTCATTTACAACACAATCCTTTTATTCGAAGATAGACTCAGTATGCTGAAGTTACTCAGCGGGCTAGACAGCATTTCTTGCGAAAATAGGTGGGTGACATTTCGGATTGGGACCCTTCTTCAGACTGATTGGGGGGGGGGGTGGGGAGGGGGTACTGGAACCAGGACAAATCAGGGCCGGCAACGGATAACTTCGGCAGGAAGGTTCCTTCATAGGCTAATTATTGGCTCAGGATGGTGTGATCCTTGGAGGGATTCACAGGAAGATGAGGAGGAATTTCTTTTTAGTCAGAGGGTGGTGAATCTATGGAATTCATTGCCACAGAAGACAGCGGAGGTCGTCAATGGATATTTTTAAGGCAGAGATAGATAGATTCTCGTTTAGCACAATGTCAGTGATTAAGGGGCAAAGACAGGAGAATGGGGTTAGGAGGGAGGGATAGATTTGCCATGATTGGATGGCTGTGTAGACTTGATGGGCTGAATGGCTCCAGTCATTTATGAAATTATGAACATCGTTGCGAAATGTGGAACCGGTTAAATGACTTTTAGTGGAGGAAGCGGGGAGGGTGGTTGAGAGAGCAAGGGGAGGGGAGAGGGGAGAGTTTGTAGAAGTGACCTAAAATTAGAGAATTCAATGTTCATACCGCTTGTTTGTAAACTACGCAAGCCAAATATGTGATGCTGTTACTCCAATTTGTGTGTGGTCTCACTCTGGCAACGAAGGCAGGAAGGTCAATATGGGGGTGGGGAGGGGATTTAAAATGTTTACCAACCGGGAGATCCAGACCGAGCACAAGCACTCAGCGAAATGGTTGCCGAGTCTACGCTTGGTCTCGCCAATGTACAGTATGTATGTTTGCTGTAGTATGCCTTCAACAACTTCTTTTATTCAGGTCTTTTTGGCCTTGTCGATCAAGGTTCTTTTGTTGTTTAATACTCCCTATGGCCCTACCATTCAGGGTGTATATACAAGCCTAGCTAATCCTTCACAAATACATCTTTACACACAAATCCAAATTAATTTCCATCTGCCTTTTCTTTGCCTATTTTACCAACTGATATACATTGTTCTAAAGACATTGATTAACCCCCTCACTAACAACAATGCCACCAATCTTTATATCATCTGCGAACTTATTTAACTAAGGTAAAGTGATTAACAATCAGGAGATCCAGTAGGCCTTGGCAGATCGAACTCAAGTGTTCAGTGAAACGGTCGCCAAGTCTACGCATTCGCTCGCCAATGGGGCGACCAGAAATGCAAACAATAATCCAAATGCAGCCTAACCTATAAAGCTGCATCATGACTTCCTGACTCTTATGCTTAACGCCCCAAACTATGAAAGCAAGTGCCTTCTTTACCACAGCAAGCAGATAACATGCCTTCTTTACCACTGCATAAAGAACATTGTATATCCAGATGCGAGTAGGGCGAAGACAATGGGGAGATGGTAGTGTGGCAATGACGGAATGGTGGGGTGATGATTGCATGCATATCATAATGTGGAGATGGAGGTACGGAGGCGATGGGAGGGAGCGATGGGAGGGAGGCGATGGTGCTGAAATGAAGGTGCCAATATCATTGCAAGAAGATGGTGGTGGAGAGATGATGTTACAGAAATTATGACTTGAAGATGATGGGAGATGATGGTGGTGAGATAATGGTTTAATGATGAAGGTGGTGAGATGGTGTGGCTAGATGATGGTTTATAGCTGGTGCTTGTGACATGATGGTGCTTGTGACATGATGATGGGGAGATGGTGGCGGGGGAGTTAATGATATGGGGATGGTAGTGGGGCAAAAGACCGATAGTTGTTGGGAAATGGTGGCAAGAAGGTGGTGGGGATTTGGTGGTTGGGTGAGGATGGTACGGAAATGATGGTGAGAGAAGATGTTGGAGAGATGATGTTATAAAGATGATGGTTTGAAGATAACAGGGAGACATCACTGATTTGGGGGATAATAGTACAGAGATGATGTTTGGGAGATGATGATGGTGGGGATTTGGTGCTAGGGACATGTTGCAGTGATGATGGTGGGGGATGATCTCGGCACCATTTCCCAACCACCAAATCCTCACCATCGCCTCCCCACCATCACCTCCCACCATCATGATGTTAGGGGTTGATGGTGCAGAGGTGTGTGTTTATAGATGATGTTGGGGAGTTGATGATGGGAAGACTCTGTGCGTCTACCTGATCTATTTCCCTCATGATTTTGTACATCTCCATGAGATCACCTCTCATCCTCCTGCACTCCAAGGAATAGAGTAGGAAGGAACTGCAGATGCTGGTTAAAACCGAAGGTAGAGACAAAAAGGTGGAGTAACTCAGCGGGGGCAGGCAGCATCTCTGGAGAGAATGAATGGGTGACATTTCGGGTCGAGACCCTTCTTCAGACTACTAGTCTGGTACTTCAGCTTTTTGTGTCAATCTCCAAGGAATAGAGCTTGCTCAACCTCTCCTATAGCTCAGGCCCTCGGGCCCTAGCAACATCAACTGGTGCTGTGATTGAGAGGAGTAGGTGACGGTGACTTGAAGATTTGGAATATATGATATGGAGTTGATAGTGGGAAGATGACGGTGGGGAGATTATGATCGATAGCAGGGTTATGATGGTAATGTGATAGCAAGATGACTGTATGAAGTGGCCAGTGTGTAAATGGTTGTGCAGTGATACTTGAGTAGGCATGATGGTAGGGAGTGATATGATTACATGGAGGTGGTGCTACGGAAAGGTTGGGGCGGAGGAGGTGGTGTTGAGATGAAGCTGACAATATGATTACCAAGAGAAGATGGGCCATTAAGGTATGGAGATTATGATTTGGAGATGACTGCAAGATGATGATGGCAGGAAGATGATGGTTTGGGTGGGGGGGGGGGTGGGATTTGTTGGCAGGGAGATGGTGGTGGCGAGAGGGTGGTGGGCAGATGGAGGTGGAAAAATGAAACTGGTCTTATGATAGAGAAGAGAAGGTGATCAAAAGGTGCTGAAGATATGGGGTGTATGAAGGGGAGGTGTGGTGGAGGGAGGTGGGGCTGGGGCGGTGAGCGGGGGTGGTGAGGCCGGGGGGGAGGTGAGGCGGGGGATATGATGTGGAGTAGTTGGTGGGAGATGAGTGTGGGGTTGTTACTGATATGGGGATTATCGATGCTAGTGCAGAGGATGATATGAAGATAATGGTGTGGAGATCATGACATGAAGATGATGGTGGGGAGATGATCGTATCAATATGAAGGCAGGAACAATTGTGATAGTGAGGTGATGCTTAAGCATAGACAGTGGGGAGAGGATGGTGTGGCGATGATAGTGGCCATGATGGTCGGGAGATTACAGTATGAATATGATAATGGATGGTGGTGTGGGGATCATGGTGTGGAGATGTTGGTGTGTAGATAGTGATGTGGGGACAATGGTATGGGGATTGTAGTGAGATGACAACGGATAGGTAATGGCAGTGAAATGATGGTCAGGAGATGATGCTATTAAGATGATGTTGAGGAGATAGAATTCAGTAGATGGTAGTGGTGCAATGACGGGCGGGAGATGATGGTAGTGAGTTGATGTGGATGGTGCTGGTATGGATAGGATGGCAAAGAGATGGTTTGCAGAAATGGTGGTGGTAAGATGGTGGTGGTAATCCCAAGGGTTTTTGAAGCTGGTCGGGAGATGGTGCTCAGGAGATGGTGTCATAAAAACATAGAAAGTAGGTGCAGGAGGAGGCCATTCGGCCTTTCGAGCCAGCACTGCCATTCATTGTGATCATGGTTGATCATCCTCAATCAGTAACCCGTGCCTGCCTTCTCCCCATACCTTTTCATTCCGCTAGCCCCAAGAGCTCTATCTAACTGCCTTTTAAATTCATCCAGCGAATTGGCCTCCACTGCCTTCTGTGGCAGAGAATTCCACAAATTCACAACTCTCTGGGTGAAAACGTTTTTTCTCATCTCAGTTTTTAATGGCCTCCCCTTCGTAGACTGTGGCCTCTGTTCTTAGACTGTGGCCCTTGGTTCTGGACTTCCCCAACATTGGGAACATTTTTCCTGCATCTAGCTTGTTCAGTCCTTTTTATAATTTTATATGTTTCTATAAGATCCCCTTACATCCATCTAAATTCCAGTGAATACAAGCCCAGTCTTTCCATTTTTTGCGCATATGACAGTCCCGCCATTCTGGGGATTAACCTCGTGAACCTACGCTGCACTCCCTCAATAGCAAGAATGTCCTTCCCCAAATTAGGAGACCAAAACTGCACACAATACTCCAAATGGGGTCTGACCAGGGCTCTGTACAACTGCAGAAGGACCTCTTTACTCCTATACTCAAATCCCCTCATTGGGAAGGTCAACATGCCATTAGCTTTCTGCATGTTTACTTTCAGTGTCGGGAGATAGTTTTGGGAGATGGTAGTCAGGAGATGGTGGTCGAATGACCATGCCTGGAGATGGTGGCTGCAAGATGATGGTGGAGGGAGATTGGTGGGGAGAAGGTGGTTGAGAGATGAGGGTCGGGCAATGATGTTATGGTGGTGAGTCAGGGTGGGCTGAGGGGAGCAGCTGATTGGCAAATGGGCAGAGCAAGCTACAAAAGAACAGAGTTGAAAAGGAGTCAAACAAGTGTCAAATACATTTTAAGAGATGCAGCGTGAAATAGGCCATTCGGCCCACCTAGTCCTCACCGACCATGATCACCCGTACACGAGTTCTATCCTACTCACTGGGGACAATTTACATGGTAACAATTTACAGAAGCCAATTAACCTGCAAAACTTCACATCTTTGGGATGTGGGAGGGAAACCAGAGCACCATGAGAAAATCCATGTGGTCACAGGGAAAACATCCAAACTCCACACAGACAGCAGCCATCGTCATGATTGAACCAGGATCTCTGGCGTTGTGAGGCAGCAGCTCTACCTCTGTGACACTGTGCTGCCCCACAGGAATGAAGAGGAATTGCATACAAAGCCAGAAGGGGGCATATGATTGAAGCAGGCGTGGGTGAGCGGAAAAAGAAATGAAAAGGAAATACAGACACACCCCAGTTTACGTAACAGGGACTTACATCAATTCACAGTTACATGGACAATTCCTCACTCAGTCCCCAGTGCAAACAAAGCCGTTTTATCAGAAATAAGCCGCCGTGGCTGCCGCGCTGAAAGTACCCCAGATGCAGCCGACAGTTAATACTCTCAGTGATTTATTTCAGGGCAGGAGATGGAGATAGTGATTCCGACGTAAAATCTGACCTAAAGTGTCCCTTACCTAAGTCAGGGAGTGCCTGTACTCACTTTCAAGTTATACTTCTTGCTCCCCCATACCTGTCCCCAGCCTCCACCAAGGTGTGCACATATCCACCAATGCCTCTCACCACCCTGGGCACCAGTTATTTTCCCCTCCTCCTACACTATCTCCTATCCCCAAATCCCCTATTTCCCTTTTAGCCTTTGTCTTCCCCTTCCCATCCCATTCCACCCACACCACTACCTCCAGTTTTACATTTCAGTCATCCTTGTCTTTCTTCTCCTTTTCACAGCCAGTCTTTGTCCCAACTCCAGCCATCTGCCAATCGCCCCCTCTCCCATATCCACCTATCACTTGCCATGCTTTGTCCCACCCTACCTCTCTTTTCCAGCTTTCTCTACCCTCCTCCATCAGTCTGAAGAAGTGTCCTGACCCAAATCATCACTTCTCCATTTCTTCCGCAGATGCTGCCTGTGCCGCTGAGTTACATAGATACATAGAAAATAGGTGCAGGAGTAGGTCATTCAGCCCTTCGAGCCTGCACCGCCATTCAATATGATCATGGCTGATCATCCAACTCAGTATCCCGTACCTGCCTTCTCTCCATACCCCCTGATCCCTTTAGCCACAAGGGCCACATCTAACTCCCTCTTAAATATAGCCAATGAACTGGCCTCAACTACCCTCTGTGGCAGAGAGTTCCAGAGATTCACCACTCTCTGTGTGAAAAAGTTTTTCCTCATCTCGGTCTTAAAGGATTTCCCCCTTATCCTTAAGCTGTGACCCCTTGTCCTGGACTTCCCCAACATCGGGAACAATCTTCCTGCATCTAGCCTGTCCAACCCCATAAGAATTTTGTACGTTTCTATAAGATCCCCTCTCAATCTCCTAAATTCTAGTGAGTATAAGCCAAGTCTATCCAGTCTTTCTTCATATGAAAGTCCTGACATCCCAGGAATCAGTCTGGTGAACCTTCTCTGCAATCCCTCTATGGCTATAATATCCTTCCTCAGATTTGGAGACCAAAACTGTACCCAATACTCCAGGTGTGGTCTCACCAAGACCCTGTACAACTGCAGTAGAACCTCCCTGCTCCTATACTCAAATCCTCTTGCTATGAAGGCCAACATACCATTCGCTTTCTTCACTGCCTGCTGCACCTGCATGCCTACTTTCAATGACTGGTGTACCATGACACCCAGGTCTCGCTGCATCTCCCCATTTCCTAATCGGCCACCATTTAGATAATAGTCTGCCTTCCCGTTTTTGCCACCAAAGTGGATAACCTCACATTTATCCACATTATACTGCATCTGCCAAACATTTGCCCACTCACCCAGCCTATCCAAGTCACCTTGCAGTCTCCTAGCATCCTCCTCACTGCTAACACTGCCCCCCAGCTTAGTGTCATCCGCAAACTTGGAGATGTTGCTTTCAATTCCCTCGTCCAGATCATTAATATAAATTGTAAATAGCTGGGGTCCCAGCACTGAGCCTTGCGGTACCCCACTAGTCACTGCCTGCCATTGTGAAAAGGACCCGTTTACTCCTACTCTTTGCTTCCTGTTTGCCAGCCAGTTCTCTATCCACATCAATACTGAACCCCCAATACCGTGTGAATTAAGTTTGTATCCTAATCTCTTATGTGGTACCTTGTCGAAAGCCTTCTGAAAGTCCAGATACAACACATCCACTGGTTCTCCCCTATCCACTCTACTAGTTACATCCTCGAAAAATTCTATAAGATTCGTCAGACACGACTTACCTTTCATAAATCCATGCTGACTTTGTCCAATGATTTCACCACTTTCCAAATGTGCTGCTATCCCATCTTTAATAACTGACTCTAGCAGTTTCCCCACTACCGATGTTAGACTAACTGGTCTGTAATTCCCCGTTTTCTCTCTCCCTCCCTTCTTAAAAAGTGGGGTTACGTTTGCTACCCTCCAATCCTCAGGAACTACTCCAGAATCTAAAGAGTTTTGAAAAATTATCACTAATGCATCTACTATTTCTGGAGCTACTTCCTTAAGTACTCTGGGATGCAGCCTAACTGGCCCTGGTGATTTATCGGCCTTTAATCCATTCAATTTACCCAACACCACTTCCTGACTAACCTGGATTTCACTCAGTTCCTCCATCTCCTTTGACCCGCGGCCCCCTGCTATTTCCGGCAGATTATTTATGTTTTCTTTAGTGAAGACGGAACCAAAGTAGTTATTCAATTGGTCCGCCATATCCTTGTTCCCCATGATCAATTCACCTGTTTCTGACTGCAAGGGACCTACATTTGTTTTAACTAATCTCTTTCTCTTCACATATCTATAAAAACGTTTGCAGTCAGTTTTTATGTTCCCTGCCAGTTTCCTTTCATAATCTATTTTCCCTTTCCTAATTAAGCCCTTTGTCCTCCTCTGCTGGTCTCTGAATTTCTCCCAGTCCTCTGGTATGCTGCTTTTTCTGGCTAATTTGTACGCATCATCTTTTGCTTTGATACTATCCCTGATTTCCCTTGTTATCCACGGATGCACTACCTTCCCTGATTTATTCTTTTGCCAAACTGGGATGAACAAATTTTGTAGTTCATCCATGCAGTCTTTAAATGCCTTCCATTGCATATCCACCGTCAACCCTTTTAGAACTAATTGCCAGTCAATCTTGGGCAATTCACGTCTCATACCCTCAAAGTTACCTTTCTTTAAGTTCAGAACCGTTGTTTCTGAATTCTGTTCAGAGTTTGTTTCTGAGTTGCCCCTGGAGTTTGCATGGTATGGAGATGATGGTATGGATATAATGGTATAGAGATGATGCTGGATGGATGATGGTCGAGAGATGATAGTGGGCTGATGATAATGGGGAGATTGCGGTTGGAGTGATTTAGACCATAAGACTATAAAGATACAGTACATCGCCAAAACAAGTCCTTCAGCCCACCATGTCAGCACCGACCAGCGATTACCCCGTACACTAAAACTATCCTACACACTAGGGACAATTTACAATCTTTATTAATGCCAATTAACCTACAAACCTGTACATCTTTGGAGTGAGGGAGAAAACCCACATGGTCACAGAGTGAATGTACAAACCCCGTATAGACAGCACCCTTAGTGAGGATTGAACCCAGGTCTCTGGCGCTGCAAGGCTGCACTACTATGCCTTCCCCAAGATGATGGTACAAAGTTTATTATACGGGAGACATTAACACTCATGTCTTCATCAGTCAGGGCACTGAGTGCAAGAGCTGGGATATTGTTGTTACAGTGCAAGTCATTATTGGTTACAGTTCTGGTCACCTAGTTAGGGGAAGGATGTCATTAAACTGTAAAGGGTGCAGAAAATGTTCATAAGGATATTGGCATGACTGGCCGGCTTGAGTTTCAGGAGATACTTGCCATGTGGTGGAACGATCACCGGGCCGTGGTTAGCTCCGGCAGCAGGCCTGGCTCGCCCACCACTGAACCTTAAGAGGGAAGATGCCGAACCCGGCCACTGCTTGTCCCTGAGGACTGAGGAACCAGAGAGTGGAGGGAGTTGGCGATGGTGGAGGCAAGAAACAAAGGTAAGAGGAACCGGGCGGGGTCTTACCTTCCGCGCCCTCGAGGAGGCAGCGGGAGGCGTACCTGGAGGAGAAGGTGGCCAGTCGAGGAGAGGGACCATATAACCATAAAACCATTACAGCACGGAAACAGGCCATCTCGGCCCTTCAAGTCCGTGCCGAAAACTTTTTTAAAATATTTATTTATTTATTTATTATTATTATTATTATTATTATTATTATTTTTTAATTACTTCCCCCTAGTCCCATCTACCTGCACTCAGACCATAACCCTCCATTCCTTTCCCGTCCATATACCCATCCAATCTATTTTTAAAGGATAAAATCAAACCTGCCTCCACCACTTCCACTGGAAGCTCATTCCACACAGCTACCACTCTCTGAGTAAAGAAATTCCCCCTAATGTTACCCCTAAACTTCTGTCCCTTAAGTCTCAAGTCATGTCCCCTTGTTTGAATCTTCCCTACTCTCAATGGGAAAAGCTTATCCACGTCAACTCTGTCTAACCCGCTCATCATTTTAAAGACCTCTATCAAGTCCCCTCTTAACCTTCTGTGCTCCAAACAAATATAGACCTAACTTGTTCAACCTTTCTCTGTAACTTAGTTGCTGAAACCCAGGCAACATTCTAGTAAATCTCCTCTGTACTCTCTCTATTTTGTTGACATCCTTCCTATAATTAGGCGACCAAAATTGTACTCCATACTCCAGAATTGGCCTCACCAATGCCTTGTACAATTTTAACATTACATCCCAACTTCTATATTCAATGCTCTGATTTATAAAGGCCAGCACACCAAAAGCTTTCTTTACCACCCTATCTACATGAGATTCCACCTTCAGGGAACTATGCAGAGTTATTCCCAGATCCCTCTGTTCAACTGCATTCCTCAATTCGCTACCATTTACCATGTACGTCCTATTTTGATTTGTCCTGCCGAGATGTAGCACCTCACATTTATCAGCATTAAACTCCATCTGCCATCTTTCAGCCCACTCTTCCAAATGGCCTAAATCTCTCTGTAGACTTTGAAAATCTACTTCATTATCCACAACACCACCTATCTTAGTATCATCTGCATACTTATGATGCAGACGATGGTTCGCAGTACGATCCAGACGCAGGCGACGGCTGCAATGGTCTTTTATGGTCAGCTGCAGCTGGGGCTGTGAAATGGTGCGAAAACCTGGCAACTTGTATATGCTCTCAGTGAGCGATTTCTATACACTTTGTACTTAAACTGGGATTGTGGTTATGTATAGTAATAATTTCCAGAACTGTATGCAAAAAAAAATGTTGCTGTAGCTCAGTACATTTAATTTAGTTTAGAAATACAGGGCGGAAAAAGGCCTTTCGGCGCTCCGAGTCTGTGTCGACCAGCAATCACCCTGTACAGCAACACTATCCTACACACCAGGAACAATTTTACCGAGGCCAATTAACATAGAAACCTGTGCATCTTTAGAGTGCGGGAGGAAACCAGAGCACCCGGAGAAAACCCACGCGGTCATGGGGAGAACGTACAAACTCTGTACAGACAGCACCCGTAGGCAAAATCAATCCCGGGTCCCTGGCGCTGTTAGGCAGCAACTCTACCGCTGCACCACCGGAGATAATGAAGAATCATTGAACCATTGGATGGGTTGGGATTATTTTCTCTGGAGCAAGGGAATGTCCTTAAAGAGGTTTATAAAATCATAAAGGGCAAAGATAAGGCGGATAGTCACAATCTTTTTCCAAGGGTAGGGTAGTCTGACACAAGATGGCATAGGTTTACGATGTCTTTATACTTTAAATATTCAGCATGGAAACAGGCTTTTCAGCCCACCTAGTACTGCCGACGTCATACACACTAAGGACAAAGTACAGATAGCACTGTAGTCAGGATCGAACCTGGGTCTCTGTGGCTGTGAGGCAGTGGCTCTACCTTTGTGCTGCCGTGCACAGGTTAAAGCATTGTTAGTCCATGGCGATCATCTTAGTGATGGTAATATTACTGTATTTTCTAATGTTTTACATCCTGTAATTTTGAGCTTCATTTTACTTACTCAGTCTTTATATAGTTCAGCATTGTATTGTTCTGTTCTGATCACAACCTTGCGAACAGATTTATGCTGAACTCAGAATTCAATGTCGGTGTAAAAGACAACCAATTATTGGGAAAGGAGGGGTGAGGTGCAGGAATGATATCTGGTGAAAACATTATTAGAAAGCAAACATACTCGCTTTAAATATTCTTCTGTACATCAGGTAGAGTGTAAGGCCAACGGCAGAGTCTATAATGATGACCGCGAGCACCATCCAGAGCCAGAAATATTGACGAAGGGAATCCATGGCAGAATCTGGAAGAAAACAAGTCAGATTAGCCCATCATTGTTCAGATCATTTGTGTTCTACCTCTCGTGTGCATTGGGCAAGACCCAGACAGTGAAGTAAGCTGCGGTTAGACAGACGGAAGTGGGAATGCAAAGAGGAATTGAAATGGCTCATCATTAGTCGTCAGGCCAACCATCACCCACTTGGCCCCTTTCTCACCTCTCCCTCTCTCCTCTTCATGTTGGCTATTTTCCCTCCCCACTCTCAGTCACAATGTACGATTTCAACCTGAAATGTTGACAATTCCTATTCCCTCCCCCCCTCCCCTCCAGGGTGGCACAGCAGTAGAGTTGCAGACTATGTCTGTATAGAGTTTGTACGTTCTCCCTGTGATCTGATTGGGTTTTCTCCAGGAGCGCTGGTTTCCAGCGGCACTCCAAAGACATACAGGTTTATAGGCTAATTGGCTTGAAAAGAAATTGTAAATTGTCCCCAGTATGTGTAGGATATCATTAGTGTGCAGGGATTGTTGGTCGGCACGGACTCGGTGGGCCGAAGAGCTTGTTTCCACGCTGTATCTCGAAACTAATCTAAACTAAACTAAATAATAGATGTTGGTCGACCCAATGAGTTCCTCGAGCAGATTGTTTGTGCCCCTGATTCCAGCATCCACAGTTTCTTGAGTCTCCATTTATTGTGCTGCACCATTTCTCAAAAAAGAAACTGGTCTGAGTGTTGCAGCTCCAAGCACAGAAATATACAGAGCAGTACAGCGGTACAGTTGCTGCCTTACAGCACCGGGGACCCAGGTTCGATCCTGACTATGGGCACCGTCTTGTATGTTCTCCCTGTGACCACGTGGGTTTTCTATGGGTGCTCTGCTTTCCTCCCACATTCCAAAGATGTGCTGCTTTGCAGGTTAATTGACTTCTGTAAAAATTGTTCTTAGTGTGGGATGGAAATAGTGTATGGGTGATCGCTGGTCGGCGCACTCGGTGGCCGAAGGTCATAAGGTCATATGCAATAGGAACAGAAGTAGGCCATTCGGTCCATCAAGTCTACTCCACCATTGAATCATGGCTACTCTATCACTCCCTCCCAACCCCATTCTCCTGCCTTCTCCCCATAATCTCCCTACTAATCAAGAATATCCATTTCTGGCTTTAAATATCCATTGACGGCCTCCACAGCCTCTGTGGCAAAGAATTCCAAGATTCACCACTCTCTGACCAAATAAATTCCTTCTCATCTCCTTCCTGAAGGAAGATCCTTTAATTTTGAGGTTATGACCTCTAGTCCCAGACTCTCCCACTAGTGGAAACATCCTCTCCACAGCTACTCTATCCAAGCCTTTCACTATTGGGTACATTTCAATGAGGTCCCCTCTCATTCTTCTTAACTCCAGGCTCAGTGCCGTCAAATGCTCATCATAAGTTAACCCAGTCATTCCTGGGAAGAGCCTGTTTCCGTGTTCTTAGCTTAGAGATAAAGCGAGGAAACAGGCCCTTTGGCCCACCGGATCTGCGCCGACCAGCGATCCCTGCATATTAACACTATCCTACACCCACTAGGGACATTTTTTACATTTAACAAGCAAATTAACTTACAAACCTGTATGTCTTGGATTCAGTGAGTTGAGGGTTCAGTGAGTTGAGGGTTTAGTGAGTTGAGGGTTTAGTGAGTTGAGGGTTCCGTGAGTTGAGGGTTCCGTGAGTTGAGGGTTCCGTGAGTTGAGGGTTCCGTGAGTTGAGGGTTCCGTGAGTTGAGGGTTCCGTGAGTTGAGGGTTCAGTGAGTTGAGGGTTCAGTGAGTTGAGGGTTCAGTGAGTTGAGGGTTCAGTGAGTTGAGGGTTCAGTGAGTTGAGGGTTCAGTGAGTTGAGGGTTCAGTGAGTTGAGGGTTCAGTGAGTTGAGGGTTCAGTGAGTTGAGGGTTCAGTGAGTTGAGGGTTCAGTGAGTTGAGGGTTCAGTGAGTTGAGGGTTCAGTGAGTTGAGGGTTCAGTGAGTTGAGGGTTCAGTGAGTTGAGGGTTCAGTGAGTTGAGGGTTCAGTGAGTTAAGGGTACAGTGAGTTGAGGGTACAGTGAGTTGAGGGTTCAGTGAGTTGAGGGTTCAGTGAGTTGAGGGTACAGTGAGTTGAGGGTACAGTGAGTTGAGGGTTCAGTGAGTTGAGGGTACAGTGAGTTGAGGGTTCAGTGAGTTGAGGGTACAGTGAGTTGAGGGTTCAGTGAGTTAAGGGTTCAGTGAGTTGAGGGTACAGTATTTATTAGTAAAGGTACAGTTTAAAGGATAAAGATTTTTATAGTGTGAGGGAGTCGATTTAATTTGGGAGTAAGCTATGTCAGTGGAGATTGGCCCCGTGGTTTGCTCAGCCTGCAACATGTGGGAGATCAGGGATATGGTCGGTATCCCTGGTGACTACGTTTGCAGGAAGTGTGTCCAGCTGCAGCTCCTGGCAGACCGCATTGAACGATTGGAGCTGCGGTTGGATTCATACTGGAGCATCCACGATGCTGAGAAAGTCGTGAATAGTACGTACAGTGAGTTGGTCACACCGCAGGTAAAAGGTAAGAGGACAGAAAGGGAACGGGTGGCCAATAGCCAGCATAGCAGTAGGCAGGTAGTGCAGGAGTCCCCTGCGGTCATCTCCCTCCTAAATAGGTATACCATTTTGGATACTGTTGGGGGAGATGGCTCATCAGCTGAAGGCAGCAGCAGCCAAGTTCATGGCACCATGGGTGGCTCTGCGGCACAGGAGGGGAGAAAAAAGAGTGGAAGGGCCATAGTAATAGGGGATTCCATTGTAAGGGGAATAGATAGGCGTTTCTGCGGCCGCAAACGAGACTCCAGGATGGTCTGTTGCCTCCCTGGTGCAAGGGTCAGGGATGTCACTGAACGGCTGCAGAACATTCTGGAGGGGGAGGGTGAACAGCCAGTTGTCGTGGTGCACATTGGCACCAACGATATAGGTAAAAAAAGGGATGAGGTCCTACAAGGTGAATTTAGGGAGCTAGGAGATAAACTTAAAAGTAGGACCTCAAAGGTAATAATCTCTGGATTACTACCAGTACCACGGGCTAGTCAGAGTAGAAATAGGAGGATTTGCAGATGAATACGTGGCTTGAAAAATGGTGCAAGGGGGAGGGATTCAAATTTCTAGGGCATTGGAACCAGTTCTGGGGGAGGTGGGACCAGTACATACAGGACAGTCTGCACCTGGGCTGGAATGGAACCAATGTCCTTGGGGGAGTGTTTGCTAGTGCTGTCGGGGAGGATTTAAACTAATGTGGCAGGGGGATGGGTGCAAGAGCAGAGAGGCAGAGGGGTGTAAAATGAGGGTAGAAGCAATAGGTAGCAAGGTGAAAAGTAAAAGTGGCAGGCAGACAAATCCAGGGCAAAAATTAAAAAGGGCCACTTTTCAACATAATTGTATAAGGGGTAAGAGTGTTGTAAAAACAAGCCTGAAGGCTTTGTATCTTAATGTAAGGAGCATTCGTAATAAGGTGGATGAGTTGAATGCGCAGATAGTTATTAATGATATAGTTGGGATCACGGAGACATGGCTCCAGCGTGACCAAGGCTGGGAGCTGAACATCCAGGGATATTCAATATTCAGGAGGGATAGACAGAAAGGAAAAGGAGGTGGGGTAGCGTTGCTGGTTAGAGAGGAGATTAACGCAAAAGAAAGGAAGGACATTAGCTTGGAGGATGTGGAATCGATATGGGTAGAGCTGCGAAACACTAAGGGGCAGAAAACGCTAGTGGGAGTTGTGTACAGGCCACCTAACAGTAGTAGTGGAGTTGGGGATGGCATCAAACAGGAAATTAGAAATGCGTGCAACAAAGGTAAAACAATTATAATGGGTGACTTCAATCTACATATAGATTGGGTGAATCAAATTGGCAGGGGTGCTGAGGAAGAGGATTTCTTGGAATGTATGCGGGATAGTTTTCTAAACCAACATGTAGAGGAACCAACGAGAGAGCAGGCTATTCTAGACAGAAGGAAGGATTAGTTAGCAGTCTTGTTGTGCGTGGCCCCTTGGGCAAGAGTGACCATAATATGGTTGAGTTCTTCATTAGGATGGAGAGTGACATTGTTAATTCAGAAACAAGGGTCCTGAACTTAAAGAAAGGTGACTTTGAGGGCATGAGACATGAATTGGCCAAGATAGACTGGCAAATGATTCTTAAAGGGTTGACGGTAGATATGCAATGGAAGGCATTTAAAAACTGCATGGATGAACTACAACAATTGTTCATCCCAATTTGGCAAAAGAATAAATCAGGGATGTTAGTGCATCCGAGGATAACAAGGGAAATCAGGGATAGTATCAAAACAAAAGATGAAATGTACAAATTAGCCAGAAAAAGCAGCCTACCAGAGGACTGGGAGAAATTCAGAGTCCAGCAGAAGAGGACAAAAGGCTTAATTAGGAAGGGGAAAATAGATTATGAAAGAAAACTGGCAGGGAACATAAAAACGGACTGCAAATGTTTTTATAGATATGTGAAGAGGAAAAGATTAGTTAAAACAAATGTACGTCCCTTGCAATCAGAAACAGGCGAATTGATCATGGGGAACAAGGACATGGCAGACCAATTGAATAACTACTTTGGTTCTGTCTTCACTAAGGAAGACATAAATAATCTGCCGGAAATAGCAAGGGACCGGGGGTTAAATGAGATGGAGGAACCGAGTGAAATCCAGGTTAGCTGGGAAGTGGTGTTAGGTAAATTGAATGGATTAAAGGACGATAAATCCCCAGGGGCAGATAAGTTGCATCCCAGAGTACTTAAGGAAGTAACCGCAGAAATAGTGGATGCATCAGTGATTATATTTCAATACTCTTTAGATTCTGGAGTAGTTCCTGAGGACTGGAGGGTAGCTAATGTAACCCCACTTTTTAAAAAAGGGAGGGAGTGAGGAAACGGGGAATTACAGACCAGTTAGTCTAACATCGGTGGTGGGGAAAATTCTGGAGTCAGTTATTAAAGATGGGATAGCAGCACATTTGGAAAGTGGTGAATTCATTGGACAAAGTCAGCATGGATTTATGAAAGGTAAATCATGTCTGACGAATCTTATAGAATTTTTCGAGGATGTAACTAGTAGAGTGGATAAGGGAGAACCAGTGGATGTGTTATATCTGGAATTTCAGAAGGCTTTCGACAAGGTCCCACATAAGAGATTTGTATGCAAACTTAAAGCACACGATATTGGGGGTTCAGTATTGATGTGGATAGAGAACTGGCTGGCAGACAGGAAGCAAAGAGTAGGAGTAAACGGGCCCATTTCAGAATGGCAGGCAGTGACTAGTGGGGCACCGCAAGGCTCAGTGCTGGGACCCCAGTTATTTACAATATATATTAATGATTTGAATGAGGGAATTGAATGCAACATCTCCAAGTTTGCGGATGACACGAAGCTGGGGGGCAGTGTTAGCTGTGAGGAGGATGCCAGGAGGCTGCAAGGTGACTTGGATAGGTTGGGTGAGTGGGCAAATGCATGACAGATGCAGTATAATGTGGATAAATGTGAGGTTATCCACTTTGGTGGCAAGAACAGGAAAGTAGACTATTATCTGAATGGTGGCCGATTAGGAAAAGGGGAGATGCAACGAGACCTGGGTGTCATGCTACACCAATCATTGAAAGTAGGCATGCAGGTGCAGCAGGCAGTGAAGAAAGCAAATGGTATGTTAGCACTCAAAGCAAAAGGATTTGTGTATAAGAGCAGGGAGGTTCTACTGCAGTTGTACAGGGTCTTGGTGAGACCACACCTGGAGTATTGCGTACAGTTTTGGTCTCCTAATCTGAGGAAAGACATTCTTGCCATAGAGGGAGTACAGAGAAGGTTCACCAGACTGATTCCTGGGATGGCAGGACTTTCATATGAAGAAAGACTGGATAGACTCGGCTTGTACACGCTAGAATTTAGAAGATTGATGGGGGATCTTATAGAAACTTACAAAATTCTTAAGAGGTTGGACAGGCTCGATGCAGGAAGATTATTCCCGATGTTGGGGAAGTCCAGAACTAGGGGTCACAGTTTAAGGATAAGAGGGAAGTCTTTTAGGACCGAGATGAGAAAATCATTTTTTACACAGAGAGTGGTGAATCTGTGGAATTCTCTGCCACAGAAGGTAGTTGAGGCCAGTTCATTGGCTATATTTAAGAGGGAGTTAGATGTGGCCCTTGTGGCTAAAGGGATCAGGTGGTATGGAGAGAAGGCAGGGATGGGATACTGAGTTGGATGATCAGTCATGATCATATCGAATGGCGGTGCAGGCTCGAAGGGCCGAATGGCCTACTCCTGCACCTATTTTCTATGTTTCTATGTCTTTGGAGTGTGGGAGGAAACCGAAGACCTCAGAGAAAACCCATGCTGGGCACGGGGTAAACGTACAAACTCCGTACAGACAGCACCCACAGTTGGGATGAAACCCGTTTCTCTGGCGCTGCATTTGCTGTAAGGCAGCAACTCTACAGCTGGGCCACCTTGCACCATCACCTCTATCTCTAAACTAAACAAAACTAGACATTTGAACGAAGTGTGCTTTGCCCACGCACTTGGAAGCATTCAGTGTGAGTTATGGAGCCCAGGTTGTGTTGACTGGAACTGGTTTAGGTGTTTGTCTATTAAGATGAGAGCACACTGGATGTTTCAAACTGCCTGCAGCCAGTACCCCTGCACTCCCATCCTCCCCATTTGCTGTAACTCTCCTGTTCTCTCCACAGTTGGTGGATTCTGAGAGGACTCGCAAGAGGGAATCTGAATGGCCAGTTGCCCTCTTCCCAACTCAGGAGTTCTACCTCTGCCCATTCTCCCTCGCGTTCCAATTATTGTTCTCACATATTTGTCCAATTGCTTCTTGAGCCCACAATGAAACCTACTTCCACCACATCTGCAGGCAGTTCAGATTCCAAACACTTGCTGCGTGAAAACGTCGTTCTCTCATGCCACTCTTAAAAACTAATTAAGCTATTAGATGGAGTAGGGGAGCACATTGGCGCAGCGGTAGAGTTGCTTGCCTTACAGTGCCAGAGACCCCGGCTTTGATCCTGACTACGGGTGCTGTCTGTACAGAGTTTGTACGTTCTACCCGTGACTCCGTGGGTTTTCTCCGGGTGCTTCGCTTTCCTCCCACATACCAAAGACATGCAAGTTTGTAGGTTAATTGGATTTTGTAAATTGTCCCTAGTGTACAGAGTTGAACTAGTGTATGGGTGATTGCTGGACAGTGCAGACGGTGGGCTGAAGGGCCTGTTTCCACACTGCATCTCTAAACTTAACTGAACTAAACTAAACTAAACTAAAGTAAAATAAACTAAACTGACCTAAACTAAATTAAACTGTTCACTGTTCATGGGGGCCATTTTATTCCATGTGCTTCAGCTTTGCTGATGACATCTTACAGAAGAAGCCTTCTAGAAGTCCAAGTGGTGCCCTCAACAACTATTCATCAACAAAACAAAATCTATCACATTGGTTGAGTGCAATTTGTGTTGAACAAACCCATGCTGGCTTGCCTTATGACCATGTTATAAGGAACATGAGACCTTATGAGGCCTCCATATGACCATTGCTGGCCTTATGTTTACACTCATGGTTTTTGAACAACACCCGCTATCCAGTCCTCTTCCACTGCCCCAACATGGATAAACTCTTTCATAAAAACGACTAGATGCTGTACTGAAATCAAAATGATTTTACCCATCATTCAGAAATGACTGCAGATCAGGAAATGAGTGAGGACAGGAAGGCTCGGTCTTGCTCAGGGTGGATGACTGCATCTGAACAATGAACTGTGCCTAGCAATAGTGTTTGGAAAGCCCCCAGCTACAGCTCCACAGAACTTCCTCTTTCCTGGAACATTCACAGCCGGCCATTCCAGGCAACGTCTCAGGGCGAAACTGCCAAAGTCTTTTTTAAGTCATCAAAATACAAATAAAAGCCGACGCTGGAAATTTGAAATAGAAATGTCTGCCGCCTTCACTTTACTTCCCCATTTTAGTTCCAACCAGTAACTTTGCTGTTGTAAAGTTCAACAGCTCCTCTTTCATCTGGGACCGTGCAGGTCTTTGGATTCAACAGTAGGCTCACCAGCCATTAAGTCAATTATTCCTCTCAGGGTTGTACATGGAAACACAAAGCAAGAGGCCAAAAAGTATTGGTAACTCAACAGGTCAGGTAGCATCTCTGGGTCACATGGATAGGTGACGGTTCGGGTTGAGACGTCGGAATTCAGAAGACTGAAGGGGGATCTTATAGAAACTTACAAAATTCTTAAGGGGTTGGACAGGCTAGATGCAGGAAGATTATTCCCGATGTTGGGGAAGTCCAGAACTAGGGGTCACAGTTTAAGGATAAGAGGGAAGACTTTTAGGACCGAGATGAGGAAATCATTTTTTACACAGAGAGTGGTGAATCTGTGGAATTCTCTGCCACAGAAGGTAGTTGAGGCCAGTTCATTGGCTATATTTATGAAGGAGTTAGATGTGGCCCTTGTGGCTAAAGGGATCAGGGGGTATGGAGAGAAGGCAGGGATGGGATACTGAGTTGGATGATCAGCCATGATCATATCAAATGGCGGTGCAGGCTCGAAGGGCTGAATGGCCTACTCCTGCACCTATTTTCTATGTTTCTATGTTTCTATGAGACCCTTCTTCAGACATTGGGGGGGGGGGGCAGGAGAGAAGAAAGCTAGAAGAGGCGAGAGGCAGGACAAAGCCTGGCAGGTGATAGGTGGACAGCGATGAGGGGCATGGGCTGGGGGGGTGATAGGCAAATGGTTGCAGCAAAGGCCAGAGATAAAAGCAGAAGACGTGAGATGGTTGAAGAGTTGAGAATTGCGAAGCTGGAGGGAGGAAAGTAGCAGGTGTTGAGAGGAGGGGAGGGGGGGGCAGGGGAAATAGGTGGGAGTCTAGGTGGGGCACTGGGGAGGAGAGGAGGAGAGGGAGGGACGAAAGGGAGGAGTGGGGTAGAAAAGGTGGGGGTTGGGGGAGTGTGGTAGGAGGTTACTCACGGTTGGATAGTTCAATGTCCACACTGTTGGGTTGTAAGCTATCCAAGCGGAATATGAGGTTCTGTTCTTCCAGTTTGCATGTGGCTATGCTCTAGCAATGGATGAGGTCCAGGATAGAATTGTCAGTGGGAATGGGAAGGGGAGATAAAATGGATAGCAACCAGGAGATCTATTATGCCTTGGTGGACAGAATGAACGTATTCAGCGAAAGGGACATTGAGTCTATACTTGGTCTCACCGATGTGCAGGAGGCCACATCAGGAACGCTAGATGTCGTAGATGAGGTCAGGTGAGGTGCACGTGAACCTCTGCCTTTCACGGAAGGACCGCTGGAGTCCCTGGATGGAGATAATGGAGGAGGTATAGAGGCAGGTGTTACATCTTGCAGGGAAAAAGTTCCTGGGGAGGTGTTGGTTTGGGTGGGAAGGAATGAGTGAACCAAGGGGTTGTGGAGGAAGTGGTCTCTGCAGAAGGTAAAAAAGGGGCAGCAATGGGAAGATGTGACTGGTGGTGGGATCACGTGGGAGGTGACGTAAATGTGTTGGATGTGGAGGCTGGTAGGGGTGAAAGGTGAGGACCAGGGGAACATCATCCTCTTTCTATCTGGGGAGATGGTGAGCAAGAGCAGTGCTACAGGACACACAGGAGACATGGGTGAGGGATGCATCTATAACGGAAGGGGGGAAACCACATTTACTGAAGAAAGAGGACATCTTGGATGTCTTAGGAGCAAATGCTGCAGAGATGGAGGAATTGAGAGCAGGGGGATAACATCTTTGCAAGAGGCAGGATGGGAGGAGGTGTAGTCCAGATAACCGCGAGAATCAGTAAGTTTGTAAATAGTCTGTGATGGAGACAGAGAGGTCAAGAAAGGTGAGAATGGTGTCAGATATAGTGCGTGAGTTTGTGAGCACGGTGGAAGTTAGCAGTAAAGGGGACAAAGTACATGAGCTCTGCACGATGGCTGACGCAGTTATCGATGTAGTGGAGAAAGAGTTGGGGACTGGTGACAGTGTGCGCCTGTAACAAAGACAACAAAAAGGCAGGCATAGCTGGGGCCCATGCGAGTGTCCATGGCTACATCTTTCACTTGGAAACAGTGAGAGGAGTCGAAAGAGAATTAGTTGAGGGAGAGGACAAGTTCCACCAGGCAGAGGAGAGTGTTAGTAGAGGTTAAATTGGTTGAGTCTCTGTTGAAGGAAGAAACAAGTTTCCTGAGACCGTCCTGGTAGGGGATGGTGTAGGGGGGACTGGGTGTCCATAGTAAAGATAAGGCAATCGGGGCCTAGAAATTGAAAGTTATTGAAGGATGTGTGAGGTGTATCAGATGTACGCGGGAAGAGACTGGACAAGGGAGGAGAAGATGGAATCAAGGTATTTGGAGATGTGTTCAGTGGGACAGCAACAGTGTGAGACAATGGGTCTGCTGGAGCAGTCCTGTTTGTGGATTTTGGGGAGGAGATAGAAGCTGGCAATGCGGGGATGGGGAACGATAATGTTGGAGACTGGAGAAGGCCACTTGTTCCCTCCGGTATTCCCTGCCATTCAATGTGATGACGACCATTTGGTTTAGTTTAGTTTAGAGATACAGCGCGGAAAACAGGCTCTTCAGCCCACCGAGTCTGCACTGACCAGCGATCCTCGCAAATTAGCACTATCCTACACATTAGGGACTCTTTACATTTACACCAAGGCAATTAACCTACAAACCTATAAGTCTTTGGAGTGTGGGAGGAAACCGAAGATCTTGGAGAAAACCCACATAGTGTAGATCAGTGCATGTTCCTTTAACATAATGACCTCACCACTACTAACCACTCCCCATTATCTTCAGTATAATTGTAACTTTCCCACCCCCAGCTCACTCTCTAGCTCCGGTAACGGACCACGAACAGCTAGGGCAATATGTGTGTATACGACTACAATGTATGCAATAAACTAAGAGTGAAGACATTATGTGTTTGACAAGTCTTTACACATAGGTCACGGAGAGAACATCCAAACTCTGCACAGATAGCACCCGTTGCTAGGATCGAACCCCGGTTTCTGGCGCTGTAAGGCAGCAACCCTACCGTGCGACCCCTATGCTGGGTTCGCACGGTAGCCCTCAATTCGTTGATCGAATAAATACATCTAAATCCACCTTAAATACAGTATATCTAATGACCCTAGGGAACAGAGGTTTACGGAGATTCACTGCTCTCTGAAAGATAAAATGACAAGCCACTGCTTATTTTGTACCTATGTTCCCGTTTATGACTCTCCCTTACACTTTGACAGAGATAATAGTAAGATTAAATGAGAACTTACCAGTTTGAAGTTTGATCTTTTTTTTTTTATGAGGAGTTACGTTGGTGATTACGTGAAGAAGCCCCGTCAGGGTGCATGCGCGTCAATCTTCAAAGCAGCGGTATGAAATCACAGACAACACAATAATTGAAGTAACATATTAAGATGAGCAACATGAGAACTACCATATGACCTTTTTTATGAGAGAGGGTTGGGCGTGGCGGGCACGTAATCACCAACGTAACTCCTCATAAAATAAAGATCAAACTTCAAACTGGTAAGTTCTCGTTTAATCTTACTATTTTACTTCGGAGTCACGTGAGTGACTACGTGAAGATTTCAAAGCTCTGTGATTTTATGCCGCAAATCGAAATCCCAGCCTCACTGCATTGATTGACTTTCGATGAGAAATTGGTAAGCAGCCCTGAAACACAAGTGCTGCTGCAATCCCCTGATGTCCTGCCCTGATAAGGAGCACCATATCAGGATAATGCACGTGTGAGGACATACATATATGACAGAGGGGACCCTCCTGGCCAGGCTCCACATGGTTTACCTCATATGGGCTGCCGATGTCGGGGTCCTCAATGAGTCGGGTAATAACCCCGACGACCACGCTCAGTCTACACCCCGAACATCCTTGGGAGTCGCTGACCTACTGTCAGCGACTCTAACAAGAAATCCGATGGCCACCGGCTCCTCACTTTACCCCGGACCGTAGCCGGTATCCCCGCAGTCTAGAGAACCCCGCGGCCCATATTTAAACACATCTCGGGAGTCGCTGACCTGCCTGTCAGCGACTCGAAATAACAAGCTCAACAGCCACCTCTATCGTGGCCGTCGCTTGCATAACCCGCGGTCTACAAAAACCCGCGGCCCGAATTAAACCTCGGGAGTCGCGGACCCTTCTGTCCGCGACTCAAGCAGCAAAACCCACCGGCAGCCTGCTACCGCACTCCCACAGTCCTAAGCCGACATCCCCGCGGTCCACAATTTCTCCGCGGTCCACAATTTCTCCGCGGTCCACCGGGTTTTGCTGAATTTTTCCCATGTCCAGCAGGAACCTGAGAAAATGATTCCTGCAATGGACAACCTGAAAAATAAGTTTAAACTTACCTGCAGGAATTTTCAAACTTACCGCTGGAGAACGCTGTTCCTCCCAGCCTGTCTGCGCCAATGCGACCGACGTAATGACGCGCATGCGCCCTGACCGGTCTTCTTCACGTAGTCACTCACGTGACTCCGAAGTAAAATGAAGCTTTTGCATTATGCTTCTTCTGTCCATTTCCTACACCTCAACAAAAGAAAAGTAGGGATGAAACAGTGCTTGCTCCCACATTCTTCCAGGGGAGAAGGGGTTACGTGGAGAATGGGTACTCAGGAAAAGGGACTGCGGGCATGGTAGGTGTTGTGGAGACAGGGGAATGTTAACCTGTTCAATGGCCTGGCAAAGGGAGTTTTAGATTTATTCCAATTGGTGATGGGATGATAGAGGATGTTGTTGATTTAGTTTAATTTTGTTTATTATTGTGACGTGTTTCAAGGTACAGTGAAAAGCTTTTTGTTGCATGCTGTCCAATCAGCGAATAGACCATACTTGATCGTAATCAAGCTATCCACAGTGTACAGACTTAGGATAAAGGATATAAAGCTTAGTGCAAGATAAAATCCAATAATGCCCGATTAATGATAGTTCTAGGGTCTCCAATGATGTAGATGGGATGTCAGGATCGCCTCTTGCGAGTGAGATGACAGTTCAGTTACCTGATAACAAACAGAAGGAAACTGTCCCTGAATCTGGAGGTCATGTTGCAGTTGTATAATACATTAGTGAGGCCGCATTCAGAGTATTGTGTTCAGTTTTGGGCACTATATTATAGGAAAGATGTTGCACATCGCACATCGACCCGGCACAGACCTACTTGCACTTTATACTGTTTTACTGTTTTACTGTTTTTTAAAATAAATCATGTTCTCTGGGTATCTAAATTTTTAGTTGTTTAAGTTATGACATCGGATGGAAGCTGCATACCAAATCTCGTTGCACCTATGTGCAATGACAATAAAAGATATTATTATTATTATTATATTATTGTCAAGCTGGAAAGGGTACAGAGAAGATTTACGAGGATGTTGCCAGTTCTCGAGGGCCTGAGCTATAGGGAGAGGTTGAGCCGGCTAGGACTCTATTCCTGGGGGGCAGGAGGATGAGGGGTGATCTTATATAGTGTGTATAACATCATGAGAGGGATCACCCCAATGCACAGAATCTCTTGCCCAGAGTAGGGGAATTGAGAACCAGAGAAGAAAGATGAAAGGGGAAAGATTTAATAGGAACCTGAGTGGTAACGTTTTCACGCAAAGTGTGGTAGGTAAATGGCACGAGCTGCTGGAGGAGGTGTTTGAGGCAGGGACTATTGCAATGTTTAAGAAACATTTCTGCAGATACATGGATAGGCCAGGTTTAGAGGGATATGGGTCAAATTCAAGCAGGTGGGACATTTTGGCTGGTATGGAAAAGATGGGCCAAAGGGCCAGTGTCCAAGCTGTAAGACTCTATGATTCTATGACTCAACGTGTACGTTTTCAAATTACTGTACCTCTTGCCTGATGGGAGATGGAAGAATGATCCCAGGAATGAGTGGGTTAACATATGATGAGCGTTAGTCGGCACTGGACCTGAACTTGTGGGGGTTTAGAAGGATGAGATTGGATCTCATTGAAACTTACCAAATAGTGAAAGGCTTGGTTAGAGTGGATGTAGAGACGATGATTCCACTAGTGGGAGAGTCCAGGACCAGAGGTCATAGCCTCAGAATTAAGGGACGTTCCTTTGGGGCGGAGATGCGGAGGAATTTGTTTAGTCTGAGGGTGGTGAACCTATGGAATTCTTTGTTACAGAAAGCTGTAGAGGCCAAGTCAATGGATATTTTTAAGGCAGAGATAGATAGATTCTTGATAAGTACAGGTTTACGGGTTATGGGGAGGAGGCGGGAGAATGGGGTTAGCAGGGACAGATAAATCTGACATCAGTAGATGGAGTAGACTTGATGGGCCAAATGGCCTAATTCTGCTCATATCACTTATGACCTTATGACCACCCTAAACGCTGGCTGCTAATTTGAGGTGAGTATCAGCAGACAATCACCACTTCCTTGGGTCTTGTAATCTTCTTGTGAGCTGTTAATACACACCAGGAACGTCATCTTGTAGGTTAGTTTTGTAACGAAGCACATCACTACAATCGAATGCTAACTGCCTCACAGTGTCAATGAGGAGGCATCTGAAGACATGTGGTCAAACATGGGTGTGGGACACTGGTGAGGAAGCTCACCCTCTACATGGTCCTGACTCAGTCTGCCCAACCCATGGCAATCACTGACATTTTTATCTGCTTCACAACCCTGGCTGATCACATTTGTTTGTACTGTGGTCCCATATTCCCTCAGCCGTTATAGCAAAATAGGCAGAGATCGAATTGAGGTGTTTCAAATAGTTTAAATAATTGGTAGAAAGGTAAGGGTGGCGCGGTGGTACAGTGGCAGAGTTGCTGCCTTTGGACCCAGGTTTCATCCTGGCAACTGGTGCTTGTACGTTCTCCCTGTGACTGTGTTGGTTTTCACCGGGTGCTCCGATTTCCTCCCACATTCCTTAGCCATGCAGGTTTGTAGGTTAATTGGCTTCAGTAAAATTGTAATTTGTCCCTAGTGTGTACGGCGTGATTGGTGGTCATTGCAGACTCGGTGGGCTAAAGGGCTGTGTTCGCACTGTATCTCTAAACTAAACTAAACTAAACAAATGAAAGAGTAGCACAAGGAATATTGCAACATTGGAATTGACCTACTGAAAGGTGGTCTGAGAGTCACACAACCAAACAGCATGGAAGTAGGCCCTTCGGCCCAACTTGTCCCTGCTGACTAAGATGCCCCATCTACGCTCGTGCCACGTGCCCGTATCCCTCTAAACCTTTCCTTTCCATGTACCTTTCCAAATGTCTGTTAAATGTTGTTATAGTACCAGCCTCAACTACCTCCCCTGGCAGCTCTTTCAATGTGTAAAAGGTGTCCCCCAGGTTCCTGTTAAATCTTTCTCCTCTCACACTGAACCTCTGCCTCCTGGTTCTAAATTCCCCTACTCTGGGCTAATGACTGCATTCACCCTATCTGTTCCCCTATCTATTTTGCACGCATCTATAAGATCACCCTTCAGCCAAATGTCCTCCAAGAAATAAAGTTCTAGGCTGCTCAACCTCTCAATATTTCGTAAATCTTCTCTGCACTATTTCTAGCCGAACCCTTCCTATCCACGTACCTGTTCAAATGTCTTTTAAATTATGTTATTGTACCTGCCTCAACGATCTCCTTAGGCAGATCATTCCATACACCCACCATCCTCTGTGTGAAAAGCTGCCCCTCATGTTCCTCTTAAATCTTTGCAACACAGTCCCTCAAAAAATTCCATTTAAAATCCCTAAAGAGCTTGAACTATGCTAAATTTTAAAACATAGCCAGAGAGATGTTTGGTGTGTCAGGGTTTGTGATTGGAGTCAGGGTAAAGATCAACCTTCTAGTTGAACCAGGCTGCTATGTTGTATGCGATCAAACCAACTAAATATTTGTAATTGCAGTGTGGTAATGTCGCAGCAGAAGAGGTGTTGAATCATGCAGCTATTTTAGACTGTCATCTGATGTGCAATGACTACGCCTGGAGCTCAGCTTGTGCTCTGCTGGTTCTAGTTTGATGTTTAGTTTCGAAGGTTTATTGCTGAAATTGTGAAATTTCATAATCATGATTCACAGAAATATTTCCTGCAATGGCTCGACATATAGGATGAAGCCAAAATGCCAACTTTGTGGATTTGGACAAGATAGGCCTTACAGAAAAGGGGTAATGAGGGAGAGAAGAAAGCCACTGAGGCATAATGTAGTCGTCTCTGTGTGGAGCTACAGGCAATGGGCAAGTCATAGAGACCTAGAGTCTTACAGCCTGATACAGGCCCTTCAGCCCAACTTGGCCACACCGGCCAACATGTCCCCTCTACACTAATCCCACCTGCCTGAGATTGGCCCATATCGCTCTAAACCTGTCCTATCAATGTTTCCCAAATGTTGTGATAGTACCCGCCTCAACGACCTCCTCTGGTAGCTCGTTCCATAGACCTACCACCCTAAGCGTGAAATAGTTACCCCTCAGGTTCCTATTAACTCTTTCCTCCCTCACCTTAAACCTATGTCCTCTGGTTCTCGATTCCCCTAGTCTGGGCACGAGACTCTGTGTGTTTACACGATCAATTCCTCTCATGATCTTAAATGAATATTTCTCATCTGTATTTACTTGGGAGAAGGTCATGGAAATTAATCGTGATAACCACACACCAAAAGAGAGGTGCATGAGGTCTTAAAGTATATTACCTTAAATAAATCCCCATGGCCCAACAATTGTATAGTAGGATATTGTGGGAAGGTAGTGAAGAAATTGCTGCGGCTCTGACAGTGACATTTGTGTCATTAGTAGCCAAGGGTGAAGTATCGCAAAGCTGGCAGGTGGCTAATGCTGTAGCATTACTTAAAAGAGGCTGCAAAGACAAGGCAGGAACTAAGTGGCAGTTAGACTAAAATCAGTGGCGGGAAAGTGACTGGAGAGGATCCTGAGAGAAGATCTATCTCCATTTGGAAAGTTAAGGATTGATTAGGGATAGACAGCATAGCATGGTTCATGGGAAATTGTGTCTCACAAATTTTATTGCATTTTTTAAATAGGCGATGAAGGATTGGTGAGCAGATTTATCTGCAAGGCCTTTGACAACGTGTGATCACGTGGGATCCAGGGTGAACTAGCCATTTGGGCACAAAATAGTCTACATAACAGAGGGTGGTAGTGGAGATTGTTATTCAGATTGGAGGCTTGTGTTCAGTGGCAGTGCTGGGTATCCAGTTATTAGTCATTTATATTAACAATTTGGATGAGAATTTATTTGGTATAGTTAGTAAATTTTACACCAAAATTGATGGTGTAATGGACAATAATGATGGTTATCTAAGATTACAATAGGATTGAGATCGACTGGGGAAGTGGGCCAAATATTGGCAGATGGAATTTAACTTGGACCAGTGTAAAGTATCGCATTTTATTATGATAAATCAGGGTCAGAGTTACACATTAAATGGCAGAGCCCTGGAGAATGTAGGCAAAAACATAGAAACATAGAGACATAGAAAATAGGTGCGGGAGCAGTCCATTTGGCCAGGGCCGGATTTACTTATAAGCTGGACAAGCTTAATCTTAGGGCCTCGAGATCTAGGGGGGCCTCGCAGAGCCGGATTTACCACTAGGCTTCATAGGCTGAAGCCAAGGGCCTCGAAATCTAGGGGGCCTCCGGCCAAGGCAGGACACCTGCCGTTCAACTCTGGGTGGGCCTCCCTCTCTATCTCTCTCTCTCTCTCTCCGTCTCCCCCCGCCATCCGTATCCGGGCCGCCGGGCTCCGCTCGCTCTTCATCCGCCGGCATGGCAGGCCGCCTTGCACATGCGCATTGCTGCAGCCTGCACGTCCTCCCCCTGCACAACCACGGGCCGCACGACTTCCGGTGGCGCCATGGAGCTGTAAGGGCGCAGCATTGAACTCCGCTCCTGTTAAAATCGCAAAAAAGCCATTTTGAAAGACGGGACCAATTTAAAAAAACTCACCGGAGCTGTTTGGCGTCTCGTAAGTGACGTCATCAGAAATCGCCGCGAAAAATCGGAGTTTAACAGGAGTTTTAAATGAGCAAAGGGAAACGTTCACGAGGACCCAAGAAAACTACTATCAGTCTCCAGCTTCAGGAAGCTTTGGAAACTCTGCAATCGACAGCAGAAAGCTCAGAAGAAGGGCCTTACTCCCAAGGATCTGTGTCTGAAATGGCTTCAAAAGGAGAGATAAAGGAGAAGGAGATGAAGCAATGGGAACAGTCGGTAAGAAGTAATATTACTAAGGTGTTTCCCAAATGCTAGCAGAGATGAATACTACATTGGATAAAATGGAGAGTAATCTTTCTAAAAAAATTGATACTGCTTGTGTTGAATTAAAGGAGCTGAAGAAGCAGTTTAAGGAGCTTGATGAAAAATTAACGGGCGAATGTGCCAGAATGGAAAAAGACTATAATAAGAAATTTGAGAAGGTGTGTGAGAATATGAAAAAGTCTGATAAGCTGATGGAAGATATGGAGACTGTAATGAAAGAGATGACTCTGGAAATATCGAATCTGAAAAAAGCACAAAAACCTGCTGGGGAGCAACTTGTTAAAATGACTGGAATCGAGGTCGAGAAGGCAGAATTTAAGAATTGTTGGAGTAAAGGAAGGACGAGAGGGACGTGGAACTCAAACACGTAATTTAGTTGCTGACTTGCTTAAAGAAGTTTTTAAACTGCCGGAAAACCCGAGAATAGATGTCGCTCACCGGGTTGGACGTTTTCCAAAAGGAATAAATGCTCCCCCAAGACAGATAATTGTGAAATTTCTTGACATTTGTTCACTGGAAAATATATTGAAGAGGATTACCCATGGGGAGAATCTTACATATTCTGGGGATAATATTAGATTCTTCCGTGATTATCCCCCTGAAGTCGTCCAAAAAAGGATCTTGTTTACAAAGACAAGAAATATTCTGAAAGGAAACCCCCAAGTGAGATATGGGGTGATTTATCCTGCAAAAATGAAGATTACATAAGTCTATTGAACGCTCATTCACGGATCCTGAAATGGCTTTTAATTACGCACAAGATATCGTAAAGAAAACAGTGGATGAAGATGATGAGGAGGATGAAAATTAAACTTTTTAATACAAGACTTTGCTCTAATTAAGATGGCGGAACTTTTCCAGACAGTTACCAGACATGCTTATCTGTCTGGAATGTGTTTTCGAGCTTACAGTCCATGTTTCACCTTGAATGGAAAACTTAAAGATAAACAACAGGAAATCGAAGATACAGAATTAATGAGGGAATTAATGAGGGACATGGAATGAAACATAAATGGACTGGAATATAAAAATCTGTTGATTTAAGAAAATCTTTAATTATTATATTTTAATAATAAATAATCAATTAATCTAACAAACTTAATAATACTAATTATCTTTTAATGTAAGCTGTAAATATGAATAACCCATGGAGCGGGGAAGGAGATAAGGGGAGTGCATACAAAATTGATTAAATAATTTTAAACTAGTTTAAGGGAAATGAACTAATATATACTAATATATATACTAATATATAGTAATTGACTAAAATGTTCATAATAATACTAACATAATATAACTGTGTGTGAAGGAGGGAGGAGCATCATACACTTGGAAAAGATCCAGATGCTTGGCTTTGTTTAACCCCTTGGAACCTGCTTGTACAAAAGATAAAGAATGGGATATAATGTAATAACTTTGGGTGGATAATGTTTAATTTACATATGGTAAAGTTTAGAATAGATTAATGTTAGATAAATTGGAAATGCATATATACTTATAGAATTGAACATACGTTATGTTTTGTTTTTAGTTTTTTTTTTACCTCTTTTTCTGAATTTTTTCTGTTTTTATTTGCTCTGGTTGGATAAATTAAAAAAATATATATATATGAAACGGTCCGCAGCCTTTCACGAGACTCTGTTAAGGGGACGGAGCTCAATATACAACAACATTAATGGAAGTCCATAAATCTTTCGCCACCTTAGGTGGCTTCTTGTTTTTAAGGTATCTTCTCTTAGATACCTTAACATCACTTTAAAAAAAAATCACTATCAAGATTCTTATTTGTTATTTTTTTAAATTAATTTCACAACATATAACCATATAACCATACAACACATTCTTTCTTTTTTTTCTTATTAAGGTACTATAGAGGAAGGAGATGTAACATAAATTTAAAAGTTCGGGACGACCACCCAACACCCAGAGTTCAACCTCCAGTTTAAATTCCATTTGGAATATTTTGGAGGACCAAGAAACCAAGAACCAAGAGTTCTGAGGTATTTGGTTGCACCATACGAGTCAAAAACACTAAACTGATCTATAATGCAAGACGATAGACAAATAAAGAATGGAGGAATTACATTCTGCAGTTGGAATATAAGGGGTGCCAATGAACCAATTAAGAGGGGTAAGATTTTTGCCCAATTAAAATCATTAAATTCGGACATAATGTTTTTGCAGGAAACACACATGAAACAACAAACACAGATGAGATTGAAGGCAAACTGGATAGGTCAAACATATTATTCTTCATTTACTTCTAAATCTAGAGGTACGGCTATTATTATTCGGAAAGGTATACCATTTAAATTAAAGAATACTATTTCAGATAAAGAGGGAAGGTATATTATAGTTTCGGAAGAAATTTATTCAACCTCACTGACTATGATGAATATTTACGCTCCGAATTTTGACAACCCCCAATTTTTAAATAAAATTATAGATATAATATCAGAGTTTAATTACCAAAATGTAATAATACGGAGGGACTTCAATTGCGTTTTAGATCCATATTTAGACAAATCAGTAAAACAAAAGAGGGGTAATTTAAAATCTAAGACTAGTGAACTTCTAAATACATATATAAAAAATACTAATATAACAGATGTATGGAGAACTGCTAATCCAACTGGAAGGGAATATTCGTTTTACTCATCAGTACATAAAACTTATTCACGAATTGATTATTTTTTAGTGGATACAAAATTAATTCCATATACAATCAATCCTAAATACCACAATAGTATTGTTTCCGATCACTCCCCGTTGACTTTTCTATTAAAATTTGAGGGAATGCCGGGTAAAAAATCTTTTTGGAGGTTTAACACACAAATCCTAAACAACCCACAAGGTTATAAATATTTAAAACAACAAATGAAATTTTTTTTTGAGACAAATGAAACACCAGGTATTTCACCTTCTTTATTATGGGAAACTTTCAAGGCATTCATCAGAGGAGTTATAATCTCATATCAAATCTTTCAAAATAAAAAGAATAAGACAGAACAACTGATGCTAGAACAAGAAATTAGACAATTAGAGTTAGATAATGCCAAAGATCCAACTACAGATAAACATAATAAGATAATACTATTGAAATTTAAACTTAATCGAATTTTATCGGCAAGCGTAATAAGATTATTCCAAATTACAAAACAGGAACATTTCGAATTTGGTGACAAGCCACATAAACTCTTTGCTCGTCAATTGAAAAAACAAGAAAAGGAAAATACTATCAATAAAATTAAATCAGAGAAAGGTGAATTACTAACATTACCTAAGGATATTAACAATAGATTTGCTCAATATTATCAAAATCTATATACATCTAAAGCTAAAATAGAACATAGTAAAATTATAAATTTTTTAGATAACTGTAATCTTCCAAAACTTGATTTTTCGGAACAAGAGGAATTAGGAGCTCAGATTACACTTGAAGAAATAGGAGAAACAATAAAATCATTGAAAAATGGTAAGACGTCTGGACCAGATGGTTTTAGTAACGAATTTTATAAAAGATTTCACGAGATAACGGCTCCACGTTTACTTAATTTATATACTCACGCCTTTAAAGAAAATAAACTACCAGAAACATTAGCTGAATCAACTATAACGCTTATACCAAAAAAAGATAAAGATTTAGAGCTATATCACTTTTCAATACAGATCAGAAAATTTTAGCAAAGACTTTAGCAAGAAGATTGAGTAAATACATTAGTAAATTGATAAATCCAGATCAAATGGGGTCTATACCCAAAAGACATTCATTTAATAATTTGAGACGCCTGTTTAATATAATGTACTCACATAAAACGGAGGAAGAAGATATATCAATTGTTTCTCTGGACGCAGAGAAAGCATTTGATCAGGTAGAGTGGCAGTATTTATATAAAGTACTGCAAAAATTTAATATGGGAGAGAATTTTATTGTATGGGTAAAATTATTATATGATAGACCGATGGCAAGAATATTAACTAATAATATGTTATCTCCAAAATTTCAATTATCGAGGGGCAATAGGCAGGGATGTGCTTTATCACCCCTGCTATTTGCCCTTATGATAGAGCCCCTGGCTGAAAGTATAAGAATTCATCCGAATATTCAGGGATATAATACTAGGGACTCAAATAATAAAATTTCATTATATGCAGATGATATACTTCTATACATTACAAATTCACAAATGAGCATACCAAACATTAAATTTAATAGAGGAATTCAGTTCTTTTTCTGGATATAGAATAAATTGGAATAAAAGTGAAATCATGATGTTAAAACCTCAAGAATCTACACACCTATTAAAATTCCCCTTTAAAATTGCAACAGAAAAATTTAAGTAATTGGGTATTCAAATTACTAGAAAATACAAAGCATTATTTAATGCTAATTTTATGCCTTTATTAAATAAACTCAACGTGTTGATTACATTCTGGAAAACACTTCCGTTATCATTAATAGGAAGAATAAACGCTATAAAAATGATCTTTTTACCACAAATATTATACCTATTTCAATCTATACCATTATATATACCCAAAAACTTTTTCAAAAAACTAGACTCCAATATTGCCAATTTTATTTGGGACTATAGATCACATAGAATTCAAAGAAAACACTTGTGCAAACCAAAAGACGTTGGGGGACTTTCACTTCAGAACTTTTTATATTATTATTGGGCAGTGCATATTAAGAATATAATTTATTGGTTGGACAGTCCTACCCAACAGACAGAATGGATAAGAATGGAGAAAGAGGATTGTTCTCCTTGTAACATAGGAGCGATCCTCTTCTCTCCGATAAAACTGAACAACACAATATATAAGAATAACACAATTATACATAATACAATAAGAATTTGGAAACAAATAAAATTATCTTTAAAATTAAGAAACCTGTCATTGTTAATGCCAATAGTGAATAATCCTTCATTTAAACCATCTCTTATTGATAAAACATATAATCAATGGGAAAGAATGGGAATTAAAAGGATCTGTGATATGTATGAAATGGGAAATCTGTTATCATTCCAACAATTACAATTAAAATTTAAACTGAAAAATAACCAATATTTTAAATATCTTCAGATCTGCGACTTCATGAAGAAATACATACAAAGATATCAAAATATCATACTTATATAATAGTACTCTAAATATAGAACTACCATCGACAGAGGCACTTAGAGAAGATTGGGAACGAGAATTAATGATCAAAATCACGAAGGAAACATGGGAAAAGTATTTGATATATATACACAAATGTTCGATTAATGTAAGACATAATTTAATTCAATTTAAAATTTTACATACATTATATTATTCAAAAACTAGACTGAATAAATTCTATCCAAATACCTCCCCCATTTGTGATAAATGTCTATCCCAAAATGCAACTATAACACACTCTTTTGTTTCCTGCATAAAACTTTATAAATTCTGGAGTGATATTTTTGAAATATTTACAAAATTATTCAAGATAAAAATGGAACCTAATACTGAAATGATTATATTTGGAGTAACGGAAAACGGGAACAAATTGAACTCATCTCAAAATTTATTTTTTAATTATGGGTTAATAACGGCAAAAAAACATATACTTAAATTTTGGAAAAATACACCCACACCAACGCTTAAAATGTGGATTTCAAACATGTTGGACACCGCACATCTTGAGGAAATGCGATTCCTCCTAATAGATAAATCAGACCAATTCTTAACGAGTTGGTCTCCATTTATCGACTTTTTGGAAGCATTTGCTGCAACAAAATCGTAGAAACCAACTGTTTCAGGACTGGGTGAAGGATGGTCAAGAATATAAATAATGATCTCCTTAATTTCCTACTCTCTACTCTTTCTCTTTCTCTTTCCTTTTCTTTTCTTCACTTTCCCTCTTTCCCCCCTTTTTCCTTTTCACACACCATATATCACACGTTTTTCTATCTTTTATTATCTATTCTCTCTTTCTCTCTTTCATTATTAAAAAAATGAAAGAATAAAAAAACAAAAAAAACACAGGCCGCACAGCATGCGCGCTGCCACGGCAACTGGTCGGCGCTGGGCACTTTCTCCCTCGCTTTGAATTGTGGGAGATTTGGCCGCCATTGCTGCCTCGCCGCTAGCGCTGCAAACCAACGCAGAATCACTCCCCGACCCTGGATCAGGAGTAACTCCCTGGAGTAACTCTTGCTTCTGGTTTCCTGGTCCTCCATAAATATTTTAAATGGAATTTAAACTGGAGGTGGTAGAGGGCTGAACAATAACACCCTATTGCATTTTATCTGTTTATTGTGTATATATATGGTCAATGGTATATAAACACACTGAACTTTTATCTCCTGTTCTATATTATGTTCACATATTCTGTTGTGCTGCAGCAAGCAAGAATTTCATTGTCCTATCTGGGACACATGAAAATAAAACTCTCTTGACTCTTGACTTGGACTTAAGCAAAAAAGGGTTCTTGAGGAAAAAAGAGGTACCTTAAATTTAGTTGCGCCTTGTTGGGTAACTATGGTAGGGTGAAGACTATTCCATGCTTTAATTGTGCGGGGGAACTCCATGGAGCAGCCAGCAACTCAGGATAGAAGAAATTGGGTGACGTTTCGGGTAGAGACCCTTCTTTAGACTCCCTCTGGTTTTAGTGTCTTTAGTTTAATTTAAAGATACAGCGTGGAAACAGGCCCTTCAGCCCACCGAGTCCACGCCGACCACTGATCACCCGTACACTAGTTCTTTCCCACACATTAGCGGAGTAAGTCAAGAGTCAAGAGTGTTTTATTCTCTCACGTCCCAGTTAGAACAATGAAATCCTTACTTGCAGCAGCACAACAGAATATGTAAACATAGTACTCTGTAAACAATGTTATCAACGAGAAAATAAAGGTGTATATTTATATATGAATATATAACTATATAAATATATATGTGTGTGTGTGTGTATAAAAGATATATACACACACACACACACAATTTCCCTCCTGGGATTAATAAAGTTCTATCGTATAGTATCATGTGTGTAGGAAGGAAGTGCAGATGCTGGTTTAAACTGAAGATAGACACAAAAAGCTGGAGTAACTCAACAGGTCAGACAGAATCTCTGGACAAAAGGAAAATATTATGTTTTGGGTTGGGTCTGAAATAGGTTCCTGCACACCTTTGGAATGTGGAAGGAAACAAGAGCACCCGGCGAAAACCCATTTGATCAAAGGGAAAAGGAGCAAACTCCATACAGACAGCACCCATATTCAGGATCAATTCCGGGTCTCTGGCACTTTTAGGCAGCAACTTTATGGCCAATGTACAGCCCCATAGTCTTGAACTTAATTAAAACGACAAGTGTGGCATTTCCTGCGGTTGCAAGGGAAAGGGTGGGAAGGGATGAATTGACCAGGGAGTTACGGAGGGAGCGGTCTCTGCGGAAAGCCAACAGGGGAGGAGATGGGAAGAGGTGGCCAGTGGTGGAATCCCATTGGTAGGCAAAAAAGCTGGAGAAAATCAGCGGGTAAGGCAGCATCTGTGGAGCGAAGGAATACAGGACGTTTCGGGTCGAGACCCTTCTTCAGATTGATGTCGGTGGGGGGGGTGACATGAAAAAGAAATGAAGAGGCGGATACAGTAGGCTGTGGGAGAGCTGGGAATGGGAGGGGAAGGAGGGAGAAAGCAAGGGCTACCTGAAATTAGAGAAGCCAATGTGCATACCGCTGGGGTGTAAACTACCCAAGCAAATATGAGGTGCTGCTCCTCCAATATGCGGTGGGCATCACTCTGGCCATGGAGGAGGCCCAGAACAGAAAGGTTGGATTCGGAATGGGAAGGGGAGTTGAAGTGTTGAGCCACCGGGAGATCAGGTTGGTTATTGCGAACTGAGTGGAGGTGTTGTGCGAAGCGTTCGCCAAGCCTGCGCTTGGTCTCACCGAGGTTGATCATACGCTGAATAATCCAACCACATTTTTGTTTCGAAGTGGAAAGAAATAATAGAAATTGCATTCATTGCAACGTGTAAAAAGAGTTGAGATACTGCATTATAATTTTGCTGCATGTCATTGTGGTATATATCATGTCTTGATTGGTGAATATGTTTAGTTTGTGGCTTTATTTGAAGCAGAAATCATATGTCAGTGCTTCATTGAGCATAATTCCGACTGGTAACTACGCACTTTGTCCAAGCACATTATCGCACGCGTCATGCAAGCCGTCTTAAATGACCACCTAAACTGTCATTTGGCAACTTAAAAAGTTGCTAAGGTTGCCCGGCTGACAACAGAGAAAAAAAATTAAGTGAGAGCCCTGCGAGGTGTATAATATTTTTGACACTGTCATAGGCCTTTCTAACATATGTTGTCACAACGCACTGTAGTCTCTAAACAACCCTTCAGTAATTTTCCTTCCCCTCCATTTCAGAATAATAGTGTTTTAGCCAATAACTCGACACTAGCACTGGCAATAAATAACCAAATAATTAAAGCACAGCTTTCTCATTGGCCACGCTCGGCTGCAAATGGATGTCAATCTGGTGGACCATCTTTCTCTAGTCGTGGGGGTTGGGGATTGGGGGGGAGGGCCTCACAAGTGGAACAGCTTAGGGCCTCTCTTCATCTAAATACTGCCCTGCATTTTGCCCTTCGAGCCATCACCGCCATTCAATATGATCATGTTGATCATCCAAAATCAGTACCCCGTTCCTGATTTTTCCCCATATCCCTTGATCCTGTTAGCCATAAGGGCAATATCTCTCTTGAAAACATCCAGTGAATTGGCCTCTACTGCCTACTGTGGCAGAGAATTCCACAGATTCACAACTCTTTGGGTGAAAACTTTTTTCCTCATCTCAATCCTAAATGGCCTACCCCTTATTTTTAAACTGTGACCTCTGGTTCTGGACCCTCAACATTTGGGAACATTTTTCCTGCATCTAGCCTGTCCAACCCCTTAAGAATTGTATATGTTTCTTTAAGATACCCTCTCATCCTTCTAAATTCCAGTGAATACAAGCCTAGTCGACCCAACTCAGAGAGACTTGGAGGTGAAAGTACATTGTTTCCTGATGGGGTGGTGACAGATTGACAGTGTTTGTAGACGCACTGGCCTTTATCAGTCAGGACATTGAATATAGGCATTGGGATACTACGTTACAACTGTGAGACTGGACCTCACATACAGTATATCGTTATATTTTAAAAATTTAGACGAAGGAATTAAATGTAACATCTCCATGTTTGCAGATGACACAAAGCTGTGCGGCAGTGTTAGCTGCGAGGAGGATGCTATGAGGCTGCAGGGTGATGGATAGGTTGGGTGAGTGGGCAGATGCATGGCAGATGCAGTATAATGTGGATAAATGTGAGGTTATCCACTTTGATGGCAAGGTCAAGAAGGTAGATTATTATCTAAATGGTGTCAGATTAGGAAAAAGGGAGGTGCAACAAGACCCGAGTGTCCAATTTGCATACAGCGCCAACCGGTCTGTGGAGGATGCTATCAACCTAGCTCTTCACTACTCCCTACATCATTTGGAATCACCGAACACTTATGCACGCATCCTGTTTATAGATTTTAGCTCGGCCTTTAATACTGTACACCCAATTAAACTCTACAATAAACTGTTGGACATGGGCATTCACCTAGCCATGTGCCATTGGATTTTACATTTTCTGACAAACAGACAACAAAGAGTCAAGGTGGGTGAAAAACTCTCCAGCCCTCTGACTCTCAATACAGGAGCCCCTCAAGGGTGCGTTCTGTCACCTCAGCTCTTCTCACTTTACACCAACAACCTCACATCCCAATGCAGCTCAGTTAAAATGTTCAAATATGCAGACGACACGACAATAATTGGCCTCATCTCAGACAACAATGAATCACAATACCATCAAACAGTGGACAGCGCAGTCAAATGGTGCGCAGAAAACAACCTCCAGCTTAACACCTCAAAAACCTTAGAAACCATCATAGATTTCAGACGCAAACAAAACCTCAAACCCCCGGTCCATGTCAACTCCCATCCCATAACCTCCACGAACTTATTTAAGTTTCTGGGCACCTATATCTGCAATAATCTAAAATGGCACATCAATGCTGACCACATCATTAAGAAAGGACAACTACGCCTATACTTCCTCAGACAGCTCAAGAAGTTCAGAGTCCACAAACACCTCCTGGTCCGCTTCTATCAATCCAACATTGAAAGCATCATCACTTCCTCAATCACAGTCTGGTACGGAAACACTGACAGTCATTCACTACACAGAATACAGCGCATTGTCTCCAAGGCCTCTAGGATCATCAACTCTCCCCTCCCCTCAATCCATTCCATTTACCTCCAACGTACCTCAAAACGGGCAACAAAGATCATCTCGGACCCCTCTCATCCAGCAAACCACCTTTTCCAGTCTCTCCCTTCAGGGAGGCGCCTTAGGTCACTTGCTACAAAATCCACCCGTTTTAAAAACAGTTTCTTCCCCTCAGCAATAAGAACACTTAATTCCGTCCAATAACTTTTTGACTTTGATGTATACAGTGTCTTGTCTATGGTTTTTGTCTGTTCTTTTGCACTATGTATTGTTGGTGAGATTTGTGATTTGTGATGTGCTTTATTATTATGATCTGTGTTGTTATTAGTGTTAATGTGCTAAAGCAGTGTACCATCATGTACCGAACCCAATTACCACCAACCCTGGTCGTGTGGCAAATAAAGATTCTATCTATCTATCTATCTATCTATCTTGTACATCAGTCATTGAAAGTAAGCATGCAGGTACAGCAGGCAGTGAGGGAGGCAAATGGAATGTTGGCTTTCATAGCGAGAGGAGCAAGGAGGTCCTACTGCAGTTGTACAGGGCCCTGGTGAGACCACACCTGGAGTATTGTGTGCAGTTTTGGATTCCTAATTTGAGGTAGGACATTCTTGCTATTGAGGGAATGCAGCGTAGGGTCACAAGGTTAATTCCCGGGATGGCGGGACTGACAAATGAAGAAAGAATAGATTGACTGGGCTTATATTCACAGGAATTTAGAAGGATGAGAGATGGGATGTTATCAAAACATATATAATTCTTAAGGGATTGGACAGGCTGGATGCAGGAACATTTGTTCCCGATGTTGGGGGGGAGTCTAGAACCAGGGGTCACAGTTTAAGAATAAGGGGTAGGAAATTTAGGACTGAGATGAGTAAAAATGTTTTCACCCAGAGAGTTGTGAATCTGTGGAATTTTCTCCCACAGAAGGCAGTAGGGGCCAATTCACTGCATGTATTCAAGGGAGAGTTAGATACAGCACTTAGGGCTAACGGAATCAAGGGATATGGGGAGAAAGCAGGAACGGGTACTGATTTTGGATGATCAACCATTAGCTCAAAAGACCGAATGGCCCACTCCCGCACCAACAGTATTTTCTATGTTTCTCTGTATTGAGTGCTGTTATGGTTGCCCAGCTATAGGAAGGCTATCATCAGGCCAGAAAGGGTGCAGAAAAGATTTACAGGAATTGAGTCATAGACTCATAGAATAATGGAGTAACGCAGCACAGAAAGAGGACTATTCACCCAACTCTTCAATGCCGACCAAGATGCCCATTATGCTGGTCCTATTTGCCTGCATTCAACCCATATCTGTCTAAACCTTTCCTCTTTATGTACTTGTGCAAATACCTTTTTAATGTTGTTATAGAACCTGTCCCAACCACTTGCTCTGGCAGCTCATTCCATATATATATAACACATCAGTGTGAAAAATCTGCCCCATAGGTTCCAATATCAATTCCTGTGTCATTTTAAACATATCCTCTAGTTCTAGGTTCCAAACCGGGGTATTTGGGAACCAAAGGGTAGTTTGCATTCACCCTATCTAAGGTTCGTGAAATTATTCATATCTATAAGATCACCCCTCAGTCTCCTACACTGTAAGGAATAAAGTTCTAGTCTGCCCAATCTCTCCCGGTAACTGAAGCCCTGGAGTCCTGGCAACATCCTCATAAAGCGTCTCGGCACATTTTTCAGCTTAATTAAACATTTTCTGTTGCAGGGTGACCAAACTTAAATACAATATTCCAATATTCATCAACGTCTTCAGTGCCACACCATGTCCCAACCTATGTTCTCCATGGTCAGCATTCCAAAGGCCTTCCTCACTGCCCGACCTATTGTAGTGCCACTTTCAGTGAACTGTGTGGAGTAACTCCAGCATTTTGTGTCTGCCTTCGGTATAAACCAGCATCTGCAGTTCTTTCCTGCACTGGGAACTATGTACTTGTATTCCCAGTTCCCTTTTGTTCTACAACACTCCCCAGGGACTTACCAATCACTGTGATAATCCTACACTGGTTTGTCGTCCCAAAATTGAAAAACTTGCACCCATCTAAATTAAACTCGATTTGCCATTCCTCGGCCCATTTATCCAGCTGCTGAAGATCATATACCCATATAATAATTACAGCACGGAAACAGGCCATCTCGCCCCTTCGCGATCCTGCTGCAATTCCTGATAACTTTCATTGCTGTCCATGGTATCCATTTTCGTGACATCTGCAAGCTTACTAACAATGCCCTGCACACTCCTATCCAAATCGTCAAAACCGATGACAAACAGAAATGGCCTGATATTGGGAGAGGTTGGGCCCTGAGATACACCACTAGTCGCGAAATCCTTCCACCATCAACATTAAAGCAATTTTAGTTTATATTAGACATACTGGAGTCCCAAGGCAAAGACATGGATACTCATAGTTTGTGACAAGGCTTGCACACTATAACAGGCTACAAAGCGAAGGCAAGCAGTATTACTGGCAACAATGAACCCAATGTGTTCTACACCCACTTTGAACAGAAGGAATGATACCAGCCCTATCATTCCCAATGGCTACTGTGGTAGATCAGCCTTCCTGAGATGGAATCCATGGAAAGTAACTGGCCCTGATGGATACCTCGCAGTGTCCTCAACCTGTGTGGATCAGCTGGCAGAATTCACAGACATCTTTATCCTCTCACTACTCCATTCTGAGGTTCCCATTAACTTCAAGATGACCACTATCATCCTATTGTCTATTGTCTATTGCACATGATACCTACTCCTCCATTTCTTGTCTGTCCATGTGCCTATCTAAAAGTATTTTGAATACCACTATTGTATCTGTCCCACCAGCATCCCCAGCAGCATGTTCCAGGCACTCACAACCCTCTGTTTACAAAAGAAAATGCCCTGCAAATCTTAGAGCCAGAGAGTGATAAAGTCATACAGCGTGGAAACAGGCCCTTTAGCCCAGCATGCCCACATAGACCAGCATGCTCCATCTACACTAGTCCCAGCTGCCTCTGTTTGGTCCGTATCCCTCCAAACCTGTCCTATCCATGTCCTTGTCTAAACGTTGCAATAGTCCCAAACTCAACTATCTCCTCTGGCTGGTCGTTCCATACACCCACCACCCTTTGTGTGAAAAAGTTACCCTTCAGATTTCTATTAAATCTTTCCCCCTTTACCTTAAACCTATGTCCTCTGGTTCTTGATTCCCCTACTCCGGGTGAGAGACTCTGTCCACCCACCTTATCTATTCCTCTTGTTATTTTATACATCTCTACAAGATCACACCACATCCTCCTGTGCATCTTTAAACTTTGCCTCAAATCCCCTGCCCTCACCTTAAAACGGTGCCCCCTAATATTAGATTTTTCCATCCTGGGAAAAAGGTTTTGAATGTCTACCCTATCGAAGTTTATCATAATTTTATATACTTCTATCTGGTCTCTCTTCAACCTCTGGCGTCCCAGAGAAAGAATCCAAGTTGTCGAACCTCTGCCTGTAGCTCCTACCTCCTCCCCAATCCAGGCATCAGTCTGGTACATCTCAGTCTATAGCTAATAACCCCCTTCTAATCTAGGCAACAGTCTGGTAAACCTCTGCCCTTATTCTGACATCTGAACTCTCTCTTGATTCTTCTCGTGATTTTTTTAAACTACTCGACTCAGCATTGAAGCTTTACCACCTAATCCCACAAAACAAGACTGAAAGTTACTTGCAATTTCCTGAAAACTCTCATGTCTTTAAAAAATACCATACCTCGGCTCCAGGATCCGATTTATGTGGTGTGCCAGTCAGTACTCTGTGATCAGTGCCTCACACACTCCAGCGATAGAAGAAAATCAGTCATCCTCACTGTTTGTCCACACTGAAGACCAGCCCATTTTCCAAAGAGTGAAAGTAACTCCAAGCACAAGCACATGAAAGTCTCAAGGAAAGAATGCAATTGTTCATCCCAGACCTTGCAATAATTAAAAATTACTTACAGCATAACCACTGAAAAACAGAAAGTATTACAAAGCACTTGGGGATTGTGCCATGTGTTGAAATGCAGTCAGTGCATGAGGTAGAAGATCCAAAATGCCCTGGAAAACAGCAGCAATAATCACAATCTTCGCAAATGCAAAAACAATTGTGACTGAGCGGATCTGTCGCATGCTCAGAAAAATAGAACGACAGGAAACAGAGGCGCCACAACTCCCAGACAGATCTCAAACTGCCACTTTTCAGATTTGGCTATCTTTTCAACATGCAGATAATCGCTCAGTTAAACAGATTAAATTAAAGTATGGGACAAATACACCAATGCTGTGCGCGCAAGGGGACCTGCAATTAAAAAGATGCAAGCAAGTTTGGAGTAGTTCAAATTGCTTCCTTGTTCATTCCTGGTGTTATTTGACACCTCTGTTTGTGTAAACTCAAACCGCCAACATGCAGATTTAAGAGAGTGCAAGGGTCGGGCGAGGAGTTGACAGCATTTCTGGGTCACAGTAATTTGGAACTTTTGCTGTGGTTCCAGGGTTAGCGAGCGAAGTGGATACAAAAATGGTTTGAAGGCCCAGACGGTGGTGCTAGAGGACTTATTTAGTCTTGAGGTCTGTAACAAATGATGCACCACAGGAATTGGTGCTGGGTACACTGTTGTTTGCCATTTGTGTGAACTATTTGGATGTAAATATTACTGGATATTGTGTTACTGAATGTTGTGGAGTATTGTGTTCACTTACTAATGATAATAATATTAGTGTTACAGTGGACAGTGAAGAAGTTTTCAACAATTACAACGGGATCTTGATCAACAATTATAACGGGATCTTGGGGTCCATGTTCATAGCTCTTGAAGGTGGCAGCAGAAGTAGATTGGGTAGCAAAGAACAAGTATTGGATGTTTGCCTTCATTGCTAGGAGCATTGTCAGGAAGTCATAATGAGCTATTTGGTTAGGCCGCATTTGGAGTATTGTGTGCAGTTCAGGTCGCCCTATTACAGGAAAGATGTGGAGGCAGAGGGTGTCAGCTACAAGGAGAGGGTTATTTTGGATTGTTTTCTGAGGGGAGACAATAGAAGTACATAAAAGTACAAGAGGCAAAGATAGGGTAGACAGTCAGAATTTTTTTCCCAGGATGGAAACTTCTGACACTAGAGGGCACCTCTATAATGTGAGAGGGGGAATGTTTAATGGAGTTATGCAGAACAAGTTGATTTACACAGAGAGTGGTGGGGGCCTGGAACGCATTGGCGCAGATTAGCAGCCACGCTTCCGTCAGTCTGCCCCAGGGCAGCTGTGGCTACAGAAGTAGCTCACCACCACCGAGTGTGACTGAGGAGTGAATGAATAATGTGATGTAAAGCGCCTTGAGTATTAGAAAGGCGCTATATAAATCCAATCCATTGTTATTATTATTATGTACAGGCAGGCAAGATCTGTTTAACTTGGCATCATGTTTTGCACAAATATTGTGAGCCAAAGGGCCTGTTCCTGTGCTGTATTGTTCTGTGTTCTAAGCTTGGAGTATTGTGTTCAGTTTTGGTCGCCCTGCTCTAGGAAGCATGTCATTAAACTGGCAAGATCAGAGAAGCTTTACAAGATGTTGCCAGCATTCAAGAGCCTGAGCTATAGAGGGGTGTTGGGCATGCCGGGATATTATTCCTTGGAGCACTGATAGTGGTATATAAAAGCATGAGGGGAATAGATATGTTGTATACACAGAGTATTATACCCAGAGTAGAGTGAGAGGTGAAAGATTAAATAGGAGCCTGAGGAGCAACTTTTTCACACAGGCTGTGGTGGGTATATGGAGCTACCAGAGTAGGCAGTTTAGATGGGAACTATAGCAACATTTAGAAGACATTTGGACAGGGACATAGACAGGAAAGGTTTGGAGGGGTATTGGCCAAGAGCGGGTGGGTGGGGCATCTTGGTTAGCATGTCCTAGCAAGACTTTTGGTATGATTGACAGGTTCTTGAATCGTAAGGGTGTCAAAGGTTATGAAGACAAGGCAGTAGAATGGGGTTGAAAGGAAAAGATAGATCTGCCATGGTTGAATGTCAGAGTAGACTTGATGGGCTGCATGGCCACATTCTTCTCCCATTACATCAATCTATGATACAGGTAGATAGGGTGGTCAAGTAGGCTTTCGGTACATTGGTAGTCTAGAATTTGGGACATTATGTTATAGTTGTTTCTGATATTGCATTTGGAGCACTGTGTTCAGTTTTAGCGACCTTCCTATAGGAAGGATGTTGTTAAACTGGAAAGATAGAAGAAAAGACATACGAGGATGTTGCCAGGACTCGGGGGACCTGAGCTACACTGCGAGGTTGAGTAAGCTAGGGTTTTAATCCTTGGAGCGCTGGAGACTGAGGGGTGATCTATTGGAAATGCACATAATCATGAAGGGGTATAGGGTGAATGAAGTATTTTACCCAGAGTAGGGGAATCAAGACCCAGGGGACATAGGGTTAAGGTGAGAGGGGGACTATTTAATAGGAATCCGAGGGGCAATTACTGTATATCCTACGGAAGGCGATGGGTGTATGGAATGAGCTGCCAGAGAGGCAGTTGAGGCAGGTAATGTAATGGGCCTGTCCATGTGCTGTACTAACCTAGTTTGTTCTTCCCACATTTACTTCAGCCCCCCTCGCCCCAGATTATACCTACCATCTAGATCGTTGGGGCAGTTTACCGCACTCAAGCAACCTTTCAAGCAACATGTTTATGGGATATAGGATGAAACGAGCATCTGGATGAAGCAGCTCTACTTACTGTAGCACAGTGGCAGTCATAGTCATACAGCACAGAAATAAGCCCTTCAGCCCAATATGTCCATGCTGACCAACATACCCCAACTATGCTAATCCACCTGACCACATTGGGCACAAATCCCTCTAAAACCTATCTGATATAAAGGACCCACTGGTTAGGTGATGTTTCGGGTCATGATCCTTCCCGACACAAAACCACCAATCATTTTCTCCAGAGATGCTGCCTGACCTGCTGAGTTACTCCAGCATTTTGTGTCTATCCCTCTAAACCTTTCCTATCCATGTAGCCGTCCAAATGTCTTATAAATGTTATTAATAGTCCACAATGTCTGTACTGAATATGTTGCCAAGACCATCATTTATCTACCTGCACACCTCTTATATCCTTCCGTTCACTGCATATCCAAAATCCTATCCAAAAATGTTTTCAATGCCACATTCAAATCAACCACCACGCTCGTCAGCACATTCTATGCACTCACCACTTTGTGTAAAAACCTCCTTTAAAATGTACCCTCTCACCTTAAAGCTATGCTCACTAGTATTTGATTTTTCCATCCTTGGAAAAAGATTCTGTCAGTCCAAATGCCTCTTATAATTTAATATACTTCTATCACCGCAACCTCCAGCATTCTAGAAGAAACAATCCAAACCGTTCAACCTCTCCCTGTAGGTAATACCTTCTAATGCAGACATCATTCTGGTAAACCTTCTCTGCCCCTCACCAAAGCCTCCACATCCTTCCTGTAAAGGGACAACCAGAACTGCTACAATACTCCGTCCTCAATGTCCCGACCGATGAAAACAAGCGTATTGTACACCTTCTTTACCACTGTTCACTTGAGTTGCCATTTTCTGGAGTTATGGACTTGGACCACAAGATCCATTTGCACATCATTGTTAAGAGTCATGGCATTAATTGCAGACTTAGAATCATGCTGCCTCATCTACACTTGTCCCAACTGCCTGAGTTTGGTCCATACCCTCAAAACGTTTCCAATCTATGCACTTGTCCAACATCATTTAAATGTTGTAGTTTCTGCCTCAACTACCTCTGCTCGCAGATCATTTCATACAGGCCTGACCCTCTGTGTGGAAAAAGTTGCCCCTCAGGTTCCTATTAATTCTTTCCCCTCTCACCATAAATCTATATCCACTGGTTCTTCATTATCTTATTCTTGAGTAAAAGACTGTGTCTACCCTTCCTATTCCCCTCATGATCTTATGAGATCTTATAAGATTGTTTTCAGTTTGAAAAGAGCAGGAGAGTTTAAACAGAGCCATTGGACCTGTCAGCAGAAGGCACTGAGGACAAGTGGCATGACAGGTAATGAAGGCAATTTAAGGTAAGGTAATGAAGGCAATTTAAAGGTAACCATTGCAGCATCATGCTGGTAAATCAAGCAGTAAATACGGATAAGGCAGGGTGTAGTGGAGTGGCTTATTGGGAGCAAGGCTCTGTGGAGATGGTGCTGTGGTGAGGTAAAGTGTGACTCTTTGGCTCAGGGGTATTCGGCGAGGAGGCTAAGGCAAGGAGACTGTCAGTTGCAGATGGGAGAATAAGGTTAATTCAGCACTGTGTGTGAGATTATTTAATAGTAAGATTAAACGAGAACTTACCAGTTTGAAGTTTGATCTTTATTTTATGAGGAGTTACGATAAGGGACTACGTGAAGAAGAGCCCGTCCAGCCACACACGCGTCAATCTTCAAAGCAGCGATGTGAAATCACAGATAATAATTACTGAAGTATGATAGTAAGATACGTAAAGGCTAGAACTACCAGCTTGACCTTTATGAGGGTTGGGAGCGGAGGGCACGTAGTCCCTCATCGTAACTCGTCATAAAATAAAGATCAAACTTCAAACTGGTAAGTTCTCGTTTAATCTTACTATTTCACTTCGGAGTCACGTGAGTGACTACGTGAAGATTTCAAAGCTCTGTGATTTCACGCCGTAGATTCAAATCCAGGCGTCTCACTGCATTGATTGACTCTAAATGAGTAAAGCAATCAACAATGCATAACCACAACATAGATGCAATCAGTTAATGGTTTATTTATCACAACAATAGTAACCCCTTTATCACAATGGGGGACTTAATACTGAATCCAAAACAGCACCACCAAATAACCCAGGATCTGTAATCTCCTTATGGTAATACTTGTGAAACATCCGTTCACTTGCCCATCCTGCGGCCGCAAGGATAAGGTCTATTGGAAAGTCCAAATCCTTGGCCGCCGATGTTGATGCCGCCCTGGTGGAATGAGAT
>CM075982.1:33131239-33238739 GCA_038087875.1 Malacoraja senta
TTTCCTTCATAGGCTAATTATTGGCTCAGGATGGTGTGATCCTTGGAGGGATTCACAGGAAGATGAGGAGGAATTTCTTTTTAGTCAGAGGGTGGTGAATCTATGGAATTCATTGCCACAGAAGACAGCGGAGGTCGTCAATGGATATTTTTAAGGCAGAGATAGATAGATTCTCGTTTAGCACAATGTCAGTGATTAAGGGGCAAAGACAGGAGAATGGGGTTAGGAGGGAGGGATAGATTTGCCATGATTGGATGGCTGTGTAGACTTGATGGGCTGAATGGCTCCAGTCATTTATGAAATTATGAACATCGTTGCGAAATGTGGAACCGGTTAAATGACTTTTAGTGGAGGAAGCGGGGAGGGTGGTTGAGAGAGCAAGGGGAGGGGAGAGGGGAGAGTTTGTAGAAGTGACCTAAAATTAGAGAATTCAATGTTCATACCGCTTGTTTGTAAACTACGCAAGCCAAATATGTGATGCTGTTACTCCAATTTGTGTGTGGTCTCACTCTGGCAACGAAGGCAGGAAGGTCAATATGGGGGTGGGGAGGGGATTTAAAATGTTTACCAACCGGGAGATCCAGACCGAGCACAAGCACTCAGCGAAATGGTTGCCGAGTCTACGCTTGGTCTCGCCAATGTACAGTATGTATGTTTGCTGTAGTATGCCTTCAACAACTTCTTTTTATTCAGGTCTTTTTGGCCTTGTCGATCAAGGTTCTTTTGTTGTTTAATACTCCCTATGGCCCTACCATTCAGGGTGTATATACAAGCCTAGCTAATCCTTCACAAATACATCTTTACACACAAATCCAAATTAATTTCCATCTGCCTTTTCTTTGCCTATTTTACCAACTGATATACATTGTTCTAAAGACATTGATTAACCCCTCACTAACAACAATGCCACCAATCTTTATATCATCTGCGAACTTATTTAACTAAGGTAAAGTGATTAACAATCAGGAGATCCAGTAGGCCTTGGCAGATCGAACTCAAGTGTTCAGTGAAACGGTCGCCAAGTCTACGCATTCGCTCGCCAATGGGGCGACCAGAAATGCAAACAATAATCCAAATGCAGCCTAACCTATAAAGCTGCATCATGACTTCCTGACTCTTATGCTTAACGCCCCAAACTATGAAAGCAAGTGCCTTCTTTACCACAGCAAGCAGATAACATGCCTTCTTTACCACTGCATAAAGAACATTGTATATCCAGATGCGAGTAGGGCGAAGACAATGGGGAGATGGTAGTGTGGCAATGACGGAATGGTGGGGTGATGATTGCATGCATATCATAATGTGGAGATGGAGGTACGGAGGCGATGGGAGGGAGCGATGGGAGGGAGGCGATGGTGCTGAAATGAAGGTGCCAATATCATTGCAAGAAGATGGTGGTGGAGAGATGATGTTACAGAAATTATGACTTGAAGATGATGGGAGATGATGGTGGTGAGATAATGGTTTAATGATGAAGGTGGTGAGATGGTGTGGCTAGATGATGGTTTATAGTGAGTGTTGTGACTGGTGCTTGTGACATGATGGTGCTTGTGACATGATGATGGGGAGATGGTGGCGGGGGAGTTAATGATATGGGGATGGTAGTGGGGCAAAAGACCGATAGTTGTTGGGAAATGGTGGCAAGAAGGTGGTGGGGATTTGGTGGTTGGGTGAGGATGGTACGGAAATGATGGTGAGAGAAGATGTTGGAGAGATGATGTTATAAAGATGATGGTTTGAAGATAACAGGGAGACATCACTGATTTGGGGGATAATAGTACAGAGATGATGTTTGGGAGATGATGATGGTGGGGATTTGGTGCTAGGGACATGTTGCAGTGATGATGGTGGGGGATGATCTCGGCACCATTTCCCAACCACCAAATCCTCACCATCGCCTCCCCACCATCACCTCCCACCATCATGATGTTAGGGGTTGATGGTGCAGAGGTGTGTGTTTATAGATGATGTTGGGGAGTTGATGATGGGAAGACTCTGTGCGTCTACCTGATCTATTTCCCTCATGATTTTGTACATCTCCATGAGATCACCTCTCATCCTCCTGCACTCCAAGGAATAGAGTAGGAAGGAACTGCAGATGCTGGTTAAAACCGAAGGTAGAGACAAAAAGGTGGAGTAACTCAGCGGGGGCAGGCAGCATCTCTGGAGAGAATGAATGGGTGACATTTCGGGTCGAGACCCTTCTTCAGACTACTAGTCTGGTACTTCAGCTTTTTGTGTCAATCTCCAAGGAATAGAGCTTGCTCAACCTCTCCTATAGCTCAGGCCCTCGGGCCCTAGCAACATCAACTGGTGCTGTGATTGAGAGGAGTAGGTGACGGTGACTTGAAGATTTGGAATATATGATATGGAGTTGATAGTGGGAAGATGACGGTGGGGAGATTATGATCGATAGCAGGGTTATGATGGTAATGTGATAGCAAGATGACTGTATGAAGTGGCCAGTGTGTAAATGGTTGTGCAGTGATACTTGAGTAGGCATGATGGTAGGGAGTGATATGATTACATGGAGGTGGTGCTACGGAAAGGTTGGGGCGGAGGAGGTGGTGTTGAGATGAAGCTGACAATATGATTACCAAGAGAAGATGGGCCATTAAGGTATGGAGATTATGATTTGGAGATGACTGCAAGATGATGATGGCAGGAAGATGATGGTTTGGGTGGGGGGGGGTGGGATTTGTTGGCAGGGAGATGGTGGTGGCGAGAGGGTGGTGGGCAGATGGAGGTGGAAAAATGAAACTGGTCTTATGATAGAGAAGAGAAGGTGATCAAAAGGTGCTGAAGATATGGGGTGTATGAAGGGGAGGTGTGGTGGAGGGAGGTGGGGCTGGGGCGGTGAGCGGGGGTGGTGAGGCCGGGGGGAGGTGAGGCGGGGGATATGATGTGGAGTAGTTGGTGGGAGATGAGTGTGGGGTTTGTTACTGATATGGGGATTATCGATGCTAGTGCAGAGGATGATATGAAGATAATGGTGTGGAGATCATGACATGAAGATGATGGTGGGGAGATGATCGTATCAATATGAAGGCAGGAACAATTGTGATAGTGAGGTGATGCTTAAGCATAGACAGTGGGGAGAGGATGGTGTGGCGATGATAGTGGCCATGATGGTCGGGAGATTACAGTATGAATATGATAATGGATGGTGGTGTGGGGATCATGGTGTGGAGATGTTGGTGTGTAGATAGTGATGTGGGGACAATGGTATGGGGATTGTAGTGAGATGACAACGGATAGGTAATGGCAGTGAAATGATGGTCAGGAGATGATGCTATTAAGATGATGTTGAGGAGATAGAATTCAGTAGATGGTAGTGGTGCAATGACGGGCGGGAGATGATGGTAGTGAGTTGATGTGGATGGTGCTGGTATGGATAGGATGGCAAAGAGATGGTTTGCAGAAATGGTGGTGGTAAGATGGTGGTGGTAATCCCAAGGGTTTTTGAAGCTGGTCGGGAGATGGTGCTCAGGAGATGGTGTCATAAAAACATAGAAAGTAGGTGCAGGAGGAGGCCATTCGGCCTTTCGAGCCAGCACTGCCATTCATTGTGATCATGGTTGATCATCCTCAATCAGTAACCCGTGCCTGCCTTCTCCCCATACCTTTTCATTCCGCTAGCCCCAAGAGCTCTATCTAACTGCCTTTTAAATTCATCCAGCGAATTGGCCTCCACTGCCTTCTGTGGCAGAGAATTCCACAAATTCACAACTCTCTGGGTGAAAACGTTTTTTCTCATCTCAGTTTTTAATGGCCTCCCCTTCGTAGACTGTGGCCTCTGTTCTTAGACTGTGGCCCTTGGTTCTGGACTTCCCCAACATTGGGAACATTTTTCCTGCATCTAGCTTGTTCAGTCCTTTTTATAATTTTATATGTTTCTATAAGATCCCCTTACATCCATCTAAATTCCAGTGAATACAAGCCCAGTCTTTCCATTTTTTGCGCATATGACAGTCCCGCCATTCTGGGGATTAACCTCGTGAACCTACGCTGCACTCCCTCAATAGCAAGAATGTCCTTCCCCAAATTAGGAGACCAAAACTGCACACAATACTCCAAATGGGGTCTGACCAGGGCTCTGTACAACTGCAGAAGGACCTCTTTACTCCTATACTCAAATCCCCTCATTGGGAAGGTCAACATGCCATTAGCTTTCTGCATGTTTACTTTCAGTGTCGGGAGATAGTTTTGGGAGATGGTAGTCAGGAGATGGTGGTCGAATGACCATGCCTGGAGATGGTGGCTGCAAGATGATGGTGGAGGGAGATTGGTGGGGAGAAGGTGGTTGAGAGATGAGGGTCGGGCAATGATGTTATGGTGGTGAGTCAGGGTGGGCTGAGGGGAGCAGCTGATTGGCAAATGGGCAGAGCAAGCTACAAAAGAACAGAGTTGAAAAGGAGTCAAACAAGTGTCAAATACATTTTAAGAGATGCAGCGTGAAATAGGCCATTCGGCCCACCTAGTCCTCACCGACCATGATCACCCGTACACGAGTTCTATCCTACTCACTGGGGACAATTTACATGGTAACAATTTACAGAAGCCAATTAACCTGCAAAACTTCACATCTTTGGGATGTGGGAGGGAAACCAGAGCACCATGAGAAAATCCATGTGGTCACAGGGAAAACATCCAAACTCCACACAGACAGCAGCCATCGTCATGATTGAACCAGGATCTCTGGCGTTGTGAGGCAGCAGCTCTACCTCTGTGACACTGTGCTGCCCCACAGGAATGAAGAGGAATTACATACAAAGCCAGAAGGGGGCATATGATTGAAGCAGGCGTGGGTGAGCGGAAAAAGAAATGAAAAGGAAATACAGACACACCCCAGTTTACGTAACAGGGACTTACATCAATTCACAGTTACATGGACAATTCCTCACTCAGTCCCCAGTGCAAACAAAGCCGTTTTATCAGAAATAAGCCGCCGTGGCTGCCGCGCTGAAAGTACCCCAGATGCAGCCGACAGTTAATACTCTCAGTGATTTATTTCAGGGCAGGAGATGGAGATAGTGATTCCGACGTAAAATCTGACCTAAAGTGTCCCTTACCTAAGTCAGGGAGTGCCTGTACTCACTTTCAAGTTATACTTCTTGCTCCCCCATACCTGTCCCCAGCCTCCACCAAGGTGTGCACATATCCACCAATGCCTCTCACCACCCTGGGCACCAGTTATTTTCCCCTCCTCCTACACTATCTCCTATCCCCAAATCCCCTATTTCCCTTTTAGCCTTTGTCTTCCCCTTCCCATCCCATTCCACCCACACCACTACCTCCAGTTTTACATTTCAGTCATCCTTGTCTTTCTTCTCCTTTTCACAGCCAGTCTTTGTCCCAACTCCAGCCATCTGCCAATCGCCCCCTCTCCCATATCCACCTATCACTTGCCATGCTTTGTCCCACCCTACCTCTCTTTTCCAGCTTTCTCTACCCTCCTCCATCAGTCTGAAGAAGTGTCCTGACCCAAATCATCACTTCTCCATTTCTTCCGCAGATGCTGCCTGTGCCGCTGAGTTACATAGATACATAGAAAATAGGTGCAGGAGTAGGTCATTCAGCCCTTCGAGCCTGCACCGCCATTCAATATGATCATGGCTGATCATCCAACTCAGTATCCCGTACCTGCCTTCTCTCCATACCCCCTGATCCCTTTAGCCACAAGGGCCACATCTAACTCCCTCTTAAATATAGCCAATGAACTGGCCTCAACTACCCTCTGTGGCAGAGAGTTCCAGAGATTCACCACTCTCTGTGTGAAAAAGTTTTTCCTCATCTCGGTCTTAAAGGATTTCCCCCTTATCCTTAAGCTGTGACCCCTTGTCCTGGACTTCCCCAACATCGGGAACAATCTTCCTGCATCTAGCCTGTCCAACCCCATAAGAATTTTGTACGTTTCTATAAGATCCCCTCTCAATCTCCTAAATTCTAGTGAGTATAAGCCAAGTCTATCCAGTCTTTCTTCATATGAAAGTCCTGACATCCCAGGAATCAGTCTGGTGAACCTTCTCTGCAATCCCTCTATGGCTATAATATCCTTCCTCAGATTTGGAGACCAAAACTGTACCCAATACTCCAGGTGTGGTCTCACCAAGACCCTGTACAACTGCAGTAGAACCTCCCTGCTCCTATACTCAAATCCTCTTGCTATGAAGGCCAACATACCATTCGCTTTCTTCACTGCCTGCTGCACCTGCATGCCTACTTTCAATGACTGGTGTACCATGACACCCAGGTCTCGCTGCATCTCCCCATTTCCTAATCGGCCACCATTTAGATAATAGTCTGCCTTCCCGTTTTTGCCACCAAAGTGGATAACCTCACATTTATCCACATTATACTGCATCTGCCAAACATTTGCCCACTCACCCAGCCTATCCAAGTCACCTTGCAGTCTCCTAGCATCCTCCTCACTGCTAACACTGCCCCCCAGCTTAGTGTCATCCGCAAACTTGGAGATGTTGCTTTCAATTCCCTCGTCCAGATCATTAATATAAATTGTAAATAGCTGGGGTCCCAGCACTGAGCCTTGCGGTACCCCACTAGTCACTGCCTGCCATTGTGAAAAGGACCCGTTTACTCCTACTCTTTGCTTCCTGTTTGCCAGCCAGTTCTCTATCCACATCAATACTGAACCCCCAATACCGTGTGAATTAAGTTTGTATCCTAATCTCTTATGTGGTACCTTGTCGAAAGCCTTCTGAAAGTCCAGATACAACACATCCACTGGTTCTCCCCTATCCACTCTACTAGTTACATCCTCGAAAAATTCTATAAGATTCGTCAGACACGACTTACCTTTCATAAATCCATGCTGACTTTGTCCAATGATTTCACCACTTTCCAAATGTGCTGCTATCCCATCTTTAATAACTGACTCTAGCAGTTTCCCCACTACCGATGTTAGACTAACTGGTCTGTAATTCCCCGTTTTCTCTCTCCCTCCCTTCTTAAAAAGTGGGGTTACGTTTGCTACCCTCCAATCCTCAGGAACTACTCCAGAATCTAAAGAGTTTTGAAAAATTATCACTAATGCATCTACTATTTCTGGAGCTACTTCCTTAAGTACTCTGGGATGCAGCCTAACTGGCCCTGGTGATTTATTGGCCTTTAATCCATTCAATTTACCCAACACCACTTCCTGACTAACCTGGATTTCACTCAGTTCCTCCATCTCCTTTGACCCGCGGCCCCCTGCTATTTCCGGCAGATTATTTATGTTTTCCTTAGTGAAGACGGAACCAAAGTAGTTATTCAATTGGTCCGCCATATCCTTGTTCCCCATGATCAATTCACCTGTTTCTGACTGCAAGGGACCTACATTTGTTTTAACTAATCTCTTTCTCTTCACATATCTATAAAAACGTTTGCAGTCAGTTTTTATGTTCCCTGCCAGTTTCCTTTCATAATCTATTTTCCCTTTCCTAATTAAGCCCTTTGTCCTCCTCTGCTGGTCTCTGAATTTCTCCCAGTCCTCTGGTATGCTGCTTTTTCTGGCTAATTTGTACGCATCATCTTTTGCTTTGATACTATCCCTGATTTCCCTTGTTATCCACGGATGCACTACCTTCCCTGATTTATTCTTTTGCCAAACTGGGATGAACAAATTTTGTAGTTCATCCATGCAGTCTTTAAATGCCTTCCATTGCATATCCACCGTCAACCCTTTTAGAACTAATTGCCAGTCAATCTTGGGCAATTCACGTCTCATACCCTCAAAGTTACCTTTCTTTAAGTTCAGAACCGTTGTTTCTGAATTCTGTTCAGAGTTTGTTTCTGAGTTGCCCCTGGAGTTTGCATGGTATGGAGATGATGGTATGGATATAATGGTATAGAGATGATGCTGGATGGATGATGGTCGAGAGATGATAGTGGGCTGATGATAATGGGGAGATTGCGGTTGGAGTGATTTAGACCATAAGACTATAAAGATACAGTACATCGCCAAAACAAGTCCTTCAGCCCACCATGTCAGCACCGACCAGCGATTACCCCGTACACTAAAACTATCCTACACACTAGGGACAATTTACAATCTTTATTAATGCCAATTAACCTACAAACCTGTACATCTTTGGAGTGAGGGAGAAAACCCACATGGTCACAGAGTGAATGTACAAACCCCGTATAGACAGCACCCTTAGTGAGGATTGAACCCAGGTCTCTGGCGCTGCAAGGCTGCACTACTATGCCTTCCCCAAGATGATGGTACAAAGTTTATTATACGGGAGACATTAACACTCATGTCTTCATCAGTCAGGGCACTGAGTGCAAGAGCTGGGATATTGTTGTTACAGTGCAAGTCATTATTGGTTACAGTTCTGGTCACCTAGTTAGGGGAAGGATGTCATTAAACTGTAAAGGGTGCAGAAAATGTTCATAAGGATATTGGCATGACTGGCCGGCTTGAGTTTCAGGAGATACTTGCCATGTGGTGGAACGATCACCGGGCCGTGGTTAGCTCCGGCAGCAGGCCTGGCTCGCCCACCACTGAACCTTAAGAGGGAAGATGCCGAACCCGGCCACTGCTTGTCCCTGAGGACTGAGGAACCAGAGAGTGGAGGGAGTTGGCGATGGTGGAGGCAAGAAACAAAGGTAAGAGGAACCGGGCGGGGTCTTACCTTCCGCGCCCTCGAGGAGGCAGCGGGAGGCGTACCTGGAGGAGAAGGTGGCCAGTCGAGGAGAGGGACCATATAACCATAAAACCATTACAGCACGGAAACAGGCCATCTCGGCCCTTCAAGTCCGTGCCGAAAACTTTTTTAAAATATTTATTTATTTATTTATTATTATTATTATTATTATTATTATTATTTTTTAATTACTTCCCCCTAGTCCCATCTACCTGCACTCAGACCATAACCCTCCATTCCTTTCCCGTCCATATACCCATCCAATCTATTTTTAAAGGATAAAATCAAACCTGCCTCCACCACTTCCACTGGAAGCTCATTCCACACAGCTACCACTCTCTGAGTAAAGAAATTCCCCCTAATGTTACCCCTAAACTTCTGTCCCTTAAGTCTCAAGTCATGTCCCCTTGTTTGAATCTTCCCTACTCTCAATGGGAAAAGCTTATCCACGTCAACTCTGTCTAACCCGCTCATCATTTTAAAGACCTCTATCAAGTCCCCTCTTAACCTTCTGTGCTCCAAACAAATATAGACCTAACTTGTTCAACCTTTCTCTGTAACTTAGTTGCTGAAACCCAGGCAACATTCTAGTAAATCTCCTCTGTACTCTCTCTATTTTGTTGACATCCTTCCTATAATTAGGCGACCAAAATTGTACTCCATACTCCAGAATTGGCCTCACCAATGCCTTGTACAATTTTAACATTACATCCCAACTTCTATATTCAATGCTCTGATTTATAAAGGCCAGCACACCAAAAGCTTTCTTTACCACCCTATCTACATGAGATTCCACCTTCAGGGAACTATGCAGAGTTATTCCCAGATCCCTCTGTTCAACTGCATTCCTCAATTCGCTACCATTTACCATGTACGTCCTATTTTGATTTGTCCTGCCGAGATGTAGCACCTCACATTTATCAGCATTAAACTCCATCTGCCATCTTTCAGCCCACTCTTCCAAATGGCCTAAATCTCTCTGTAGACTTTGAAAATCTACTTCATTATCCACAACACCACCTATCTTAGTATCATCTGCATACTTATGATGCAGACGATGGTTCGCAGTACGATCCAGACGCAGGCGACGGCTGCAATGGTCTTTTATGGTCAGCTGCAGCTGGGGCTGTGAAATGGTGCGAAAACCTGGCAACTTGTATATGCTCTCAGTGAGCGATTTCTATACACTTTGTACTTAAACTGGGATTGTGGTTATGTATAGTAATAATTTCCAGAACTGTATGCAAAAAAAAATGTTGCTGTAGCTCAGTACATTTAATTTAGTTTAGAAATACAGGGCGGAAAAAGGCCTTTCGGCGCTCCGAGTCTGTGTCGACCAGCAATCACCCTGTACAGCAACACTATCCTACACACCAGGAACAATTTTACCGAGGCCAATTAACATAGAAACCTGTGCATCTTTAGAGTGCGGGAGGAAACCAGAGCACCCGGAGAAAACCCACGCGGTCATGGGGAGAACGTACAAACTCTGTACAGACAGCACCCGTAGGCAAAATCAATCCCGGGTCCCTGGCGCTGTTAGGCAGCAACTCTACCGCTGCACCACCGGAGATAATGAAGAATCATTGAACCATTGGATGGGTTGGGATTATTTTCTCTGGAGCAAGGGAATGTCCTTAAAGAGGTTTATAAAATCATAAAGGGCAAAGATAAGGCGGATAGTCACAATCTTTTTCCAAGGGTAGGGTAGTCTGACACAAGATGGCATAGGTTTACGATGTCTTTATACTTTAAATATTCAGCATGGAAACAGGCTTTTCAGCCCACCTAGTACTGCCGACGTCATACACACTAAGGACAAAGTACAGATAGCACTGTAGTCAGGATCGAACCTGGGTCTCTGTGGCTGTGAGGCAGTGGCTCTACCTTTGTGCTGCCGTGCACAGGTTAAAGCATTGTTAGTCCATGGCGATCATCTTAGTGATGGTAATATTACTGTATTTTCTAATGTTTTACATCCTGTAATTTTGAGCTTCATTTTACTTACTCAGTCTTTATATAGTTCAGCATTGTATTGTTCTGTTCTGATCACAACCTTGCGAACAGATTTATGCTGAACTCAGAATTCAATGTCGGTGTAAAAGACAACCAATTATTGGGAAAGGAGGGGTGAGGTGCAGGAATGATATCTGGTGAAAACATTATTAGAAAGCAAACATACTCGCTTTAAATATTCTTCTGTACATCAGGTAGAGTGTAAGGCCAACGGCAGAGTCTATAATGATGACCGCGAGCACCATCCAGAGCCAGAAATATTGACGAAGGGAATCCATGGCAGAATCTGGAAGAAAACAAGTCAGATTAGCCCATCATTGTTCAGATCATTTGTGTTCTACCTCTCGTGTGCATTGGGCAAGACCCAGACAGTGAAGTAAGCTGCGGTTAGACAGACGGAAGTGGGAATGCAAAGAGGAATTGAAATGGCTCATCATTAGTCGTCAGGCCAACCATCACCCACTTGGCCCCTTTCTCACCTCTCCCTCTCTCCTCTTCATGTTGGCTATTTTCCCTCCCCACTCTCAGTCACAATGTACGATTTCAACCTGAAATGTTGACAATTCCTATTCCCTCCCCCCCTCCCCTCCAGGGTGGCACAGCAGTAGAGTTGCAGACTATGTCTGTATAGAGTTTGTACGTTCTCCCTGTGATCTGATTGGGTTTTCTCCAGGAGCGCTGGTTTCCAGCGGCACTCCAAAGACATACAGGTTTATAGGCTAATTGGCTTGAAAAGAAATTGTAAATTGTCCCCAGTATGTGTAGGATATCATTAGTGTGCAGGGATTGTTGGTCGGCACGGACTCGGTGGGCCGAAGAGCTTGTTTCCACGCTGTATCTCGAAACTAATCTAAACTAAACTAAATAATAGATGTTGGTCGACCCAATGAGTTCCTCGAGCAGATTGTTTGTGCCCCTGATTCCAGCATCCACAGTTTCTTGAGTCTCCATTTATTGTGCTGCACCATTTCTCAAAAAAGAAACTGGTCTGAGTGTTGCAGCTCCAAGCACAGAAATATACAGAGCAGTACAGCGGTACAGTTGCTGCCTTACAGCACCGGGGACCCAGGTTCGATCCTGACTATGGGCACCGTCTTGTATGTTCTCCCTGTGACCACGTGGGTTTTCTATGGGTGCTCTGCTTTCCTCCCACATTCCAAAGATGTGCTGCTTTGCAGGTTAATTGACTTCTGTAAAAATTGTTCTTAGTGTGGGATGGAAATAGTGTATGGGTGATCGCTGGTCGGCGCACTCGGTGGCCGAAGGTCATAAGGTCATATGCAATAGGAACAGAAGTAGGCCATTCGGTCCATCAAGTCTACTCCACCATTGAATCATGGCTACTCTATCACTCCCTCCCAACCCCATTCTCCTGCCTTCTCCCCATAATCTCCCTACTAATCAAGAATCTATCCATTTCTGGCTTTAAATATCCATTGACGGCCTCCACAGCCTCTGTGGCAAAGAATTCCAAGATTCACCACTCTCTGACCAAATAAATTCCTTCTCATCTCCTTCCTGAAGGAAGATCCTTTAATTTTGAGGTTATGACCTCTAGTCCCAGACTCTCCCACTAGTGGAAACATCCTCTCCACAGCTACTCTATCCAAGCCTTTCACTATTGGGTACATTTCAATGAGGTCCCCTCTCATTCTTCTTAACTCCAGGCTCAGTGCCGTCAAATGCTCATCATAAGTTAACCCAGTCATTCCTGGGAAGAGCCTGTTTCCGTGTTCTTAGCTTAGAGATAAAGCGAGGAAACAGGCCCTTTGGCCCACCGGATCTGCGCCGACCAGCGATCCCTGCATATTAACACTATCCTACACCCACTAGGGACATTTTTTACATTTAACAAGCAAATTAACTTACAAACCTGTATGTCTTGGATTCAGTGAGTTGAGGGTTCAGTGAGTTGAGGGTTTAGTGAGTTGAGGGTTTAGTGAGTTGAGGGTTCCGTGAGTTGAGGGTTCCGTGAGTTGAGGGTTCCGTGAGTTGAGGGTTCCGTGAGTTGAGGGTTCCGTGAGTTGAGGGTTCAGTGAGTTGAGGGTTCAGTGAGTTGAGGGTTCAGTGAGTTGAGGGTTCAGTGAGTTGAGGGTTCAGTGAGTTGAGGGTTCAGTGAGTTGAGGGTTCAGTGAGTTGAGGGTTCAGTGAGTTGAGGGTTCAGTGAGTTGAGGGTTCAGTGAGTTGAGGGTTCAGTGAGTTGAGGGTTCAGTGAGTTGAGGGTTCAGTGAGTTGAGGGTTCAGTGAGTTGAGGGTTCAGTGAGTTGAGGGTTCAGTGAGTTGAGGGTTCAGTGAGTTAAGGGTTCAGTGAGTTGAGGGTACAGTGAGTTGAGGGTTCAGTGAGTTGAGGGTTCAGTGAGTTGAGGGTACAGTGAGTTGAGGGTACAGTGAGTTGAGGGTACAGTGAGTTGAGGGTTCAGTGAGTTGAGGGTTCAGTGAGTTGAGGGTACAGTGAGTTGAGGGTTCAGTGAGTTGAGGGTACAGTGAGTTGAGGGTTCAGTGAGTTAAGGGTTCAGTGAGTTGAGGGTACAGTATTTATTAGTAAAGGTACAGTTTAAAGGATAAAGATTTTTATAGTGTGAGGGAGTCGATTTAATTTGGGAGTAAGCTATGTCAGTGGAGATTGGCCCCGTGGTTTGCTCAGCCTGCAACATGTGGGAGATCAGGGATATGGTCGGTATCCCTGGTGACTACGTTTGCAGGAAGTGTGTCCAGCTGCAGCTCCTGGCAGACCGCATTGAACGATTGGAGCTGCGGTTGGATTCATACTGGAGCATCCACGATGCTGAGAAAGTCGTGAATAGTACGTACAGTGAGTTGGTCACACCGCAGGTAAAAGGTAAGAGGACAGAAAGGGAACGGGTGGCCAATAGCCAGCATAGCAGTAGGCAGGTAGTGCAGGAGTCCCCTGCGGTCATCTCCCTCCTAAATAGGTATACCATTTTGGATACTGTTGGGGGAGATGGCTCATCAGCTGAAGGCAGCAGCAGCCAAGTTCATGGCACCATGGGTGGCTCTGCGGCACAGGAGGGGAGAAAAAAGAGTGGAAGGGCCATAGTAATAGGGGATTCCATTGTAAGGGGAATAGATAGGCGTTTCTGCGGCCGCAAACGAGACTCCAGGATGGTCTGTTGCCTCCCTGGTGCAAGGGTCAGGGATGTCACTGAACGGCTGCAGAACATTCTGGAGGGGGAGGGTGAACAGCCAGTTGTCGTGGTGCACATTGGCACCAACGATATAGGTAAAAAAAGGGATGAGGTCCTACAAGGTGAATTTAGGGAGCTAGGAGATAAACTTAAAAGTAGGACCTCAAAGGTAATAATCTCTGGATTACTACCAGTACCACGGGCTAGTCAGAGTAGAAATAGGAGGATTTGCAGATGAATACGTGGCTTGAAAAATGGTGCAAGGGGGAGGGATTCAAATTTCTAGGGCATTGGAACCAGTTCTGGGGGAGGTGGGACCAGTACATACAGGACAGTCTGCACCTGGGCTAGAATGGAACCAATGTCCTTGGGGGAGTGTTTGCTAGTGCTGTCGGGGAGGATTTAAACTAATGTGGCAGGGGGATGGGTGCAAGAGCAGAGAGGCAGAGGGGTGTAAAATGAGGGTAGAAGCAATAGGTAGCAAGGTGAAAAGTAAAAGTGGCAGGCAGACAAATCCAGGGCAAAAATTAAAAAGGGCCACTTTTCAACATAATTGTATAAGGGGTAAGAGTGTTGTAAAAACAAGCCTGAAGGCTTTGTATCTTAATGTAAGGAGCATTCGTAATAAGGTGGATGAGTTGAATGCGCAGATAGTTATTAATGATATAGTTGGGATCACGGAGACATGGCTCCAGCGTGACCAAGGCTGGGAGCTGAACATCCAGGGATATTCAATATTCAGGAGGGATAGACAGAAAGGAAAAGGAGGTGGGGTAGCGTTGCTGGTTAGAGAGGAGATTAACGCAAAAGAAAGGAAGGACATTAGCTTGGAGGATGTGGAATCGATATGGGTAGAGCTGCGAAACACTAAGGGGCAGAAAACGCTAGTGGGAGTTGTGTACAGGCCACCTAACAGTAGTAGTGGAGTTGGGGATGGCATCAAACAGGAAATTAGAAATGCGTGCAACAAAGGTAAAACAATTATAATGGGTGACTTCAATCTACATATAGATTGGGTGAATCAAATTGGCAGGGGTGCTGAGGAAGAGGATTTCTTGGAATGTATGCGGGATAGTTTTCTAAACCAACATGTAGAGGAACCAACGAGAGAGCAGGCTATTCTAGACAGAAGGAAGGATTAGTTAGCAGTCTTGTTGTGCGTGGCCCCTTGGGCAAGAGTGACCATAATATGGTTGAGTTCTTCATTAGGATGGAGAGTGACATTGTTAATTCAGAAACAAGGGTCCTGAACTTAAAGAAAGGTGACTTTGAGGGCATGAGACATGAATTGGCCAAGATAGACTGGCAAATGATTCTTAAAGGGTTGACGGTGGATATGCAATGGAAGGCATTTAAAAACTGCATGGATGAACTACAACAATTGTTCATCCCAATTTGGCAAAAGAATAAATCAGGGATGTTAGTGCATCCGAGGATAACAAGGGAAATCAGGGATAGTATCAAAACAAAAGATGAAATGTACAAATTAGCCAGAAAAAGCAGCCTACCAGAGGACTGGGAGAAATTCAGAGTCCAGCAGAAGAGGACAAAAGGCTTAATTAGGAAGGGGAAAATAGATTATGAAAGAAAACTGGCAGGGAACATAAAAACGGACTGCAAATGTTTTTATAGATATGTGAAGAGGAAAAGATTAGTTAAAACAAATGTACGTCCCTTGCAATCAGAAACAGGCGAATTGATCATGGGGAACAAGGACATGGCAGACCAATTGAATAACTACTTTGGTTCTGTCTTCACTAAGGAAGACATAAATAATCTGCCGGAAATAGCAAGGGACCGGGGGTTAAATGAGATGGAGGAACCGAGTGAAATCCAGGTTAGCTGGGAAGTGGTGTTAGGTAAATTGAATGGATTAAAGGACGATAAATCCCCAGGGGCAGATAAGTTGCATCCCAGAGTACTTAAGGAAGTAACCGCAGAAATAGTGGATGCATCAGTGATTATATTTCAATACTCTTTAGATTCTGGAGTAGTTCCTGAGGACTGGAGGGTAGCTAATGTAACCCCACTTTTTAAAAAAGGGAGGGAGTGAGGAAACGGGGAATTACAGACCAGTTAGTCTAACATCGGTGGTGGGGAAAATTCTGGAGTCAGTTATTAAAGATGGGATAGCAGCACATTTGGAAAGTGGTGAATTCATTGGACAAAGTCAGCATGGATTTATGAAAGGTAAATCATGTCTGACGAATCTTATAGAATTTTTCGAGGATGTAACTAGTAGAGTGGATAAGGGAGAACCAGTGGATGTGTTATATCTGGAATTTCAGAAGGCTTTCGACAAGGTCCCACATAAGAGATTTGTATGCAAACTTAAAGCACACGATATTGGGGGTTCAGTATTGATGTGGATAGAGAACTGGCTGGCAGACAGGAAGCAAAGAGTAGGAGTAAACGGGCCCATTTCAGAATGGCAGGCAGTGACTAGTGGGGCACCGCAAGGCTCAGTGCTGGGACCCCAGTTATTTACAATATATATTAATGATTTGAATGAGGGAATTGAATGCAACATCTCCAAGTTTGCGGATGACACGAAGCTGGGGGGCAGTGTTAGCTGTGAGGAGGATGCCAGGAGGCTGCAAGGTGACTTGGATAGGTTGGGTGAGTGGGCAAATGCATGACAGATGCAGTATAATGTGGATAAATGTGAGGTTATCCACTTTGGTGGCAAGAACAGGAAAGTAGACTATTATCTGAATGGTGGCCGATTAGGAAAAGGGGAGATGCAACGAGACCTGGGTGTCATGCTACACCAATCATTGAAAGTAGGCATGCAGGTGCAGCAGGCAGTGAAGAAAGCAAATGGTATGTTAGCACTCAAAGCAAAAGGATTTGTGTATAAGAGCAGGGAGGTTCTACTGCAGTTGTACAGGGTCTTGGTGAGACCACACCTGGAGTATTGCGTACAGTTTTGGTCTCCTAATCTGAGGAAATACATTCTTGCCATAGAGGGAGTACAGAGAAGGTTCACCAGACTGATTCCTGGGATGGCAGGACTTTCATATGAAGAAAGACTGGATAGACTCGGCTTGTACACGCTAGAATTTAGAAGATTGATGGGGGATCTTATAGAAACTTACAAAATTCTTAAGAGGTTGGACAGGCTCGATGCAGGAAGATTATTCCCGATGTTGGGGAAGTCCAGAACTAGGGGTCACAGTTTAAGGATAAGAGGGAAGTCTTTTAGGACCGAGATGAGAAAATCATTTTTTACACAGAGAGTGGTGAATCTGTGGAATTCTCTGCCACAGAAGGTAGTTGAGGCCAGTTCATTGGCTATATTTAAGAGGGAGTTAGATGTGGCCCTTGTGGCTAAAGGGATCAGGTGGTATGGAGAGAAGGCAGGGATGGGATACTGAGTTGGATGATCAGTCATGATCATATCGAATGGCGGTGCAGGCTCGAAGGGCCGAATGGCCTACTCCTGCACCTATTTTCTATGTTTCTATGTCTTTGGAGTGTGGGAGGAAACCGAAGACCTCAGAGAAAACCCATGCTGGGCACGGGGTAAACGTACAAACTCCGTACAGACAGCACCCACAGTTGGGATGAAACCCGTTTCTCTGGCGCTGCATTTGCTGTAAGGCAGCAACTCTACAGCTGGGCCACCTTGCACCATCACCTCTATCTCTAAACTAAACAAAACTAGACATTTGAACGAAGTGTGCTTTGCCCACGCACTTGGAAGCATTCAGTGTGAGTTATGGAGCCCAGGTTGTGTTGACTGGAACTGGTTTAGGTGTTTGTCTATTAAGATGAGAGCACACTGGATGTTTCAAACTGCCTGCAGCCAGTACCCCTGCACTCCCATCCTCCCCATTTGCTGTAACTCTCCTGTTCTCTCCACAGTTGGTGGATTCTGAGAGGACTCGCAAGAGGGAATCTGAATGGCCAGTTGCCCTCTTCCCAACTCAGGAGTTCTACCTCTGCCCATTCTCCCTCGCGTTCCAATTATTGTTCTCACATATTTGTCCAATTGCTTCTTGAGCCCACAATGAAACCTACTTCCACCACATCTGCAGGCAGTTCAGATTCCAAACACTTGCTGCGTGAAAACGTCGTTCTCTCATGCCACTCTTAAAAACTAATTAAGCTATTAGATGGAGTAGGGGAGCACATTGGCGCAGCGGTAGAGTTGCTTGCCTTACAGTGCCAGAGACCCCGGCTTTGATCCTGACTACGGGTGCTGTCTGTACAGAGTTTGTACGTTCTACCCGTGACTCCGTGGGTTTTCTCCGGGTGCTTCGCTTTCCTCCCACATACCAAAGACATGCAAGTTTGTAGGTTAATTGGATTTTGTAAATTGTCCCTAGTGTACAGAGTTGAACTAGTGTATGGGTGATTGCTGGACAGTGCAGACGGTGGGCTGAAGGGCCTGTTTCCACACTGCATCTCTAAACTTAACTGAACTAAACTAAACTAAACTAAAGTAAAATAAACTAAACTGACCTAAACTAAATTAAACTGTTCACTGTTCATGGGGGCCATTTTATTCCATGTGCTTCAGCTTTGCTGATGACATCTTACAGAAGAAGCCTTCTAGAAGTCCAAGTGGTGCCCTCAACAACTATTCATCAACAAAACAAAATCTATCACATTGGTTGAGTGCAATTTGTGTTGAACAAACCCATGCTGGCTTGCCTTATGACCATGTTATAAGGAACATGAGACCTTATGAGGCCTCCATATGACCATTGCTGGCCTTATGTTTACACTCATGGTTTTTGAACAACACCCGCTATCCAGTCCTCTTCCACTGCCCCAACATGGATAAACTCTTTCATAAAAACGACTAGATGCTGTACTGAAATCAAAATGATTTTACCCATCATTCAGAAATGACTGCAGATCAGGAAATGAGTGAGGACAGGAAGGCTCGGTCTTGCTCAGGGTGGATGACTGCATCTGAACAATGAACTGTGCCTAGCAATAGTGTTTGGAAAGCCCCCAGCTACAGCTCCACAGAACTTCCTCTTTCCTGGAACATTCACAGCCGGCCATTCCAGGCAACGTCTCAGGGCGAAACTGCCAAAGTCTTTTTTAAGTCATCAAAATACAAATAAAAGCCGACGCTGGAAATTTGAAATAGAAATGTCTGCCGCCTTCACTTTACTTCCCCATTTTAGTTCCAACCAGTAACTTTGCTGTTGTAAAGTTCAACAGCTCCTCTTTCATCTGGGACCGTGCAGGTCTTTGGATTCAACAGTAGGCTCACCAGCCATTAAGTCAATTATTCCTCTCAGGGTTGTACATGGAAACACAAAGCAAGAGGCCAAAAAGTATTGGTAACTCAACAGGTCAGGTAGCATCTCTGGGTCACATGGATAGGTGACGGTTCGGGTTGAGACGTCGGAATTCAGAAGACTGAAGGGGGATCTTATAGAAACTTACAAAATTCTTAAGGGGTTGGACAGGCTAGATGCAGGAAGATTATTCCCGATGTTGGGGAAGTCCAGAACTAGGGGTCACAGTTTAAGGATAAGAGGGAAGACTTTTAGGACCGAGATGAGGAAATCATTTTTTACACAGAGAGTGGTGAATCTGTGGAATTCTCTGCCACAGAAGGTAGTTGAGGCCAGTTCATTGGCTATATTTATGAAGGAGTTAGATGTGGCCCTTGTGGCTAAAGGGATCAGGGGGTATGGAGAGAAGGCAGGGATGGGATACTGAGTTGGATGATCAGCCATGATCATATCAAATGGCGGTGCAGGCTCGAAGGGCTGAATGGCCTACTCCTGCACCTATTTTCTATGTTTCTATGTTTCTATGAGACCCTTCTTCAGACATTGGGGGGGGGGGCAGGAGAGAAGAAAGCTAGAAGAGGCGAGAGGCAGGACAAAGCCTGGCAGGTGATAGGTGGACAGCGATGAGGGGCATGGGCTGGGGGGGTGATAGGCAAATGGTTGCAGCAAAGGCCAGAGATAAAAGCAGAAGACGTGAGATGGTTGAAGAGTTGAGAATTGCGAAGCTGGAGGGAGGAAAGTAGCAGGTGTTGAGAGGAGGGGAGGGGGGGGCAGGGGAAATAGGTGGGAGTCTAGGTGGGGCACTGGGGAGGAGAGGAGGAGAGGGAGGGACGAAAGGGAGGAGTGGGGTAGAAAAGGTGGGGGTTGGGGGAGTGTGGTAGGAGGTTACTCACGGTTGGATAGTTCAATGTCCACACTGTTGGGTTGTAAGCTATCCAAGCGGAATATGAGGTTCTGTTCTTCCAGTTTGCATGTGGCTATGCTCTAGCAATGGATGAGGTCCAGGATAGAATTGTCAGTGGGAATGGGAAGGGGAGATAAAATGGATAGCAACCAGGAGATCTATTATGCCTTGGTGGACAGAATGAACGTATTCAGCGAAAGGGACATTGAGTCTATACTTGGTCTCACCGATGTGCAGGAGGCCACATCAGGAACGCTAGATGTCATAGATGAGGTCAGGTGAGGTGCACGTGAACCTCTGCCTTTCACGGAAGGACCGCTGGAGTCCCTGGATGGAGATAATGGAGGAGGTATAGAGGCAGGTGTTACATCTTGCAGGGAAAAAGTTCCTGGGGAGGTGTTGGTTTGGGTGGGAAGGAATGAGTGAACCAAGGGGTTGTGGAGGAAGTGGTCTCTGCAGAAGGTAAAAAAGGGGCAGCAATGGGAAGATGTGACTGGTGGTGGGATCACGTGGGAGGTGACGTAAATGTGTTGGATGTGGAGGCTGGTAGGGGTGAAAGGTGAGGACCAGGGGAACATCATCCTCTTTCTATCTGGGGAGATGGTGAGCAAGAGCAGTGCTACAGGACACACAGGAGACATGGGTGAGGGATGCATCTATAACGGAAGGGGGGAAACCACATTTACTGAAGAAAGAGGACATCTTGGATGTCTTAGGAGCAAATGCTGCAGAGATGGAGGAATTGAGAGCAGGGGGATAACATCTTTGCAAGAGGCAGGATGGGAGGAGGTGTAGTCCAGATAACCGCGAGAATCAGTAAGTTTGTAAATAGTCTGTGATGGAGACAGAGAGGTCAAGAAAGGTGAGAATGGTGTCAGATATAGTGCGTGAGTTTGTGAGCACGGTGGAAGTTAGCAGTAAAGGGGACAAAGTACATGAGCTCTGCACGATGGCTGACGCAGTTATCGATGTAGTGGAGAAAGAGTTGGGGACTGGTGACAGTGTGCGCCTGTAACAAAGACAACAAAAAGGCAGGCATAGCTGGGGCCCATGCGAGTGTCCATGGCTACATCTTTCACTTGGAAACAGTGAGAGGAGTCGAAAGAGAATTAGTTGAGGGAGAGGACAAGTTCCACCAGGCAGAGGAGAGTGTTAGTAGAGGTTAAATTGGTTGAGTCTCTGTTGAAGGAAGAAACAAGTTTCCTGAGACCGTCCTGGTAGGGGATGGTGTAGGGGGGACTGGGTGTCCATAGTAAAGATAAGGCAATTGGGGCCTAGAAATTGAAAGTTATTGAAGGATGTGTGAGGTGTATCAGATGTACGCGGGAAGAGACTGGACAAGGGAGGAGAAGATGGAATCAAGGTATTTGGAGATGTGTTCAGTGGGACAGCAACAGTGTGAGACAATGGGTCTGCTGGAGCAGTCCTGTTTGTGGATTTTGGGGAGGAGATAGAAGCTGGCAATGCGGGGATGGGGAACGATAATGTTGGAGACTGGAGAAGGCCACTTGTTCCCTCCGGTATTCCCTGCCATTCAATGTGATGACGACCATTTGGTTTAGTTTAGTTTAGAGATACAGCGCGGAAAACAGGCTCTTCAGCCCACCGAGTCTGCACTGACCAGCGATCCTCGCAAATTAGCACTATCCTACACATTAGGGACTCTTTACATTTACACCAAGGCAATTAACCTACAAACCTATAAGTCTTTGGAGTGTGGGAGGAAACCGAAGATCTTGGAGAAAACCCACATAGTGTAGATCAGTGCATGTTCCTTTAACATAATGACCTCACCACTACTAACCACTCCCCATTATCTTCAGTATAATTGTAACCTTCCCACCCCCAGCTCACTCTCTAGCTCTGGTAACGGACCACGAACAGCTAGGGCAATATGTGTGTATACGACTACAATGTATGCAATAAACTAAGAGTGAAGACATTATGTGTTTGACAAGTCTTTACACATAGGTCACGGAGAGAACATCCAAACTCTGCACAGATAGCACCCGTTGCTAGGATCGAACCCCGGTTTCTGGCGCTGTAAGGCAGCAACCCTACCGTGCGACCCCTATGCTGGGTTCGCACGGTAGCCCTCAATTCGTTGATCGAATAAATACATCTAAATCCACCTTAAATACAGTATATCTAATGACCCTAGGGAACAGAGGTTTACGGAGATTCACTGCTCTCTGAAAGATAAAATGACAAGCCACTGCTTATTTTGTACCTATGTTCCCGTTTATGACTCTCCCTTACACTTTGACAGAGATAATAGTAAGATTAAATGAGAACTTACCAGTTTGAAGTTTGATCTTTTTTTTTTATGAGGAGTTACGTTGGTGATTACGTGAAGAAGCCCCGTCAGGGTGCATGCGCGTCAATCTTCAAAGCAGCGGTATGAAATCACAGACAACACAATAATTGAAGTAACATATTAAGATGAGCAACATGAGAACTACCATATGACCTTTTTTATGAGAGAGGGTTGGGCGTGGCGGGCACGTAATCACCAACGTAACTCCTCATAAAATAAAGATCAAACTTCAAACTGGTAAGTTCTCGTTTAATCTTACTATTTTACTTCGGAGTCACGTGAGTGACTACGTGAAGATTTCAAAGCTCTGTGATTTTATGCCGCAAATCGAAATCCCAGCCTCACTGCATTGATTGACTTTCGATGAGAAATTGGTAAGCAGCCCTGAAACACAAGTGCTGCTGCAATCCCCTGATGTCCTGCCCTGATAAGGAGCACCATATCAGGATAATGCACGTGTGAGGACATACATATATGACAGAGGGGACCCTCCTGGCCAGGCTCCACATGGTTTACCTCATATGGGCTGCCGATGTCGGGGTCCTCAATGAGTCGGGTAATAACCCCGACGACCACGCTCAGTCTACACCCCGAACATCCTTGGGAGTCGCTGACCTACTGTCAGCGACTCTAACAAGAAATCCGATGGCCACCGGCTCCTCACTTTACCCCGGACCGTAGCCGGTATCCCCGCAGTCTAGAGAACCCCGCGGCCCATATTTAAACACATCTCGGGAGTCGCTGACCTGCCTGTCAGCGACTCGAAATAACAAGCTCAACAGCCACCTCTATCGTGGCCGTCGCTTGCATAACCCGCGGTCTACAAAAACCCGCGGCCCGAATTAAACCTCGGGAGTCGCGGACCCTTCTGTCCGCGACTCAAGCAGCAAAACCCACCGGCAGCCTGCTACCGCACTCCCACAGTCCTAAGCCGACATCCCCGCGGTCCACAATTTCTCCGCGGTCCACAATTTCTCCGCGGTCCACCGGGTTTTGCTGAATTTTTCCCATGTCCAGCAGGAACCTGAGAAAATGATTCCTGCAATGGACAACCTGAAAAATAAGTTTAAACTTACCTGCAGGAATTTTCAAACTTACCGCTGGAGAACGCTGTTCCTCCCAGCCTGTCTGCGCCAATGCGACCGACGTAATGACGCGCATGCGCCCTGACCGGTCTTCTTCACGTAGTCACTCACGTGACTCCGAAGTAAAATGAAGCTTTTGCATTATGCTTCTTCTGTCCATTTCCTACACCTCAACAAAAGAAAAGTAGGGATGAAACAGTGCTTGCTCCCACATTCTTCCAGGGGAGAAGGGGTTACGTGGAGAATGGGTACTCAGGAAAAGGGACTGCGGGCATGGTAGGTGTTGTGGAGACAGGGGAATGTTAACCTGTTCAATGGCCTGGCAAAGGGAGTTTTAGATTTATTCCAATTGGTGATGGGATGATAGAGGATGTTGTTGATTTAGTTTAATTTTGTTTATTATTGTGACGTGTTTCAAGGTACAGTGAAAAGCTTTTTGTTGCATGCTGTCCAATCAGCGAATAGACCATACTTGATCGTAATCAAGCTATCCACAGTGTACAGACTTAGGATAAAGGATATAAAGCTTAGTGCAAGATAAAATCCAATAATGCCCGATTAATGATAGTTCTAGGGTCTCCAATGATGTAGATGGGATGTCAGGATCGCCTCTTGCGAGTGAGATGACAGTTCAGTTACCTGATAACAAACAGAAGGAAACTGTCCCTGAATCTGGAGGTCATGTTGCAGTTGTATAATACATTAGTGAGGCCGCATTCAGAGTATTGTGTTCAGTTTTGGGCACTATATTATAGGAAAGATGTTGCACATCGCACATCGACCCGGCACAGACCTACTTGCACTTTATACTGTTTTACTGTTTTACTGTTTTTTAAAATAAATCATGTTCTCTGGGTATCTAAATTTTTAGTTGTTTAAGTTATGACATCGGATGGAAGCTGCATACCAAATCTCGTTGCACCTATGTGCAATGACAATAAAAGATATTATTATTATTATTATATTATTGTCAAGCTGGAAAGGGTACAGAGAAGATTTACGAGGATGTTGCCAGTTCTCGAGGGCCTGAGCTATAGGGAGAGGTTGAGCCGGCTAGGACTCTATTCCTGGGGGGCAGGAGGATGAGGGGTGATCTTATATAGTGTGTATAACATCATGAGAGGGATCACCCCAATGCACAGAATCTCTTGCCCAGAGTAGGGGAATTGAGAACCAGAGAAGAAAGATGAAAGGGGAAAGATTTAATAGGAACCTGAGTGGTAACGTTTTCACGCAAAGTGTGGTAGGTAAATGGCACGAGCTGCTGGAGGAGGTGTTTGAGGCAGGGACTATTGCAATGTTTAAGAAACATTTCTGCAGATACATGGATAGGCCAGGTTTAGAGGGATATGGGTCAAATTCAAGCAGGTGGGACATTTTGGCCGGTATGGAAAAGATGGGCCAAAGGGCCAGTGTCCAAGCTGTAAGACTCTATGATTCTATGACTCAACGTGTACGTTTTCAAATTACTGTACCTCTTGCCTGATGGGAGATGGAAGAATGATCCCAGGAATGAGTGGGTTAACATATGATGAGCGTTAGTCGGCACTGGACCTGAACTTGTGGGGGTTTAGAAGGATGAGATTGGATCTCATTGAAACTTACCAAATAGTGAAAGGCTTGGTTAGAGTGGATGTAGAGACGATGATTCCACTAGTGGGAGAGTCCAGGACCAGAGGTCATAGCCTCAGAATTAAGGGACGTTCCTTTGGGGCGGAGATGCGGAGGAATTTGTTTAGTCTGAGGGTGGTGAACCTATGGAATTCTTTGTTACAGAAAGCTGTAGAGGCCAAGTCAATGGATATTTTTAAGGCAGAGATAGATAGATTCTTGATAAGTACAGGTTTACGGGTTATGGGGAGGAGGCGGGAGAATGGGGTTAGCAGGGACAGATAAATCTGACATCAGTAGATGGAGTAGACTTGATGGGCCAAATGGCCTAATTCTGCTCATATCACTTATGACCTTATGACCACCCTAAACGCTGGCTGCTAATTTGAGGTGAGTATCAGCAGACAATCACCACTTCCTTGGGTCTTGTAATCTTCTTGTGAGCTGTTAATACACACCAGGAACGTCATCTTGTAGGTTAGTTTTGTAACGAAGCACATCACTACAATCGAATGCTAACTGCCTCACAGTGTCAATGAGGAGGCATCTGAAGACATGTGGTCAAACATGGGTGTGGGACACTGGTGAGGAAGCTCACCCTCTACATGGTCCTGACTCAGTCTGCCCAACCCATGGCAATCACTGACATTTTTATCTGCTTCACAACCCTGGCTGATCACATTTGTTTGTACTGTGGTCCCATATTCCCTCAGCCGTTATAGCAAAATAGGCAGAGATCGAATTGAGGTGTTTCAAATAGTTTAAATAATTGGTAGAAAGGTAAGGGTGGCGCGGTGGTACAGTGGCAGAGTTGCTGCCTTTGGACCCAGGTTTCATCCTGGCAACTGGTGCTTGTACGTTCTCCCTGTGACTGTGTTGGTTTTCACCGGGTGCTCCGATTTCCTCCCACATTCCTTAGCCATGCAGGTTTGTAGGTTAATTGGCTTCAGTAAAATTGTAATTTGTCCCTAGTGTGTACGGCGTGATTGGTGGTCGTTGCAGACTCGGTGGGCTAAAGGGCTGTGTTCGCACTGTATCTCTAAACTAAACTAAACTAAACAAATGAAAGAGTAGCACAAGGAATATTGCAACATTGGAATTGACCTACTGAAAGGTGGTCTGAGAGTCACACAACCAAACAGCATGGAAGTAGGCCCTTCGGCCCAACTTGTCCCTGCTGACTAAGATGCCCCATCTACGCTCGTGCCACGTGCCCGTATCCCTCTAAACCTTTCCTTTCCATGTACCTTTCCAAATGTCTGTTAAATGTTGTTATAGTACCAGCCTCAACTACCTCCCCTGGCAGCTCTTTCAATGTGTAAAAGGTGTCCCCCAGGTTCCTGTTAAATCTTTCTCCTCTCACACTGAACCTCTGCCTCCTGGTTCTAAATTCCCCTACTCTGGGCTAATGACTGCATTCACCCTATCTGTTCCCCTATCTATTTTGCACGCATCTATAAGATCACCCTTCAGCCAAATGTCCTCCAAGAAATAAAGTTCTAGGCTGCTCAACCTCTCAATATTTCGTAAATCTTCTCTGCACTATTTCTAGCCGAACCCTTCCTATCCACGTACCTGTTCAAATGTCTTTTAAATTATGTTATTGTACCTGCCTCAACGATCTCCTTAGGCAGATCATTCCATACACCCACCATCCTCTGTGTGAAAAGCTGCCCCTCATGTTCCTCTTAAATCTTTGCAACACAGTCCCTCAAAAAATTCCATTTAAAATCCCTAAAGAGCTTGAACTATGCTAAATTTTAAAACATAGCCAGAGAGATGTTTGGTGTGTCAGGGTTTGTGATTGGAGTCAGGGTAAAGATCAACCTTCTAGTTGAACCAGGCTGCTATGTTGTATGCGATCAAACCAACTAAATATTTGTAATTGCAGTGTGGTAATGTCGCAGCAGAAGAGGTGTTGAATCATGCAGCTATTTTAGACTGTCATCTGATGTGCAATGACTACGCCTGGAGCTCAGCTTGTGCTCTGCTGGTTCTAGTTTGATGTTTAGTTTCGAAGGTTTATTGCTGAAATTGTGAAATTTCATAATCATGATTCACAGAAATATTTCCTGCAATGGCTCGACATATAGGATGAAGCCAAAATGCCAACTTTGTGGATTTGGACAAGATAGGCCTTACAGAAAAGGGGTAATGAGGGAGAGAAGAAAGCCACTGAGGCATAATGTAGTCGTCTCTGTGTGGAGCTACAGGCAATGGGCAAGTCATAGAGACCTAGAGTCTTACAGCCTGATACAGGCCCTTCAGCCCAACTTGGCCACACCGGCCAACATGTCCCCTCTACACTAATCCCACCTGCCTGAGATTGGCCCATATCGCTCTAAACCTGTCCTATCAATGTTTCCCAAATGTTGTGATAGTACCCGCCTCAACGACCTCCTCTGGTAGCTCGTTCCATAGACCTACCACCCTAAGCGTGAAATAGTTACCCCTCAGGTTCCTATTAACTCTTTCCTCCCTCACCTTAAACCTATGTCCTCTGGTTCTCGATTCCCCTAGTCTGGGCACGAGACTCTGTGTGTTTACACGATCAATTCCTCTCATGATCTTAAATGAATATTTCTCATCTGTATTTACTTGGGAGAAGGTCATGGAAATTAATCGTGATAACCACACACCAAAAGAGAGGTGCATGAGGTCTTAAAGTATATTACCTTAAATAAATCCCCATGGCCCAACAATTGTATAGTAGGATATTGTGGGAAGGTAGTGAAGAAATTGCTGCGGCTCTGACAGTGACATTTGTGTCATTAGTAGCCAAGGGTGAAGTATCGCAAAGCTGGCAGGTGGCTAATGCTGTAGCATTACTTAAAAGAGGCTGCAAAGACAAGGCAGGAACTAAGTGGCAGTTAGACTAAAATCAGTGGCGGGAAAGTGACTGGAGAGGATCCTGAGAGAAGATCTATCTCCATTTGGAAAGTTAAGGATTGATTAGGGATAGACAGCATAGCATGGTTCATGGGAAATTGTGTCTCACAAATTTTATTGCATTTTTTAAATAGGCGATGAAGGATTGGTGAGCAGATTTATCTGCAAGGCCTTTGACAACGTGTGATCACGTGGGATCCAGGGTGAACTAGCCATTTGGGCACAAAATAGTCTACATAACAGAGGGTGGTAGTGGAGATTGTTATTCAGATTGGAGGCTTGTGTTCAGTGGCAGTGCTGGGTATCCAGTTATTAGTCATTTATATTAACAATTTGGATGAGAATTTATTTGGTATAGTTAGTAAATTTTACACCAAAATTGATGGTGTAATGGACAATAATGATGGTTATCTAAGATTACAATAGGATTGAGATCGACTGGGGAAGTGGGCCAAATATTGGCAGATGGAATTTAACTTGGACCAGTGTAAAGTATCGCATTTTATTATGATAAATCAGGGTCAGAGTTACACATTAAATGGCAGAGCCCTGGAGAATGTAGGCAAAAACATAGAAACATAGAGACATAGAAAATAGGTGCGGGAGCAGTCCATTTGGCCAGGGCCGGATTTACTTATAAGCTGGACAAGCTTAATCTTAGGGCCTCGAGATCTAGGGGGGCCTCGCAGAGCCGGATTTACCACTAGGCTTCATAGGCTGAAGCCAAGGGCCTCGAAATCTAGGGGGCCTCCGGCCAAGGCAGGACACCTGCCGTTCAACTCTGGGTGGGCCTCCCTCTCTATCTCTCTCTCTCTCTCTCCGTCTCCCCCCGCCATCCGTATCCGGGCCGCCGGGCTCCGCTCGCTCTTCATCCGCCGGCATGGCAGGCCGCCTTGCACATGCGCATTGCTGCAGCCTGCACGTCCTCCCCCTGCACAACCACGGGCCGCACGACTTCCGGTGGCGCCATGGAGCTGTAAGGGCGCAGCATTGAACTCCGCTCCTGTTAAAATCGCAAAAAAGCCATTTTGAAAGACGGGACCAATTTAAAAAAACTCACCGGAGCTGTTTGGCGTCTCGTAAGTGACGTCATCAGAAATCGCCGCGAAAAATCGGAGTTTAACAGGAGTTTTAAATGAGCAAAGGGAAACGTTCACGAGGACCCAAGAAAACTACTATCAGTCTCCAGCTTCAGGAAGCTTTGGAAACTCTGCAATCGACAGCAGAAAGCTCAGAAGAAGGGCCTTACTCCCAAGGATCTGTGTCTGAAATGGCTTCAAAAGGAGAGATAAAGGAGAAGGAGATGAAGCAATGGGAACAGTCGGTAAGAAGTAATATTACTAAGGTGTTTCCCAAATGCTAGCAGAGATGAATACTACATTGGATAAAATGGAGAGTAATCTTTCTAAAAAAATTGATACTGCTTGTGTTGAATTAAAGGAGCTGAAGAAGCAGTTTAAGGAGCTTGATGAAAAATTAACGGGCGAATGTGCCAGAATGGAAAAAGACTATAATAAGAAATTTGAGAAGGTGTGTGAGAATATGAAAAAGTCTGATAAGCTGATGGAAGATATGGAGACTGTAATGAAAGAGATGACTCTGGAAATATCGAATCTGAAAAAAGCACAAAAACCTGCTGGGGAGCAACTTGTTAAAATGACTGGAATCGAGGTCGAGAAGGCAGAATTTAAGAATTGTTGGAGTAAAGGAAGGACGAGAGGGACGTGGAACTCAAACACGTAATTTAGTTGCTGACTTACTTAAAGAAGTTTTTAAACTGCCGGAAAACCCGAGAATAGATGTCGCTCACCGGGTTGGACGTTTTCCAAAAGGAATAAATGCTCCCCCAAGACAGATAATTGTGAAATTTCTTGACATTTGTTCACTGGAAAATATATTGAAGAGGATTACCCATGGGGAGAATCTTACATATTCTGGGGATAATATTAGATTCTTCCGTGATTATCCCCCTGAAGTCGTCCAAAAAAGGATCTTGTTTACAAAGACAAGAAATATTCTGAAAGGAAACCCCCAAGTGAGATATGGGGTGATTTATCCTGCAAAAATGAAGATTACATAAGTCTATTGAACGCTCATTCACGGATCCTGAAATGGCTTTTAATTACGCACAAGATATCGTAAAGAAAACAGTGGATGAAGATGATGAGGAGGATGAAAATTAAACTTTTTAATACAAGACTTTGCTCTAATTAAGATGGCGGAACTTTTCCAGACAGTTACCAGACATGCTTATCTGTCTGGAATGTGTTTTCGAGCTTACAGTCCATGTTTCACCTTGAATGGAAAACTTAAAGATAAACAACAGGAAATCGAAGATACAGAATTAATGAGGGAATTAATGAGGGACATGGAATGAAACATAAATGGACTGGAATATAAAAATCTGTTGATTTAAGAAAATCTTTAATTATTATATTTTAATAATAAATAATCAATTAATCTAACAAACTTAATAATACTAATTATCTTTTAATGTAAGCTGTAAATATGAATAACCCATGGAGCGGGGAAGGAGATAAGGGGAGTGCATACAAAATTGATTAAATAATTTTAAACTAGTTTAAGGGAAATGAACTAATATATACTAATATATATACTAATATATAGTAATTGACTAAAATGTTCATAATAATACTAACATAATATAACTGTGTGTGAAGGAGGGAGGAGCATCATACACTTGGAAAAGATCCAGATGCTTGGCTTTGTTTAACCCCTTGGAACCTGCTTGTACAAAAGATAAAGAATGGGATATAATGTAATAACTTTGGGTGGATAATGTTTAATTTACATATGGTAAAGTTTAGAATAGATTAATGTTAGATAAATTGGAAATGCATATATACTTATAGAATTGAACATACGTTATGTTTTGTTTTTAGTTTTTTTTTTACCTCTTTTTCTGAATTTTTTCTGTTTTTATTTGCTCTGGTTGGATAAATTAAAAAAATATATATATATGAAACGGTCCGCAGCCTTTCACGAGACTCTGTTAAGGGGACGGAGCTCAATATACAACAACATTAATGGAAGTCCATAAATCTTTCGCCACCTTAGGTGGCTTCTTGTTTTTAAGGTATCTTCTCTTAGATACCTTAACATCACTTTAAAAAAAAATCACTATCAAGATTCTTATTTGTTATTTTTTTAAATTAATTTCACAACATATAACCATATAACCATACAACACATTCTTTCTTTTTTTTCTTATTAAGGTACTATAGAGGAAGGAGATGTAACATAAATTTAAAAGTTCGGGACGACCACCCAACACCCAGAGTTCAACCTCCAGTTTAAATTCCATTTGGAATATTTTGGAGGACCAAGAAACCAAGAACCAAGAGTTCTGAGGTATTTGGTTGCACCATACGAGTCAAAAACACTAAACTGATCTATAATGCAAGACGATAGACAAATAAAGAATGGAGGAATTACATTCTGCAGTTGGAATATAAGGGGTGCCAATGAACCAATTAAGAGGGGTAAGATTTTTGCCCAATTAAAATCATTAAATTCGGACATAATGTTTTTGCAGGAAACACACATGAAACAACAAACACAGATGAGATTGAAGGCAAACTGGATAGGTCAAACATATTATTCTTCATTTACTTCTAAATCTAGAGGTACGGCTATTATTATTCGGAAAGGTATACCATTTAAATTAAAGAATACTATTTCAGATAAAGAGGGAAGGTATATTATAGTTTCGGAAGAAATTTATTCAACCTCACTGACTATGATGAATATTTACGCTCCGAATTTTGACAACCCCCAATTTTTAAATAAAATTATAGATATAATATCAGAGTTTAATTACCAAAATGTAATAATACGGAGGGACTTCAATTGCGTTTTAGATCCATATTTAGACAAATCAGTAAAACAAAAGAGGGGTAATTTAAAATCTAAGACTAGTGAACTTCTAAATACATATATAAAAAATACTAATATAACAGATGTATGGAGAACTGCTAATCCAACTGGAAGGGAATATTCGTTTTACTCATCAGTACATAAAACTTATTCACGAATTGATTATTTTTTAGTGGATACAAAATTAATTCCATATACAATCAATCCTAAATACCACAATAGTATTGTTTCCGATCACTCCCCGTTGACTTTTCTATTAAAATTTGAGGGAATGCCGGGTAAAAAATCTTTTTGGAGGTTTAACACACAAATCCTAAACAACCCACAAGGTTATAAATATTTAAAACAACAAATGAAATTTTTTTTTGAGACAAATGAAACACCAGGTATTTCACCTTCTTTATTATGGGAAACTTTCAAGGCATTCATCAGAGGAGTTATAATCTCATATCAAATCTTTCAAAATAAAAAGAATAAGACAGAACAACTGATGCTAGAACAAGAAATTAGACAATTAGAGTTAGATAATGCCAAAGATCCAACTACAGATAAACATAATAAGATAATACTATTGAAATTTAAACTTAATCGAATTTTATCGGCAAGCGTAATAAGATTATTCCAAATTACAAAACAGGAACATTTCGAATTTGGTGACAAGCCACATAAACTCTTTGCTCGTCAATTGAAAAAACAAGAAAAGGAAAATACTATCAATAAAATTAAATCAGAGAAAGGTGAATTACTAACATTACCTAAGGATATTAACAATAGATTTGCTCAATATTATCAAAATCTATATACATCTAAAGCTAAAATAGAACATAGTAAAATTATAAATTTTTTAGATAACTGTAATCTTCCAAAACTTGATTTTTCGGAACAAGAGGAATTAGGAGCTCAGATTACACTTGAAGAAATAGGAGAAACAATAAAATCATTGAAAAATGGTAAGACGTCTGGACCAGATGGTTTTAGTAACGAATTTTATAAAAGATTTCACGAGATAACGGCTCCACGTTTACTTAATTTATATACTCACGCCTTTAAAGAAAATAAACTACCAGAAACATTAGCTGAATCAACTATAACGCTTATACCAAAAAAAGATAAAGATTTAGAGCTATATCACTTTTCAATACAGATCAGAAAATTTTAGCAAAGACTTTAGCAAGAAGATTGAGTAAATACATTAGTAAATTGATAAATCCAGATCAAATGGGGTTTATACCCAAAAGACATTCATTTAATAATTTGAGACGCCTGTTTAATATAATGTACTCACATAAAACGGAGGAAGAAGATATATCAATTGTTTCTCTGGACGCAGAGAAAGCATTTGATCAGGTAGAGTGGCAGTATTTATATAAAGTACTGCAAAAATTTAATATGGGAGAGAATTTTATTGTATGGGTAAAATTATTATATGATAGACCGATGGCAAGAATATTAACTAATAATATGTTATCTCCAAAATTTCAATTATCGAGGGGCAATAGGCAGGGATGTGCTTTATCACCCCTGCTATTTGCCCTTATGATAGAGCCCCTGGCTGAAAGTATAAGAATTCATCCGAATATTCAGGGATATAATACTAGGGACTCAAATAATAAAATTTCATTATATGCAGATGATATACTTCTATACATTACAAATTCACAAATGAGCATACCAAACATTAAATTTAATAGAGGAATTCAGTTCTTTTTCTGGATATAGAATAAATTGGAATAAAAGTGAAATCATGATGTTAAAACCTCAAGAATCTACACACCTATTAAAATTCCCCTTTAAAATTGCAACAGAAAAATTTAAGTAATTGGGTATTCAAATTACTAGAAAATACAAAGCATTATTTAATGCTAATTTTATGCCTTTATTAAATAAACTCAACGTGTTGATTACATTCTGGAAAACACTTCCGTTATCATTAATAGGAAGAATAAACGCTATAAAAATGATCTTTTTACCACAAATATTATACCTATTTCAATCTATACCATTATATATACCCAAAAACTTTTTCAAAAAACTAGACTCCAATATTGCCAATTTTATTTGGGACTATAGATCACATAGAATTCAAAGAAAACACTTGTGCAAACCAAAAGACGTTGGGGGACTTTCACTTCAGAACTTTTTATATTATTATTGGGCAGTGCATATTAAGAATATAATTTATTGGTTGGACAGTCCTACCCAACAGACAGAATGGATAAGAATGGAGAAAGAGGATTGTTCTCCTTGTAACATAGGAGCGATCCTCTTCTCTCCGATAAAACTGAACAACACAATATATAAGAATAACACAATTATACATAATACAATAAGAATTTGGAAACAAATAAAATTATCTTTAAAATTAAGAAACCTGTCATTGTTAATGCCAATAGTGAATAATCCTTCATTTAAACCATCTCTTATTGATAAAACATATAATCAATGGGAAAGAATGGGAATTAAAAGGATCTGTGATATGTATGAAATGGGAAATCTGTTATCATTCCAACAATTACAATTAAAATTTAAACTGAAAAATAACCAATACTTTAAATATCTTCAGATCTGCGACTTCATGAAGAAATACATACAAAGATATCAAAATATCATACTTATATAATAGTACTCTAAATATAGAACTACCATCGACAGAGGCACTTAGAGAAGATTGGGAACGAGAATTAATGATCAAAATCACGAAGGAAACATGGGAAAAGTATTTGATATATATACACAAATGTTCGATTAATGTAAGACATAATTTAATTCAATTTAAAATTTTACATACATTATATTATTCAAAAACTAGACTGAATAAATTCTATCCAAATACCTCCCCCATTTGTGATAAATGTCTATCCCAAAATGCAACTATAACACACTCTTTTGTTTCCTGCATAAAACTTTATAAATTCTGGAGTGATATTTTTGAAATATTTACAAAATTATTCAAGATAAAAATGGAACCTAATACTGAAATGATTATATTTGGAGTAACGGAAAACGGGAACAAATTGAACTCATCTCAAAATTTATTTTTTAATTATGGGTTAATAACGGCAAAAAAACATATACTTAAATTTTGGAAAAATACACCCACACCAACGCTTAAAATGTGGATTTCAAACATGTTGGACACCGCACATCTTGAGGAAATGCGATTCCTCCTAATAGATAAATCAGACCAATTCTTAACGAGTTGGTCTCCATTTATCGACTTTTTGGAAGCATTTGCTGCAACAAAATCGTAGAAACCAACTGTTTCAGGACTGGGTGAAGGATGGTCAAGAATATAAATAATGATCTCCTTAATTTCCTACTCTCTACTCTTTCTCTTTCTCTTTCCTTTTCTTTTCTTCACTTTCCCTCTTTCCCCCCTTTTTCCTTTTCACACACCATATATCACACGTTTTTCTATCTTTTATTATCTATTCTCTCTTTCTCTCTTTCATTATTAAAAAAATGAAAGAATAAAAAAACAAAAAAAACACAGGCCGCACAGCATGCGCGCTGCCACGGCAACTGGTCGGCGCTGGGCACTTTCTCCCTCGCTTTGAATTGTGGGAGATTTGGCCGCCATTGCTGCCTCGCCGCTAGCGCTGCAAACCAACGCAGAATCACTCCCCGACCCTGGATCAGGAGTAACTCCCTGGAGTAACTCTTGCTTCTGGTTTCCTGGTCCTCCATAAATATTTTAAATGGAATTTAAACTGGAGGTGGTAGAGGGCTGAACAATAACACCCTATTGCATTTTATCTGTTTATTGTGTATATATATGGTCAATGGTATATAAACACACTGAACTTTTATCTCCTGTTCTATATTATGTTCACATATTCTGTTGTGCTGCAGCAAGCAAGAATTTCATTGTCCTATCTGGGACACATGAAAATAAAACTCTCTTGACTCTTGACTTGGACTTAAGCAAAAAAGGGTTCTTGAGGAAAAAAGAGGTACCTTAAATTTAGTTGCGCCTTGTTGGGTAACTATGGTAGGGTGAAGACTATTCCATGCTTTAATTGTGCGGGGGAACTCCATGGAGCAGCCAGCAACTCAGGATAGAAGAAATTGGGTGACGTTTCGGGTAGAGACCCTTCTTTAGACTCCCTCTGGTTTTAGTGTCTTTAGTTTAATTTAAAGATACAGCGTGGAAACAGGCCCTTCAGCCCACCGAGTCCACGCCGACCACTGATCACCCGTACACTAGTTCTTTCCCACACATTAGCGGAGTAAGTCAAGAGTCAAGAGTGTTTTATTCTCTCACGTCCCAGTTAGAACAATGAAATCCTTACTTGCAGCAGCACAACAGAATATGTAAACATAGTACTCTGTAAACAATGTTATCAACGAGAAAATAAAGGTGTATATTTATATATGAATATATAACTATATAAATATATATGTGTGTGTGTGTGTATAAAAGATATATACACACACACACACACAATTTCCCTCCTGGGATTAATAAAGTTCTATCGTATAGTATCATGTGTGTAGGAAGGAAGTGCAGATGCTGGTTTAAACTGAAGATAGACACAAAAAGCTGGAGTAACTCAACAGGTCAGACAGAATCTCTGGACAAAAGGAAAATATTATGTTTTGGGTTGGGTCTGAAATAGGTTCCTGCACACCTTTGGAATGTGGAAGGAAACAAGAGCACCCGGCGAAAACCCATTTGATCAAAGGGAAAAGGAGCAAACTCCATACAGACAGCACCCATATTCAGGATCAATTCCGGGTCTCTGGCACTTTTAGGCAGCAACTTTATGGCCAATGTACAGCCCCATAGTCTTGAACTTAATTAAAACGACAAGTGTGGCATTTCCTGCGGTTGCAAGGGAAAGGGTGGGAAGGGATGAATTGACCAGGGAGTTACGGAGGGAGCGGTCTCTGCGGAAAGCCAACAGGGGAGGAGATGGGAAGAGGTGGCCAGTGGTGGAATCCCATTGGTAGGCAAAAAAGCTGGAGAAAATCAGCGGGTAAGGCAGCATCTGTGGAGCGAAGGAATACAGGACGTTTCGGGTCGAGACCCTTCTTCAGATTGATGTCGGTGGGGGGGGTGACATGAAAAAGAAATGAAGAGGCGGATACAGTAGGCTGTGGGAGAGCTGGGAATGGGAGGGGAAGGAGGGAGAAAGCAAGGGCTACCTGAAATTAGAGAAGCCAATGTGCATACCGCTGGGGTGTAAACTACCCAAGCAAATATGAGGTGCTGCTCCTCCAATATGCGGTGGGCATCACTCTGGCCATGGAGGAGGCCCAGAACAGAAAGGTTGGATTCGGAATGGGAAGGGGAGTTGAAGTGTTGAGCCACCGGGAGATCAGGTTGGTTATTGCGAACTGAGTGGAGGTGTTGTGCGAAGCGTTCGCCAAGCCTGCGCTTGGTCTCACCGAGGTTGATCATACGCTGAATAATCCAACCACATTTTTGTTTCGAAGTGGAAAGAAATAATAGAAATTGCATTCATTGCAACGTGTAAAAAGAGTTGAGATACTGCATTATAATTTTGCTGCATGTCATTGTGGTATATATCATGTCTTGATTGGTGAATATGTTTAGTTTGTGGCTTTATTTGAAGCAGAAATCATATGTCAGTGCTTCATTGAGCATAATTCCGACTGGTAACTACGCACTTTGTCCAAGCACATTATCGCACGCGTCATGCAAGCCGTCTTAAATGACCACCTAAACTGTCATTTGGCAACTTAAAAAGTTGCTAAGGTTGCCCGGCTGACAACAGAGAAAAAAAATTAAGTGAGAGCCCTGCGAGGTGTATAATATTTTTGACACTGTCATAGGCCTTTCTAACATATGCTGTCACAACGCACTGTAGTCTCTAAACAACCCTTCAGTAATTTTCCTTCCCCTCCATTTCAGAATAATAGTGTTTTAGCCAATAACTCGACACTAGCACTGGCAATAAATAACCAAATAATTAAAGCACAGCTTTCTCATTGGCCACGCTCGGCTGCAAATGGATGTCAATCTGGTGGACCATCTTTCTCTAGTCGTGGGGGTTGGGGATTGGGGGGGAGGGCCTCACAAGTGGAACAGCTTAGGGCCTCTCTTCATCTAAATACTGCCCTGCATTTTGCCCTTCGAGCCATCACCGCCATTCAATATGATCATGTTGATCATCCAAAATCAGTACCCCGTTCCTGATTTTTCCCCATATCCCTTGATCCTGTTAGCCATAAGGGCAATATCTCTCTTGAAAACATCCAGTGAATTGGCCTCTACTGCCTACTGTGGCAGAGAATTCCACAGATTCACAACTCTTTGGGTGAAAACTTTTTTCCTCATCTCAATCCTAAATGGCCTACCCCTTATTTTTAAACTGTGACCTCTGGTTCTGGACCCTCAACATTTGGGAACATTTTTCCTGCATCTAGCCTGTCCAACCCCTTAAGAATTGTATATGTTTCTTTAAGATACCCTCTCATCCTTCTAAATTCCAGTGAATACAAGCCTAGTCGACCCAACTCAGAGAGACTTGGAGGTGAAAGTACATTGTTTCCTGATGGGGTGGTGACAGATTGACAGTGTTTGTAGACGCACTGGCCTTTATCAGTCAGGACATTGAATATAGGCATTGGGATACTACGTTACAACTGTGAGACTGGACCTCACATACAGTATATCGTTATATTTTAAAAATTTAGACGAAGGAATTAAATGTAACATCTCCATGTTTGCAGATGACACAAAGCTGTGCGGCAGTGTTAGCTGCGAGGAGGATGCTATGAGGCTGCAGGGTGATGGATAGGTTGGGTGAGTGGGCAGATGCATGGCAGATGCAGTATAATGTGGATAAATGTGAGGTTATCCACTTTGATGGCAAGGTCAAGAAGGTAGATTATTATCTAAATGGTGTCAGATTAGGAAAAAGGGAGGTGCAACAAGACCTGAGTGTCCAATTTGCATACAGCGCCAACCGGTCTGTGGAGGATGCTATCAACCTAGCTCTTCACTACTCCCTACATCATTTGGAATCACCGAACACTTATGCACGCATCCTGTTTATAGATTTTAGCTCGGCCTTTAATACTGTACACCCAATTAAACTCTACAATAAACTGTTGGACATGGGCATTCACCTAGCCATGTGCCATTGGATTTTACATTTTCTGACAAACAGACAACAAAGAGTCAAGGTGGGTGAAAAACTCTCCAGCCCTCTGACTCTCAATACAGGAGCCCCTCAAGGGTGCGTTCTGTCACCTCAGCTCTTCTCACTTTACACCAACAACCTCACATCCCAATGCAGCTCAGTTAAAATGTTCAAATATGCAGACGACACGACAATAATTGGCCTCATCTCAGACAACAATGAATCACAATACCATCAAACAGTGGACAGCGCAGTCAAATGGTGCGCAGAAAACAACCTCCAGCTTAACACCTCAAAAACCTTAGAAACCATCATAGATTTCAGACGCAAACAAAACCTCAAACCCCCGGTCCATGTCAACTCCCATCCCATAACCTCCACGAACTTATTTAAGTTTCTGGGCACCTATATCTGCAATAATCTAAAATGGCACATCAATGCTGACCACATCATTAAGAAAGGACAACTACGCCTATACTTCCTCAGACAGCTCAAGAAGTTCAGAGTCCACAAACACCTCCTGGTCCGCTTCTATCAATCCAACATTGAAAGCATCATCACTTCCTCAATCACAGTCTGGTACGGAAACACTGACAGTCATTCACTACACAGAATACAGCGCATTGTCTCCAAGGCCTCTAGGATCATCAACTCTCCCCTCCCCTCAATCCATTCCATTTACCTCCAACGTACCTCAAAACGGGCAACAAAGATCATCTCGGACCCCTCTCATCCAGCAAACCACCTTTTCCAGTCTCTCCCTTCAGGGAGGCGCCTTAGGTCACTTGCTACAAAATCCACCCGTTTTAAAAACAGTTTCTTCCCCTCAGCAATAAGAACACTTAATTCCGTCCAATAACTTTTTGACTTTGATGTATACAGTGTCTTGTCTATGGTTTTTGTCTGTTCTTTTGCACTATGTATTGTTGGTGAGATTTGTGATTTGTGATGTGCTTTATTATTATGATCTGTGTTGTTATTAGTGTTAATGTGCTAAAGCAGTGTACCATCATGTACCGAACCCAATTACCACCAACCCTGGTCGTGTGGCAAATAAAGATTCTATCTATCTATCTATCTATCTATCTTGTACATCAGTCATTGAAAGTAAGCATGCAGGTACAGCAGGCAGTGAGGGAGGCAAATGGAATGTTGGCTTTCATAGCGAGAGGAGCAAGGAGGTCCTACTGCAGTTGTACAGGGCCCTGGTGAGACCACACCTGGAGTATTGTGTGCAGTTTTGGATTCCTAATTTGAGGTAGGACATTCTTGCTATTGAGGGAATGCAGCGTAGGGTCACAAGGTTAATTCCCGGGATGGCGGGACTGACAAATGAAGAAAGAATAGATTGACTGGGCTTATATTCACAGGAATTTAGAAGGATGAGAGATGGGATGTTATCAAAACATATATAATTCTTAAGGGATTGGACAGGCTGGATGCAGGAACATTTGTTCCCGATGTTGGGGGGGAGTCTAGAACCAGGGGTCACAGTTTAAGAATAAGGGGTAGGAAATTTAGGACTGAGATGAGTAAAAATGTTTTCACCCAGAGAGTTGTGAATCTGTGGAATTTTCTCCCACAGAAGGCAGTAGGGGCCAATTCACTGCATGTATTCAAGGGAGAGTTAGATACAGCACTTAGGGCTAACGGAATCAAGGGATATGGGGAGAAAGCAGGAACGGGTACTGATTTTGGATGATCAACCATTAGCTCAAAAGACCGAATGGCCCACTCCCGCACCAACAGTATTTTCTATGTTTCTCTGTATTGAGTGCTGTTATGGTTGCCCAGCTATAGGAAGGCTATCATCAGGCCAGAAAGGGTGCAGAAAAGATTTACAGGAATTGAGTCATAGACTCATAGAATAATGGAGTAACGCAGCACAGAAAGAGGACTATTCACCCAACTCTTCAATGCCGACCAAGATGCCCATTATGCTGGTCCTATTTGCCTGCATTCAACCCATATCTGTCTAAACCTTTCCTCTTTATGTACTTGTGCAAATACCTTTTTAATGTTGTTATAGAACCTGTCCCAACCACTTGCTCTGGCAGCTCATACCATATATATATAACACATCAGTGTGAAAAATCTGCCCCATAGGTTCCAATATCAATTCCTGTGTCATTTTAAACATATCCTCTAGTTCTAGGTTCCAAACCGGGGTATTTGGGAACCAAAGGGTAGTTTGCATTCACCCTATCTAAGGTTCGTGAAATTATTCATATCTATAAGATCACCCCTCAGTCTCCTACACTGTAAGGAATAAAGTTCTAGTCTGCCCAATCTCTCCCGGTAACTGAAGCCCTGGAGTCCTGGCAACATCCTCATAAAGCGTCTCGGCACATTTTTCAGCTTAATTAAACATTTTCTGTTGCAGGGTGACCAAACTTAAATACAATATTCCAATATTCATCAACGTCTTCAGTGCCACACCATGTCCCAACCTATGTTCTCCATGGTCAGCATTCCAAAGGCCTTCCTCACTGCCCGACCTATTGTAGTGCCACTTTCAGTGAACTGTGTGGAGTAACTCCAGCATTTTGTGTCTGCCTTCGGTATAAACCAGCATCTGCAGTTCTTTCCTGCACTGGGAACTATGTACTTGTATTCCCAGTTCCCTTTTGTTCTACAACACTCCCCAGGGACTTACCAATCACTGTGATAATCCTACACTGGTTTGTCGTCCCAAAATTGAAAAACTTGCACCCATCTAAATTAAACTCGATTTGCCATTCCTCGGCCCATTTATCCAGCTGCTGAAGATCATATACCCATATAATAATTACAGCACGGAAACAGGCCATCTCGCCCCTTCGCGATCCTGCTGCAATTCCTGATAACTTTCATTGCTGTCCATGGTATCCATTTTCGTGACATCTGCAAGCTTACTAACAATGCCCTGCACACTCCTATCCAAATCGTCAAAACCGATGACAAACAGAAATGGCCTGATATTGGGAGAGGTTGGGCCCTGAGATACACCACTAGTCGCGAAATCCTTCCACCATCAACATTAAAGCAATTTTAGTTTATATTAGACATACTGGAGTCCCAAGGCAAAGACATGGATACTCATAGTTTGTGACAAGGCTTGCACACTATAACAGGCTACAAAGCGAAGGCAAGCAGTATTACTGGCAACAATGAACCCAATGTGTTCTACACCCACTTTGAACAGAAGGAATGATACCAGCCCTATCATTCCCAATGGCTACTGTGGTAGATCAGCCTTCCTGAGATGGAATCCATGGAAAGTAACTGGCCCTGATGGATTACCTCGCAGTGTCCTCAACCTGTGTGGATCAGCTGGCAGAATTCACAGACATCTTTATCCTCTCACTACTCCATTCTGAGGTTCCCATTAACTTCAAGATGACCACTATCATCCTATTGTCTATTGTCTATTGCACATGATACCTACTCCTCCATTTCTTGTCTGTCCATGTGCCTATCTAAAAGTATTTTGAATACCACTATTGTATCTGTCCCACCAGCATCCCCAGCAGCATGTTCCAGGCACTCACAACCCTCTGTTTACAAAAGAAAATGCCCTGCAAATCTTAGAGCCAGAGAGTGATAAAGTCATACAGCGTGGAAACAGGCCCTTTAGCCCAGCATGCCCACATAGACCAGCATGCTCCATCTACACTAGTCCCAGCTGCCTCTGTTTGGTCCGTATCCCTCCAAACTGTCCTATCCATGTCCTTGTCTAAACGTTGCAATAGTCCCAAACTCAACTATCTCCTCTGGCTGGTCGTTCCATACACCCACCACCCTTTGTGTGAAAAAGTTACCCTTCAGATTTCTATTAAATCTTTCCCCCTTTACCTTAAACCTATGTCCTCTGGTTCTTGATTCCCCTACTCCGGGTGAGAGACTCTGTCCACCCACCTTATCTATTCCTCTTGTTATTTTATACATCTCTACAAGATCACACCACATCCTCCTGTGCATCTTTAAACTTTGCCTCAAATCCCCTGCCCTCACCTTAAAACGGTGCCCCCCTAATATTAGATTTTTCCATCCTGGGAAAAAGGTTTTGAATGTCTACCCTATCGAAGTTTATCATAATTTTATATACTTCTATCTGGTCTCTCTTCAACCTCTGGCGTCCCAGAGAAAGAATCCAAGTTGTCGAACCTCTGCCTGTAGCTCCTACCTCCTCCCCAATCCAGGCATCAGTCTGGTACATCTCAGTCTATAGCTAATAACCCCCTTCTAATCTAGGCAACAGTCTGGTAAACCTCTGCCCTTATTCTGACATCTGAACTCTCTCTTGATTCTTCTCGTGATTTTTTTAAACTACTCGACTCAGCATTGAAGCTTTACCACCTAATCCCACAAAACAAGACTGAAAGTTACTTGCAATTTCCTGAAAACTCTCATGTCTTTAAAAAATACCATACCTCGGCTCCAGGATCCGATTTATGTGGTGTGCCAGTCAGTACTCTGTGATCAGTGCCTCACACACTCCAGCGATAGAAGAAAATCAGTCATCCTCACTGTTTGTCCACACTGAAGACCAGCCCATTTTCCAAAGAGTGAAAGTAACTCCAAGCACAAGCACATGAAAGTCTCAAGGAAAGAATGCAATTGTTCATCCCAGACCTTGCAATAATTAAAAATTACTTACAGCATAACCACTGAAAAACAGAAAGTATTACAAAGCACTTGGGGATTGTGCCATGTGTTGAAATGCAGTCAGTGCATGAGGTAGAAGATCCAAAATGCCCTGGAAAACAGCAGCAATAATCACAATCTTCGCAAATGCAAAAACAATTGTGACTGAGCGGATCTGTCGCATGCTCAGAAAAATAGAACGACAGGAAACAGAGGCGCCACAACTCCCAGACAGATCTCAAACTGCCACTTTTCAGATTTGGCTATCTTTTCAACATGCAGATAATCGCTCAGTTAAACAGATTAAATTAAAGTATGGGACAAATACACCAATGCTGTGCGCGCAAGGGGACCTGCAATTAAAAAGATGCAAGCAAGTTTGGAGTAGTTCAAATTGCTTCCTTGTTCATTCCTGGTGTTATTTGACACCTCTGTTTGTGTAAACTCAAACCGCCAACATGCAGATTTAAGAGAGTGCAAGGGTCGGGCGAGGAGTTGACAGCATTTCTGGGTCACAGTAATTTGGGAACTTTTGCTGTGGTTCCAGGGTTAGCGAGCGAAGTGGATACAAAAATGGTTTGAAGGCCCAGACGGTGGTGCTAGAGGACTTATTTAGTCTTGAGGTCTGTAACAAATGATGCACCACAGGAATTGGTGCTGGGTACACTGTTGTTTGCCATTTGTGTGAACTATTTGGATGTAAATATTACTGGATATTGTGTTACTGAATGTTGTGGAGTATTGTGTTCACTTACTAATGATAATAATATTAGTGTTACAGTGGACAGTGAAGAAGTTTTCAACAATTACAACGGGATCTTGATCAACAATTATAACGGGATCTTGGGGTCCATGTTCATAGCTCTTGAAGGTGGCAGCAGAAGTAGATTGGGTAGCAAAGAACAAGTATTGGATGTTTGCCTTCATTGCTAGGAGCATTGTCAGGAAGTCATAATGAGCTATTTGGTTAGGCCGCATTTGGAGTATTGTGTGCAGTTCAGGTCGCCCTATTACAGGAAAGATGTGGAGGCAGAGGGTGTCAGCTACAAGGAGAGGGTTATTTTGGATTGTTTTCTGAGGGGAGACAATAGAAGTACATAAAAGTACAAGAGGCAAAGATAGGGTAGACAGTCAGAATTTTTTTCCCAGGATGGAAACTTCTGACACTAGAGGGCACCTCTATAATGTGAGAGGGGGAATGTTTAATGGAGTTATGCAGAACAAGTTGATTTACACAGAGAGTGGTGGGGGCCTGGAACGCATTGGCGCAGATTAGCAGCCACGCTTCCGTCAGTCTGCCCCAGGGCAGCTGTGGCTACAGAAGTAGCTCACCACCACCGAGTGTGACTGAGGAGTGAATGAATAATGTGATGTAAAGCGCCTTGAGTATTAGAAAGGCGCTATATAAATCCAATCCATTGTTATTATTATTATGTACAGGCAGGCAAGATCTGTTTAACTTGGCATCATGTTTTGCACAAATATTGTGAGCCAAAGGGCCTGTTCCTGTGCTGTATTGTTCTGTGTTCTAAGCTTGGAGTATTGTGTTCAGTTTTGGTCGCCCTGCTCTAGGAAGCATGTCATTAAACTGGCAAGATCAGAGAAGCTTTACAAGATGTTGCCAGCATTCAAGAGCCTGAGCTATAGAGGGGTGTTGGGCATGCCGGGATATTATTCCTTGGAGCACTGATAGTGGTATATAAAAGCATGAGGGGAATAGATATGTTGTATACACAGAGTATTATACCCAGAGTAGAGTGAGAGGTGAAAGATTAAATAGGAGCCTGAGGAGCAACTTTTTCACACAGGCTGTGGTGGGTATATGGAGCTACCAGAGTAGGCAGTTTAGATGGGAACTATAGCAACATTTAGAAGACATTTGGACAGGGACATAGACAGGAAAGGTTTGGAGGGGTATTGGCCAAGAGCGGGTGGGTGGGGCATCTTGGTTAGCATGTCCTAGCAAGACTTTTGGTATGATTGACAGGTTCTTGAATCGTAAGGGTGTCAAAGGTTATGAAGACAAGGCAGTAGAATGGGGTTGAAAGGAAAAGATAGATCTGCCATGGTTGAATGTCAGAGTAGACTTGATGGGCTGCATGGCCACATTCTTCTCCCATTACATCAATCTATGATACAGGTAGATAGGGTGGTCAAGTAGGCTTTCGGTACATTGGTAGTCTAGAATTTGGGACATTATGTTATAGTTGTTTCTGATATTGCATTTGGAGCACTGTGTTCAGTTTTAGCGACCTTCCTATAGGAAGGATGTTGTTAAACTGGAAAGATAGAAGAAAAGACATACGAGGATGTTGCCAGGACTCGGGGGACCTGAGCTACACTGCGAGGTTGAGTAAGCTAGGGTTTTAATCCTTGGAGCGCTGGAGACTGAGGGGTGATCTATTGGAAATGCACATAATCATGAAGGGGTATAGGGTGAATGAAGTATTTTACCCAGAGTAGGGGAATCAAGACCCAGGGGACATAGGGTTAAGGTGAGAGGGGGACTATTTAATAGGAATCCGAGGGGCAATTACTGTATATCCTACGGAAGGCGATGGGTGTATGGAATGAGCTGCCAGAGAGGCAGTTGAGGCAGGTAATGTAATGGGCCTGTCCATGTGCTGTACTAACCTAGTTTGTTCTTCCCACATTTACTTCAGCCCCCCTCGCCCCAGATTATACCTACCATCTAGATCGTTGGGGCAGTTTACCGCACTCAAGCAACCTTTCAAGCAACATGTTTATGGGATATAGGATGAAACGAGCATCTGGATGAAGCAGCTCTACTTACTGTAGCACAGTGGCAGTCATAGTCATACAGCACAGAAATAAGCCCTTCAGCCCAATATGTCCATGCTGACCAACATACCCCAACTATGCTAATCCACCTGACCACATTGGGCACAAATCCCTCTAAAACCTATCTGATATAAAGGACCCACTGGTTAGGTGATGTTTCGGGTCATGATCCTTCCCGACACAAAACCACCAATCATTTTCTCCAGAGATGCTGCCTGACCTGCTGAGTTACTCCAGCATTTTGTGTCTATCCCTCTAAACCTTTCCTATCCATGTAGCCGTCCAAATGTCTTATAAATGTTATTAATAGTCCACAATGTCTGTACTGAATATGTTGCCAAGACCATCATTTATCTACCTGCACACCTCTTATATCCTTCCGTTCACTGCATATCCAAAATCCTATCCAAAAATGTTTTCAATGCCACATTCAAATCAACCACCACGCTCGTCAGCACATTCTATGCACTCACCACTTTGTGTAAAAACCTCCTTTAAAATGTACCCTCTCACCTTAAAGCTATGCTCACTAGTATTTGATTTTTCCATCCTTGGAAAAAGATTCTGTCAGTCCAAATGCCTCTTATAATTTAATATACTTCTATCACCGCAACCTCCAGCATTCTAGAAGAAACAATCCAAACCGTTCAACCTCTCCCTGTAGGTAATACCTTCTAATGCAGACATCATTCTGGTAAACCTTCTCTGCCCCTCACCAAAGCCTCCACATCCTTCCTGTAAAGGGACAACCAGAACTGCTACAATACTCCGTCCTCAATGTCCCGACCGATGAAAACAAGCGTATTGTACACCTTCTTTACCACTGTTCACTTGAGTTGCCATTTTCTGGAGTTATGGACTTGGACCACAAGATCCATTTGCACATCATTGTTAAGAGTCATGGCATTAATTGCAGACTTAGAATCATGCTGCCTCATCTACACTTGTCCCAACTGCCTGAGTTTGGTCCATACCCTCAAAACGTTTCCAATCTATGCACTTGTCCAACATCATTTAAATGTTGTAGTTTCTGCCTCAACTACCTCTGCTCGCAGATCATTTCATACAGGCCTGACCCTCTGTGTGGAAAAAGTTGCCCCTCAGGTTCCTATTAATTCTTTCCCCTCTCACCATAAATCTATATCCACTGGTTCTTCATTATCTTATTCTTGAGTAAAAGACTGTGTCTACCCTTCCTATTCCCCTCATGATCTTATGAGATCTTATAAGATTGTTTTCAGTTTGAAAAGAGCAGGAGAGTTTAAACAGAGCCATTGGACCTGTCAGCAGAAGGCACTGAGGACAAGTGGCATGACAGGTAATGAAGGCAATTTAAGGTAAGGTAATGAAGGCAATTTAAAGGTAACCATTGCAGCATCATGCTGGTAAATCAAGCAGTAAATACGGATAAGGCAGGGTGTAGTGGAGTGGCTTATTGGGAGCAAGGCTCTGTGGAGATGGTGCTGTGGTGAGGTAAAGTGTGACTCTTTGGCTCAGGGGTATTCGGCGAGGAGGCTAAGGCAAGGAGACTGTCAGTTGCAGATGGGAGAATAAGGTTAATTCAGCACTGTGTGTGAGATTATTTAATAGTAAGATTAAACGAGAACTTACCAGTTTGAAGTTTGATCTTTATTTTATGAGGAGTTACGATAAGGGACTACGTGAAGAAGAGCCCGTCCAGCCACACACGCGTCAATCTTCAAAGCAGCGATGTGAAATCACAGATAATAATTACTGAAGTATGATAGTAAGATACGTAAAGGCTAGAACTACCAGCTTGACCTTTATGAGGGTTGGGAGCGGAGGGCACGTAGTCCCTCATCGTAACTCGTCATAAAATAAAGATCAAACTTCAAACTGGTAAGTTCTCGTTTAATCTTACTATTTCACTTCGGAGTCACGTGAGTGACTACGTGAAGATTTCAAAGCTCTGTGATTTCACGCCGTAGATTCAAATCCAGGCGTCTCACTGCATTGATTGACTCTAAATGAGTAAAGCAATCAACAATGCATAACCACAACATAGATGCAATCAGTTAATGGTTTATTTATCACAACAATAGTAACCCCTTTATCACAATGGGGGACTTAATACTGAATCCAAAACAGCACCACCAAATAACCCAGGATCTGTAATCTCCTTATGGTAATACTTGTGAAACATCCGTTCACTTGCCCATCCTGCGGCCGCAAGGATAAGGTCTATTGGAAAGTCCAAATCCTTGGCCGCCGATGTTGATGCCGCCCTGGTGGAATGAGATTTAAATTTGTCAGTATCAATACCTGCATCAACCAACACCTGCTTCAGCCATCTTGAAATAGTCTGTACCGACACTTTCTTATGCGGTTTTTTATAGCTGATAAAGAATGCTGATTCTGCACCTCTTAAGGTTCTGGTGGCTTCAATGTAACATCGTAAATGTGCTACTACACATAGACGTGGATCCGCAGGATATGCTGAAAAAAACAACTTACATCCTGTGAGTCCAGGTCTGTTTAAGCAAATCATAGACATAGAATGTAATGGCATCTGCTGCCATTTTCATCCTGTCTATTCATAATTTCTGCAATATTTGCACTCTCTGTGCTGAAACCAGTGCCATGAACATGACTAACTTCATGGTAATATTGGCCAATGACAGAGCTTCAATAGGAGTCCATTGGCGAAGGAGCATTAGCACATCTCTTACATTCCACATTTCTGTATACCTGGGTCTAGGAGGCTTGGAATTAAAAATTCCCTTCATAAATCTACAGACCCAAGGGTGTGATCCTATAGGATTTTGTTCTGATTCCCTGCATAGATGTGCAGAAAGAGCACTCCTTGCAGTATTGATCGCACTATAGCTTAACTGTAAATCAAAATAAAGAGTTGCAGAAACTCTAACACGTCTGAGATGTCTGCAGTGTGATATGTAATATTCTGTTGTAAACAAAACACCTCCCATTTCCTTACATAAGAAATGTACTGCTTCTGGGTACTATCCCTCCAGGCTACCGCAATAACATCCACAGTACGATCTGATAGTCCTCATCTGAGATATGGCCTCCTTTGAATCTTCAAATCAACAAACCAATACGATCATGTAAAGGATGCGAATCACCAGTTACAGGGTGCACAAGCAGGTTTGCCTGTTTAGGAATAATCATAAGGGGCTTTGTGATCAATTTTAACACCAGAGGGTACCACGGTTGTGTAGGCCATTCTTGTACCACCAAAACCCATGAAGCCGAATCCTGTTTGATCTTCTGTATACACCGACTATTGAGGCAAAATGGCGGAAATGCATACAGAAACATAATACCCCAATGCAGCGAGAAAGCATCCACCGCTACTGCACCAGGATCAGGTTCCCATGATACATATTTAGGTAATTGGTGGTTAAGTCTGGATGCAAACAAGTTAATCTCTGGCATGCCGAACCGTGCAACAATTTTATTAAATTTTTCACGATCCAACATCCATTATGTACTGTCATTGAATTTACGTGACCTTGTGTCTGCAACTATGTTGAATCTACCTGGTAGGTAGATTGCCGAAAGCCAAATGTTTCTGGTAATACACCAGGTCCAGATCACGTTTACCAACCTATCACAAGATTCAGACTTGATACCACCCATGTGATTAACATATGCTACAGCCGTAGTATTGTCAATCTGTACCTGAACATGCAAATTTTTCATATTAGAACAATAAGCTTTAAGCCCATAAAATGTTCCTAAAAGCTCTAGGTAATTGATACCTTGTTCTTGGAGCAAAGGTACTTCCTCCACATTCCATCTACCTCCACAGCTGGAAACAGTATTAGTAGCGCCCCAACCTAGAGCACTTACATCAGTCTGTAGAATAATGGAAGTAGTTTCTCTGGAAGCATTAGAGACACTGTTAATCCACCATTCTATTTCAGAAATAGCTGCAATTAGCAATTGCATGGGCCTGTCAAAATGCCCTGAATGTATCCTTAATGCATGTCCCTTTGCTCGCTGCAAATGCTGATAATGCAGTGGTCCAAACTGTACAGCTGGAAAAGAAGCAATTAATTTGCCCAGCAAGCTTGCTACCTGCCTAATTGAGGGTTGGTGCTGTGTAATGAGCCTAATACAACCTTCAATTAACTGCAACCTTTTATCCTTGGGCAAAGTCACTACCATGTTCTGAATTAATGGTAAAACCCAAGTAATCAATTTCTGTGCTTGGTAATAGTTTGGATTTATCTGGGTGGATAATGAATCCCAGCCTCTCGAAAGTGAGCTTAATTCTTGACACTGACGCTTCTGTTGTAGCCAAAGTGTCTCCCACAATAAGAATATCATCCAAATAGGCCATTAGCAAATGGCCCTGAGCTCTTAGTAGTGCTAAGATTGTTTTTAAACAATTTTGTAAATAGTCTTGGAGCTGAAGTTAAACCATTAGGCAATGCTTTAAATTGCCATAATTGACTAATCCATCTAAATTTTAAGTATCTCCGATCATTACCATGCACAGCCACAGAGTAATAAGCATCTCGAAGATCTATGCTAGCCATATAGCATTTTCTTGAAATTAGCTGTATGGCATTGGCAAATGTCTCCATTTTAAAATGTTTATACTGTACAAAAGGGTTAAGACTTGTCAGATCTAGATTAATTCTACACCCACCATCCTTTTTTGGTCTAGGAAAAATACTTGACACAAATTGATGGTGTTGGTCAACTGACTTCTCTATTACACCTTTTTCACACAATATTTCAAGTTCTGCCTGAATCTGCATATTCTCTTCTTTTGAGAAAATACGTGTCCGGCATGAAATATGCTGAGTAGGAGGATCCAAATATGGATAGAATTCAATTCTAAATCCCACAATACTGCACAGTATAAATGCATCAGTTGTTATTTGTTGCCATTCTTTTAGGAAGAATTGTAATCTTCCTCCAACTTGTGAGTGTGAAACATTGAATATGTCTCTTACCGGATCAGACCCACCTACCTCGGGGTTTGCCGATGGCAAATGTTGTCCCCTGCTCTTAGTGGGAATACTGTAACCTCCACGCATCCCAGGAGCAGTGCGCCAATAACGCGTATATGGGAAAGACTGACTTGTTCCTTCTCCAGCCCCAGACACCACACGTCGGTAGGGAAACTGTCTTCGAGTTGATCTGCCAAGCACCGGTGGTTTCATCATCCCCACGGTTTTTGCTTCTTCATTCAGGTCTTTTACCCTTTTGGCTAGATTCTCTCCAAAAAGCAGGTTAGGCAATTTAATATTAGATGGTTTACAGAGCTCCGCAAACTTAGGGTGAATGTTAGGTCTTATAGCACTTTTACGAATACAGTTTATTTCAAAGTGCGCACTACACGAGTGCTAAGGCATCCTGTTGTGATGCAGACACATGCTCCTCATCCAAGCCTCTGGCGAAAGCCGTAATGCCTGACCCCAGCAATTTCAACACCCGTTGTAATTTCATTTCACTCCAATGCCCAAATAGCCCCATATTACGTTATTCACCGCTGGGACTGCTAGTAGTGCACAATTCTGCGGGGTTTCATATTTTTTGACAGTCTCATCCATGGTCAATTCCTGGAGCTGATGGGAGAGCAAGTAATTTATAGTCATTGCTAAATCATCTCCCAATGGTACCCCTGTTAGTCTGGGAACAGAAAGTTTTTGTGCCAAACCTGGTATTTTAGGCTCTGTTATTGGGCTCTGGTCCTCATATGATTAGTCATCTGAATCTTGCTGTTCCTCCTCATGATGGGGGTGATCTGGCATCCCCGTTTCAGGTGTTTCTAGCACTGGCTCTCCCGTAAACACTTTACCAGGTTCTCCCCGCGCGGGCTCTCCTGTAGGCCCACGCAGAGGCAGCCCTTTTTCAGGTGCTGCTGGCGCTGGCTCTCCTGTAGGCCAACGCTTATACTGTTTTCCTTCAGACATTGTTGGCGCTGGCACTCCTGTAGGCCAACGCATATACTGCCTTTGTTCAGGCATTTCTGGCGCTGGCTCTCCTGTAGGCCAACGCATATACTGCCTTTGTTCAGGCTTTTCTGGTGCTGGCTCTCCTGTAGGCCAATGCTGTGCCTGACCCATCCAAGGCACTCCCTGCGTTGGCTCTCCTGTAGGCCAACGTGGGCTATATTCCTCCTGTAGAGGTTCTTGATAAATCCTCTTCCCCATGAGGAATTCTAAACTAGCGACCCGAGCAGCCATAACGTCTGACTGAGGAGGGTTAACCTCCGGGTCTGACTCCTCAGAGTCTACTGGTCGCACGGACTTTTGCCTGGCCTTGCGCCCTAATGGCGCTGTAACGGTACTTTCTACCGCATCTGGAGTTAATGGCCTCGCTGCCACCGACTCCTCAAACGGGCGCCCGCTACCCTCAGACTTCTTGAGGTTTACATGCGGTACGCCTCCTCCCTTTACGCCCTCTCTCCATACTAACTTGTGTTGTGCTCCAACTACAAGTCTACTCAGAGGAAAGCGACCTGAAAATGAAAGTGAAACCACTTACCTTCAGGCTTTTACACTTACCGCTTGGAGGAGCTTTGCTCCTCCAACACCGGTCGCTGCGCTATGCCTCTGACGATATGGGCTCTTCTTCACGTAGTCACTCACGTGACTCCGAAGTAAAATTATTGATTTAGGTGGAGTTCTAGTGTCAGGCAAGTTGTTGCAGAATGCCTCCCCAGGATGTGGAAGCCAAGGAAACTGCTGGTGCATCTGATCTCTACACCTGTGGGAATTGTGTCCAGGTGCAAATACTCAAGGACTGCCTTCAGGAAGTGGAGCAGCAGCTGGATGACCTCAGGACCATCTGGGAAAATGAGAGTTTCTTGGACAGGACCTATAGCGAGGTCATCACAGCGAAGGTCCAGGAACAGAGAAGGTGATTGACCACGAGGAAGGGAATTAGATGGAGTGCAGGTAACCCCAGTGGCTGTACCTCTTCAAAACAGGTACACGCTCTTTGGAGCTGTCGAGGAGGATGACACATCAAGGTTGAGCAGCAGTAGCAGGCAGGGCTGTGACACGCACCCTGGTGCTGTGGCTCTACAGGGAAGGGTGACATCAGGCAGGGCAACAGTGTTAGGTGACGCTATAGTTAGGGGCGCAGATTCTAGGGCAGCAGTCGAGATTCTAGATCTCTGGAGAAAAGGGGTAGGTGACATTTCGGCTCGAGACTCTTCTTCAGACTGGATCTCGACCACAAATGTCATCTATTGATTTTCTCCAGAGATGCTGTCTGACCCCCTCAGTTACTCCAACTTTTCTGTCCATCTATGGAATGTTGTAAATCAGGCTGAAGGCAATAAAACCGTCCATGCTTTAAATGAGAGAGAATGAGGACGAAAGCGAATGTTGACTTCTTCAACTCCAAAGTAACCCTTGCTTTCCCTCTCTCTCCATCCCTCCCCCATTCTGACCAGCCTGACTAAATGTTTATCTTTCTCAGCTTCAATGTCACCTTCCCTGAGCTAACAATGATATATTCTACATTTTCCTTGACCCTCATCCCCTTTCATGTCTCATTTTCATACCTTACCCTTCCATATCTCGGTGTCTCCCTCTCCCGTGACTCTCAGTTAGAAGAAAGGTTTCCACCCGAAACATCCTCCATTCCTTCTATACAGAGATGCTGCCTGTCCCGTTGAGTTACTCCAGCATTTTGCTTCTATCTTTGCTGCAAATTGATACTTGTCATTCGTACTATGCAATACAATTCCATTTCACAGCGGATTATCTGCCTCTTTCCACCTACTCTGCTGTGGAAATACTGCAATTGCAGTGGACATCAGAGCGCTGCTCTTCTGTTCCGCGTAATGTGATGCCTGCAATTATAGGCAGAATCTGGACCAGCCTGGGTTCTGATGTTGAACAGGTTCATCTGTATATCAGTATCAACCCCGTCAAGGCGCCTCGTATTCTTCCCGCGGCAACATGGTTTGTACTGGTCCTGCTCCAGGGCCGGATTTAGATGAAGAGAGGCCCTAAGCTGTTCCACTTGTGAGGCCCTCCCCCCCAATCCCCCACCCCCACGACTAGAGAAAGATGGTCCACCAGATTGACACCGATTTGCAGCCGAGCGTGGCCAATGAGATAAGGGGCTGGAAAGCTGCGCTTTAATTATTTAGTTATTTATTGCCAGTGCTAGTGTCAAGTTATTGGCTTAAAACACTTTATTCTGAAATGGAGGACAAGGAAAATTACTGAAGGGTTGTTTAGAGACTACAGTGCATTGTGACAGCATATGTTAGAAAGGCCTATGACAGTGTCAAAAATATTATACACCTCGCAGGGCTCTCACTTAATTTTTTTTCTCTGTTGTCAGCCGGGCAACCTTAGCAGCTTTTTAAGTTGCCAAATGATAGTTTAGGTGGTCATTTAAGATGGCTTGCATGACGCGTGCGATAATGTGCTTGGACGAAGTGCGTAGTTACCAGTCGGAATTATGCTCAATGAAGCACTGACATATTATTTCTGCTTCAAATAAAGACACAAACTAAACATATTCACCAATCAAGACATGATATATACCACAATGACATGCAGCAAAATAATAATACAGTATCTCAACTCTTTTTACACGTTGCAAAGATGCAATTTCTATTATTTCTTTCCACTTCCAAACAAAAATGTGGTTGGATTATTCAGCGTATGATCAACCTCGGTGAGACCAAGCGCAGGCTTGGCGAACGCTTCGCACAACACCTCCACTCAGTTCGCAATAACCAACCTAATCTCCCGGTGGCTCAACACTTCAACTCCCCTTCCCAATCCGAATCTGACCTTTCTGTCCTGGGCCTCCTCCATGGCCAGAGTGATGCCCACCGTATATTGGAGGAGCAGCACCTCATATTTGCTTGGGTAATTTACACCCCAGCGGTATGCACATTGGCTTCTCTAATTTCAGGAAGCCCTTGCTTTCTCCCTCCTTCCCCTTCCATTCCCAGCTCTCCCACAGCCTACTGTCTCCACCTCTTCATTTCTTTTTCATGTCACCCCCCCCCCCCGACATCAATCTGAAGAAGGGTCTCGAGCCGAAACGTTGTGTATTCCTTCGCTCCACAGATGCTGCCTTACCCTCTGATTTTCTCCAGCTTTTTTGCCTACCAATGGGTACCCACCACTGGCCACATCTTCCCATCTCCTCCCCTGTTGGCTTTCCGCAGAGACTGCTCCCTCCGTAACTCCCTGGTCAATTCGTCCCTTCTCACCCAAACCACTCCTCTCCTGGCACTTTCCCTTGCAACCGCAGGAAATGCCACACTTGTCGTTTTAATTAAGTTCAAGAATATGGGGCTGTACATTGGCCATAAAGTTGCTGCCTAAAAGTGCCAGAGACCCGGAATTGATCCTGAATATGGATGCTGTCTGTATGGAGTTTGCTCCTTTTCCCTTTGATCACATGGGTTTTCGCCGGGTGCTCTTGTTTCCTTCCACATTCCAAAGGTGTGCAGGAACCTATTTCAGACCCAACCCAAAACGTAATATTTTCCTTTTGTCCAGAGATTCTGTCTGACCTGTTGAGTTACTCCAGCTTTTTGTGTCTATCTTCAGTTTAAACCAGCATCTGCACTTCCTTCCTACACGCATGATACTATACGATAGAACTTTATTAATCCCAGGAGGGAAATTGTGTGTGTGTGTGTGTGTATATATATTATAGACACACACACACACATATATATTTATATAGTTATATATTCATATATAAATAAACACCGTTTTGTTTTCTCGTTTATAACATTGTTTACAGAGTACTATGGTTACATATTCTGTTGTGCTGCTGCAAGTAAGGATTTCATTGTTCTAACTGGGACGTGAGAGAATAAAACACTCTTGACTCTTGACTTACTCCGCTAATGTGTGGGAAAGAACTAGTGTACGGGTCATCAGTGGTCGGCGTGGACTCGGTGGGCTGAAGGGCCTGTTTCCACGCTGTATCTTTAAATTAAACTAAAGACACTAAAACCAGAGGGAGTCTAAAGAAGGGTCTCTACCCGAAACGTCACCCAGGTTTGCCACTGCTACACGGGTGGTTTTAAACTGAATAAGAGGGGTGGGGTGTCGAATGGGATAGTGGAGGATGGAGTTAAAGGGAAAGGGTTTCTTAAATGTGTGAGCGTAGAGACAGAGGGGTGTAAAATGAGGGTAGAAGCAATAGGTAGCAAGGTGAAAGGTAAAAGTGGCAGGCAGACAAAACCAGGGCAAAAATCAAAAAGGGCCACTTTTCAACATAATTGTATAAGGGGTAAGAGTGTTGTAAATACAAGCCTGAAGGCTTTGTGTCTCAATGCAAGGAGCATTCGTAATAAGGTGGATGAGTTGAATGTGCAGATAGCTATTAATGACTATGATATAGTTGGGATCACGGAGACATGGCTCCAGGGTGACCAAGGCTGGGAGCTGAACATCCAGGGATATTCAATATTCAGGAGGGATAGAGAGAAAGGAAAAGGAAGTGGGGTAGCATTGCTGATTAGAGAGGAGACTAATGCAATGGAAAGGAAGGACATTAGGTTCGAGGATGTGCAATCGGTATGGGTAGAGCTGCGAAACACTAAGGGGCAGAAAACGCTGGTGGGTGTTGTGTACAGGCCACCTAACAGTAGTAGTGAAGTTGGAGATGGTATCAAACAGGAAATTAGAAATGCGTGCGACAAAGGCAAAACAGTTATAATGGGTGACTTCAATCTACATATAGATTGGGTGAATCAAATTGGCAGGGGTGCTGAGGAAGAGGATTTCTTGGAATGTATGCGAGATAGTTATCTAAATCAACATGTAGAGGAACCAAGGAGAGAGCAGGCTATTTTAGACTGGGTATTGAGTAATGAGGAAGGGTTAGTTAGCAGTCTTGTTGTACATGCCCCCTTGGGCAAGAGTGACCATAATATGGTTGAGTTCTTCATTAGGATGGAGAATGACATTGTTAATTCAGAAACAATGGTTCTGAACTTAAAGAGAGGTAACTTTGAGGGTATGAGACGTGAATTGGCCAAGATTGACTGGCAATTAATTCTAAAAGGGTTGACGGTGGACATGCAATGGAAGACATTTAAAGACTGCATGGATGAACTACAAAAATTGTTCATCCCAGTTTGGCAAAAGAATAAATCAGGGTAGGTAGTGCATCCGTGGATAACAAGGGAGATCAGGGATGGTATCAAAGCGAAGGATGATGCGTAAAAATTAGCCAGAAAAAGCAGCATACCGGAGGACTGGGAGAAATTCAGAGACCAGCAGAGGAGGACAAAGGGCTTAATTAGGAAAGGAAAAATAGATTATGAAAGAAAACTGGCAGGGAACATAAAAACTGACTGCAAAAGTTTTTATAGATATGTAAAAAGAAAGAGATTAGTTAAAACAAATGTAGGTCACTTGCAGTCAGAAACAGGTGAGTTGATCATGGGGAACAAGGATATGGCGGACCAATTGAATAACTACTTTGGTTCCGTCTTCACTAAGGAAGACATAAATAATCTGCCGGAAATAGCAGGGGACCGCGGGTCAAAGGAGTTGGAGGAATTGAGTGAAATCCAGGTTAGTCGGGAAGTGGTTTTGGGTAAATTGAATGGATTAAAGGCCGATAAATCCCCAGGGCCAGATAGGCTGCATCCCAGAGTACTTAAGGAAGTAGCTCCAGAAATAGTGGATGCATTAATAATAATCTTTCAAAACTCTTTAGATTCTGGAGTAGTTCCTGAGGATTGGCGGGTAGGAAACGTAACCCCACTTTTTAAGAAGGGAGGGAGAGAGAAAACAGGGAATTACAGACCAGTTAGTCTAACATCGGTAGTGGGGAAACTGCTAGAGTCAGTTATTAAAGATGGGATAGCAGCACATTTGGAAAGTGGTGAAATCATTGGACAAAGTCAGCATGGATTTATGAAAGGTAAATCATGTCTGACGAATCTTATAGAATTTTTCGAGCATGTAACTAGTAGCGTGGATAGGGGAGAACCAGTGGATGTGGTGTATCTGGACTTCCAGAAGGCTTTCGACAAGGTCCCATATAAGAGATTAGTATACAAACTTAAAGCACATGGCATTGGGGGTTCAGTATTGATGTGGATAGAGAACTGGCTGGCAAACAGGAAGCAAAGAGTATGAGTAAACGGGTCCTTTTCACAATGGCAGGTGGTGACTAGTGGGGTACCGCAAGGCTCAGTGCTGGGACCCCAGCTATTTACAATATATATTAATGATCTGGATGAGGGAATTGAAGGCAATATCTCCAAGTTTGCGGATGACACTAAGCTGGGGGGCAGTGTTAGCTGTGAGGAGGATGCTAGGAGGCTGCAAGGTGACTTGGATAGGTTGGGTGAGTGGGCAAATGTTTGGCAGATGCAGTATAATGTGGATAAATGTGAGGTTATCCATTTTGGTGGCAAAAACAGGAAAGCAGACTATTATCTAAATGGTGGCCAACTAGGAAAAGGGGAGATGCAGCGAGACCTGGGTGTCATGGTACACCAGTCATTGAAAGTAGGCATGCAGGTGCAGCAGGTAGTGAAGAAAGCGAATGGTATGTTAGCTTTCATAGCAAAAGGATTTGAATATAGGAGCAGGGAGGTTCTACTGCAGTTGTACAGGGTCTTGGTGAGACCACACCTGGAGTATTGCGTACAGTTTTGGTCTCCAAATCTGAGGAAGGACATTATTGCCATAGAGGGAGTGCAGAGAAGGTTCACCAGACTGATTCCTGGGATGTCAGGACTGTCTTATGAAGAAAGACTGGATAGACTTGGTTTATACTCTCTAGAATTTAGGAGATTGAGAGGCGATCTTATAGAAACTTACAAAATTCTTAAGGGGTTGGACAGGCTAGATGCAGGAAGATTGCTCCCGATGTTGGGGAAGTCCAGGACAAGGGGGTCACAGCTTAAGGATAAGGGGGAAATCCTTTAAAACCGAGATGAGAAGAACTTTTTTCACACAGAGAGTGGTGAATCTCTGGAACTCTCTGCCACAGAGGGTAGTCGAGGCCAGTTCATTGGCTATATTTAAGAGGGAGTTAGATGTGGCCCTTGTGGCTAAAGGGATCAGAGGGTATGGGGAGAAGGCAGGTATGGGATACTGAGTTGGATGATCAGCCATGATCATATTGAATGGCGGTGCAGGCTCGAAGGGCCGAATGGCCTACTCCTGCACCTAATTTCTATGTTAAATGTTTCTATTTCTTCTATCCTGAGTTGCTGGCTGCTCCATGGAGTTCCCCCGCACAATTAAAGCATGGAATAATCTTCACCCTACCATAGTTACCCAACCTGGCGCAACTAAATTTAAGGTACCTCTTTTTTCCCCAAGAACCCTTTTTTGCTTAAGTCCAAGAGTCAAGAGAGTTTTGTTGTCATGTGTCCCAGATAGGACAATGAAATTCTGCTTGCTGCAGCACAACAGAATATGATGAACATAATACAGAACAGGAGATAAAAGTTCAGTGTGTTTATATACCATTGCCCATATATATACACACCAATAAACAAATAAAATGCAATAGGCTGTTATTGTTCAGCTCTCTACCATCTCCAGTTTAAATTCCATTTAGAATATTTATGGAGGACCAGGAAACCATAAGCAAGAGTTACTCCAGGGAGTTACTTCTGATCCAGGGTCAGGGAGTGATTCTGCGTTTGTTTTCAGCGCTGGCAGCGAGGCAGCGACCGGATAGCAATGGCGGCCAAATCGCCCATATTCTGAAGAAGGGTTTCGGCCAAAACGTTGCCTATTTCCTTAGTTCCATAGATGCTGCTGCACCGCTGAGTTTCTCCAGCATTTTTGTGTACTGCCCATAATTCAAAAGCGAGGAGAAAGTGCCCAGCGCCGACCAGTTGCCGTGGCAGTGCGCATGCGCAGGGCGTTCGATCATGTGCGGCCCGTGGTTGTGCGCAAGTGCAGGGGGAGGACGTGCAGGCCGCAGCAATGCGCCATGTGCAAGGCGGCCTGCCTGCCGGCGATGAGGAGCGAGTGGAGAGCGGAGACCCGAGACCCGGATACGGATGGCGGGGGGAGGACGGAGAGAGAGAGAGAGATAGAGCGGGAGGCCAGAGTTGAACGGCAGGTGTCCTGCCTTGGCCGGAGGCCCCCTAGATTTCGAGGCCCATGTCTTCAGCCTATGAAGCCTAGTGGTAAATCCGGCTCTGCGAATCCCCCCCTAGATCTCGAGGCCCTAAGCTTAAGTAGCAATGCTACAAAATGTTGAGATTTTAAAAATCTAGTCTGCAATTTATCCCATCAGATAAAGCATAAAAATAAGTTTAATTTGACACCTAATTCACTTTCATATCTTCAGTATTTAAAAAAGCTATGGCCATTTTCATACTCGGAAATTAGCATCTTGTTCCCTATTGCTTTTCCATTGACTTAACAAAAAAGCTGTGATCAAGGACAGTCAAAAGCCCACAACTTTCTTAAAAATTAAGAGAACTGAATGAAATTTTCAGTTATTATAGATTGAAGCATTCTGAAACAAATATGAAACAATGTTACTTGGATGACCTGAAATTAAAGCATATAATTAGTTAGTTACCCAATTGTAGCTAATTACAAAATTCAATTACTAGATCTAAACATCGATCAATTTCTTAAGAAAAGGTTAACATTTTTAAAAAGCCTGTGTCCAAATAACATTCACACAAGAATTCACAATATAACATGATTTTAAAATCTAATTGTCATGAAATTATAGGCCAAATGGAAGGAATTTAGTGTTTAATTCCTGTAAATTAATGGCCAATTAAATCACCTTGCGAGTGGGATTTTGTGGAACGCGCTGGTTTGGAACGTTGCATTTGCACTGAATTAAATCCCAATATCGGCAGGAAAAATACTGCCGGTTGGTACATTTACATAATGACATTTTCGCAACTTGAAATTTTTATTAAAGGCATCCTAAGAAGCTAGTTTATATGAAAAAATAAACGCCGTTTTTTTACCTGTCCCGTGCGTGAAATCCGTCCCTGTTGACGGCTTTAGAAGATGCTTTTGAATTTACTCCTGTTATGAAATTATCCAGTCCAGTTTAAAATAAATTTAATAAAACCGATGTCGAAGCGATTTTTCTTCAGCTTCTAAACAGCCTTTTCAAAATCGATTTGAATACCGCATTTTAAACCCGCCCCCCTCTCAAAGGCGCCAAAGTCGCGCACACGGGCAGTGACAGAACTGCAGCGCCGCTGACGGTAAATTTTGTAACATAACTAGCTTAAGCTTGTCCAGCTTATACATAAATCCGGCCCTGTCCTGCTCTCTCTCAATTTATCAATCCATTTCGAAACGAATTTCTGCATATGAGTTAATAGTGGATGGTGAATAAAAGGGACATTTGTTCAACTAGATCCATTGGATATCATTTCTGCAAAATGACAAGCAACCATTTTGTTCTAGCTGAGTATCACTAGATCACACGTGGACTTGGCATGCTGGGACACAGTCACACTGGGATGCTGTTACCAACTTGTGTGCATGGACGGACATCGCCCTCTGTCTGAACGTTAAAATGAATGTGCTGTCATAAAATGAAGTCTAAACTGCAGCGTTGTACCGAAGACATCCCATTAGTTCTTCGTTTCCAATTTTGGTGATGTCGTTAGAGCATAAATCTGCAACCACGTTTCCAACGATGTGTGTGTTGTGTGGTCGAGAACAGGAGCATGAGAGACCCAAGAGTCTGCACATCTACGCTTGCTGGGCCTGAAACAACAGCAAAGCGTCAATCAACCTGTTATATTTTCGGAATGTATTGCATGCTAACCTGGAATGAGTATTGAAAAGGTTGCACGGACTCGAGGTCCTGAACAAAGTTGGGTAGGCTATGACTACTCCTTCAAGCGCAAAAGACTGAGGGATGTCATTATAGGGGGTGTATAACACCATTAGGGGAATAAATAGGTTCAATGCATAATCATTTTGCAAGGGTAGGGTAGTCAATAAGTAAGTGCCATTGGCTTGTGATTGAGGGGGGAGATTTAATTGAACCCGAGGGGAAACTTCTTCACACTGAGGGGGCGGTACAAGCTACCAGACAAAGTTGTTGAGGCAGGTACAATAACGACATCTAGAAGACAGTTCGATAGGTACATGGATAAGAAATGTTTAGAAGTATACGGGCCAAATGCGGGCAAATAGGATAAACTTATCTAGCACAATTAGTTCAGTTTTAGTTCATTATCACGGGTACCGAGGTGCAGTAGAAAGCTTTTGTTGCGTGCTAACCAGTCAGCAGAAAGACAACACATGATTACAATTGAGTCCTTTACATTGTATAGATGCATGATGAGGGAATAATGTTTAATGCAAGGTAAAGCCAGCAAAGTCCGATCACGGTTAGTCCGAGGGTCAGCAAAGAGATAGATAGTTGTTCAGCACTGCACTCTGGTTGTCGTAGGATGATTCATTTGCTTGATAACAGCTGGGATGAAACTGTCCCTGAATTTGGGGGTAGACAAAAATGCTGGAGAAACTCAATGAGTGAGGCAGCATCTATGGAGCGAAGGCATAGGTGATGTTTCGGGTCGAGACCCTTCTTCAGACTAATGTCGGGCGCGGGGGGGGGGGGGGGGGGAGGGGGTGGTGTGGTGGGAAAAAGAAAGGAAGAGGCAGAGACACTTGGACTCCCCCTCATGGCCATCTACCTGCTTTAGACCTCTTCATTTTAAACTGCCGGCGGGACATCAACCGCCTCACTTCTCCACTCCCCTTTCTCACTCTAACCTCTACCCCCATGAACGTACAGCCCTCAGCTCACTCTGCAAAATCCCCGACTAGATGATCAAACCTGCCGACAAGGGAGGTGCCGTGGTAATCTGGCCCGCTGACCGCTACCCGTCTGAGGCCACGCACCAACTCTCAGACACCTCCTCCTATCCTTGGACGATGACCCCACAGATGAGCACCAGGCCATTATCTCAAACACTATCACTGGGTTCATCACCGGCTCCTTGCCCTCCCAAACCCCCTACCTCATCGCTCTCCAGCCCCGCACCACCCGATTTTACCTTCTCCCCAAAATCCACAACCTGACTGTCCTGGCAGACCCATTGTTTCTGCTTGTTCTTGTCCCACCGAACTTATTTGCACATACCTCGACTCCATCCTATCCCCCCTGGTCAAATCCCTCCCTACCTATGTCCAAGACACCTCATACACTCATCATCTCCTTCATGACTTCCGTTTTCCAGACCCCCACTCCCTCATCTTCACCATGGATGTCCAGTCACTCTACATCTCCATCCCCCACCAGGAGGGTCTTAAAGCCCTCCCTTTCTTCCTCGACCACAGAACCAACCAATCCCCATCTACAAATACTCTCCTCCGCCTAGAGTAGCTGGTCCTTACCCTCAACAACTTTTCCTTTGACACCTCCCATTTCCTCCAAATCCAAGGCATAGCTATGGGCATTCACATGGGCCCCAGCTATGCCTGCCTCTTTGTAGGGACGCCGACCAATCCTTATTCGAGGCGTACCGTGACCCTATCCCGAAGACTACCTCAGCTACATTGATGGCTGCATCGGTGGTGCTACCTCCTGCACCCATGCAGGACTTACTGACTTCATCCATTTCACCACTAACTTCCATCCGGCACTCACATTCAACTGGACCGTTACCAACATCTCCCTACCATTTCTAGACCTCACCATGTCCATCGCTGGGTAACAGATTCCTCACCGACATCTATCAAAAACCCACTGACTCCCATGGCTATCTGGGTTACACTTCTTCCCACCCTGCTTCCTGTAAGGACTCTACCCCCTACTCCCAATCCTCCATCGACTCCGCATCTGCACCCAGGATGAGGTGTTCCAAACCAGGGCATCAGAGATCCTCATTCTTTAGGGTACAGGGGTTCCCCTCTTCGACTATAGATGAGGCTCTCACCAGGGTCTCCTCTATATCCCACAGCTCCGCTATCACTCCTCATTCCCCCACTCGTAACAAGGACAGAGTCCCCCTTGTCCTCACCTTCCACCCTACCAGTCGTTGCATACAACATATAATCCTCCGACATTTTCGCCACCTACAACGGGATCCCACCACTTGCCACATCGTCCCATCTCCTCCCCTTTCTGCTTTCCGCTGAGACCGCTCCCTCCGTAGCTCCCTAGTCAATTCATCCTTTCCCACCTAAACCACCCCCTCCCCTGGTACTTTCCCTTGCAACCACAGGAAATGCTGCACTTGTGGCTTTACCTCGTCCCTCGACTCCATCCAAGGACCCAAGCAGTCTTTGGGGGGAGGCAGAGGTTCACCTGCACCTCCTCCAACCTCATCGATTGCATCCGCTGTTCCAGGTGTCAACTGCTCTAGGTGTCAGGCTTGGCAATCCGGTCAGTTCACAATAACCAACCTGATCACCCGGTGGCTCAGCACTTCAACTCCCTCTCCCATTCCGAATCCGACCTTTCTGACCTGGGCCTCATCCATGGCCAAAATGCGTCTCACCACAAATTGGAGGAGCAGCACTTCATATTTCGCTTGGGTAGTTTACACCTCAGTGGTATGACCATTGACTTCTCCAATTTCAGGGAGTCCTTGCTTTCTCACTCCTTCCCCTCCCCTTCCGAGTTCTCCCAAATTTCCACTATCTCGCCTCTTCCTTTCTCCCCCCCCCCTCGACATCAGTCTTAAGAAGGGTCTCGACCCGAAACGTCACCTATTCCTTCGCCTCAGAGATGCTGTCACATCCGCTGAGTTTCTCCAGCATTTTTGTCTACCTTCGATTTTTCCAGCATCTGCAGTTCCTTCTTAAACACTGAATCTGGAGGCATGTGTTTTCACACTTCATACCTTGGTCGTTACAGGCGAATTGGGCCGAAGGACATGTCTCCGCGCTGTATGTCTCCAAGCTTAAAACAACTTCACGATAAACAGCCATTTCCCTCAAAATGCAAAGTATTGAACACTCTACTCATCATTTATTGACGACAGCAAATGAGCTCGGTGCGACTGGGTTTCCTTCGGATTGTTCCCGCAAAATCGCACTTCCTGGGGCGTCGTTCGCTGCTGCACACTGGGTGGTGCTTGTTTGCGGGAGTGTGCAGTCATTTTTTGTAACTCCAAGAGACCGAGGGTGAAATCATTTTATTTTATGAAAGTTTGTCTGTGTAGTCCCGCTTGTACAGAATTCTGAAACGTTCCGAAATGAGAACAACGTTACAAATGTTACAATATTTCAGTTCCCCGCCTCCCACGACTAAACGTAACACACATTCAATGTAAACCCGTGAGCCTGCTCTGAACTGTGTTCAGCAGTCTCGACTCGAAACGTCTCGCATTCCTTTTCTTCAGAGATGCTGCCTGTCCCGCTGAGTTACTCCAGCTTTTTGTGTCTATCTTTGGTTTAAACCAGAATCTGCGGTTCCTTCCCACACATTCATTGTCGCGGTTTATTGATTAAGGTCAAAACTAATATCGCGGGATATTTCACAATGCTCTTCAATTGTTCCCGGAACTTAGATTGCGTCACCCCATAAATAAATGTATTTGTGCAGGAACTTAAACTAGACAGCAAATATCCAACATGTTTAAATATAAGCAGTGAACCAGTGTAATATGTGGGATTTGTTCCGACGATGTTATAGTACATGAAATCCAAGACGTACACCAACCACAGTAGAATGAAGCTGCCGGAAATGGCGAAGACCACTATCACAGATTTCCGTCTACTCTCCATCTCTGGGTCATTCTGATTCTCTCCTTTATTCTGGCCCCTCAGGCGCTTACGGACTCGACTCGCGACCAGTATGTGTCTGACTATAAGAGCATTGAGCAGCAAAATAAATGCGAATGGGACCAATGGAATAAATACTTTATCAATGCAGTCCAACACCACCCATCCCGCCTCGGTGTAATAGCTTGGTTTGGTTTTGCAATCCCATGGCACATTGTCGATGATCACTGCAGGTTCATAGGTAAAGAAGAAGGGCGCGTTCTTCATGCAAAGCACGATACTGGTCGTTGTAAGAACTGCAGTCGCAGTTTTCGCCCTGCAGTACTTTGTTTTCAGTTTCTGACAACAGATAGCGACGAATCTATCAAAGGTGAACATGACGGTGAACCATACGGAGCAGTCTGTTGTGGCAAAGAGCGACACAGCAATAACACTGCAGACAGGGGTCACTTCCAAATACGATCCAGGAAAATAATAATAACTGATGCGTCCGAATATGACCTCCGTGATGACAGAGAGCAGATCCGCGACCGCCATGCCCACGAGGTAACGAGTGGTGCAGGTGGAGAGACCACACGTTCCCCGAGACAAAATCACAACTGCTATCAAGTTAACTGCAGGAAGAAAAATGAATAGAAAGTGGAGATTTAGAAGCCATAAAAATAAGAATTATTTCAAGTCCCATGATGGCCGGACTGATATATGATGAAAAAACGGGTCGACTGGGCCTGTATTCACTGGAGTTGAGAAGGATGAGAGGGGTTCACATAGAGACATATAAAATTCTTAAGGGATTAAACAGGCTAGATGCAGGAATCCCCCCCCCCCCCCGATGTCGGGGGAGCCAGAACCAGAGGTCACAGTTTAGGAATAAGGGGTAGGCCATTTAGGACTGAGATGAGGGAAAACATTTTCACCAAGAAAGTTTAGAATCTGTGGAATTCTGTGCCACAGAAGGCAGTGGAGGCCAATTCACTGGATATTTTCAAGAAAGGTAGATTTAACTCTTCGGGCTAAAGGAATCAAGGGATATGGGGTAAAATCAGGAACGGGTTACTGGTTTTACAATGTCAGCCGTGATCCTATTGAATGGCGGTGTTGGCTCGAAGGGCCGAATGGCCTACTCCTATACATATTTTCTATGTTTCTATGCATTTAAAGCAGCAATGCGTCATTAAAAAAAGAACACAAAACTGTGACGGACTGAGAGCACTAATGGTGATATTAAATCCAAGTAGGGGGTTTAATCTTTGTCAGTGTGAGTGGGAGGGGTGGGGATTGCGAGCATCTGCAAAAGAAACCCAAGATGCCATTATTCAGTGCAGAGGACTGACGCAAAGGACTGGCGAGGAAACGGCCACACACGTATTTGCTCCTGACGGTGAAGGTGAGAAATGATCATAATCACAAGCTCTTTCATTGGTCATTTGGTCTCTGCCATTAACCTGCAAAAGGCCCAGGAAAAATCTACGAAGATGTTGCCCCCAGAACTGGAGCACAGATAGAAATTCGGCAGGCCATGATTTAATTCCTTGGAGCGCAGGAAGCTGAGGCGTGATCTGATAAAGGTGTACAGAATCACGTGGTGAAATAGATAAAGTGAATGCACAGTGTATTTTTCCCAGGGCAGGGGAGTCAAGAACTAGATGCAAAGGATCCTACGCAGAATCTGTTTCCTATCGACGATGTGGGTATATGGAACGAGCTGCCGGGGGGGATTGTAGAGGCAGGTACAATAACACCGTAGAAAAGACATGGGAGGAGATACATGGATTGAAAATGTTGAGATAGACATGGTTCATACACATTTACGAAGATGTTGCTAGGACTAAGAGGTCTGAGCTACAGGGAGAGGTTGTGTAGGCTGAGACTCTAATCCTTGAAGCTCAGGAGGTTGAGGGGTGATCTTATAGAGGTGTATAAAATCATCAGAGCTATAGATCGGGTAGGTGCATAGAGTTTCTTGCCCTGAGTAGGTGAGTCGAGGACCGGAGGACATAGGTTTAAGATGAAGGGGAAAATATAACTTTTTCACACAAAAGGTGGTGGGTGTATGGAACAAGCAGACAGATGAGGTAGTTGAGGCTGGGATTATGTCAACGTTCCAGAAACAGTTAGACAGGTACATGGACAGGACAGGTTTGAAGGGATATGGACGGGTGGGACTAATGTAGCTGGGACATGTTGGCCGGTGTGGGCAAGTTGGGACGAAGGGCCTGTTTCCACGCTGTATCACTCTATAATTCTATGACTCTATGACATATAAATGAGAGTAGCTTAGGTGGGGGATCTTGGTCGGTATAAACGAGTTGAGCCGAATGCATGGTTTCCTAGTCTATTGCGCTATAACTGTCAGTTGCACATCATATGGGAAAGTTGTTAAAACAACCGCGGACACGATGCGAATGGAGGAGTAATAAATGTGGGTATTGTGGGATGAATGTAAAGGGATTTGTTGATGGGGGCATGTTCGCGGTGCCGTGCATTCCGGCTGTGGATGTTGTGGGGTCAAGTGTGAATGGAGGAAAAACTGAAGCAAATAAAGAAAATGTACCCGAGACCGAACGGCAGTAACTCCGAAGTAGCGATGATCCTTATCCCAATCTTTTACCAATGATGCAAAAATAATGAAAACGTCCGACGTGCCGGAGGAACTCAATGGGTCAGGCAGCGTCCGTAGGGGAATTGTCATTCGACGCTTCGAAATCACTTGGATTGAAAGGGTAGAGAGGAGACAGCCAGTATACAAAGGTGAGGGAGATGCAGGGGCAGGGGATGGGTGGTAGAGTGGCAGATGGTGTGCGGTGGGGGAGGGAAGGCCAAAGAGAACATTTGCGGCCAGGATATGATAAGTGGAAGGTACACAAAAATGCTGGAGAAACTCAGCGGGTGCAGCAGCATCTATGGAGCGAAGGAAATAGGTAACGTTTCGGGCCGAAACCCTTCCTCAGATAAGTGGAGACTGACACATCTTTAGATGATTAAATCTGGTGAGAGAGATACAAATGTAAGGGAGTGACGGTGAACAAATGTAATTAAGGAATGGGTGGTAACACTGGATGGGAGTTGTAAGGGTGATGGACAGGTCGGTTTGTTGATGGAGAATAACGAGATGGGTGCTAGGTTGCAGAGTATTGGGATGAATGAGATATATGAGAGGACCGGGTTGAATCGGTAGAAGAGAGAAAGGGACGGACGGGAAGAGGGATAGTTTAAATTTATAATCAATTGATGTTCTATAGATTATCAAATCTGTTGAGGAGAAGCATTAATCGGCGTTAACTCCCTGCAGAAAATGCCAGTAAAACTCAGCGGGAGGGTAGGGAAACAGGCAACTCTTCCGTTATAAATTGGGATTCTCAATCTGTAATTTCTTTATTTTTAGTTATTATTTACAAACACTAACACTGGTGTATCATTTGTCAGTATAAGTGGGTCAATAATAAGATTTTACATTGAAGATGAAAGAGCTTAGTAGAGGACTGCACCGAGACAGGCCTTTCGGTTCACCATTGTCATGCCGACCATTAGGTTATCTGTATCTCAATGTCTGTCAATTCCTCCGTAAGCATCTATATATGAGCGATTCAAGTGATCATCTCTTAAATACCTGCCGCTTTCCTCTAATCGGGCAGTATGTCCGGAAGGCAACCAGCTCAAAGTTGGTCAAAATTTACCGGAATTCAATGTTGTATCTTTGCACTAAATATTGTATCCACTATCCTTTACCTTTATCAGTGCGCTGTGGGCGGTTTGATTGTGTTCATGTAGTGTCTTTCCTTTGAGTGGATTGCAAGCAGGACTAATTCTTTTGACTGTACCTCAGTACACGTGCAATAATAAACTAAACTAAAGGCGAAGAATAACATTTAAAATCTCTCAAACTCTTCTGTTGAAACAGCCACTAACTGTTTGCGTAGCAAGGAACTGCAGATGCTAGTTTAAGCCGAAGATAGACACTAAGAGGTCGAGTAACTCAGCGGGTCAGACAGCATCTCTGGAGAAAAGTAATGGGTGACTTTTCGGGTTGAGGTCCTACTCCGGACTGTGAGAGTCGGGGGGAAGGGGAACGGGGGACGTAGACGGTGTTATAGATATAGAACAGATGAATGAAAGATATGCAAAAAAGTAACGATGATAAAGGAAATGGGCCATTGTCAGCCGTGGACTAGGTGAAAATGAGTTACAGACAATGAGATTCAACAAGACGGCTTTGAAGTTAGTACAGCGACTAGGATTGGGGGGGGGGGGGGGGGAACGGACAGAGATGGAATGCAAGGGTTACTTGAAGATAGGTAAATCAATATCATACCGCTGGGTTGTTAGCTGACCAAGCGAAATATGAGGTGCTGTTTACCTAATTGAGCAAGCAGGCCTCAATGTCGCTGCTGTGAGACATCGTTTCTCAGCAGCCATCCTGACCTGTCTCGGTTCGTAACTGGGATATTCAATCACAGGCAAAATCCTGCGGACTTTCCAATACAATCTACTCTACACTCTTGTTCCTGCAATCGTGATAATGGTGCAAAGTGCCACCCGTGTTACCACGGGACAACTCAAGATAATATTATTATTGCAATAATCCTGCAATCCTAAAACTAGAGGGCATTGCCTTAAGGTGAGCGGGATTTTTTGACAGGGACCTCTGGGCAACCTTATCGCTCAGACGGTAGTCCATATCTGGAAATGAGCTGCGAGAGGATGTTGCGGAAGCGGAAATAATTAAAAAGATACTTGTTTGTATGTGTTTCATTAATTGTTCTTATTTAATTGTTTAATATCTCTCGTTCCCCTTTTCCCTAACTAGTCTGAATAAGGATCTCGACCCGAAACGTCATACATTCCTTCTCTCCAGAGATTCTGCCTGTCCCGCTGAGTTACTCCAGCTTTTTGTGTCTATCTTCGGAAAGAATTACGGTTTTTATAATAGGCATTTGTATGAATATTTGGATAGGTAGACACAAAATGATGGATAATCTCTGGAGATGTCCGCATTCTTTCGGAAACGGGGGTTCCCCTCTTCCATTATAGATGAGGCTCTCACCAGGGTCTCCTCGATTTCCCGCAGCTCTGTTCTTACTCCCCCTCCCCCCATTCGTAACAAGGACAGAGTCCTCCCTTGTCCTCACCTTCCACCCCATCAGCCGTTGCATACAGCATATAATCCTCCAACATATTCGCCACCTCCAACGGGATCCCACTGCTGGCCACATCTTCACATCTCCACCCCTTTCTGCTTTCCTGCAGAGACCGTTCCCTCTGAAACTCCCTGGTCAACTCGTCCCTTCCCACCTAAACCACCCCTTCCCCACCAGGTACTTATCCTGCAACACCTGTCCCTTTACCTCCTCCCTCGACTCCATCCAAGGACCCAAACAGTCTTTCCAGGTGAGGCAGGGGTTCACTTGCACCTCCTCCAACCTCATCTACTGTATTCGCTGTTCTTGTCAACTTCTCTACAACTTCTCAACTTCTCGACCAAGCACAGGCTCGGAGATCGTTTCACTGAACACCTCCGCTCAGTCCGTTTTAACCTATATGATCTCCCGGTGGCTCAGCACTTCAACTCCCCCTCCCATTCCCAATCTGACGTTTCTGTCCTGGGCCTCCTCCATTGTCTGAGTGAGGCCCAGCGCAAATTGGAGGAACAGCACCTCATACTTCGCTTGGGTAGTTTACACCCCAGCGGTATGAACATTGACTTCTCTAACTACAGCTAGCTCTTGCTTTCTCTTTCCATCCCCTTCCCAGTTCTCCCACTAGTCTTGCTGTCTCCGTCTACATTCTATCTCTGTCCCGCTCCATCCCCTGGCATCAGTCTGAATAAAGGTCTCGACCCGAAACGTCGCCCATCCCTCCTCTCCAGAGATGCTGCCTCAACCGTTGAGTTACTCCAGCATTTTGTGTCTACCTTCAATTTAAACCAGCACCTACAGTTCTTTCTTACATAGATATTTGGATAGGAACGGCTTGGGGCGACAGGGTCCAAGTGCAGTCACTTATGACAGCCCAAAATGCCGACTTGCTCGTCATGGACAAGGTGGGCAGAAGGGCCTGAATCCGTGCTGTTCATCTGTACGACATCGTGAAAGCAACCGCATACCCAACGGACCCGTATCTCACGGACATCTTGAGAAATTATTAATTAAAAACCAAATCAGGCGCTTACACCGATTTCCAAAGGTTCGGAGAAAAAGTAAATCACTCACCAGGAACTCCAATAACAGCAATAATCATGTACGATACTTTCTCCGCTTCGTAAAATGTTTCCAGCATTGTCTGCGAGAAGCGAGCAGTCAGCGATGAGGCCAAACCGTCGGAATGAAACACTGAAACACCCGATACACACTATCCGGTATTTATGCACCAGGAGATGTCCTCGGGGAGACGGGTTGCAACATTATTCACAATTGCTATTTAAAACAAACGATCAAGTTGAATACATTATACATTTACATCGCCGCTGCCAATGAACTTATTTTGGTTTGAGATATTTTTGAAGAAATGCTAAAGACTAGGTGGAAATCACGCGAATTCAAGAGAATTGACAGCCACGATCAAGCTTTTTTTTTTACCGGAGGCGAATTATATCAACCACCGGTTGCTTCAATGAAATTACTGTTCTGTGTTATTGCTTGATTGAAACTTTATCTTTTTAACTACGACCACAGGTGCGGTACTGTTGCTTGTTGATTCTAATACTGCAGCCCAATCTAATAGATCTAGTCTTGCGGACCACTCGCTGCAGATTAATATGTATCCTGAAACTAATAAACGCTTTCAATCAAATTTAACCTGCAAGTTTTCATTCTATTCAACCAGTTATATAAAGGTCCGCCATATAAACCCCATCAAATGTCAGACACCTTTTCAATTTGTCATGAGCGAAGTCTGTAGCTCGTTGCCCAGGAAATGCCAGACCTGGTGAATATTCCCAGCGTTTTGGGCTTCTGTGTCAGACTTCCATTATTTGTGTCTTTTTGGTGATTTCCAAATTCAGTGCCTCGTGTGCCTGAGAAAGACGGGTGATCACAGACACTCGACTTTTCCAGTTTCTATGAGGTGAACCGGATATTGTATTTGCTAGTGGTTCTGTGGAGAAATGTTCCATGTTTTTTGCCATGACATTGTTTGATAGCGTGAAGGCACACAGTGGTTGAATGTCGACAGTTTGTTTAGGCAGATCAGCCAAGCTGTAAGATGATCATGTCAGAGGCCTCTCTGAAAACTTGATGAAACTGAAGTATGCCAGACTCAATGGCGTTGCAAATACTCTGGCATTACGTCAGCCCCTGCCTGGAAACTGCCTATCGACCCCTCCATACACACCAATGGTGTTCGTGTGATAGGAGCAGAATTAGCCCATCAAGTTTACTCCGCCATTCAATCATGGCTGATCTACCTCTCCCTCCTAACCCCAATTCTCCTGCCTCCCCCATAACCCTGACACCCGTACTAATCATTAATCTATATCTCTGCCTTAAAAGTATCCATTGTGGCAATGAATTCCGCAGATTCACCACCCTCTCACTAAAGAAATTCCTCCTCATCTCCTTCCTAAAGGAACGTCCTTTAATTCTGAGGCTCCGGCGCCTGGTCCTAGATTCTCCCACGGTTGGAAACGTGGTCTCCACATCCACTCTATCCAAGCCTTTCACTATTCGGTAAGTTGCGAATGTAGGTGAGTGTAGTATAACAAGCGACGTTTGCTTTGTATCTGAAAGCATCTACACCAGGACATAACATCTGTCCTGGGACGTGTATCTCCCACGTTGTGTATTCTTCTTTAGTTTATTATATTTTTTTGTTTATTCTGAAAATATATCACGGATTCCACGTGAGTCTTTCCCGTATACAAGTTGGCCCCGTTAGCATCGACCACCGGGGACGTTGGACTAACCCATGTAGATTCAGGGGAAATTTCTTCTCAGCTGTTATCAGGCAACGGAATCATCATACCAACAACTAGCGAGTGGTCCTGAGCTACTATCTACCTCATTGGAGACCATCGGACCTTCTTTGATCGGACTTTACACGCTTTGTCTTGCACTAAATGTTATTCACGTTATTTCCTTTATCATGTATGTGCACACTGTGGATGGCGCGATTGTAATCATGTATTTTTTTCTGGTTTGTTAACACGCAACAAATGCTTTTCACTACACCTCGGTACCTCGGTAAACACAAACTCTGTTGATATAGCAGGGCTTAATGAACAGATTTAAAATTTGACGAGCGATATCAGACGGTTCTTGAATAAATGTTATCAAAAAACGAGTGAGATGAGTAGAGAAATGGATAAGCTTCATAAATATTTTTTGAAGGAAGTATTTTTTTGAAGAAAATGAATAGATGACGTGTCGGGTTAAGACCCTTCTTCAGACTCAGAGTCACGGGAAAGAGAAACGCGAGATATAGACGGTGATATGGAGAAATAGAACAAATAAATTAAGATATTCAAAAAAAAAGTTATGACGATAAAGGAAACAGGCTATTGTTAGTTGGGGGCTAGGTGAAAACGAGTTATAGCTAATGAGACTCAACAAGAGGATTATGAAACTAGCACAAACCTGGGTTGGGTGGGGGGGGGGGCGAAGAGAGAGGGAAAGGAAGGGGTTACTTGAAGTTAGGGAAGTCAATATTCGCACCACTGGGGTGTAACCTCCCCATTCGAAATTTGAGGTGCTGTTCCTCCAATTTGCGGAGGAAGTTCCAGAAAGAAACCTGGAACTTAGGATTAGGTTGGAATCAATGGGTTAGAATTCTGTTCCATATTTTAGACGTGGTTCAATTAGTGGTATTGGTAAGGAAATAAATGAAGATTCGCAGATGAAATAAATTTGAGGATTGGGACAACAAAGGGGACCATGCTGAATACTTGAGGACTAAATTAGGGTTAAATTGCACATACGTTGAAACCCTCTTGAAGCCCCAACCAGAAGGCATGGTACACATCGATGGCCTATTGAGCACGTCGCGATCAAGGAGGGGAGAAGAGGGTGGACGTCAAAGGACCCAATGTGCCATGGCAGACTATGGGTTAACGTGGATAGTGGGCTTGAAGCAGATCATCCCAAGATGGAAGATGACCCTTTAGCCAGGGCCAGGGCTCTCAGGGAAACCTCGTCGAAACGGGATTCTACCAGCCTCCATGTTGAGTTGCAAATGAAGGGACATTAAGTTATCCTACTATACTGCCTAGCAACAATTCCATAGACTCCAGGGGGGAGGAGAAATGTAGATAATGCGTCTACTTTCTATTTCAGCGCATCTGTCCCAGGACCGGAAAACAATTGTTCGGACATGGGTCTTCCAAATTGGCCAATTTGTAATCAAGGGAGTTTGTTCAGAAAATAAACCCCGCACTCCACGTGGATTATTCCTCCTACACTTCCTGCCGGTGGGGCCTGTGCATGGGGTGTGAACCCGAAGACCGGTAGGAAACTCACGGAGTCACGATCTATTCCACGTACCGACACGTGATCTATGTAGCTGCCAAACGCGTGTGCTTCGAGTTCACATATTGGTAACTTTTAAAGTCGAAGAATCGTACATCACGGAATCTGACCCTTCGGCCCAACAGGTTCACGCCGAACAAGATGCCCCGTGCAAGACAGTCCCATTTGCCTAATTTAAGTCCATATACCTGTAGATGTAACTGTCCAAATGTATATTTTGAATGTTGTTATTATACCCACAACGTTTAGTGTACGACGTTTGCTAAGAACGGGCCGATTCCTACACACACTCGAGCAGTTTGTTATTCTGCATTGTTGGTCCTGTATGAGGTTATGAGACCCGGAATGTTCCACGTGGTAACAAAGCCGGAATCCAGCGGACAAGATTCCCACTGGATTTAGCCGCTGAAGTCGCTATGCGGGAGGTGATCAGTTTTTAAAGCAGTTTTTACTGGTAATGCGTCGCGGTGTATAGCTCCTCAGTGATGTGTTCAGTTCCGGCTCACCAAAATTCACTGGAGTAAACAGGCACGGATACCGCACCAATTCTGTGTAAATGCACGCAAACGTTCTTTGTGGTTTAATGAAATTAATTGTGACAGAGAACTCTCTAACAAACCACCACATGTACGATATCATGTAATTTGCCAGTTTGTGTCGTGGCGTGGAAAGCCAATCCCATGCACAGGAAGGAAAGAACCTGCAGAAGATGCTGGATACAGCTCGGTATCTCAAGCGCCGGCCCTCCCGCCACCGAAAGTATCTACTCTACATCTCTCGCTGCCTCAAGAAGGCCCTCATCTATCATCAGTATTTCAATGATTCACAACATGCATTGCCTCTTATCTTCTGTGTATTAATGGTCAATGGATTTTGCATTGTTTTGTAATTCATCAGTTATAAATGTTTCTTTGTAATCTTGCATCCTCATATTCTCTCTCTTACTTCACCTTCCTGTTCTCGCTGAATGAAATATAAAATTATCCCACCATTTGTCTGACAAATGTATGTAATAAAGATCCTTTCATAATTCATGATCAGTTTTATTTCCCTTAATCTGGTTCATAATATTCTACGAAAGACGATACATTATTACAATCGAGCCTTTTACAGTTTATACGAGAATAACGTTGATGTAAGTTAGAGTCAGCAAGTCCGATCAAGGATAACCTGAAGGTCGTTCAGCACTGCTCGCTGGTTGTGGTATGATGATTCAGTTGCCTGATAACAGCTGGGAAGAAATTGTCCCCGAATCTGGTGGTGTGCGTTTTCGCACTTCTATACCTTTTGCCTGATGGGAGAGGGGGTGGCCAGGGTGCGACTCGTCCTTGATTATCTCTCGAGAACATGCATTGGCGGGATTACGGGGTTGGGACTCTTCCACAGAATGACCGGGGGGGGGGAGGGGGAGGGGGGAGGGGGCAGAACGACTGAAGAGAGGTGGGGGCATGGCTACGTCTGGCAAATCATAGATGGATACATTTGAGGGATGGTTAGATTGGCAAAAGGTTGGACAAAGGCCAGAAATTAAAAGACGAAAATTAGGATAAAAGGTGATAGGGATCGAAGAGGGAGAGAAATATTAAGTCAAAAGGAAGGGGATGTGACAGGACGGGTTCTGATTAGGTAGTTGCCTAAAATTGGATAATTCAATTATGATACCGCTAAGATGTAACCCGCCTTTACATCGGCGAAATAGGCGCCTGTTTTGTTGAACACCTACTTCGTCAGAGGCCTACTGAATCTTCCGCTTGCTAACCATTTTTACTCCCCTTTGCGTACTCATGCTAACCTTACTGCCCATGTCCTTCACCATTGGCAGAGTGAGGTCAAACGCGAACTGGAGAACCAGCACCTCACATTTCACAAGTAGCTACATGCTCACCTGCATCCAGCCAGACTCTGTCCAGTCCCCGCCTCTCTTCCAGCTTTCTCCTAGTAATCGACAAGCAGCACTTAAGGTGTTTTGACTGTGGTTATTTGGTTGTGGCATCTGAGACCACACAAAGTATTAATCATACAAGTTTTATTACGGAATCTATACTTAACAACTTTTACTTAACCTTAGAGGACCCCCAGTCAGTGGCTGGCGGCTGTGTTCGTAGCAGGGCTCTGAATCTTCCCTTTGCACCGGTCGTGATCCAGTCCGCGAGTGCAGTCGCGTGAACTCATGTTTTTAAGTTTTCAGTTTTTGAGATACAGCGCGAAAACAGGCCATTCGGCCCACCGAGTCCGTACCGACCAGCGATCCCAACACATTAACACCATCCTACACACACTAGGGACAATTTACATTTATACCAAGCTAATTAACTTGTACGTCGTTGGAGTGTGGGGGGGAAATCGAAGATCTCGGAGAAAACTCACGCAGGTCACGGGGAGAACGTAACACTCCGTACATAAAGCACCCGTAGTCGGATGCGAACCCGGGTCTCTGGTGCTATAAGGCAGCAACTCTTCTGCTGCACCAATAGTGTAGCGCATTTTTATATATCTAATAGCCCGAGTTTTCTACCCTAATCTAAGAACAATAGTTGAAACTGTGCTTTCAAACTTGCAACCATTCTTAGTGTAGAAAACAAGATTTATTTGTTGCAACAGGCGCCAAACTAGTCTCGGATATCTCTGGGAAGACAGTGGGTTGTCTTCGTGACCTTGCAGGCGGCGTCATGATTTATTGGGTCTTCTGGGTTAGCCCCAGCACTCTCCCAAACATCTTTTTTTCCCTAAAGGAACTGTTTTAGTGAATGTGGTGCCGTTAATTTAACAGAAAAGCATGCACATGGCTGTTTGCTGACAACTATGTTTTAGCTGACACCGTCTGTTTACCATTTCATGAAGGACATACTCAACATGTTGCAACCCTCTCCTTACCCTCCCCACTACAATCACTTTATAGAATGATCCATGCGGGGAACGTAGCGTGTCCATGTTGTTGAGAGGTACTGCCTGACCCATCCAAGTCACTCCAGCCATTTGTGAATTTTATTGTGAATCAGCATCTGCAGTTCCTTGTGTCTTTAGAATATTTAAAGCTGCATAAAGCCACTTTGTGCCTTAAAAAACAAACAATATTCTATATCTACCCTTACGACAGGCTCTGTAGAGTGGAGCTTTTCTTCCGTTGCCTCCACCTCCGTGCTTTTTTCTAAGGAAGGAGTCCTCACCACCCAGTGATAACCCCTTCTCCAGTCTCCACCGGTCCCCTTCATCTTCCCTCTTTAGACCTTGTTATTTCGAACTGCCGGCTTGACATCAACCGTCTCAACTTTTCCACTCCTCTTACCTACTCTAACCTTCCCCCCTCTGAATGTACAGCCCTCCGCTCACTCTGCAGCAGCCCCGGAATTATCATCAAACCGATCGACAAGAGAGATGCCGTGGTAATCTGGCACGCTGACCTGTACCGAGCTGAGGGCAGGCTACAACTCTCAGACACCTCCTCCTACTCCTCCCACTTCATCCAAATCAAAGGCGTAGCTATGGGCCATCGCATGTGCTTTGTAGGGTACGTCGAACAATCAATGTTCCTGGCATCCACTGGCCCTATCCCCGAACTTCACCTCCGCTACATTGATTTCTGCATCCGTGCGACCTCCTGCACCCATGCAGAATTCATTGACTTCATTAACTTTACTACTAATATCCATCCTGCACTCAAATTCACTTGGACCATCTCCGACACCTCCCCACCTTTTCTTGATCTCGCCGTCTCCGTCGTAGGAGACAGACTATTGACCGACATCTAATATAAATCATGTAGGAAAGAACTGCAGATGCTGATTTAAATCGAAGGTAGACACAAAAATGCGAGAGTAACTCAGCAGTTCAGCCAGCATCTCTGGCGAGAAGGAATGGGTGACGTTAGGGGCCTTCTTCACATTGATGTCAGGGGAGGGTCGGGACAAAGATAGATTGTTGTCGGAGACAGTAAGACTAGTGGGAGAACTGGGAAGGGGGAAGGGATAGAGAGGGACAGCAAGGGCTATCTGAAGATAGAGAAGTCAATGTCCATACCTCTTGGGTGTTAACTACCCAAACGAAATATGAGGTGCTGTTCTTCCAATTTGCGCTGGGCCTCACTCTGACAATGGAGGAGGCCCAGGACAGAAAGGTCAGATTGGGAATGGGAGGGTGAGTTGAAGTGCTGAGCCACCGGGAGATCAAGCAGGTTAAGACGGACTGAGTAGAGGTGTTCAGCGAAATCATCGCCGAGTCTGCGCTTGGTCTCGCCGATGTAGAGAATTTGACACCTGGAACAGCGGATACAGTAGATGAGGTTGGAGGAGGTGCAAGTGAACCTCTGCCTCATCTGGAAAGACTGTTTGGGTCCTGGGATGGAGTTGAGGGGGGAGGTAAAGGGACAGGTGTTGCATCTCCTGTGGTTGCAGAGGTAAATACCTGGGGAGGGGGTGGTGTGGGTGGGAAGGGACGAGTTGGCCAGGGAGTTTTGGAGGGAACGGTCTCTGCAGAAAGCAGAAAGGGGTGGAGATGGGAAGATGCGGCCAGTAGTGGGATCCCTTTGGAGGAATATATGCTGCATGCAACGGCTGATGGGGCGGAAGGTGAGGAGAAGGGGGATTCTGTCCTTGTTACGAATAGGGTAGGGGGAGCAAGAACGGAGCTGTGGGATATCAAAGAGACCCTAGTGAGAGCCTAATCTTTTATGGAAGAGAGGATCCCCCGTTTCGCAATGAATGAGAACATCTTGGATGGACTGGTATGGAACATCTCATCCTGGGCGTAGATGCGGCGTAGATGGAGGAATTGGGAGTAGGAATAGAGGAAGCATGGTGGGAAGAAGTGTAGTCAAGATAGCTATGGGAGTCAGTAGGTTTGTAGTAGATGTCGGTCAATAGTCTGTTTCCTGTGATGGAGACAGTGAGATCTAGAAACGGTGGGGAGATGTCGGAGATGATCCAAGTGAATTTGAGTACAGGATGGAAATTAATGGTGAAGTTGATGAAGTCAGTGAGTTCTGCATGGGTGCAGGAGTTAGCACCAATGCAGTCGTCCATGTAGCGGAGGTAGTGTTCGGGGGTGGGGCCAGTGTATGCCTGGACAGGGATTGTTCGAAGTACCCAACAAAGAGGCAGGTATAGCTAGGGCCCATGCGAGTGACCTTAGCTACGCCTTGGATTTGGAGGAAGTGGGAGGAGTCGTAGGAGAAGTTGTTGAGGGTAAGGACCAGCTCGGCTAAGCAGAGGAGAGTATTGCTAGACGGGAATTGGCTGGTTCTGCGGTCGAGGAAGAAATGGAGGGCTTTAAGACTCTCCTGGTGGGGCATGGAGGTGTATAGTGACTGGACATTCATGGTAGAGATGAGGGAGTGGGGTCCTGGAAAACGGAAGTCATTGAGGAGACGAAGAGCGTGTGAGGTGTCTTGGACATATGTAGGGATGGATTGGACCAGGGGGGAGAGGATGGAGTCGAGGTATGTGGAAACTATTTTGGTGGGACATGAACAAGCAGAATCAATGGGCTGCCAGGACAGTTCTGTTTGTGCATTTTTGGGAGAAGATGAAATCGGGCCGTGCGGGGCTGGGGAACGATAAGTTAGGAAGCTTTAGTGGGCAGAGAGCCGGAAGTGATGAAATCAGTAATGGTGTTTGAGATTAAGGCCTGGTGCTCATCTGTGGGGTCATGGTCCAAGGATAAGTAGGAGGAGGAGTCTGAGAGATGTCGCCTGGCCTCACTCCGGTGGAGGTCATCGCACCCGACTACCATGGCACCTCCCTTGTCGGCATGTTTGATTATCCAGTTGGTGTTGCTGTAGAGTGAGCGGAGAGCTGTACGTTCAGAGGGGGGGGGGGAGAGATTAGAGTGAGTAAGAGGAGTGGAAAATTTGAGGCAGTTGATGTCCGGCAGTTGGAAATGAAAAGGTCCAAAGAAGGTAGAGGGCCATCAGGGGGGAGTCCAAGAGGAGGGAATCCGCTGGAGATGGGAGAAGGGGCCACCACTGGGTGTTGAGGACCTTCCCATAGAAAAAGGCTCGGAGATGGTGGCGACGGAAGAAGAGCTTTACGCAGACCGTTGAGGTGGGGATGGAGGGGAACAAAGGTGAGGTCTCTGCTGAGGCCAGCCCGTTCCGAATCCGAAAGGGGGAGATCAGGGAGGATGGTGAACACCCGGCAAGGGTGGGGTTGGGGTCCGATGAAAGCAGGTGAGTAGATGGAGGCCGAGGCGATGTCTGGTGGGGGTATGGTAGGTGTTCAGAGAGAAGGGGGGCATGAGGACTATTGTATCGGTGGGGAGTAGCTGGGGCCACCTGGCTGAAAGTGGAAGGGGAAGACCCGGTGGAACCCCCCCTGATGTTCCATGTGAGTGGGCAGTAAGACCCAGCACAGTCAGCCCCCGTGTTGTGTGAGTCTGCATCGTGGAGACTGTGGGCCCAGTGCTGAATGTCCCACGGATGAATATTGACTTCTCTCACTTCAGATAGCCCTTGCTTACCTTCTCTATCCCCTCCCCTTCCCAGTTTTCCCACTAGTCTAATTAATGTCTCCGACTACATTCTATCTTTGTCCCGCCCCCTCCCCTGACATCAGTCTCAAGAAAGGTCTCGACCGGAAATGTCACCCATTCCTTCTCTCCAGAGATGTTGCCTCAACCGCTGAGCTACTCCAGCATTTTGTGTCCACCATCTAATATAAACCCACTGACTCCCACAGCTATCTATACTACATGTCTTCCCACCCTGCTTCCCGTTAAGACTCTATTCCCTTCTCCCAATTCCCCCCGTCTACGCTGCATCTGTGCCCAAGATGAGGTGTTCCATACCAGGATATCAGAGGTATCCTCATTCTTTAGGGAACGGGGATTCCCCTCTTCTATCAAAGATGAGACCCTCACTAGAGTCTCCTCGATATCCTGCAGATCTGCTCTTGCTCCCCCTCCCCCTCTGTCTTTCTGTCTGTCTGTCTGTCTGTCTGTCTGTCTGTCTGTCTGTCTGTCTGTCTGTCTGTCTCTCTGTCTCTCTGTCTCTCTGTCTCTCTGTCTCTCTGTCTCTCTGTCTCTCTGTCTCTCTGTCTGTCTGTCTGTCTGTCTGCCTGCCTGCCTGTCTGCCTTGCTGCCAGTCTGTTTGTCTCCCTGGCTTTCTGTCTACGTATTTATCTATATATTTATTATCTTGCCTGAGTTGTTTTGCTTCCTTCTATCTCTATGATTTGATGGAGATTGGGCCTGTTTGACGTGACCTAATGCACACACTGGCCACAATTTCCCATCACGACCCCTTTCCGCTTTCCGCAGGGAGTGTTCCCTCCGCAACTCCCTGGTCAACTTATCATTTCCCACCCAAACCACTGCTTTCCAGGTACTTTCCCCTGCAACCGCAGGGGATGCAACACCTGTCCCTATACCTTCCCTCTCGACTCCGTCCAAAGACCCCGACAGTCTTTTCAGGTGAGGCAGAGGTTCATTTGCACCTCCTCCAACCTCATGTACTCTATCCGCTGTTCCAGGTATGGACTCTTATAGATCAGCGAAACCAAGCGCAGGCTCGGCGATCGTGTCGCTAAACACCTCCGCTCAGTCCGCCTAAACCTACCCGATCTCCCGGTTGCTAAACACTTTAACTCCCCCTCCCGTTCCCACACAAACCTTTCTGTCCTGGGCCTCCTCCATTATCAGAGTGAGGCCCAGCGCAAATTGGAGGAACAGCACCTCAAATTTCACTTGGGCAGCTTATGCCCTAGTGGTATGAACATTGACCTCTAACTTCAAGTAACCATTGCTTTCCCTCTCTCTCCATCCTTTCCCCTTCCCAATTCTCCGCCCAGTCTTACTGTCTCCGACTACGTTATCTCCTTTTGCTTTGTTGTTACTTATCCCAGATAACAATGATCTATTCTACATTTTCCTTGATCTACATTCCCTTTGTCCTATTTTCACACCTGACACCACCTTATCTGTGCATCTCGCTCTCCCCTGACATCAGTCTGAAGGCGGGTCTCAACCCGAAACGTCACCCATTCTCTCCAGAGATGCTGCCTGTCCGGCTGTTACTCCAACATTTTGTGTCTCTTCGATTTAAACCAGCATCTGCAGTTCCTACCTAAGCAAATAGTTGGGTAGGTACTATAACAGCGTTTACAAGATGCATGGACAGGGTCATGGATAAGATGCGGAGTAATATACCAATTCCAATGCAGTAGTTGCAGTTGAGATGTTGGCAGAACAGTAACTTCGCTCAGCCATTGCCGTTACGTCTGCATTGAATTTACATGTTTTTCACGTGACCATGTGGATTGACTCCGATATTTCAGGAGTGAGCGGGCCAGACGCTGTAAATTGTCCCACTGTAAGTGGCGCCAGGGCAGGGTGGAGGAGCAAAACTATTAGATACAAAAATAGGGGGGGGGGAGGGGTTGTTAATGATGGTTGGAAAAGTTTTAGTTCGTTGAAATGAAATTTGCAGGTAATTAATTGGATGGAAACATGAAATACAAGGTTGAGGTGGAGAGATCAATGCTGTTCGTAATATGTGTTAAGAATTCGGATGAAACTGACAGTGAGCTGATTAGTAAATGTATAGGTGTCATGAAAACGGTAGAATTGTGAAATGAGGGAGATTGTCAATGTGTACAACCGGATATAATTGTTTAGAAAATGTTTGTGTTGCAGTTTCGTTGAGCTGGGGCTTCCCTTTTAGGTACATTTAGTGCTGCTTATGAAGTGATTATCTTCACCTTTTCAACTGTGTTTGATTGTTTAATAGAAAGATTAAACGAGAACTTACCGTTTGAAGTTTGATCTTTATTTTATGAGAAGTTGAAGTGAGGGATTACGCGAAGAAGCCCGCCAGCCCGCATGCGCGTCAATCTTCAAAGTAGCTGTATGAAACCACAGAATAGTTGCTGACCTAAGATATAGGAATATTAACGAGATTAGAACTACCGAATGATCTTTGTGAGAAGTAGGGTTGGGAGTGGAGGGCACGTAATCCCTCACTTCAACTTCTCATAAAATAAAGATCAAACTTCAAACGGTAAGTTCGCGTTTAATCTTTCTATTTTATTTCGAAGTCACGTGAGTGACTACGTGAAGATTTCAAAGCTCTGTGGTTTCATGCAGTGAGACAATCAGTGTGTGAAACACTTAAACAGATAAACCATTAATGGTAGGAAAAAATATGAGTTATTAATATCATGATTCTCACTTGCATACACGGCCATTGCTCTAAACTGGCCTGTAGTCCCAAAAGACTGTTGAGTTGGACAATAACATATGCAACAACGTGCATAATTCTATCTGCAAATATCCAGACATATTCCACCAAATTTATAATTTATTAACCCGCACTATGTAAACCTCATGCTATATGATGAAAGGGAAATCCATTGGATTTGCTGCTAATGAACCATCAGCAATATCTTGAGACTATTGCAACAAAAGAACTATCTTCCATTTCAATGACATCCCTGATCTCTGCTCTGGTGGGTATGCTGTCAACCTCAAATGTACGCAATCCTGCTCATTCGCTTATGAGATTATTTCTATAACAAGCTACCCTTGTGTCAGTATGATGTGGAAACTAAGGCAGAGATTGAGTAAAGGCTGTATTCTTTATGCTGAGATCAGCTGCTGAAAGCATAATCATCTTAAGATACTGGTCCCATTAGGAAAATGTTGAGGAATATTTGCATAACAATTTACTGATATACATCGCACATTTCAATGAGTGTAGGCTATTAGAGTGGTCAAATAAAAGACACCCAGCATAACGTTAGAGAATAGTGGGTAAAGAACCAATCATTTATGTCCCACTTCTGTTATTACATAACTGATAAAGCAGCATAAGCAATGTCAATTGTGCTATCCCATAAAGTTTCTCTGGGTTCAAACTGGAAGCCACACAAACCTCTGTTACTTCCGTATAAAATTGACTCACATATGTTGTTCACATGCTTCTCATACAATCGTGCAGAGCTAGCTGCCCGAGAAGACATGCTGTCCCAGCCGTCACTCGTGACTGAGTAAATAAGAGTTGCTTCGGCTTTATTATTAAACAGCAGAATCTGTGCCTTATGTGTTTAGATATGACAGAGTATGCAACTACAAGATCGATTCTCTGAGTCAGTTAAATTGCAGACACCCAATCATCCATCTTAAACTGGGTAAGTAAACCGACAATTTGATTAGCCTAATGCTAACCCGATTCGGCCTGCACCATATTTCTGTAATCTTGAGAAATATACCCCTCTAGTCCTTGGTCAGACCACACATCCTCGGATGAGTTGTCACTGATTGCACTTGGAACCGCTGTTCCTCTGTTGATCCTACGGACGGAAATTTTTTGGCTTCCCTACCCGCAGAAGATGCATTGTCTAGTTATTCATACATATCGCTGATAATATAAATCAGCAGCTAATGACTAGAGCTGAAACAACAGTCTCCCTTAGATATGGGAATACTGGTTCCTTGTCAACTCTTGACTTAAGAGTCACCATGAATACGTAGCGTTTTCCTTCAGAATGGAGATTAGTATAATGCAAGGCTGAATCAGGAATTACCTCGCAGTCTTTTGACTGAAACCACATGTCTAAGACGCCAGAGTGCATAACACAATTTCTGCAACCCGCCACTCAATCAGGAATACTGGTATTGAGAGCCTATGGATTATTATGAATACATTGTTGATTCACAACATGAACCTGCAGGTCATATAAAGTTATATTATATGCTAGACGAGTTTCCTGCTGGTAACTACCTGTCCCAGAGAGAATGGTAATGATGATTCCAATGAACCAGTAACTCTACTAACTTGAGGAGAAATAAACCATATGTTGAGAACACTTTAACTACTTTATTCTATTGATCAGTCTGATAACCTCTCATAAATGACGAAGCAATGCTTCCCTGGTCACTATGACTCGTATGGCCAGCTGGTTCCATGATGGTCTACCCCGATTCAGGGTAACCAAACTGTTCCCACTTGGAACTTACAGAGGTTACTGTGCAAGGCACCTTGCCAATGTCTCTACATCAACCTGATCTTATCCCAGAGACAGTGAAAAAATGACTAGACATCCCATGCTGGCTGTAAACCCAACCTAGGCCGACAGACTGTTCCATTTCGGAGTTTACGGAGGTTAATAACGAGACCTTACTTACCAGCGTCTCTAACCCCAGGTCGATTTCTTTTGTTGGAGCTTCACCGAAGTTCCATTCGCAGACCCTGTCCATCATGCTTGTCATTTCAGTTAGATAGCTGATGCCACTGGCCGAGGGAACAGCAATTTTAGAGGCAAGAGCACACAGCTGTTCCGCATGCGATTGTCGTACATCATGCATTAAGCATAGGATCCTGGCACATAGTCATGTTCGGGGTCATGTTTGGAGTCAGTCCGTACTGATCTCTGACACTCTCTTAGAGTGGGAGAAAAATTGCACCCTGAACCAGGCGTTGCCATATCCATATGCCTCGGACTGTCTGTGAATGCTTCCATCATACGGAGCATAATATATGTAGCTCTATCTCCATCACTTCAATACATCCGAGTGGGAGGATTTATGCAACCCTGAACCAGGAGCTGCCTCAGGCATGTGTGCATATACTTTGACACCATCTCCATCACTACGTTCATCCGAGTGGGAGGAAAATTGCAACCCTGAACCAGGAGCTGCTTCAGGCTTTTGTGCATATACATTGGCACCATCTCCACCACTTCTTTCATCTGAGTGGGAGGAAAATTGCAACCCTGAACCAGGAGTTGCTACCTGACATGCCTTCGTAACCATTCCTTGTTATAATTTGATTCATCAGATGTTCTAATTGGGACAAACGCCCAATCACATCTGCCATAGATGTCCCAAGACTTGGCTATGACTTTGCCCCGACTTGGGGTTGTCAAGCTGCTCCCTTTAGCAGCCAAACCGAGACTAGCTGCAGATACTCTGTTGTTATCATCATTTATCAATCAGACTGCACCTGTTAGTGACTCTGAGTCCTTGCTCCCTTCCGGAGCCAACGGAGTATTACAGGGAAGGACTGGAGCGCCTCTGGCCCCCATACGCCAGACAGAGTGGGAGAAATGCTGCAACCCTGCCAGGTGCTGTCATAGGCAATGACGTTTATATGATTAAAAGAAACGTATCCTTAAATCAGAGATTCGATTGCTTTATTGATATGCATACAGTCTTTTGTAAAGGAATCTTCCACAGTCCCCTCTAATGAGCGGAAATGATCATGACGCCACCAGGTGTAGCTCCCACAGGTGACTGATAGATACAGAAACAAGACTTCCCAAGCCAGGAGCTCTGGACTGCAATGGCAGGTCCAATTCCACTACACCATTGGTGTAAGTGATAATAAACGTCCTTTGTAATTACCTCTTTTAAAACCTAAACTTTATTGGCATGATAAGACATATTTGTGTTATTGCCAAAGAATTAAACCTGACTTTAGAATGCTATTGGCTATGATAGTCACAAACGTGATCCGTGGCAACTGTTATAAATGCCAACTGTATTATAGCCGTCCAAAATAAAGTAGCAGTAACTATGTTAAAATTGTTTGGTGCTACGGCAGGCTGAGCTACCTAAGCGGCTATTTTTAAAACTCACCTGCTGCTGGAAATCCCCTGCAGTGAAATAGAACTGGCTGCCAGCTCCCGTATGGAGCTCTGATGCCGGCAGCTGTAATCACTTAACCTGGCCGGCGGTCTCCCATTTGGGCCGTCTGCTGCCATGCAGACTATAACGGCAACAGTCGCAATGAAGCCCTACAATTTCAGCCGCCTGCTCCCGTTGGAGAGCTCAAACTGCGGCGCAGATTATTCCCAAAGTAAACATACACTATATCTTGCTGCAGCATAGTTGTCGGCGCTGCGGCAGCTGAGCTTACCTGCGGCTATTTTTAACTCACCTCCTGCCGCAATTATGAATCCTAGCTCCTTACGGAGCCCCACGCTCCTATGGAGCCACACACCATTTCGGCTATCTGCTCCCGTTCAGAGCTCGAGCGGCAGCCTCCGCAATCCCAGCATCTATGGAGCCCCACAGCGGCCTGCAAAATAGTAAGATTAAACGAGAACTTACCAGTTTGAAGTTTGATCTTTATTTTATTAGGAGTTACGATGAGCGATTACGTGAAGAAGGCCGTCAAGGCGCATGAGTGTCAATCTTCAAAGCAGCGGCGTGAAATTACAGATAACAGTTGTTAAACTAAAATAGTAAGATTAGAGCTGACTAGAACTTTGAGAAAGATCTTTATGTTACGAGGGTTGGGAGCGGAGGGCACGTAATCGTTGTTTAATCTTACTATTTTACTTTGGAGTCACGTGAGTGACTACGTGAAGACTTTGAAGCTCTGTGATTTCATGCCGTGAAAAACGAGTCCATGCGTCACACACTACATTAGTTGACCAGGATGAGTGAGAAATAATTAATGCATTCAAACATGACATAGATAAAAATGCCGATGCTTTAATAAACAAAGAAAAACAATAGTGGCCCCTCTCACCCAGGGGAAAACTGTAAAACAGAACCTAAAACAGAATTAGCAAAAGTCCCCGGTCTGGCAATAGGTTTGTTGTAAAACCTCTGGTACGTCAGTTCATTAGACCATCCCGCAGCCACTAGAATGTGGTCGAGAGGGACGTCCATATCCCTTGCTGCTGACGTAGATGCAGCCCTGGTGGAATGAGGTTTAAAAGTGTCAGTGTCCACTCCTGCACATGCCAGCACCTGTTTTATCCATCTTGAAATGGTCTGCACCATAACCTTCCTATGAGGTTTGGTGTAGCTGATGAATAAGGATAATTCTGAGCCTCTAAGGCTCTTAGTGATGTTAATGTATTGTAATATGTGAGATACCACACACAACATAAAACTTAATTTGAGCCCCGACATCCCTGGTCTGCTCTGCTTTAATAGATCATGAACAAAAAAGGTGATGTTGTCAACAGATGTAACCATGCTGTCCAGTCTAAGTTTATTTAATGTCTGGACCCGTTGCACTGAGACCAGCGCCATGAGCATGACTACCTTAAGTGTGAGATTAGAGAGAGACAGGGATGAAGCTGGTGCCCACTGACGGAGCAGCGTGAGGACCACGCTCACATCCCATATCTGTGAATATCTGGGCCTAGGGGGAGTAGAGTTAAAAATGCCCTTCATAAATCTAGTTATTAAGGGGTGAGATCCGACAGTGTGGTTCCTTGACCCCAGCCATAAGTAAGATGACAAAGCGCTCCTAGCACTATTTATGGCACTATAACTGAGTTTCTGATCATAGAAAAGTGTAGAAAGGTACTCCAAAACATCCGTAATGAAATCCGTGTTATATGAAATATTCAATAGGGAGCAGTACATCTCCCATTTCCTTATATGACAGATGTACTGTTTCTGGGTTATCTTCCTCCAGGCCGCAGTGATCACATCTACCGTACGATCTGAAAGTCCGAGCCCCAGGAACGGTCTCCTCAGAATCTGCAAACCAATAAATTTATTCGGTCATGAAGAGGATGGCTTTCCCCTGTCACAGGATGTACCAGCAGCTTTCTGCTTTTGGGAACAACCATAAAAGGCTGTGTAATCATAGCTAGGACGAGTGGGAACCAATGTTGAGTAGGCCAGTCTGGTACTACCAATATGCCAGAGGCGGAGTCTTGCTTGATCTTGGCCAAGCATCGACTGATGAGGCAAAATGGGAGAAACACATACAAGAACTTTCCACCCCAGCGTAGCGAGAATGCATCTACTGCTACTGCCCCTGGGTCTGGTTCCCATGAAACATAATTTGGTAACTGATGATTTAGTCTGGATGCAAACAGATCAATGTCCGGTACACCATACTGAACGACAATGTCGTTAAACACGTCATGATTCAACATCCACTCTTTGTTGTCATTGAATTCTCATGACCTGTTGTCCACCACCATATTATATCTACCTGGTAAGGAGACAGCTGAAACCCAGATGTTTCTTGCAATACACCAGTGCCAAATGAGGTTAGACAATTTATCACAGAATACAGACTTATTTCCACCCACGTGATTAATGTATGCCACTGCTGTAGTGTTGTCAACCTGAAGTTGAACATGCACATGATGCATATTGCTACAATAAGCCTTTAACCCATAGAGTGCTCCCAACAACTCTAAGTAGTTAATACCATGGGACTGAAGTATCGATGATTCCTGCAGATTCCATCTGCCACCGCAGCTTGAGACAGTGTTGGTAGCACCCTAACCTAGAGCACTGGCATCAGTTTGCAGGATAACTGATGGTGTATCAACTAAAATAGTACTAGAGCAATACCGAATATTGGTCACCCACCATTGTAACGCAGCAATGGCTTCAGCTGTCAACTGCATGGGTCTATCGAAGCGACCTCTATGACATTTGAGTGCCTGCTCCTTAGCACGTTGTAAGTTTTGATAGTGCAAAGGCCCGAACTGAGCAGCTGGGAAAGCAGCCACTAACTTGCCAATTATACTAGCCACGTGTCTAACAGAAGGTTTGTTCTTAACAATGAGGGTACTGCAGGCTTCAATTAACTCTAATTGCTTGCCGGAAGGCTGAGTCACTGACATGTGAATTGAGTTAATGGTGAATCCCAAATAATGAATTACTCTCGATGGTACTAATTTTGACTTAACTGGATGGATTAGGAACCCCAGTCTCTCAAACATGAGTTTGGTCGCTGACACAGATAATTCAGCTAATTCCATAGTCTTCCCAATGATTAAGATGTCATCCAAGTATGCCATGACTCTATGATTCTGTGCCCCGAGTAGCCCCAGGACTGGTTTTAGCAATTTAGTAAATAGTCTGGGGGCTGAGGTTAACCCATTAGGCAATGTTTAAACTGCCACAACTGCCCCATCCAGCTAAACTTCAAATATCTCCTGTGGTCTACATGAATGGCCACCGAATAGTAAGCATCTTTGAGGTCGATGCATGCCACGTAACACCCCTTGGAAACCAGTTGTTTGGCAGTAACAACGTTTTCCATTTTGAAGTGTTTATACTGCACAAATGAGTTAAGCTCAGACAAATCCAGGATGATTCGGCATCCTCCATTCTTCTTTTGTCTAGTAAATGTATTGGACACAAATTGGTGAGACTCATGATTCGACTTCTCAATTACCCCTTTCTTGAGTAAAGATTCTATTTTTAATCTTGTGTATGCGCACAATCCTGTTGTGAAGGAACAAAAGTGCGGCTCGGTGTATGCTGTGTGGGTGGAGGCGAATTGAAAAGGAACTCAATTTGGAAACCTTGTATACTGCGCAGTATAAAGGTGTCAGATGTTATCCAATGCCATTCATGTAAGAAAAATTGTAATCTCTCCCCAACTTGTAACTGATCCATCGAAACAGTTTTACGCAAACAACCAGACTCACTTACCTCAGTGGTTATCGGCGGTATGGTGTTTGCTTCTGCCCCCGAGGTCTGTGGGGTAGGGCTGTTGGCGGATGCCATCCGCGCAACTTGAACATGGCCCGGCCTGGGCCATGCCCTAAAAAAAGCCTCTGTGCCTGCTGAACGTGATGCCCACCATATCCGGCGAACCGTCTGGTGTTGAGAGGACGATAGGGGTACTGCCGCCGGAAGGATGGAGACTTGGAAGGTGTTGGGACCTTGATAAGGCTGACAGTTTTAGCCTCATCATCCAGCTCCCTGAGCTGCTTAGGCAGATCTTCCCCGAACAGTAGGTTTGGTGGTTGGATGTTCCCAGCCTTGCACAATGCTGCAAACTTTGGGTTCAGAGCAGGACGGATGGCATTCTTACGGAGGTAATTAATTTCAAAATGTGCATTGCACATTAATGCCATGGCGTCCTGCTGAACATCAGAGAGGGCCCCCCATCGACGGACCTGGCAAAGGCCGTGATGCCTGAGGTAAGTATAGATAGAATGATTCACTGCAGGGACATTTAATGAGGCACAGTTTACTGGGGTAGAGGTTTCCTCCATGGCCTGATCTAGGAGCTGGTGAGAGGCCAGATAATTAATGCTACTAGTTAACTCATCTCCCAGTGGTTCCCCTGATTGGGAAGATATGGCAAATTTGGATGCCATGGGGGATACTCCCAAAGCTTGCCCCTCATGCCCTGAAGCATGCTCCAAAGCAGTGCCTCCGATATCTGATTCAGTGTAAAACTGGCCTCTTGCACTCCCCTCCTCAGAGAGGGAGACATCAAGCAGCCCTGAGACAGGTGCCGCTGCCGCGGGTTCTCCATAATACCCGGGCTCAGATAGCTCCCTTCTTTGGAGCATATCGCTTTGGAGCAACCTCTCCATTAGGTGCTCCATGTGGGTCAGTCTCCCAAAAACACTGCCCATAGAAGGAGGAGAATCCTCCTGGCCCGACTCATCCGAGTCCAGGGCCCTGACAGACTTCCTGGTGGCTTTTCTCCCCTGCAGGGTAGCCAAGGTGCTTACTGTCGGCACCAAGTCTGTAGCCGCTGGCTCCTTTGCTAGCGGCCCTGAAGGCGAAATCGGTGGCCGCCCGCTACCCGCAGGCCCGCGGTCTTCAGAAGCCGGCTTCGCTGCAGCCCGCCTCCTTACCTTCGACATAGTCTCCGCAAAGTTTTTAGTATTCTGTTGAACAAACAGTAAACGAACCCGGAGCAATGACCTCAGATAAAATATAAACACTTACCTGAGCGTTTTAAACTTACCGCTGGAAGGAGCGACGCGCCCACCAGTCAGTCATTGTGCAATGCGTCAGATGTAATGACGCGCATGCGCCTTGACGGCCTTCTTCACGTAATCACTCACGTGACTCCGAAGTAAAATTCGGTCCCTTGCTCCCGTGCGGAGCTCGAGCTGCAGTCGCCACAAACCTAGCTCCTATGGAGCCTCACGCCGGTCTCCAAAGTCGACCACCTGCTCGCGTGCGGAGCTCGAACGGCCCCGCAAAATTATACTCTAGCTCCTTATGGAGCTTTCACGGCGGCCCAAACCCCAGCCGCTTCCATAGCTACTTCGGGCCTGCTATCGGAGCGGCCCGCTGCAAATAAAATTGACTTACTGCTAGAGCAGTTCGAACTGCTCCCGCACGTCGCGCCATGCATTAGACGTATTGAGGCACATGCGGGCTGGCGGGCTTCTTCACGTAGTCACTCACGTGACTTCGAAATAAAATGGACGTGCGAGGGCTATTGTAAACCATAAGATTATTGTTGGAATCCTTCTTCAGTCTAATTCTAAAGGAGGGTCCTGGCAGGAAAATTCATCTGTCGATTCCTTTCACAGGTGCTGATTGACTCCCTCCAGCCTTTTGCTCTTTGCTCTTTGCTCAGGATTCCAGCGTATGCAGTTTCCAGTGTCTCCATAAGGTTATGTGATGATGTATGATTCAGGTGCTCGTGGTCCACAAGGTCACTTGGTTGCTTAGTTTCAGGCTGCCAGAGTGGATTTGAGTCCAGTTCATTTAATGTGCTTATGGTCAAGAACAGTTTATCATCATTTGTTCATGTACCGTATAGCAAGGTGTAGGTTGCAGCAGCATTAGTGGCACGTATAAAGCGCACAAAAACATACATTTTACATGACAGTAAAAAGAAAAGACTAAAACCCGCGAAGGTTTAGGAATTTCGGCATGTCCACGACAACTGTGACCAACTTTTACGGATGCTCCTCAGAAAGCATTTTATGGGGATGTGTCATCATATGGTTTGGGAAAAGCTTCATCCAAGACCACAATAAATTGTAGGGAATTGTGGACGTAGCCCAGTCTATCACACAAACCAGCATCACTTCCATTGACTACATCTACACCTCGCTGTCTTGGCAATGCCACCAGCACAATCAAGGATGAGTCTCACCCCGGTCACTCCTCCTCCCCTCTCCCATCAGGCAAGAGGTACAGAAGTGTGTAAACACATACCTCCACATTCAGGGACAGCTTCTTCCCAGCTGTCATCAGGTAACTGAACCATCCTACCAATAACTAGAGAGTGGTCCGGAGCTAACACCCACCTCATTGGAGACCCTCTCACTTTCTTTAGTCGGACTTTATCGGAATTCATCTTGCACTATACTTCATTCCCTTTATTCTGTATCTGTAGACTGTGGACGGCTCGATTATAATCATATATAGTCCTTCTGCTGGTAGACACAAAACCCTTGGGTTTCGACCCGAAACATCACCCATTCCTTCTCTCCAAGACCGTGGGCCGAGGTGCTTTTTCGTTTCCTTTTGTGACACAAATCACGTATCTACCTGTATTTATAACATATTGTGTAAAAATATTATAGAAATCATACCTGAAACTCCTCAAATCCAAAATCTGTACATATTTTTTAAATATTAGAAAAACCTCACATTTTCCCAGTTGTCCACTCAATGCACGTTTGACATTGATTCCGACGCCAATTGACCAATCACACGCTTTGTTTCATGCTAGCCAGGCAGCGAGCACACTGGGATCATGACTGCCTGCTAGTTACATCAAAACAATAGCAAGGTTTTGAAGCAATAAAGGTAATGCTAACCTTGCTGATAATTTTGTTTTACAATTGATTTATCGTTGTAAAGTTATGATGTGAACTATTAATTAAAAATGATAAATAAAAATGTAGAAGGTAGACAAAAATGCTGAAGAAACTCAGCAGGTGTGGCAGCATCTATGGAGCGTGGGAATAGGTGACGTTTCGGGTCGAGACGCTTCTTCAGACTGATGTACGATTTCCTGAACACATTTGACGTTGTACCCTGTCTAAGTCTTCGGAGGCTCATCAGTCTGAAGGAGGGTCGAGACAATGTTTCTACGGTTTTAAATAGGTTAGGACAAGGAATGGGCGGACCCGCGACTTACATTTCATAATTGTAGTAAAACCAACTTTCATCGTATTATACAGTAACTTGTTAAAGTCGATTGGAGTTGTATGTTTGTGGGTAAAGGGAATTTCGGAAATTAGGATTGCCTTTAGAAGATTGATAGGAGAGTATAACGTATGCATGTGGCTGTTAGAGTGGAGGGTAAGGCATCTGGCAATAAGAAAACACTGGAGGCCTCGAGGCATTGAAGCTTTGGTTATGGAAATATGAGGTATGAGTCGGGTATAGACAGCTGGGATCAGGTGATCCCCCGGAGGAGTTTACAGGGCTGAGGAGCATACTTACAAACGCAATCAGGAGAACAGAAAAGCAGCAGGCGGAAGCTCTGGCTAAGATAACGGAATCAGAGGATATGGGGAGAAGGCAGGAATGGGGTACTGACTTCCGGATGATCAGCCATGATCACATTGAATGGCGGTGTTGGCTCAAAGGGCCGAATGGCCTACTCCTGCACCTATTGTCTATTGTCTATTGTCTATTGTCTATTGTTTATTGTCTATTGGCAGGTAGAATTGAGAAGAATCAAAAGATATGTTATGGACATTAGGACAAACAGGATAACTGCAAAGGATAGGGCCGCTCAGAATCATATTCTACATGGAGTTCAGCAAGGCCTCTATTCAGATTCCGCACAGTAGACGCTCAGGAATGTTCCAGGATCCTTGGGATCCAGGAAGAGCGAGCCAATTGAACTCAAATCCGGTTTCATGGAAAAAAACAAAGGTTGATGTGGAAGTTTATTTTTCGGATTGGGGGCATGTGACGATAGCTCTACCTTGGGGATTGGTGCTTGACCGATTGCTGATGGTGGTTTACATCAATAATTTGGATGGGAATGCACATGTTATGATTGGTAAATTTGCAGATGGCACTAATCTAGGTGGAATCATAGATTCATGGTTATCCAAAGTTACAGCAGGCTCTTGATCAGCTGGGCAAGTGGGCTGAAGATTGGCTAACAGAGATTAATGCAGATAAATTCATCATCAATCAGAACATAATTTATAAGAACAGGGAGATCGCCGTACTAATTTATATTGTTTCTGGAATATGATGGATAGTCTGGTTCCAATGCAATAGGAAGAACCTGACTGCACCGAATCAAGTACAGAAGATGTAAATGGGATGTTACCCAGGATGAACTGTTCAGTTATAAGTAAATAAATTATAAGATGTATTTTATCTTCTTTGGAACTTCGCGCGATGCCGAAACATGCTGAATATGTACACACTGATAAGAGGCCTAGCAAGGATAGATATTGAGTAAGGTACACAAAAATGCTGGAGAAACTCTGCGGGTGCAGCAGCATCTATGCAGCGGGGGAAATAGGCAACGTTTCGAGCCAACACCCTCTTCAGACATATTGAGTAAGGTGTCCTCATATCAGAGGCGTCCCGGACCACAGAGCACCGGCCTAAAAGACGGAGATTTAGTTTGGACCTCGAGAAACTTTTCACATGGAGAAGTGGTTTTGATCTGCAAGGAACCCCTTGAGCAAAAGGTGGGAGTAGGTACTCTCCGAAGAGGTAAGAACCATCTGGAGAACCACGTGGTGATATGACCGAGTCGGCTACTGATCAAGTGATGTTCAATATCTTTGGCTCCAAAAGGTGAAAAGGACGTTCTCTTCTGAAAATATGAAGATAGCATCTGTGATCAGATGGAAGCTTCATTCAGACAGGAGCGAAACTGTCAGCAATCGCAGTGGAGTCAGAAGACCGTGAATATTGCCTTTATAATGCAGACAAAGATCAAAATTAAAACAGACAAGAGATCGCAACGATACAAGTTCAGCGGACAGTTATTTCAGGAGCCTGCGACTTCCAGTGGAAGGGTTTGTTTGTATTCGGGAAATTTACAGGTCGTTAATATGTCTACAAATTCCAATTGACATCTCGATAATAAGCTCTCTATCCGTGCATTTACAAGTCTTTCAAATGTCGTTCAATGTGGATTCGTGATATTACAGAGAAATATCTACAGGAGAAAAGAGGACAAACTGCTGGAGACCATATGCCACACCCACTGCAGAAATCATGCTGAAATTCTAAATACCACCAATACGGCGGAAAGCATTGATTAAACACATAACTCGTGTTAAAAAAATACACTTTTTGTGCGGGCATGTTGCTCAACCCAGGAGTAAAATGCATTGCAGAATTACCCAATGGGTAAAAATAGATTACCGTGTTTGTTCAGTGGGTTGTGGCTAATGCGAGTTCAAGAGTCTATCCCACTATTTAACAGTGTCATCTATAAGAGCAGTTTAAACCAATCGTCAGTACATGGTTCATTTGGAATCTTGTGTACAGATAATCGCAGCTTCACAAACAAAATGACATATCCAGCAATATACAACATAGCGAGCATTTACTATCCTCTACTTGCAGTGGTTGGTATTCCCGGTAAGGCTCTCAATCTGGTTACTTTGTGTGTGCTTCGTCTTTCTATTGTTGTACTTCGATCTGTCCACTGACTCGATCACTAATCAAGAAGTGTCATTGCAGTTGATATTAATGCCGACTTAGTTGACATCGTGAAATCTCCGTGAAATCGCACACGATGTATTTTCTGAGCTCTGTGTGTGTGTGTGTGTGTATACACACACTGAACTTTTTCTCATTTATTATATTGTTTACAGTGTACTCTGTTTACAAATTCTGTTGTGCTGCTGTAAGTAAGAATTTAATTGTTCAATCTCAGACATATGACAAAAAAACATTCTTAACTCTTGATTCTCTTGAAAACGTTGTGCTAGCATACAAAACATTTTACGTGGAAAACAGATCAATTCCCTTCCACATTTGTAGCTCCTTCAACCTGCTGTCTCGGTCATTTTGGAGACCAGGATATCGCGACAGTAACAGACAATGGATTCCTCCCGATCCACACGTACAAATGCCTTCGTGGGACTGGAGGCGTGGAGTGTCAGCTGACTTGACATTGTGCTTCCTATCCAACTCAATGTAGACGGTACACCCAGCCATGAACAACGTCCCGGTATTACCGGATATATTGGACCAATTTTGCTCCTATGAGTTCTTCACCGGGGACTCGGTTTGTTTACGTGAAGCGATGCATAAGATGGTTCGACTAAACTGGAACCCCATTGCTGACTTGCAGGGACACAAAAATGGGCAAAGTGGCCAATCTTTATTGCTGCTCACTTAGATCCACACCTTCCAATCATCAAAGAAACCTTATCAGATTATCAATGAAAGACGAAGGAGTGCAGATTCCATCGTTGGACGGCAACTTTTTAAAGAGGAACAGAGTTAAGGTTCAAAGTCAAAAGCTCTGAATCCGCACGAGACAGGAGGGAGAGAATGGCAATTGCCGTTCGGATGGGAAGGGAGTAGACAGAACAACGGGTTTCCATCCATGAGGGGAATACCAACATGGCCGTAAACATAGTTAATTAATGACTACCTCAATATGATGACTTGAACAGGGAGAGATGTGACATTAGTTGATAACATTTGCGGAAGAAGATAATTCTAGTGTGAGACACGGGCATATTTAAGAATAAGGAGTAAGCCATTTAGAACGGAGGCGAGGAAACACTTTTTCTCATAGAGAGTGGTGAGTCTGTGGAATTCTCTGCCTCAGAGGGCGGTGGAGGCAGGTTCTCTGGATGCTTTCAAGAGAGACCTAGATAGGACTCTTAAAAGTAACGGAGTTAGGGGATATGGGGAGAAGGCAGGAACGGGGCACTCATTGGGGATGATCAGCCGTGATCACATTGAATGGCGGTGCTGGCTCGAAGGGCCAAATGGCCTACTCCTGCACCTATTGTCTTTTGTCTATTGTCTATTGTCTATTGTCTATAACGGTGATAATTAGGAAATGCGGCGCTGCATCATTTCAGTCCGTTCTACTAAATATGGAGAAAGGACATTCTTCAATGTAGAGAAGCAGTTAGAGAGGTAATTAAGGGAAGTTGGACCAATGCTTCATTAAAAACGCGCTCAGACCGTGAAGGGGAGCCTGAACTTTGTCTTAATGTCGGTTTAAATCTCCATCCTATTGCGTCTCTGGCATTTTCGTGCTCTATATATGCATAGCTCTATGGATCTATGATCTGCCTTTTGTAACTTACATAGGCGGCACGGTGGTGCAGTGGTAACGTTACTGCCTTACAGCGCCACAGACCCGGGTTCGATCCTGTTTACGGGTGCAGTCTGTACAGAGTTTGTACTTCTCCCCTTGACCTGCAGGGTGTTCTCCGGGTGTTCCGGTTTCGTCCAACGTTCTAAAGACATACAGGTTTGTCGGTTAATTTGCTTGGTATAAATTAAAATTGTCCCTAGTATGTAGTGTAAGGTTAGTGTGCGGATATCGCTGGTCGGTACGGACTCAGTAGGCCGAAGGGCCTCTTTCCGCGCCCTATCTGTATCCCTAAAACATTCATTGTTTTATCTGCTTTCACTGTCGGTCAATATTATTCCAGCCACACTTGGCGTTGCTTATTCGCGCCATCAGGGTTGGCCATTTTGTTCCATCCACCTCAAAGCACCTACCCGCCACGGACATGAACTTAATTCTTAGTGTTTCACTTTTCCACAGGTGTCGTCTGTCGCTTTAAGTTTTTCCAATCTCTTATCTTTTTATATTGCGGGTATCCTCGGTACATTTGCAAAAACCTACTAACAGCTAAAGGATTGTTAGCCTCCCAGCTGTGCATTACGAAGTATGACTCACACTTGCCGTTTGCCTCCACAAGTGATATGCAGGCGAGCTGATAACGTAGGCAGCGTTTTCAGATAGAGGCGTCTGGAAGGGTGCTCAGGAACGTCCCTGCCTTGCAAAACATTTGACGCTGATTAGTTTGAATGTTTATGAAATTATCTCTTTGTCTTCCGTTTTACTTACAGTTAATTTAACGGCGATTGTGATTCTATCGCGAGGAAAGTGTGGACTCTCCAAATGTATCACTCGCTACCTGGTGGGAATGGCAGCAGCTGATTTCACGGTGGTTGTCATTGCTATCGTAGTGGAGCAGCTTAATAACCTTTACCAGTACGCTGATTTCCTGCACATAACACCGGTATGTGCCCTTACGCTTTTGTTTAAAGTCGCAAGTATGGACTGCTCCGTTTGGTTAACAGTTGCTTTCACTTTCGATCGTTACCTCGCGATTTGCTGTCAAAATCTGTGGAAGAAATATTGTACTGAGAAAACAGCGACAACCGTTTCTCTAATAGTCGTGGCATTGAGCTGCTTGAGATGTATTCCATTTTACTTTCAAGTCGAGCCTTACGTAATAATTAACAACGTCCCTTGGCGTTGCGTTCCTACGCGTGAATACTTTACTTCACCCTGGTGGAAAGTTCACGAGTTGTTCGACAGCATCATAACACCATTATTACCAATCTGTTTTATGCTTCTGTTTAATGCTTTAACAGTTAGACACGTGATAGCGGCAAATAAAATACGCAAGAGACTCCAGAGAAACAGTGCGAATCAAAGAGATTCAGAGGTGGAAAACCGGAAAAAATCAATGATACTGTTGTTCGCTGTTTCGGGGAATTTCATATTACTGTGGATGCCCTATGTAATACATTCTATGAATTGGCAAACTGAGAATTTTGCCTACAAAGATAAACATTTCAGTTCTCCAACATATATTTTACAGCAATGTGCAGATATGTTGCAGTTTTTCAGTATCTGCACCAATACATGTATTTATGGACTGACACAAAGAAAATTCAGGGATGATCTGAAAAATGTAATAAAGTGTCTGTTAACATTGAACGGGCTGTTTTGTAAATAACAAAGTAGCTAAATGCAATTCGTTGTTATTTTCAGATATATATTAGAAGGGCTTTGGTGTTTTCGTAATTATACCCTAACCAAGGCAGGCCGATATCTGACACGCTGTAGGGGCTTAAACAATCGAAGTACTTAAGCAGGTAAACAAATACTGGAGACATAGTTGCTGCATTGATAATCTTGAGATGATGGCTGTACTGGTCCGGGCATAGTCATGAGGAAGGCATGTGTAATGAAAACTGTAATGACCTTAAATACATTGTGATTAAATATGCAACATCGAAATACGAAGCGCTGGACATGTTTCGGGGGCCCTGATCTACGGGTTCCGAACCGAGTTCTTGTTCAGATTATTATGACAATAGTCAAATTCTCATATCTTCTATGGGGTTCAAGGCACCGGAAGATTGCTGTCAACTTCCATTTGTTCGTGCATTAACTCAGACGGACCGTATATTTAGATTTTCCTTGAAGATTAAAGTAGCAACCCGTCCATGCCGAGCCGTCTATGGCGCATCCAAGCTAGTCCAATGAAATCAAATACAATGTATACGTTTACGAGGAATTTACACATACATTTTGTCTGATCTTTTACGTGTGTATATGTATATATTTGTGTATATGTGGTCGACTTTACATCTTCGCAAAACACTACGCCGTAACGATTACATTTTTCATATTCCGATTGACATTTCCCCCCTCGAGGCCGAGATCACCTTCACTGAAAAGTAAGTAAGAAGTTTTAAAACATCAAAAGACTTTGAATTTAAAGCGACCAACTTTCGCGGATGACGTCACAATGGCTTGGCTCGCAGTGCTCGTCTTCACTGAAGATTTCATCCTATATTTCACGTTATTCACAATTAAAGCTTTAAAAATGTCAACTTTCACAATATTTCTACACATTCTAATTCACATTTCCCCCCTCTAGGTAAAGATCGCGTTCACGTAACATTTGTGCTTTATTTCTCGACTTATTACTGATTATAGTTTTAAAAAAGCTAAACACTTTGAATTTCAAAACTATCAGCTTCAACCGATGACGTCACAATGGCTTCGCTAGCAATTGTGCAATTGGAAGTGCAATTGGAATTATTTTAAAGCCCACTGCTCAGGGAGGCAGGGGTGTACTGGAATCTTACTTTCGGGAACGGCTTGTGTCCGAGGACCACGTCTCCCATGGGGGCTATGGGTAGAGAACGGGTGCATTGGGGAGCAGACCCAACGGGTCTGCACTTGGTCTAGTATACATTAACAGTCTGAATTTGTGCATATTTGTGTGTATATGTGTGTGTATATGTGGTTGTCTTTACATCTTTGCAAAAACACTACGCGATAACGGTTACATTTTTACATATTCCGATGGACATTTTCCCCCTGGAGGCTGAAATAACCTTCACTGAACATTTTATGCTTTACTTATTGACTTATTCTGGATTAATTACTGATTAAAAGTCTAAAAAAGTCAAAAGTATTTCAAATTAAAACGACCAGCTTCAACCAATGACGTCACAAAGGCTCGGCTAGCAGTGACGAGCCTCACTGAAGATTTCATCCTATATTTGACAGGTTATTCACGATTAAAGCTATTAAAAATGCCAACTTTCACAAGGTTTTTACATATTCTGATTCACATATTCCCCCTCTAGGCAGCGACCACATTCACTGAACATTTTATGCATTATTTCTCGACTGATTACTGATTAAAGTTAACAAAAATCCAAATACCTTGAATTTAATCTGACCAACTACAACTGATGACGTCACAATGGCTCGACTAGCGGGGGGCGGGGTGCGAAATGTTATTGTAACACGCAATTGGATTTTTTTAAAGAGCACAGCTGAGGGAGGCCGGGGAGTGCTGGAATCAGACGTTCAGGAACGGCTTGGGTTGGAAGAACACGCCTCCCATGGGAGCTACGCGTAGGGAACGTGTGCTTTGGGGGAGCAGACCCAATGGGTCAGCATTTGGTCTAGTATACTATTAAAAGTCCCGTGTAGTTTGTCTGTCTGTCTGTGAGATCAAGGAACTATGCCTAAACGGTACACAATAGCCTGAATTTTTCCAGAATCTTTTTACTCAGCTTGTTCCCGTGGTCGTTAGTATCAAATTTCTTCACATTTCATGTTATATTTCAAAAGTTATTGATATTTAAAGTTTTTTAAAAGCCAACTTTGAAATAATTGCCTTTGAGAGTGAGACTCTTCCAGCAGCTTCCAGTGATGATGTCACAATGTCATCTCACAGTCGTCCAATCACAATGGGATCTCTGCTGCCAATACACAAGCTTTGAGAGTGTTTTTACATTGTTGTAAGGAGATGGACGTAGTGGGGGAGATTTAAAAGTTTTAAAGTGACATTTAAAAGTTGGATTTCTTCAAATCTGCACTGGCAGTTAGGCAGTTGTGGCCTCTCAATGCCTTACCAGCTACAATGTTTCTATCCCAGAACACCGAGTCCTTCACAGCAAATGTCCTCCAGGAAAGGAATCTGCCAGCCTAACCCAGCACAGCAAAATTTAATGATTAGGTTTGGATAACAAAAGATGGCAGTGGATGTCAGTAGCACCTATATCACATTAAATCTTAGTGCAATTGCATTTTTTAAAGTTTTAAATGACCTGCACCGTTGGGGGCTATGGGTGAATGGTGCAACATTGCAGTTGGGGGAACGGGTTGCATTGGGGGAACGGGTGAGGGGTGGAATCGTACATTGGGGAACCGGTTGCATTGGGGAACAGGCCTCCCGTGTGACAGGGACCCCAGCGGCCTGCCATTCACTTGCAACTCTTCACACTTATCTGAATTAAACCCATTTGCCATTCCTCGTCCACTTGCCCCGCTGATCAAAGTCCTGCTATATTTCTTGATAACCATCTTTACTGTCTACTACCTATTTTACTTCATTGTCAAACTAACTGCAAATTAACGTCCATACAGACCTCCGGTGTGCCGCGCGGAGAATCCCGGAAAGCCGCGGCCAAACCCACCAGCCGGTTATGGTCGCTCGCCGAGGAACCGGAAGGCACGACTCGAGGAAAGAGTCGGACGGACGGCCGGTAAGGTGACCGGCTGCGGGAGGGTGTGCATTGGTGGAGTCGGCCCTGGAGGCCTGGGTCGCAGCTGGACGGGCGCGATCCAAGAGGCCGAGCACATGCCCCATCACCTGTTTCTCATATATATGATCACTGTTCTCTCTGAGTGCCCCTGGTCTTTCTCTCGTTACCCTTTACCGTTAAGATACATAAAATGTCATTAATCATCCTCTAGAGCTATCTCATTAACTGTGCTGCTTAGTAGCATAGTTCAGAAAATTAGGTTGGTACTGGATCCCAAGAAAGGGAGTTTGTGGAGTGCCTCCGAAATAGATTCTTAGAGCAGCTTGCACTGGAGCCGACCAATGAGAAGGCAATTCTGGATTTAGTGTTGTGCAATGAACCGGATTTGATAAGGGATCTCAAAGTAAAGTGCCATTTGGAGGTAGTAACCATAATATGATAAGTTTTAATCTACAATTTGAGAGGGAGAAGGGAAAATCGGAAGTGTCAGTATTACAGTTGTGCAAAGGGGACTATGGAGGCATGAGGGAGGAGCTGGCCAAAGTTGACTGGAAAGATACACAAGCAGGGACGACAGTGGAACAACATTGCCAGTCATTTCTGGGAATAATACAGAAGGTGCAGGATCAATTATTTCCAAAGAGGAAGAAAGATTCTTCGGGGAGCGTGTCTGACAAGGGAAGTCAAGGACAGTATAAAAATAAAAGAGAAGAAGCATAGCATAGCAAAGATGAGCGGGAAGCCAGAGGATTGGGAAACCTTTAAAGGGCAACCGAAGATAACACAAAAGGCAATACGGGGAGAAAAGATGAAGTACGAAGGTAAGCTAGCCAAGAATATAAAGGAGGATAGTGAAATCTCTTTAGGTATGTGAAGAGGAAAAAAATAGTTAAAACAAATGTGGGTCCCTTGAAGACAGAAACAGGTGAATTTATTATGGGGAACAAGGAATTGGCAGACGATTTGAACAGGACTGAAGGTTGTTAAATCCCAAGGGCCCGATGGTCTGCATCCCAGCGTACTTAAGGAAATGGCTCTAGAAATCTTGAATGCATTGGTGATCATTTTCCAATGTGATGTAGATTCAGGATCAGTTCCTGTGGATTGGAGGGTAGCTAATGTTATCCCACTATTTAAGAAAGGATGGAGAGAGAAAACAGGGAATTATAGACCAGTTAGCCTCACATGCTAACTGGTCTATAATGATGGTCTGGTGGAGAAAATGCTGGTCAATTATAAAAGTTGAAATAGTGGCACATTTGGTTCGCTGTAACCGGATCGGTTCGAGACAGCATGGATTTGCGAAGGGGAAATCATGCTTGACTCTTCTTCTGGAATTTTTTGAGGGTGTAACTAGGAAAATGAACAAGGGTGAGCCAGTGGATGTAGTGTTCCTAGACTTTCAGAAAGGCTTTGATAAGGCCCCACATAGGGGATTAGTGGGCAAAATTAGAGCACATGGTTTTCGGGTAGGGTACTGACATGGCTCTGTACCCGACCCCGGACAGGAAACAAAGAGTAGGGATTAACGGGTCCCTTTCAGAATGGCAGGCAGTGACTAGTGGGGTACTGCAAGGCTCGGTGCTGGGACCGCAGCTATTTACAATATATATGAATGATTTATATGAAGGGATTACAAGTAACATTAGCAAACTTGCAGATGACACAAAGTTGGGTGGCAGTGTGAATTGTGAGAAGGATGCTATGAGGATGCAGGGTGACTTGGACAGGTTGGGTGAGTGGGCAGATGCATGGCAGACGCTGTTTAATGTGAATAAATGTGAGGTTATCCACATTGGGGCAAAAACAGGAAGGCAGATTATTATCTGAATGGTGTCAATTTGGGAAAAGGGGAAGTACAAAGAGATATGGCGGTCCTTGTTCATCAGTCACTGAAAGTAGGCATGCAGGTACAGCAGGCACTGAGAAAGCTAATGACATGTTGGCCTTCATAACAAGAGGAGTTGTGTATAGGAACAAAGAGGTCTTATACAGTTGTACAGAGCCATAGTGAGTCCTCATCTGGATTATTGTGTACAGTTTTCGTCTCCAAATTTGTGGAAGGATATTCTTGCAATTGAGGGAGTGCAGCGTAGCTTCACGATGTTAATCCCGGGATGGTGGGACTGTCATATGTTGAAAGAATGGAGCGACTGGGCTTGTATACACTGACATTTAGAAGGATGAGAGGGTCTCTTATTGAAACAGATTATTAAGGGATTGGACATCAAGTCTACTCCATCATTCAATCATGGTTGATCTCTCTTTCCTTCTCAACTCCATTCTCCCGCATTCTCCCCATAATCCCTGACACCCTTACTAATCATACACGTCTGCTAATCTAGTATTCTGCATTCTCAGTGCTGCATCACTTACGTTGGAGAAACTCACCGGGTACGGCAGCATATATGGAGCGAGGGAAATAGGCAACGTTTCGAGCGGAAACCCTTCTGCAGACTGATGTAGGGGTGGGGGGGGGGGGGGGGGGGGAGAAGAAGAAAGGAAGAGGAGGAGCCAGACGGCTGAGGGAGAGCTGGGAAGGGGAGGAGTCCGCAAGGGCTTCGGCCCGAAACGTTGCCTATTTCCTTCGTTCCATAGATGCTGCCGCACCCGCTGAGTTTCTCCAGCACTTTTGTCTACCTTCGATTTTCCAGCATCTGCAGTTCCTTCTTAAACACTTACGTTGGAAATCCAGCACCGATCTAGAAACAACACTATATGTTTTATTTTTCAATTTACAGTCAGCGGGGCTCACTATTCCGTTCTCCGAGGCCCTATTGAAATATCTTATTCTCTCTTTCTGAATATCTCGCGATTGGCCGTTATTTTCATTACGTTCCCTTGTCCCGTTTTCATTTCCCTTGTATTTCCTGGTCCGCTGAGCAACTGCCATGAGGTCATTCAGAATTCAAGACATTTGTGCAACACGTTACACAAACAAAGCAGTTCATTGATCGGTCGAACATTTTGAAGACACTAGGTTTGTTTCACTCATTGCCCTCCTTGGTATTTTCTGTTACTCAAACCAAATTTCGCTCTTTCTGTCAAATCGGATGAAGGGTCTCCGCCCCGAAACTAAGTTGGTGTCTGTTTCTCGTGGATGCTACTTGACTGGTCGAATGTTTCCAATTGTTTTGCTTCTGCTCCTTTATTATCTGTTATTTTTGGACGTGAGGACATCAACATCAACGGACATCAAAGGTGAAGCGACCATACTTTCATTTTCACACAAAACTGGAGAAAAGTTTGCTTCTCTGAGTGTCGGAACATACTAATTACTACTTGTGTTGGCGCACACCTTATGAAGGCATTATTCTTAATTGTCCCCTGCCAATTAACTTTATAACATGTCACATCTCCGATGTCTGACGAAAGACAACGTGTGGTGCACTGATGAAAGGTCGAGCAGAGTGAACATCGATATCCTGGAGTTCAAGAGGGTGAGAT
>CM075982.1:33241239-33262016 GCA_038087875.1 Malacoraja senta
CCAAGAGGAGGGAATTCTGGGTGGTGAGGACTCCTTCCCATAGAAAAAGTCCTGGAGGTGATGGCGACTGAAGAAGAGCTCTATGCAGACCCAAAACTCGTTGAGGTGGGGGCGGAGGGGAACAATGGTGAGGCCTCTGCTGAGGACAGCCCATTCCATATCAGAAAGGGGGAGATCAGGGGGGATGGTGAACATACGGCAAGGGTGGAGTTGGGGTCGGATGAGGGCCGGTGTGTAGATGGAGGGGTCGGTCGGGCTGTCGGCTCGCAGGTGGGTGCTGCGAGGGGTCGGTGGTGCTGTCGGTCCGCCGGTGGGTGCTGCAAGTAGTCGGTCGGGCTGTCGGACGGCCGATGTTGCAGCGAGCGAGTGGGCGGACTGATGGAGCTGCCGCTATGGGGGTGCTGAAGGCGGCCCGGGTGACCTGCACGGCAGTGCTGCTCCCCACCATCATCAATATGATGATCCAGAAAGGAATGCTGGCCGAGGTGGACGTGCTAAGCGGCCACACTTACAGAGCCCGCAGCCAATCCCAAAGCGTCTCCAGCTCCAGCCGTGGGCAGCTCTGGAAGAGGGGCGAGTTACGGTTAGGCATTTTCCACTCAGTGAAAGATGCCTTTGCCTTCCACCAGCCTGGCACTGCCCCGTCCCAATATGGCCGTGACCCCCCACTCTGCACACTGGTAGTGAGCGGGGATCAGTGAACGGGGGAACGCACAGGATCTGCCCTCATCCATAAATTAGGCGGGTTCAGGAGCCGGTGGAAACCGGAACCTCTGCGGCAGTCTCATTCAACATACACACTCACAGTAATATTCATTATATTATTTTTATATAATATAAATATATAAATTACATATAACTCCAGTCATATTCAAGTCAGGCCCCGAGGATTTTTCCCATCGATGAAAAATAAATAAGTTATGAGTGTTTAAAAAACGTTGAGATCCTCTCGCCTGTCAATCGCCGCGATGAAGGTAACGCCCCTTCAGGGGGGGGAGGGGGCAGGACTATAAAACCCCGGATGCCTGGACGTGACTCAGTCACTCTGCAAGATCGTGAGGAAGAGGCCACGACTCTCATTCTGTGAATCAACTGAACTGTGAGTCTTCAATGTACCTGCAATAAATGATTTGTTAGCCCTTAATGACAATGGCATGAGTTGTTTGGCCTGCTGCCCTGCCTGTGCTTGAAACTGCAATGATTTATTAGGCCCGACTGTGTTTGGTTCAAAAGTCCCGCTCAGTTTGTGACTTCCGCTTAGTGGACAGAAGTTTAGGGGTAACATTAGGGGGAACTTCTTTACTCAGAGAGTGGTAGCTGTGTGGAATGAGCTTCCAGTGGAAGTGGTGGATGCAGGTTCGATGTTATCCTTTAAAAATCGATTGGATGGGTATATGGACGGGAGAGGAATGGAGGGTTATGGTCTGAGTGCAGGTAGATGGGACTAGGGGGAAGTAAAAAAAAATGTTTTTAAAGCGTTCGGCACGGACTTGAAGGGCCGAGATGGTCTGTTTCCGTGCTGTTATGGTTATATGGTTATATGGACTGGTCGCGCTGATTGCGTAATTTCCGGTGAGTGCAGAGGTCGAGCTGATTGCATAATTTCCGGTAAGTGCAGAGGTCACGCTGATTGCGGAAGTGCTCCTGACTGCGGAAGCCCCAAAGTGGAGAGGCCGTGCTCAGCCGTGTGAGTATTCAAGAAGGTTTACTGCCATATATATGGTGTGTGAGTGAGTGAGTATGTATGTGTTTGTGAGTGTATGTGTGTGTGTGAGTGTCATTGTGTGTGTGTGAGTGTGGGTGTGTGTGTGTGTGGGGGGGGGGGTGTTTGTGAGTGAATGTGTGTGTGTGTTTGTGAATGTTTGTGTGTGTGTATGAGTATATGTGTGAACGTGCGTGTGTATATGTGTGTGAGTGTATGTGTGTGTGTGAGTGTTTGTGGGAGTGTGTGTGTATGTGTGAGTGTATGTATGTCTGTGTGTGTGTGTGGGGGGGGGGTGTAAGTGTGTGTGTGTGTGTGTGTGTGTGTGTGTGTGTGTGTGTGTGTGTGTGTGTGTGTGTGTGTGTGTGTGTGTGTGTGTGTGTGTGTGTGTGTGTGTGTGTCTGTCTGTCTGTCTGTCTGTCTGTCTGTCTGTCTGTCTGTCTGTCTGTCTGTCTGTCTGTCTGTCTGTCTGTCTGTCTGTCTGTCTGTCTGTCTGTCTGTCTGTCTGTCTGTCTGTCTGTGTGTGTGTGTGTGTGTGTGTGTGTGTGTGTGTGTGTGTGTGTGTGTGTGTGTGTGTGTGTGTGTGTGTGTGTGTGTGTGTGTGTGTGTGTGTGTGTGTGTGTGTGTGTGTCTGGACTGCCAGCACACCCATTGCTGGTGACGCATTGGTGATAATTTTCCAATGTTCAATAGATTCAGGATCAGTTCCTGTGGATTGGAGGATAGCTAATGTTATCCCTCTTTTCAAGAAAGGAGCGAGAGAGAAAACGGGGAATTACAGAACAGTTAGCCTGACTTCGGTGGTGAGAAAGATGCTGGAGTCAATTATTAAAGAGGTAATAATGGGGCATTTGGATAGCGGTAAAAGGATTAGTCCAAGTCAACATGGGTTTATGAAAGGGAAATCTTGCTTGACTAATCTTCTGGAATTTTTTGAGGATGTGACAAGTAAAATGGGTAAACGGATGCCAGTGGATGTAGTGTATCTAGACTTTCAGAAAGCCTTTGATAAGGTCCCGCACGGGAGACTGGTGACTAAAATTAGAGCACATGGTATTGGGGGTAGGGTGTTGACGTGGATAGAAAATTGGTTGGCATACCGGAAGCAAAGATTAGGAGTGAACGGGTCCTTTTCAGAATGGCAGGCAGTGGCGAGTGGAGTGCCGCAAGGTTCGATGTTGGGTCCGCAACTGTTTACCATATATATTAATGATTAGGAAGAGGGAATTAGGAGCAACACTAGCAAGTTTGCGGATGACACAAAGCTGGGTGGCAGTATGAACTGTAAAGTGGATGTTAGGAGGTTGCAGGGTGACCTGCACAGGTTGAGTCAGTGGGCAGATGCGTGGCAGATGCGGTATAATATAGATAAATGTGAGGTTATCCACTTTGGCGGCAGAAACAAGGGGGAAGATTATTATCTAATGGGGTTAGGTTAGGTAAGGGGGAGGTACAGCGAGAGCTGGGTGTCCTTGTACACTGGTCACTGAAAGTTGGCGTGCAGGTACAGCAGGCAGTGAAGAAAGCTAATGGTATGTTGGCCTTCATTGCATGAGGATTTCAGTATAGGAGTAAAGAGCTTCTTCTGCAGTTGTATATGGCTCTGGTGAGACCACATCTGGAGTATTGTGTACTGTTTTGGTCTCCTAATTTGAGAAAGGACATCCTTGTGATTGAGGCAGTGCAGCGTAGGTTCACGAGATTGATCGCTGGGATGGCGGGGCTGTCATATGAGGAAAGATTGAAAAGACTAGGCTTGTATTCACTGAAGTTTAGAAGGATGAGGGGGTATCTTATAGAAACATATAAAATTATAAAAGGACTGGACAAGCTAGATGCAGGAAAAATGTTCCCAATGTTGGGCGAGTCCAGAACCAGGGGCCATAGTCTTAGAATATAGGGGAGGTCATTTAAGACTGAGGTGAGAAAACACTTTTTCACCCAGAGAGGTGTGAATTTATGGAATTCCCTGCCACAGAGGGCAGTGGAGGCCAAATCACTGGATGGATTTAAGAGAGAGTTAGATAGAGCTCTAGGGGCTAGTGGAGCCAAGGGATATGGGGAGAAGGTAGGCACGGGTTATTGATAGGGGACGATCAGCCATGATCACAATGAATGGCGGTGCTGGCTCGAAGGACCGAATGGCCTCCTCCTGCACCTATTTTCTATGTTTCTATGTTTCTATGTTTCACACCAGCCATAAGTGAACTGCCAGCCCACCAGCCGTAAGTCACTGAACTGCCAGCCCACCAGCCATGACTAAATGAACTGCCAGCCCACCAGCCGTGACTCACTGAACTGCGAACCCAAGAATCCATTCAGTCCACCCTCTCACAGAATCTGTCACCTGTTTTCGGCAGAATTTCTGGTAGTTTCTCAGCTGCCAGCCTGCCAGGCCTGAGTGACTGAGCTGCCAGGCCTGAGTGACTGAGCTGCCTGGCCTCAGTGACGGAGCTACCAGACCAATAATGCATTCGGCCCACAATGTCCATACTAGCCCTCTGAAAACCAGTCCCTTCAGCCCACAACACCCATGTTAGCGCTCCAGAACCCCCCCCGACTGCCCAGCAATATTGTAATTGGTGGAGAGGTGGAATATTGCGTTTGGGACCAGCCCTCCCGTGTGAAGCTGGGATCCAACGGGTCCCACAGTCTAGTATATATATATATATAATATATATGGAGTTCAGCAAGGCCTCTATTAAGATTCCACACAGTAGGCTGCTCAGGAATGTTCCAGGATCATTGGGATCCAGGAAGAGTGAGCCAATTGAACTCAAATCCGGTTTCATGGAAGAAAGCAAAGGTTGATGGTGAAGTTTCTTTTACGGATTGGGGGCATGTGACGATAGATCTACCTTGGAGATTGATGCTTGACCGATTGCTGTTGGTGGTTTACATCAATAATTTGGATGGGAATGTACATGTGATGCTTGGTAAATTTGCAGATGATACTAATCTAGGTGGAATCATAGATTCATGGTTATCAAAAGTTACAGCAGGCTCTTGATCAGCTGGGCAAGTGGGCTGAAGATTGACTAACAGAGATTAATGCAAATAAGTCCATTAACAATCAGAATATTATTTATAAGAGCAGGGAGATTGCCATACTAATTTATATTGTTTCTGGAATATTATGTATAGTCTGGTTCCAATGCAATAGGAAGAACCTGGCTGCACCGAATCAAGTACAGAAGATGTAAGTGGGATGTTACCCAGGATGAACTGTTCAGTTATAAGTAAATACATGATAAGATGTATTTTATCTTCTTTGGAACTTCGCGCTCTACAGAAACATGCTCAATAGGCACACAATGATAAGAGGCCTAGCAATATTGAGTAAGGTGTCCCCATATCAAAGGCGTTCCGGACCGCAGTGCACAGGCCGAAAAGACGGAGATTTAGTTTGTACCTCGAGAAACTTTTCACATGGAGAAGTGGTTTTTAAAAAAAAAAATTAGAAGTACGGTAAATTACAGTAATACACAACACTTATATCTTAATACATTCTTTATACCGCTTCATTTTTTTAAGCTTTAAGAGAAAGATAGAAGTAAGAAAAGTAAAGAAAGTGCGCGAGAGTCGTGAGGTGCAAGAGAGTGTTGTGAAAAGAAAGCCCCTTAGAAAAGAAGTTAGAGAAGGAAGTAAAGTAAGAAAGTAGATCCTAGAAAAGAAAGAAAAAGAGAGTAGGAACAATCGCAGAAAGGGAACCACCAACCAAGTCTGTTTTTATTGTTTTACCTCCCATTACCAGGTCCTGATACCATTTCTTTATTTATTTATTTTTTACATTGCTATTGCACCTCATGCTTGTAATAGGTCCAAAAACGTAGACCACGTCTTTTGGAATTGGTCTGCTTTCCCTGCTAAGAGGAATCTCATCTCTTCCAGATGTAATGTTTCCAACATATTTGATGTCCACATTTTTATTGTTGGTGTGGGCGCATTTTTCCAGAATTTAAGTATAAGCCTTTTTCCCATTATTAGTCCGTAATTGAATAAGTTCTTCTGATACACGTTTAATTCAGGGATACCTTCCGATATTCCAAAAATGATCCATTCTGGTTTTGGTACCAGTTTTATTTTAATTAATTTTGAGAAAATATCAAATATTTCATACCAGAATTTTTGGATTTTTGTACAAAAAACAAAAGAATGCGCTATGGTAGCTTCTTGACATAGACATTTATCACAGATTGGTGAAACATTAGGAAAGATTTTATTTAATTTAGTTTTTGAATAATATAATCTATGTAATGTTTTGAATTGGATGAGCGTATGTCGTACGTTGATCGAACATTTATGCACCTGTAGTAAGTGGTTATCCCAGCTCTCTTTTGAAATTTTTATAGCTAATTCTTGTTCCCAGTCTCTTCTAATTCCTTCTGTTGTGGGTATTTCTATGTTTAAAATGATATTATATAAGTACGATATTAGATTAGCTGATTCCGCCTTTGTCTTCATTGCTTCATCTAGTAAGTCGGAAGGCATATTATGATAGTCTTTTGTGTATTTTTTCAGGTAATCACGAATTTGTAGATATTTAAAATATTGATTATTTTTCAGATTATATTTCAGTTGTAGTTGTTGAAATGATAGTAATTTTCCCCATTCATACAGATCTTCGAGCGTTTTGATTCCCATTCTTTCCCATTGTATAAATGATTTGTCTATGGTTGAAGGTTTAAACGATTGGTATTGAGAGAGATAGGTATTGGTATTGGAGAAGTGGTTTTGATCTGGAAGGCACCCTTTAAGCAAATGGTGGGAGTAGGTACTCCCCGAAGACGTAAGAACCATCTGGAGAAGCACGTGTTGATATGACCGAGTCGGCTACTGATCAAGTGATGTTCAATATCTTTTGCTCCAAAAGGTGAATAGGACGCTATATACTGAAAATATGAAGATAGCATAGATAGATATTTATTAGATAGATATAGATATTAGATATAGATAGATGTTTATTTGTTGTCATTTGAACCTAAGTTCAAACAAAATTCCATCTGTGATCAGATGGAAGCTTCATTCAGACAGGAGCGAAACTGTCAGCAATCGCAGCGGAGTCAGAAGACCGTGAATATTGCCTTTATAATGCAGACAAAGATACAGAATGAAAACAGACAAGAGATCGCAACGATGCAAGTTCAGCGGACAGTTATTTCAGGAGCCTGCGACCTCCTGTGCAGGGGTTTATTTGTATTCGGGAAATTTACAGGTCGTTAATATGTCTACAAATTCCAACTGGCCTCTCGATAATAAGCTCTCTATCCGTGCATTTACAAGTCTTTCAAATGTCGTTCAATGTGTATTCGTGTTATTTCAGAGAAATATCTACAATAGAAAAGAGGACAAACTGCTGGAGACCATGTGCCACACCCACTGCAGAAATCATGCTGAAATTCTAAGTACCATCAATACGGCGGAAAGCATTGATTAAACACATAACTCAGAAAGATACACTGTCCCTTATTTTGTGCTCAACCCAGGAGTAAAATGAATTGCAGAATTACCTCATGGGTAAAAATAGATTACCGTGTTTGGTTAGTGGGTTGTGGCTAATTCGAGTTCAAGAGTCTACCCCACTAATTAACAGTGTCGTGTATAAGACCAGTTTAAACCAATCGTCAGTACATGGTTCATTTGGAATCTTGTGTACAGATAATCGCAGCTTCACAAACATAATGACATATCCAGCAATATACAACATAGCGAGCATTTACTATCCTCTACTTGCAGTGGTTGGTATTCCCGGTAAGGCTCTCAATCTGGTTGCTTTGTGTGTGTGCTTCGTCTTGCTATTGTTGTACTTCGATCTGTCTACTGACTAGATCACTAATCAAGTAGTGTCATCGCAGTTGATATTAATGCCGACTTTGTTGACAACGTTTCACCTTCGTGAATCCTCCGTGAAATCGCACACGATGTATTTTCTGAGCTGTCGGTATGTGTATATCTACACACACTGAACGTTTTTTCTCATTTATTATATTGTTTACAGTGCACTATGTTTACAAATTATGTTGTGCTGCTGTAAGTAAGAATTTCATTGTTCAATCTGAGACATATGACAAAAAAAATCTTAACTCTTGATTCTCTTGAAAACTTTGTGCTAACAAACAAAACATTTTACGTGGAAAACAGATCAATTCCCTCCCACATTTGTAGCTCCTTCAACCTGCTGTCTCGGTCATTTTGGAGACCAGGATATCTCGACAGTAACGGACAATGGATTCCTCCCGATCCACACGTACAAATGCCTCCGTGGGCCTGGAGGCGTGGAGTGTCAGCTGACTTGACATTGTGCTTCCTATCCAACTCAATGTACACGGTACACCCAGCCATGGAAAACGTCCCGGTATTACCGGATATATTGGACCAATTTTGCTCCTATGGGGGTGTGAGTTCTTCAGCAGGGGACTCGGTTTGTTTACGTGAAGCGATGCACAAGATGTTCGACTAAACTGGAACCCCATTGCTGACTTGGGCTAAGTGGCCAATCTTTATTGATCAAAGATATCTTGTCAGATTATCAATGAAAGACGAAGGTGTTGGACGGCAACTTTGTTAAGAGAAACAGTTAAGGTTCAAAGTCAAAAGCTCTGAATCCTCACGGGACAGGAGGGAGAGAATGGCAATTGCCGTTCGGGTCGGGAGGTGTAGATAAAACAACGGGTTTCCATCCATGAGGGGAATACCAACATGGCCGTAAACATAGTTAATTAATGACTATATGATGACTTGATGATGATGATGAATATGATGACTTGAACAGGGAGAGATGTGACATTAGTTGATACAATTTGTGGAAGAAGATAATTCTAGTGTGAGTCACGGGCACATAACGGTAATAATTAGGGAATGTGGCGCTGCATCATTTCAGTCCGTTCTACTAAATATGGAGAAAGGACATTCTTCAATGTAGAGAAGCAGTTAGAGAGGTAATTAAGGGAAGTTGGATCAATGTTTCGTTTAAAAACGCGCTCAGACCGTGAAGGGGAACCTGAACTTTCGGTTTAAATCTCCATCCTATTTTGTCTCTGGCATTTTCAATCCGTGGCCACTGCCTGTTTGCAGAGGCTGAGCACAAAATTGAGGAACAACACTTCATCTTCCCCTGCGAATGCTACAGTCATCTGCATTAAATACCGAACTTTGTAACCGGATAACTCACCTTACCGGGACAGCCCTGTTGTGCTACAGATGATCACCATATAACATTGGTTCTGATGCGCATGCTCAATTAACACAATCTCCCACCTCCGGGAAGTCTGGCAGATTTGACAAGAGATGGGGCGAGACAAGTTTGCCAATATGGTCAGCACGGACAATGTGTTGTATATATGCATAGCTCTTTGGATCTATGCTCTACCTTTTGTAACTGTTACATGGGCGGAACGGTGGTGCAGTGGTAAGCGCCACAGACCCGGGTTCTATCCTGTTTACGGGTGCTGTCTGTACAGAATTTGTACTTCTCCCCTTGACCAGCATGGTGTTCTCCGAGTGTTCCGATTTCCTCCAACATTCTAAAGACATACAGGTTTGTCGGTTAATTTGCTGGTATAAATTTAAATTGTCCCTAGTGTGTAGGGTAGAGTTAGTGTGGGGAGATCGTTAGGCGATTAGGCGGTACGGACTCAGTAGGCCGAAGGGCCTCTATCCGCGCCCTATCTGTATCTCTAAAACATTCATTGTTTTATCTGCTCTCACTGTCGGTCAATATTATTCCAGCCAGACTTGGCGTTGCTTATTCGCGCCATCAGAGTTGGCCATTTTGTTCCATCCACCTCAAAGCACCTACCCGCCACGGACATGAACTTAATTCTAAGTGTTTCACTTCTCCACAGGTGTCGTCTGTCGCTTTAAGTTTTTCCAATCTCTTATCTTTTATTATTGCGGGTATCCTCGGTACATTTGCAAATTCCTACTAACAGCTAAAGGATTGTTCACCCCCTTGCCTCCCAGCTGTGAATTACGAAGTATGACTCACGCTTGCCGTTTGCCTCCACAAATGATATGCAGGCGAGCTGATAACGTAGGCAGCGTTTTCAGATAGTGGCGTCTGGAAGGGTGCTCAGGAACGTCCCTGTCTTGCAAAACATTTGACGCTGATTAGTTTGAATGTTTATGAAATTTGAATGTTTATGAAATAATCTCTCTGTCTTCCGTTTTACTTACAGTTAATTTAACGGCGATTGTGATCCTATCGCGCGGAAAGTGTGGACTCTCCAAATGTATCACTCGCTACCTGGTGGGAATGGCAGCGGCTGATTTCACGGTGGTTGTCATTGCTATCGTATTGAAGCAGCTTAATAACCTTTACCAGTACGCTGAGTTCCTGCATATAACACCGGTATGTGCTCTTACGTTTTTGTTTAAAGTCGCAAGTATGGACTGCTCCGTTTGGTTAACAGTTGCTTTCACTTTCGATCGTTACCTCGCGATTTGCTGTCAAAATCTGCGGAAGAAATATTGTACTGAGAAAACAGCGACAACCGTTTCTCTAATAGTCGTGGCATTGAGCTGCTTGAGATGTATTCCATTTTACTTTCAAGTCGAGCCTTACATAATAATTAACAACGTACCTTGGCGTTGCGTTCCTACGCGTGAATACTTTACTTCACCCTGGTGGAAAGTTCACGAGTTGTTCGACAGCATCATAACACCATTATTACCAATCTGTTTTATGCTTCTGTTTAATGCTTTAACGGTTAGACACGTGATAGCGGCAAATAAAATACGCAAGAAACTCCAGATAAACAGTGGGAATCAAAGAGATTCAGAGGTGGAAAACCGGAAAAAATCAATGATACTGATGTTCGCTGTATCGGGGAATTTCATATTACTGTGGATGCCCTATGTAATACATTCTATGAATTGGCAAACGGAGAATTTTGCCTACAAAGATAAACATTTTAGTTCTCCGACATATATTTTACAGCAATGTGCAGATATGTTGCAGTTTTTAAGTATCTGCACCAATACATGCATTTATGTACTGACACAAAGAAAATTCAGGGAAGATCTGAAAAATGGAATAAAGTGTCTGTTAACATTGAACGGGCAGCTATGTAAATAACAAAGTAGCTAAATGCAATTGGTTGCTATTTTCAGAAATATATTAGAAGGGCTTTAGTATTTTCGTAATTATACCTTAACCAAGGCAGGCCGATATCTGACACACTGGAGTCAGTTGCAGCGTCTTAAACAATCGAAGTACTTAAGCAGGTAAATAAATACTGGTGACATAGTTGTTGCATTGATAAACTTGAGATGATGGCTGTACTGGTCCGGGCTTAGGCATGAGGAAGGCATGGTAACGAAAAAATGTAATGACCTTAAACACACTGATTAAATATGCAACATCGAAAGACGAAGCGCTGGACATGTTTCGGAGGCCGTGTTCCACGGGATCCGAACCGAATTGTTGTTCAGATTATTATGACAAAAGTCAAATTCTCATTTCTTCTCTGGGGTTCAAGGCACCGGAAGATTGATGTCAACCTATTCGTTCGTGCATCAACTTTGTTTCAGACAGACCGTATATTTAGATTTCCCATGAAGATTAAAAGATTATTGATTATCATTTTCACCCACAACAAGAGAAAGCTTTGCTTCTCTGAGTGTCGGAACATAGTAATTACTGCTTGTGCTATCGCACACATTATGACGGCATTATTCTTAATTGTCCCCTGCCAATTACCTTTATAACATGTCACATCTCCGATGTCTGACGAAAGACAATGTATGGTGCACTGATGAAAGGTCGAACAGAGTGGACATCGATATTCTGGAGTTCAAGAGGGTGAGATGTTTGGAATACTACATGCTGTCCAGATGGGCTGGAACAGCAGTCATCTTATGGTGAGGGATTTTACCTTTCATATAACGTCTAGAACATTTGGACGGCTTGGGCTTATGTTGCGGCGCAACAATCTGTTAAATTGTTGATTGTTCAAAGCTATTCACGATATCTCCACTGAAAGTGTTGTGTTGAAGTCTATTGCACTATCGCACAAAAGAGGTTGATGACTCGAAGACATTGCCGGGCTAGGCAGTGACCGTGTGAAACAGCACGATAACATGCCATTCGGCCCAACTCGTCCATGCCGACCCGCCTAAGGTGCATCCAAGCTAGTCCAATTTGTCGAGAGTTAATGAAATCAAATACAATGTATACGTTTAAGAGGAATTTACACATCATCATCTATCGATCCGTCCGTCCATCTGTCTGTCTCTATCCCTATATATATATATATATATATATATACAGTATATAGTATATATATAGGCAAAGGTACAACAGAGGATGTACTTTCTGCGGCAGCTGAGGAAGCATAATCTGCCACAGGCAATTCTAATACGGCCATCGTAGAGTCTGTCCTCACCTTCTCCATCATGGTCTGGTTTGGCTCAGCCACCAAGCACGACACCTGGAGGATGCAGCGAATCGTCCGATCAACTGAGAAGGTTATTGTCTGCAACCTTCCCTCCACTGACGAACTGCAAGGGCCAGGAAGCGAATGGGTAAGATCATCTCTGACCCCTCTCAGCCTGGCCACGAACTTTTTGAATCACTTCCCTCTGGAAGGCGACTCCGGACTAATAAAACTGCCACAGCCAGATATAAAAACAGCTTTTTTTCCAGAAGTAGTAGCTCTACGCAATAACCAAAAATTTGTAGCCTCCTTTTGCTCTGGTATTTTATTTAATTCACATGTTTAATCAATAATGTTTTATTATTAATGTATAACGTTTTATGTATCATTCTTAACTGTCACTGTATGTCATGTTGGCCATTAAACCTATTCATTGATTCATTGATTCATAAATTTATTAATTCATTCATTCATATATAGATCATCATATACTTATTGAAAGTCTGATCTTGTACGTGTGTATATGTGTGTGTATATTTGGTTATCTTTACATCTTCGCAAAAACACTACGCGGTAACGAATACATTTTTACATATTCCGATGGACATTTTTCCACTTGAGGCCGAGAGCATATCACTGAGCATTTATGCTTTATTTCTCGAATTATTACTGATTAAAAATAAGCAAGAAGTTAAAAAACATCAAAACACTTTGAATTTCAAACGACCAGTTTTCACTGATGACGTCACAATGGCTCGGCTAGCAGTGATCATCTTCACTGAATAATCATCCGATATTTCACGTTATTCGCGATCCAAGCTTAGAAATGTAAACTTTCACGGGATTTTTACATATTTTATAGGCAGCGATCAAGTCACGTAACATTATATGATTTATTTCCCGGCTTATTACTGATTAAAGTTTAAAAAAATCAAAATACTTTTAATTTCAAAATGACCAGCTTCAACTGATGACGACATAGTGGCTCGGCTAGCAGTGATGACACAGGAACACTCTGAACTTTTCACCTCACATGAGGGGGAGGGCGAATTGCTATTGCAACACGCAGTGACGTGCAATTGGATTTGCTTAAAGCCCACTGCTCTGGGAGGCAGCGGAGTGCCGGATGCTTACGTTCAGGGCTTGAGTTGGAGGACCACGTCTCCCCTGGGGGCAACGGGTAGGGAACGGGTATGTTGGGGGAACAGACTTCAGTTAGTCTAGTATACTTAATAAAAGTCTGATCTTGTACGTGTGTATTTGTGTGTATATATGTGTGTATATTGAATGCTATTTATTGTCATTCAAACCAAGGCTTGAACGAAATTTCATTACTACAGTTTTTTACATTACAAAAAAAAACCAAGACCCACACTTAACACAGTTTACATAAACATCCATCGCAGTGAGTCTCCAACACCTCCTCACTGTGATGGAAGGCAAAGTCTTATCTCTTCCCTTTTATTCTTCACCCGCGGTCCAACAGTCCAACTGCAGCGTCTAGGCGAACTGGGGTTCCGGTGTTAATGCCCCCGGCGGACGATGGTAAGCCCTGTGGCCATTTAGCCACGCCGGGCGATGCCAGGCCCCGGCTCCGTGTCCTTTAAACCCCGCGGTTCAAGCAGTCCAACCCGCGGTCCACCTGCAGCGTCTAGGCGAACTGGGGCTCCGATGTTAGAGCCACCGGCGGGCGACGGTAAGTCCCGTGGCCGCTAACCCGCGCCGGGCGATGTTAGGCCTCGCTCCGTGTCCTCCAAACCCCGCGATTCCAGCGGGAGAAGTTGCCGTTGCGGGAGCTCCGAAAAGCCGTCTCCCACCAGGGACCTGGAGCTCCCGATGTTCCTGTCCACCGGGCCTGCAGCCGGAGCTTCCGAAACTCCAAAGTCGGGTCGCAGCTGATGACGTCACAATGGCTCCGTTAGCGGTGATTAGTCTCACTGAAGATTTCATCATATTTTGACACCTTATTCGCGATTAAAGCTTAAAAAATGGCAACTTTCACAAGATTTTTACATATTCTGATTCACAGGGCAAGTGCAATTGTATTTTTTTTTAAAGAGCACTGCTGAGGGAGGCCGGGGAGTGCTTGAATCAGACCTTTGGGAACAACTTGAGTACAGGACCACGCCTCCCACGGGGGCTACGGGCAGGGAACGGGTGGATTGGGGGAGAAGATCCAAAGGAGTTGCACTTGGTCTAGTATACTATTAAAAGTTCCGTCTAGTTTGTCTGTCTGTCTCTGGCAGTGAGATCAAGGAACTATGCCTAAACCTGACACAATAGCGTGGTTTTTTGCAAAATCCTACTCAGATTTTTCACGTGGTCGTTAGTATCAAGTTTCTTCACATTTGATGTTGTTTATCAAAAGTTATTGATATTTAAAGTTTAAAAAAAGCCAACTGTGAAAATAATAACTGCCTGTGAGTGGGACATTTTTCTAGAAGCTTCCATTGATGATGTCACAATGGCATCTCACAGTCGTTCAATCACATTGGGATCTCATTTACACAAGCTGCCGTGAAGATTCCGACAGCAGAAAATGATATCACAACATGATCTCTGCTGCCAATACAGAAGCTATGAGAGTTGACGGAGTGGGGGATGGGCGGAGAAGAAATGTTATTTAGACACTGTCTTTAGTATGGTAGTGCGAAAGGGGAGAGGTGAGGAGGGAAGGAAAATGAGAGGGAGGGAGAGGTGACAGAGAGTCAATGGGATCAGCAGCTTCAAGCGGAGTTAGGAGAGAGTGAGATTGTTGCCTCCTCCCCACGTGGGAAGGATTGATTAGCTCAAGGGTGCGCCGACGCCGACGCAAAAGTCGAGTCCATCCATTGACTCCGGTAAGCGCCGACTGCCCCACCGCCCCCACCCCCGTGGGAAGGATTCATTGCCTCCAGGGAGCGCCGACACTGACACAAAAGTCAAGTCAATTCATTGGCTTCGGAGAGCATCCACTGCCTTCCCCCCCCCCCCCCCCGGGAAGGATTAATTGTCTCAAGGGAGCAGCCACGCCGACACAAAGGTCGAGTCCATTCATTTGCTCCGGGAGGCGCCGACCGGGTGATTGGCTCCGGGAGTGCCTGTCTCTGGGGTGAGCGCTGACACCGCGTTCGGGGACCAGCCCTCCTATGTGACGCCACGCCTCCCCCCCCCACATTGGGGAACCGGGCCCAACGGGTCCCACTTGGTCTAGTATTATGCCTGTCTGTCTGCATGGGTGCGTGCGAGTCATCTCAATGAACTATGATAAAATGGTACACAATAGCGCAAAAATGTTTGCAGAACCTTACTCAGCTTTTTCCCGTCGTCGTTCTTACACGTTTCCTTCAGATTCGATGTTATATTTCACGTTATTGATATTTAAAGGTTTAAAAAGCCAACATTGAAAATAATAAGGTACACAAAATGCTAGAGAAACTCAGCGGGTGCAGCAGCATCTATGGAGCGAAGGAAATAGGCAACGTTTCGGGCCGAACCCCTTCTTCAGACTGATTGGGGACTGATAGGGTTATTATTGAAAATAATAACGGCCTTTGAGAGGGAGACTCTTCCAGCAGCTTCCAGTGATGATGTCACTATGATATCTCACAGTCGTCTCATCACAATATAACCATATAACCATATAACCATATAACAATTACAGCATGGAAACAGGCCATCTCGGCACTTCAAGTCCATGCCGAACACTTTTTCTCCCCTAGTCCCATCTACCTGCACTCAGACCATAACCCTCCATTCCTTTCTCGTCCATATACCCATCCAATCTATTTTTAAATGATAAAATCGAACCTGCCTCCACTACTTTCACTGGAAGCTCAATCCACACAGCTACCACTCTCTGAGTAAAGAAGTTCCCCCTAATGTTACCCTTAAACTTCTGTCCCTTAATTCTCAAGTCATGTCCTCTTGTTTGAATCTTCCCTACTCTCAATGGAAAAAGCTTATCCACGTCAACTCTGTCTATCCCTCTCATCATTTTAAAGACCTCTATCAAGTCCCCCCTTAACCTTCTGCGCCCCAAAGAATAAAGACCTAACTTGTTCAGCCTTTCTCTGTAATTTAGTTGCTGAAACCCAGGCAACATTCTCGTAAATCTCCTCTGTACTCTCTCTATTTTGTTGACATCCTTCCTATAATTAGGCGACCAAAATTGTACTCCATACTCCAGAATTGGGGAGCAGGACTCCCATGTGACAGGGACCCAACGGGTCCTACTCTGTGTAGTATATCTCATCTTGTTTGTTTGTATCTATATTTTTTCCCGAAACTCCGTAAAAACAGTACACGCGACAATTTTAGGCCAACCATGTCACACGGGAGGCCTGCTCCCTCACTGTCCTGCATGTCAACTGGCAAGTTTTGTTCAGATTGATGTTATATTTTACAAGTTATTGAATTTTTAAACTTTAAAAAACCTGGCAGTGGCGCTCCCACTTGCCGGCCGCGCCTGCGCAGTTGGTGGTGGGTTGCAGAGGCGTCACAACGGGAACCCGTCCACCGCGCGTGCGCAGTTGGGGAAGGGCTGCTGGGCCGCGGCCATTTGAGATCGCCATTTTGACTCGTGTCACAACCGGGATCTCTGTCGTCGTCAAACGGTGACCCAAAGGGACCACCGGCCGTCTAGTTAAATATTAAAGTTAGAAAAATTTACGTTACTAATAAGGTTCTACGTTCCAAATAATATTGATGGGCAAAAGCGTTGTGGTGGAGGTGCTGGACTGAGAGGACTGTGTCTGCACCGAGCAACTCTAGGACTTTGAGATTCTAAATTGAACCGCCCTACACTCACCGATCACCTTCGACACCTGTTCAAAAACTCGACTGTCCATGCTGACTGTCCATAATTAACCCATTCTCTAATCAATTGGCTAAATTCCAATCCTGCGAAATCTTCTTCAATAGCTTCTGTACCACTGGCGTGAGACTCACTCCCTCATAATTCATTGGATTCCGCCTATTTCTATTCTCAAATAACGGAACAAAATTAGCTACTCTAAAGTCCACGGCAACCTCGCCTGTGGCTAGAGAAGACGCAAATATCTTTGTCATGTTTCCCGTTACCTACGATCATATCCTGTGCTAGATCCCATCATTCCCAGGGGGTGTATCCCCTTTAATCCTCCTCACGAGCCCCAAAGCGTCCTCCTTCTTCGTCGCAAACTGCCCTTGCATTTTGTGTGATCATTAGTGTTATTCACGTGGATTTTATTGTCGACAAGTTTCTTCTCCTTGGTCAAAACAGATGCAAAGTACTCGATTATTCCCTCGCCTCTAACAGCAAGCACAAATTCCCGCATTTATCCTTTGACTGTCCTTTGGATCTTTCTTGCTTTTAATGTAGGTATGAAACACCATGAGATTCCGTTAATCCAAATTAACAAGTTAGCAAGTTCCGGTCAATATGGAGTAAGTTAAAATCACCCTCAAAGACATCCCTGTTGTTTTGCAATATTGCGGTAATCTGTCGACATATCTGTATCGCTAAATTTCGCTTGCCATAGCAGGGCCCAGAGTACAAACTCAATAGAGTGCTTGCACGTTTCTTATTTTTAAGCTCCACCTATATCGCCTCAGCGGAAGATCCCTCAAATATGTCCTCTCTGAGTGCTGCCCCGATAGATTCCCTGATTAGCAGGGTAACTCCTCACTCCCAAAAGAGAGAACTCCACTTTTCCCGTTCTGTCCATCACAAGTGAAACATCAAAACCATGGACATTGCGCTGCCATTCATGGCCACGTTTCCACAATAGTCACAATATCATAGTCTAAGGCACGATTCGGGCTCTAAATTCATCCACTGTCCCACAATAGTCCTGGCATTGAAATAAACACACTTCAACCCAACTGCTTCCAATCACCCCTTCTAATTTCGGACCTACTTCTCTTGTTCCCTCTATGTCTCACTAATTTAAACGTTGCAGATTAGCACTAGCAAAACACGCTGGAAACATATTGGCGGCCTACTGGTTCAGATGCAGATTGCCCCCCCCCCCCCACCCCTCGCCAGTCCTTCGTGTACAGGTACAGAAGTTTGCCAGAATCCTGCCAGGAATAGAGGATATTAGCTATCGACCGAGGGGTGACCTGATAGAGGTTTATACAATTATGAGATATGTTATTATTTTTTACTCCGGGGTGGAAATGTCAAAGACTAGGGTGCATTGCATCAATGTGATAGGGGAAGTTTAAAAGAGATGCGCGGGGCAACATTTATGCCGGTTTTGCAGGGTTATGGATCCATGGAAATGAATTTAACCGGCACGGAACATAGATCATAGAACATGGAAGAATGCGACACAGGAACGGGCCCTTCAGCACACCTTGTCGGTGGCAAACATGATGCCAAGCAAAACTCTGTTTTACGTGATCCATGTCCATTTTCACGTGCTACCTAAAAGCCTCTTTAAAAACATCATGTTATCTGCCCCCCCTCCCGCCGGCAACGCGTTCCATGCACAATCACTCTGTGCAAAAAGACATACTCCGTTGAATTTTGCCCCTCTCACAATTATTTCTCACAATCATTACTTCCAATCTCTGACATATCTGACCGTCTACTCTATCTATGCCTCACAAGTATACATATTTCTCTCAGGTCTCCTTCAACTTCGACGTTCCAGTTTTGTCCAACTTCTCTTTATACTTAATAGGTTGTAAACCTCCTCTCGACCGTCTCTTAAGCCGCCACATTCTTCCTGTAATGGTACGGTAAGGACTGCACGCGACAAATCAAGTGTGGTCTGACCAAAGTTCTATAAAGATGTACCATGACTTCCTGACTTTATATTGAATGCACCATCGATAAATATAAGCACATCATACTTCTTCGTTACTATTCTATCTACTTGTGTTGTCACGGACACAAGATCCCTCTACACATCAATGATGTTAAGGTTCCTACCATTAACTACATACCCCTCCCTTACGTTCTCACATAGAACACAGCGAATTATACGCAGAAGCGGGTCTTCGGTCCACAATGTCTGTGCCAAACACAATATAGACTAAATGTGTAGAAAGGAACAGGTATATACCGAAGATGCACACAAAGTGCTGGAATAACTCAGCGGGTCAGGCAGCAGCTCTGGAGAAAAAGGATGGGTATCCCTCTTCAGTCTGATGAAGGGTTCCGATCCGAAACGTCACCCATTATTTTCGTCCAGACATGCTGTCTGACCCGCTGAATTATTCGAACACTTTGTGTCTATCGCCAAGAAAGTCTAATCTCATCTTCTTGCAAATAATCGATACCCCTCCATTCTCTGAATATTCATGTCCCATTCTAAAGTGTCAAATATAACTGCCTCCACCACCACCCCTGGCAGCGCGTTTCACGCACGCATTATTATCTGTGTGAAAATATCCGCCCGCACATCCCCTTTAAACTTGCCCCGACATCTCCAACTTGTAGCGGAGTCAGGGGATATGGGGAGAAGGCAGGGTTACTGATTGGGGATGATCAGCCATAATCACATTGAATAGCGGTGCTGGCTCAAAGGGCCGATTGGCCTATTCCTGCACCTATTGTTTATTGTCTATTGTCCTATATGGGAGGGATGGGATTTTCCCATTCGAGTCTACATTCCGAATGTTCTACAGCGGAGACCTATTGCACAGTCAAATTAGTGTTTTATTGACGTATCTCGCGTGGAATACAGAGGCTTCGTCTCCGACCGACTAGCTCCGGGGTGGTGGGGAGAGTCGGGAAGGGTGGGGGTGGAGGGAGGTTGGACGGAGTCAGTCTGAACGGCCCTCAGTTCCAAATTTTCAGAAAGCTGTCCCAGGAACCCGTGGCCACTGCCATCCCGTTCTCGGGAACGCCCAGGCAGCTGACGCGGTTGTCGTGTCCCGACAGAACTCCTGCGGGGAAGAGAGCGAGAAGCGTCCGAGTTAGCGATGGCGGGAGTAATGGACTCTTGCAGAGAATGGACTGAGGTACAAAGAGAGGGAGAGGGTGGGAGGGAGGGAGAGAGGAAGCGGACGGGAAATGAAGGAGGGTGAGGCAGAGTGGAGGAGGGGTGGGGGTGGGGAGGGAGTGGGTATGGATTGGGAGGTGAGTGGAGGAAGATGAGCAGAGTCGAGTGGGGGAGGGGCAAGGGCGTAGGGGCAGAGAAAGGCGAGAGTGGGGAAGATGGTGTGGAGTGAGGCTGTGTGCGGGAGGTGGAGAGTGGGAGGAATAGGTGGATGGGGAGGGGGTGGGGGGAGTGGAGAAGAGCGGGTGGGAGTGTGGGAGAAAATGGAGCAGGACGTTTGTGCGTGGGCACGGGAATGGGGAACCGAGGGTCCGGGGACTCACCACAGCGATCGGCCTTGAGCGTGTCCCAAACGTTGCAGTTGAAGTCGTCGTAGCCGGCCAGCAGCAGGCGACCGCTGCGGGAGAAGGCTACCGACGTGATCCCGCACAGCACGCCCTCGCTGGCGTAAACCGCCACCTCTTGATCGGCCCGCAGGTCGAAGATGCGGCAGCTGGCGTCGTCCGATCCAGTGCAGACCGCCTGCCCGCTGGGGAAGAACTGGGAGAGAGAGCAAAGGAGTCACGGAGATCCCGTTCCCTGCGACCACTCACCCTTTACTCCTTACCACTCATCCTTACCATTTCTACTCTTCCCTCAGCACCTGGCACTCCCCACCCTTCCCCTCTTGCCCTACAGTCCTCACCCATCATCCCTTACTATTCACACTTCACCAGTCACCCGAAA
>CM075982.1:33262216-33340236 GCA_038087875.1 Malacoraja senta
GATGTTGTGGGAATTACAGAGACGTGGCTGCAAGAGGACTAGAGCTGTGAACTGAATATTCAAGGGTATACGTCCTATCGAAAAGGCAGAGAGGTGGGCAGAGGGGGTGGGGTAGCTCTGTTGGTGTGGAATGATATTCAGTCCCTTGCGACGGGTGACAGGGAATCAGGAGATGAAGAGTCAGTATGGACAGAACTGAGAAATTGTAAGGGTAAAAATACCTAATGAGAGTTATCTACAAGCCCCCAAAGAGTAGCCTGCATATAGTTGAATCAAGAGTTAAAATTGGTATGTCGTAAAGGTATTGCAACAGCTGTTATGGGAGATTTCAACATGCAGGTAGACTGGGAATATCAGGTTGGCGTTGGACCCCAAGAAAGGGAGTTTGTAGAGTGCCTTCATGATGGATTCTTCAAGCAGCTTGTACTGGAGCCAACCAGGGAGAAGGCAATTCTTGATTTAGTGTTGTATAATGAACCGGATTTGATAAGGGAACTCAAGGTAAAGGAGCCATTAGGAGGTAGTGACCATAATATGATAAGTTTTAATCTACAACTTGGGAGGGAGAAGGGAAAATCAGAATTGTCAGCTTTACAGTTGAACAAAGAGGACTATGGAGGCATGAGGGAGGAGCTGGCCAAAGTTGACTGAAAAGATACCATAGCAGGGATGACATAGAAACATAGAAAATAGGTGCAGGAGGAGGCCATTCGGCCCTTCGAGCCAGCACCGCCATTCATTGTGATCATTGTTGACAGTGGAACAACAATGGCAGGTATATCTGGGAATAATACAGAAGATGCAGGATCAGTTCATTCCAAAGAGTAAGAAAGATTCCAAGGGGAGTAAGGGGCGACCGTGGCTGACAAAGGAAGTCAAGGACTGTATAAAAATAAAAGAGAGGTATAACATAGCAGAGATGAGCGGGAAGCCAGAGGATTGGGCAACTTTGAAAGAGCAACAGAAGATAACTAAAAAGGCAATACGGGGAGAAAAGATGAAGTACTAAGGTAAGCTAGCCAAGAATATAAAGGAGGATAGTAAAAGCTTCTTTAGATATGTCAAGAGGAAAAATTAGTTAAGACCAAAGTTGGACCCTTGAAGACCAAAACAAGTGAATTTATTATGGGGAGCAAGAAAATGGCAGACGAGTTGAACACGTACTTTGACAATAGACAATAGGTGCAGGAGGCCATTCGGCCCTTCGAGCCAGCACCGCCATTCAATGTGATCATGGCTGATAATCCCCAATCAGCACCCTGTTCCTGCCTTCTCCCATATCCCCTGACTCCGCTAATTTGAAGAGCCCTATCTAGCTCTCTCTTGAAAGCATCCAGAGAACCCGCCTCCACTGCCCTCTGAGGCAGAGAATTCCACAGACTCACCACTCTATGTGAGAAAAAGTGTTTCCTCGTCTCCGTTCTAAATGGCTTACTCCTTATTCTTAAACTGTGGCCCCTGGTTCTGGACTCCCCCAAAATCGGGAACATGTTTCCTGCCTCTAGCGTGTCCAAACCCTTAACAATCTTTTATGTTTCAATGAGATGCCCTCTCATCCTTCTAAACTCCAGTGTGTACAAACCCAGCTGCTCCATTCTCTCAGCATATGACAGTCCCGCCATCCTGGGAATTAACCTTGTAAACCTACGCTGCACTCCCTCGATAGCAAGAATGTCCTTCCTCAAATTAGGGGACCAAAACTGTACACAATACTCCAGGTGTGATCTCACTAGGGCTTTGTACAACTGCAGAAGGACCTCTTTGCTCCTATATTCGATTCCTCTTGTTATAAACATGCCATTCACTTTCTTCACTGCCTGCTGTACCTGCATGCTTACTTTCATAGACTGATGTACAAGGACCCCCAGATCCCGTTGTACTACCCCTTTTCCCAACTTGATGCCATTTAGATAGTAATCTGCCTTCCTGTTTTTGCTGCCAAAGTGGATAACCTCACATTTATCCGCATTAAACATCATCTGCCATGCATCTGCCCACTCCCCCAACCTGTCCAAGTCACCCTGCACTCTCCTAGCATCCACCTCACAGTTCACACTGCCACCCAGCTTTGTGTCATCTGCAAATTTGCTAATGTTACTTTGTATTCGTCTTCATTAAGGAAGACACAAACAATTTCCATCATGTATTAGTGGCCAGAGGATCTAGGGTGACGGAAGAACTGAAGGGAATTCATATTAGGCAGGAAAAGGTGTTGGGTAGACTGATGGGACCGAAGGCTGATAAATCCCTAGGGCCTGATGGTCTACATCCCAGGGTACTTAAGGAATTGGCTCTAGAAATTGTGGACGCATTGGTGATCATTTTCCCATGTTCTATAGATTCAGGATCAGTTCCTGTGGATTGGAGGGTAGCTAACGTTATCCCACTTATTAAGAAAGGCGGGAGAGAGAATTATAGACGATTTAGCCTGACATCGATGGAGGGGAAGATGCTGGAGTCATGCTTGAGTAATCTGGAATTTTTTGAGGATGTAACTAGGAAAATGGACAAGGGAGAGCCAGTGGATGTAGTGTAACTGGACTTTCAGAAAGCATTTGATAAGGTCCCGCATAGGAGATTAGTGGGCAAAATTTAAGCACATGGTATTGGGGGTAGGGTACTGACATGGATAGAAAATTGGTTGGCAGTCAGGAAACAAAGAGTAGGTCCCTTTCAGAATGGCAGGCAGTGACTTGTGCGGTTATGCAAGGCTCGGTGCTGGGACCACAGCTAATTACAATATGCATCAATGATTTAGATGATTGGATTCAAAGTAACATCAGGAAATTTGCAGATGACACAAAGCTGGGTGGCAGTGTGAACTGTGAGGAGGATGCTGTAAGGATGCAGGGTGACTTGGACAGGTTGGGTGAGTTGTCAGATGCATGGCAGATGCAGTTTAATGTAGATAAATGTGAGGTTATCCACTTTGGTGTCAAAAACAGGAAGGCAGATTTTCTGAATAGTGTCAAGTTAGGAAAAGGGGAAGTACTAGGAGATCTGGATGTCCTTGTTCATCACTCACTGTAAGTAAGCATGCAGGTACAGCAGGCAGTAAAGAAAGCTGATGACATGTTGGCCTTAATAACAAGAGGAGTTGAGTATAGGAGCCAAGAGGTCCTTCTGCAGCTGTACAGGGCCCCAGTGAGTCCACACCTGGAGTACAGTGTGCAATTTTGGTCTCCAAATTTGAGGAAGGACAGTCTTGCTATTGAGGGAGTGCAACGTACGTTCACGAGTTTAATTCCCGGGATGGCGGGACTGTCATATGTTGATAGAATGGAGTGGCTGGGCTTGTATACTCTGGAATTGAGAAGAATGAGAGGGGATCTTATTGAAATGTATAAGTTTATTAAGAGATTGGACATGATAGAGGCAGGAAACATGTACCCGATGTTGGGGCCGTCCAGAACCAGGGGCCACTGTTCAAGAATAAGGGTAGGCCATTTAGAACGGAGATGAGGAAAAACTTCTCTACCCAGAGAGTTGTGAGTCTGTGGAGTTCTCTGCCTCAGAAGGCAGTAGAGGCCAATTCTATGGATGTTTTCAAGAGAGAGTTAGATAGTGCTCTTAAAAATAGCACAGTCAGGGGACATGGTGAAAAGGCAGGAATGAGGTACAGAATGTGGATGATCAGCCATGATCGCATGAAATGCGGTGCTGGCTCGAAGGGCCGAATGGCCTACTCCTGTACCTATTGTCTATTAACTCCTCCGGCAGGGAGTCCACTTCCCACTGACCCACTAAAAGTCTGTAACACTTACTCCCTTTGATCCTGGCAGAGGATGCAGCCCAGAAAACCTGCTGTCACTCACACAGCCTCCGCAGGTCAACATGGTCAGTGAACATAAGGAGTACATCATCGGCATAGGCTGAAAGAACCACCTCCACCCCCGGTCCTGGCAAAGCCAGGCCTGTCAACCCCTCCGAAAAAGACACAGGAACGGGTCCACACAGACCGAGTACAACTGACCAGATATGGGACACCACTGGTATACCGATTGTTAGTCTGTGTGTGTGTGTTTATGTATGAGAGAGAGTGTTATTCTGTGTGTGCATGTGATTGAGAATTTGATTAAGTGTGTCAATCTGTGAGAGAGTTTGAGTGCGAGTGTGTTTGTGTGCGTAAGAGAGAGTGCATGTGTGTTAGTCTACGTTTGTACGAGAGAGCCTGAGTCTATGTGTGAGTTGTGTGTTTGTGTGTGAGAGCAAGTGTCTGAGTGTTATTCTGTGTGTGCATGTGTGACTGATTGTGAGCATGAGTCTCTGTGCCAGATGTCTGAGCATGTGTGTGTGGGTGTATGTGTGTATGTGTGTGTCTGTGAGTGTTAGTGAGTGTGTGTATGTGTGTGTGTATGTGTGTGTGTGTGTGTGAGTGTGTGTGCGTGTGTGAGTGTGTGTGTGTGTGTGTGTGTGCGTGTGTGAGTGTGTGTGTGTGTGAGTGCGTGCGTCTCTGGCTGATGGAGTCTGTGTTAGTCTGTGTATGTGTGTGAGAGGGAGTGTCTGTGTGAGAGTGGGTGTTTATATATTTCATAGAACATAAAACAGTACAGTATAGGAACAGGTCCGTCGGTCCACAATGTCTATGCCAAACATGATGCCATATTCATTTAACCTCCTCTGGCTCTTCGTGATTTATATCCCTGCATTCCCATGTGAGTACTAAAGACTCTTAAAAACCACTATCATATCGGCGGTGTGTTCTGGATACTTATCACTCTTTGTGTAAAAGAACTCGCTTCCTTTAGATCCGTTAAACACTGCCTCACTCACGTTAAACTCTGCTGTCTAGCCTTAGAAATAGACTGCATTGTCGCGTTTAGGGCCTGTCCCACTTAGACGATTTTTTAGGCTACTACAGGCGACTAGGCTGTTGCCACATGGTCGCCGGGGTGTCGCCTGTATGGTCGTGAGTTGTCTCCTTTGTTCCCCAAAGAGTTGTAGCGTCTTTTGGTCGCCGCTGGATTTTCAACATGTTGAAACATTTTCAGAGACGGTCGGCGACAGTGGGTTTGACGCCAATGACAGCACCTTGACTTCTGACATAGGTGCTGTCGTAGTTGTCGCCAGGTTAATGTATGTTGTCGCCAGGTTAATGTAGGTTGTCCCCAGGTGATATATGTTGTCGCCGGTGCTGACTTTGTTTTTTTTTGTTAAAGTAATGATTCTATTTCAAATTTTATGTTAAAGGGGGGTCCAGTCGCGACCTGCTATGACTATGACAGTCGCCGGCAGTCGCCTAAAAATAGCCTAAGACAGGACCATTAGGGAAAAAAATGTTTTCACTGTCCACTCTATCTATGCCTCGTCATTTTTGAGAGATACAGCATGGAACAAGGACATTCGGCCAACCGAGTCCATGCCGACCATTAATCATGATGGCGTCGCTGGTAGTTACAGAGATAAGGAGGGGCAGGGCCGGCCTTAGGAGGTGCGGGACCCAATTGGGAACCATTTTGGTGAGCCCCAGGTGCCCAGCCAAGGTCTGTAGAATCATAGAAATATAAATAAAGTCTATTATAGACTTTATATCTCTGTGGTAGAATGGAAAGTAATCAAAATGTGCCTTTAAAAAGTGCCTCCGAGTTAATGGACCAAACAGATCTAAGCTACATTTTAATATAACATTGCATACATGTAAGCCTACAAGTAACAAACAAATGTGTAGATCACCTCTGAAAAGTGCATAGTTACAATACTACTTGTTTTAGTGGCTGTGATAGGAAAAACAAGTAATTTAATTAACTAGATCCTGAAAAACCAATAATTGGCGAAAAAACAGTCCAGTCATAACATTTTGGGCTTCAGCCCCATCCCACCCTTTGGGCTAGAAGAAAGTGCTGGAGAAACTCAGCAGGTGCAGCAGCATCCATGGAGTGAAGGAAATAGGCAACGTTTCGGGCTGAAACCCTTCTTCAGACTGGGCTTTGGGCTTCTACCCCATCCCAACTTAGAGAGGGGGGGGGGTGGTATGTGTGTGTCTTGTGTGTGTGTTAGTTGTCTGTGCGCTATGTGTGTGTGTGTGTGGGAGGGAAGGAGAGAAGGGAGGGAGGGAGGGAGGGAGGGAAGGAGAGAAGGGAGGGAGGGAGAGAAAGGATGGAAGGGAGTGAGGAAGTAGAGAAAGAAGGGAGGGAGGGAAGGAGGGAAAGAAGGGAGGAAGGGAAGGAGAGAAGGAAAAGAGAGAGAGGAAGGAGGAGGGAGGAGAGAAGAGAGAAGGGAGGAAGGGAAGGGAGGGAGGGAAGGGAAGGAGAGACGGGAGGGAGAGGGACGGTGGCGGGAGCAGATGCTGGGGTCCGGGCGGACGGGTGTGAGCTGAGGCCAAGGTTTGTAAACGTTGTTCCAACCCGCGGCCCGGCCCTCCCTGTATTGTTCACCGCGTCTCCCCGGGGAGAGAGAGGGGTGGAGCCGGGGCTGTGTGCGTGAAGCACGGCGACTGGAGAGATGGGAGCGCTGCCCCGGGACCGTGAGGGAATGAACCACCTCCCCCTTCTCCATTCCCCCTCACACCCACCTCCCCGTCTACCCCTTTCTTCCCACTCGACCCCTCTACTCTCTCTCCACCCCTCTCCCCCCTCCTCCACCCGGGGTAGATCTACCCGAGCCGAGAGTAGATTACTCTAGCACGGGGCCCAATTGGGAGCAATTGGTCCAATTGGCTTAAGGCCGACCCTGAGGAGAGGTATAGGGGCCACAGGGAATTAGAGATGCGAGGTGTTATGGAAACATGGGGGTGGGAGTGCAAATTGGCCAGATGAGTTATAGAGACAGGGAGGTTGTTTTGAGCCGTAAAGTGCCACGGATGCAAGGGTGGAGTGGAGGGGAAGGTTCAGAGATATGGAGGGATTTGAGAACCCGACAAGGGTACAGATAGGGTGGGGTATAAAATGAGGTGTGTAGGGGCTGGAGGAGAGGGGGTCGGGGATACAGATCCAAGGTCCTTTCTACAGGCCATCACCCTTGCACTTTATCCCCATTTATCTGAAGAGAGAGAGAGAGAGGGAGAGGGGGGGAGAGAGGGGGAGAGAGAGAGAGAGAGAGAGAGAGAGAAAACGAGGAAAACGAGTAGTGAGGGAAGGCCAGGAGAGGGAGGAATTTGGGGGGGGGGGAAGAGTTAAAATTTGATTTGTAATGGTTTCGGGGGTTACGGGGAGAAGGCAGGTGAATGAGCAAGATGGATCAGTTGTGATTGAATAGCAGAGTAGACGTGGCAGAATTACCTCATTCCGTTCCTAGAATTTATGTACTTAAAACCTGATGAAAATTGGAGCGGAAATATGATGGGTGAATGTGAGTCGAGCGTGAGGGCGAGTGCAGAGATGTGGTCTTCTCGGTTCGGGACCAATCTCAATCTGGGCGTTACAGTACCATGGGGTAAGATGTTCGAGGCCAACTATTCACTCTGTGCCCTTTCACTCTCTGTCTATATCTCCTTCACTCTCTCTACACCCCCTCCCCTGTTTACTCTCTCCCCTTCTCTTTTCCTTCTACACTGTTCATGGTCCCTCTCCTTGCCTGTCTCGGTATCTCTCTCATCGATTGTTCACTCGCTTTAGTTTCTCGCTACCAAACACTTTCTCTTCCTTGTACTTTTTTTTGATTTTTTCTCTCTCTCTCCCCCTCTCCCTCTCCCTCTCCCCCTTCTCTGTTTCACTCACCACCCCGCCCCACGGTATTAAAGGAAGTGATTCTGTTAATGGCCCAATCCCTGGGATGATCTCAAGCATTTAATCCCTAAACCAGGATTAGGAACTAATTCCCTAAAGCTTTAAAATCTGGAGATAAATCGAGGTAGAGAAGCACACAAAGAAAGAAAGGGGGCAGAGAATGTGAGAGTACAGAATGGGGGCAGAGACAGAGGTAGTGTGTGTGTGAGAGAGAGAGAGTGAGAGTGAGAGAGAGAGAGAGAGAGAGGGGGGAGAGGTAGATATATATATATATATATATATATATATATATATATATATATATATATATATATATATATATATGTATATATAGAGAGGGCAAGAGAGAGATAGAGAGAGATAGAGAGGGGGGGGGGGGGGGGGACCAAAGGAGAGAAAAAGTGAAAAAGAGAGACAGACAGGGAGATAGAGAGTTACAGAGGGTAAGAGACAGAGCGATGGAGAAACGAACAAAAAGATGAAATGTGACCATGAGGAAATAGAGAAACGAGATAAGGCAGGGAGCGAACGAACGAGATGGTGATGGAGAAAATGTCAGAGAAAATCCGACTGGGAGCAAAATGAAGATATCAGAGGGAAGGAGGGTTGGAGAGGAGCGGCGGAGAGTGATGGGGAAGATGGGTAGCGAGAAAGAGAGAGGGAGTCGAACCAATAAAAGATTAGAGATGAACGGTAGAGTGAGTATGAGGAGAATGTTGGAGAGAGAGAGAGATAGAGTGCACAGAGAGGGCAGAGAAGACGGGAGGGAGGGGGTTAAGTAGAGAGCGAGCGGAGAGAAAAATGATGAGGACAATGTGAGAGCGAGAGAGAGGAGGGAAATGGCTGAAAGAGAGGAAAGGGTCAGGGGCGAGAGTATGATTGAAAGGAAGAGGTGGTGGGATGGAAAGGGGGAGAAAGAGCAAGGGGGAGCTAAAGATCTGGTGAATGGGAGAATGGGGAGCAGAGAGAGAGATGAATCAGGTGAATGTGGCTGAAGGGGAGGGAGAGAGATTAAGGAAACATGGGGAACAGAGAGAGTTGAAACCAATAGACAATAGGTGCAGTACGCTATTCGGTCCTTTGAGCCAGCACCGCCATTTGATGTGATCATGGCTGATCATCCACAATCAGTATCCCGTTCCTGCCTTTTCTCCATATCCCTTAACTCTGCTATCCCTAAGTCTGATATAACTCTCTCTTGAAAGCATCCAGAGAACCAGCCTCCACCGCCGTCTGAGGCAGAGAATTCCACACAATCACAACTCTCTGAAAAGCAGGACCTCCAGGGTTGTTATCTCCGGTTTGCTTCCAGTTCCTCGTGCTGGCGAGAGCAGGAACAGGAACGGGGAGATACGGGACCTGAATGTGTGGCTGAGGAACTGGTGCAGGGGGCAGGGATTTAGATTCTTAGATCACTGGGATCTGTTTTGGAGTAAGGGGGAACTGTACAAAAGGGACGGATTGCATCTTAACAGGTAGGGGACCAAGATTCTGGCAGGCAGGTTTGCCACTGCTACACGGGTGGTTTTAGGGGGGTGGGATGTCAAATGGGATAGTCGAGTTAAAGGGAAAGAGAGTAAAGGGATGGTTAATGACCCCAGAATTAACAGGAAAGGAAGCTCACAAAGGGATATGAGAGTATGGCCAAGTGTAATAGGGATCGAAGTGAAAGGTGAGATGCGTAAGGAATTAAAAGTATTGTATATGAATGCGCAAAGTATAAGAAGTAAAGTAGATGGGGGAGATATTGAACAATTTATTTTCTTCGGTATTCACCAAGGAGAAGGATATGGAATTATGTGAGGTAAGGGAAACAAGCAGAGTAGCAATGGAGACTATGAGATTCAAAGAAGAGGAGGTGCGGACACTTTTGAAAAATATGAAAACGGATAAGTCTCCAGGTCCTGACAGGATATTCCCGAGGACATTGAGGGAAGTTAGTGTAGAAATAGCAGGGGCTATGACAGAAATATTTCAAATGTCATTAGAAATGGGAATAGTGCCGGAGGATTTGCATACTCCGCATGTTGTTCCATTGTTTAAAAAGGGTTCTAAGAGTAAACCTAGCAATTATAGACCTGTTAGTTTGATGTCAGTTGTGGGCAAATTAATGGAAAGGATACTTAGAGATAATATATATAAGCATCTGGATAAGCAGGCTCTGATTAGGAACGAAGAGGTTACTAGGGAAATTGATGAGGTTAAAGCAGTGGATGTTGTCTATATGGACTTCAGTAAGGCCTTTGACAAGGTTCCTCATGGAAGGTTGGTTAAGAAGATTAAATTGTTGGGTATTAATGGTGGAGTAGCAATATGGATTCAACAGTGGCTGAATGGGAGATGCCAGAGAGTAATGGTGGATGGCTGTTTGTCAGGTTGGAGGCCGGTGACTAGTGGGGTGCCTCAGGGGTCTGTGTTGGGTCCACTGTTGTTTGTCATGTACATCAATGATCTGGATGATGGTGTGGAAAATTGGATTAGTAAGTATGCAGATGATACTAAGATAGGTGGTGTGGTGGATAATGAAGTAGATTTTCAAAGTCTACAGAGAGATTTAGGCCTTTTGGAAGAGTGGGCTGAAAGATGGCAGATGGAGTTTAATGCTGATAAATGTGAGGTACTACATCTCGGCAGGACAAATCAAAATAGGACGTACGTGGTAAATGGTAGAGAATTGAGGAATGCAGTTGAACAGAGGGATCTAGGAATAACTGTGCATGGTTCCCTGAAGGTGGAATCTCATGTAGATAGGGTGGTAAAGAAAGCTGTTGGTGCGCTGGCCTTTACATCCCAACTTCTATATTGAATGCTCTGATTTATAATGTTAAAATTGTACAAGGCATTGGTGAGGCCAATTCTGGAGTTTGGAGTACAATTTTGGTTGCCTAATTATAGGAAGGATGTCAACAAAATAGAGAGAGTACAGAGGAGATTTACTAGAATGTTGCCTGGGTTTCAGCAACTAAGTTACAGAGAAAGGTTGAACAAGTTAGGTCTTATTCTTTGGAGCGCAGAAGGTTAAGAGGGGACTTGATAGAGGTCTTTAAAATTATGAGCGGGTTAGACAGAGTTGACGTGGATAAGCTTTTTCCATTGAGAGTAGGGAAGATTCAAACAAGGGGACATGACTTGAGAATTAAGGGACAGAAGTTTAGGGCTAACATTAGGGGGAACTTCTTTACTCAGAGAGTGGTAGCTGTGTGGAATGAGCTTCCAGTGGAAGTGGTGGAGGCTGGTTCGATTTTATCCTTTAAAAATAGATTGGATGGGTATATGGACGGGAAAGGAATGGAAGGTTATGGTCTGAGTGCAGGTAGATGTGACTAGGGGGAAGTATTTTTTTTTTTTTAAATAAAAAAAAATGTTCGGCACGGACTTGAAGGGCCGAGATGGCCTGTTTCCGTGCTGTAATGGTTATATGGTTATTATATGGTTATATAGATGAGCTTGAGGCTCAGTTAGAGGTTGGTAGATATGACATTGTGGGGATTACTGAGACGTGGCTGCAGGAGGATCGGGCCTGGGAACTTAATATTCAGGGTTATACATCATATAGAAAGGGCAGGCAGGTGGGCAGAGGAGGGGGGGGGGTAGCTCTGCTGGTGAGGAATGGAATTCAGTCCCTTGCGAGGGAAGACATAGGGAATGACGAGGTAGAGTCACTGTGGATTGAGTTGAGGAATTGTAAAGGCAAGAAGACACTAATTGGTGTTATCTGCAGACCCCCAAATAGTAGCCCGGATGTAGGGTGTAAGTTGCAGCAGGAGTTAAAAAAACTGGCATGTAACAAAGGTAATGCCACTATGGTGATGGGGGATTTCAATATGCAGGTAGACTGGGAAAATCAGGTTGGTTCAGGCACCCAAGAAAGAGAGTTTGTAGAATGCCTCCGAGATGGATTCTAAGAGCAGCTTGTAATGGAGCCGACCAGAGAAAAGGCAATTCTGGATTTAGTGTTGTCCAATGAACCAGATATGATAAGAGAACTCGAGGTAAAGGAACCGCTTGGAGGTAGTGATCATAATATGATTAGTTTTAATCTGCAATTTGAGAAGGAGAAGGTTAAGTCGGAAGTGTCAGTGATGCAGTTGAAGAAAGGGGACTATGAAGGCATGAGAGGGGAGCTGGCCAAGGTAGACTGGAAAGGGAGCCTAGCAGGAATGACGGTGGAACAGCAATGACAGGAATTTCTGGGCATAATCCGGAAGACGCAGGATTATTTCATTCCAAAAAGGAAAAAAGATTCTAAGGGGAGTAGATGCCAACCGTGGCTGACATGAGAAGTTAGGGATAGAATAAAACTAAAAGAAAAGATGTATAACACAGCAGAGTAGCCAGAAGCCAGAGGATTTGGAAACTTTCATAGGACAACAGAAGGAAACAAAACGGGCAATACGGGCTGAAAAGTACGAAGGGAAGCTGGCCAAGAATATAAAGAAGGACAGTAAAAGCTTCTTTAGATATGTTAAGGGAAAAAGAGTAGCAAAGTCAAATGTGGGTCCCTTGAAGGCAGACACGGGTGAAATTATTATGGGTAACAAGGAAATGGCAGAAGAGTTAAATAGGTACTTCGGATCTGTCTTCACTAAGGAAGACACAAACATTCTCCCAGATGTACTGGAGGACAGAGGATCTAAGGGGGTAGAGGAACTGAAATAAATTTTCATTAGGTGAGAAATAGTATTGGGTAGGCTAATGGGCCTGAAGGATGATACATCCCCTGGGCCTGATGGTCTGCATCCCAAGGTCCTCAGAGAGGTGGCTCTAGAAATAGTGGACGCATTGGTTATCCCACTTTTCAAGAAAGGAGCGAGAGAGAAAACAGGGAATTACAGACCAGTTAGCCTGACTTCGGTGGTGGGAAAGATCCTGGTCAATTATAACCATATAACAATTACAGCACGGAAACAGGCCATCTCGGCCCTAGTGCGTGCCGAACACTTATTCTCACCTAGTCCCATCTACCTGCACTCAGACCATAACCCTCCATTCATTTCCCGTCCATGTACCTATCCAATTTATTTTTAAATGATAAAATCGAACCTGCCTCCACCACTTCACCTGGAAGCTCATTCCACACAGCTACCACTCTCTGAGTAAAGAAGTTCCCCCTCATGTTACCCCTAAACTTTTGTCCCTTCATTCTCAAATCATGTCCTCTTGTTTGAATCTTCCCAACTCTGAATGGAAAAAGCTTATCCACGTCAACTCTGTCTATCCCTCTCATAATTTTAAAGACCTCTATCAAGTCACCCCTTAACCTTCTGAGCTCCAAAGAATAAAGACCTATCTTGTTCAACCTTTCTCTGTAACTTAGTTGCTGAAACCCAGGCAACATTCTGGTAAATCTCCTCTGCACTCTCTCTATTTTGTTGACATCTTTCCTATAATTTGGCGACCAAAATTGTACACCATATTACAGAATTGGCCTCACCAATGCCTTGTACAATTTTAACATTACATCCCAACTTCTATGCTCAATGTTCTGATTTATAAAGGCCATCACACCAAAAGCTTTCTTTACCACCCTAGCTACGTGAGATTCCACCTTCAGGGAACTGTGCAGTTATTCCTAGATCCCTCTGTTCAACTGCATTCCTCAATTTGCTACCATTTACCATGTACGTCCTATTTTGATTTGTCCTGCCAAGATCTAGCACCTCAAACTTATCAGCATTAAACTCCATCTGCCATCTTTCAGCCCACTCTTTCAAATGGTCTAAATCTCTCTGTCGACTTTGAAAATCTACTTCATTATCCACAACACCACCTATCTTAGTATCATCTGCATACTTACTAATCCAATTTACCACACCATCATCCAGATCATTGATGTATATGACAAACAACAGTGGACCAAACACAGATCCCTGAGGCACCCCACTAGTCAACGGCCTCCAACCTGACAAACAGTTATCCACCATTACTCTCTGGTATCTCCCATTCTGCCACTGTTGAATCCATCTTGCTACTCCACTATTAATACCCAACAATTGAACCTTCTTAACCAACCTTCCATGTGGAACCTTGTCAAAGGCCTTACTGAAGTCCATATAGACAACATCCACCGCTTTACCCTCAAAAATTTCCCTAGTAACCTCTTCACAAAATTCAAGAAGATTAGTCAAACATGACCTTCCACGCACAAATCCATGTTGACTGTTCCTAATCAGATCCTGTTTATCCAGATGCTTATATATATTATCCCCAAGTATCCTTTCCATTAATTTGCCCACCACTGACGTCAAACTAACAGGTCTATAATTGCTAGGTTTACTCTTAGAACCCTTTTTAAACAATGGAACAACATGCGCAGTACGCCAATCCTCCGGCACCATTCCCGTTTCTAATGACATTTGAAATATTTCTGTCATAGCTCCTGTTATTTCTACACTAACTTCCCTCAATGTACTCGGGAATATCCTGTCAGGACCTGGAGACTTATCCACTTTTGGATTTTTCAAAGGTGTCAGCACTTCCTCTTCTTTGAATCTCATAGTTTCCATAGCTATTCTACTTGTTTCTATGGAAACTATAAGATTCAAAGAAGGGGAATTATTGACACTTTTGAAAAATATAAAAGTGGATAAGTGGATATCTTATAGAAACATATAAAATTATAAAAGGAGTGGGCAAGCTAGATGCAGGAAAATTGTTCCCAATGTTGGGTGAGTCCAGAACCAGGGGCCACAGTCTTAGAATAAAGGGGAGGTCATTTAAGACTGAGGTGAGAAAAAACTTTTTCACCCAGAGAGTTGTGAATTTATGTAATTCCCTACCACAGAGGGCAGTAGTGGCCAGGTCACTGGATGGATTTAAGAGAGAGTTAGATAGAGCTCTAGTGGCTAGTGGAGTCAAGGGATATGGGGAGAAGGCAGGCACGGGTTATTGATAGGGGACGATCAGCCATGATCACAATGAATGGCGGTGCTGGCTCGAAGGGCCGAATGGCCTCCTCCTGCACCTATTTTCTATGTTTCTATTTTTCTCTGTGTGCAAAAGTTCCTCCTCATCTACCTTCTAAATGGCTCACCACTTAACCCACAGAGGCCGTTGATTTCTGGAGGGTTGGAGGTCGTGCTGTTAGCCGAGGGTGCGAGAATGTGTGGTGCACTGTGGGTGGTATAGACCGATCTCTATGCTGCCCCAATCCCGGGAACACTCGACATCTACACTGGGTACACCATAGGTGATGGAGATGGATATCTGTACTGTATGGTTCATCTCTACCCTTTGAGGACATTGGACTTTGTCTTTGCAACTATGCGGCACAGTGATGCAGCGAGAGCTGCTGCCCCATATGGCCAGAGACCCGGGTTCAATCCTGACTGCGGGTGCTGTCTGTGCCGAGTTTGTACGTTCTCACTATCACCGCTCCGGGTTCCGCCCATATTCCAAAGACGTGCAGGTTTGTAGGTTAATTGGCTTCTGTACATTTCATCGAGTGTGTAGGATACAAAAGTCCAATAAAAAAGAACAGGTGTACGGGTGATCGATGGTCGGCGTGGACTCGGTGGCCCGAATGGCCTGTTTTTAGTCGTATTTCTAAACGGATGCGCTATTATAACGCTGAGCTCTAGTTTATTCTGCACTCTCTTTCTTCGTATTTGCTCGATTTAATGTACTTGATTGATTGTATTTATGTATGCTACATCTGATCAGTTTGGAATGCTTGCAAAACAACACTGTAGTTCGGTACATTTAACAATAACAACTAAACTTAAACCTATCCCTGACCCGGCAACACGCAACTTCACATTGAGTACAATATGGGTTATTATAGGGATCTCTGTGCAATCTGCTGCTTTAATAATCCATACATCGAGGCAGTTTCAGCAAAACGCATGTTTAATAGAACTCTGGAGTAGCTCTTTTCGCCCGCACTGAACATTTCCGAGATCTCATCCTGCCCGAGGCCTGGGTTAACACCAGGTTACAGTCTGGGTGCCTTATCCTGCATCCCCCCCACCCCTCTCCCTCCAGACTCCGATCATGGCGGTGGGTGGGTGTGTGTTCCTTCAAAGCTTTCACTCCCCTCCCCTGTGACCAAGCACCACAGCCACGCTTCTACCTCTGACAGTCCCCTGACGAGCTCAACATCCCTGCCACCCGACTATCTCCCTCTCCCCTGTCCCCCTCCCTCTCTCCTGCCCCTGACTTGTCCTATTCCCCCCGCTCCCTGCGTGTTGAGGGACAGTGAGATCTGGGAGTACATGTGCATGGTTCGCTGAAAGTGACTCGTCAGCTGGATGTGGTGGTGATTTATGACACGACACCAAGTGCTGGAGCAGCTTCACGGAGCAACCTCAGCACTCTGTGTCTTTTGTAAACCAGCATCCGCAGTTCCATGTTTCTGCACAATGTAAAAAATGCTTGCCTTCATTGGGAAGGTCATTGAGTGCAAGCGTTGGGACCTCATGATGCAGCTGTACAGGTCAGTGGCCAGACTACACTTGGAGAACTGTATGACGTCTGCTCACCCAGTTACAGGAAGTGGCATTTATCGGAAAGGGTGCAAAATGGATTCACCAGGTCATTACCAGGGCTTGCGGGCTTGAGTGGTTGGATAGACTGTGGCCGTTTACTTCAGAGCACAGGAGGCTGAGTGATAACCTTCCTATAAAATCATGTGTGACGTGCATTAAGTGAACGCTCAAGGGCCTGTCCCACTTGGGCGTCATTTGCTCGTCACGCAGGTGGCGCGCGAAGATTGTGTGAATCCCAAAATCCTGGGGCGCCGCACACGACCGCGTTACTGCCTACGTCACCACGCAGCATGCGCGTGTAATGCACGCCATGCGCGCGTCGTGCATCGTGATGCGTAAATGATGTCGCGTAAATGACGCGCAAATGACACCCAAGTGGGACAGGCCCACTCTGTATTCCAGTTGAGAGAATTCTAAAACTAGAGGGAATGGGTTTGTTGAGGGGGAGGGGTACATTTATGAGGCACCTCGGTGGTAACTTTTAACCTCAGAGGGTAGTCTGTATCTGGAATGAGCTGCCAGAGGAAGCAATAGAAGCGGATACACCAACGGCATTTAAAATACTCTGAGCCTTGGATAGGAAGGGGTTAGAGGTTTATGGGACAAATGGGACTAGCGCAGCATTGCCATTTGGGCGGCAAGACCATAGTGGGCGAGAGCCAATTCCCATGCGGTACAGCTCGACAACTCTCTCCCATCCACTCTCTTTCCTCCCCTCCCTCCCGTTCCCTCTTGCTCTCTCTTCCTCCGAACCCCTCCCCCCCCCACATACCCCCCCTCCTTCTATCTCCCTTCCTCGGGAACATGGCCATTCACCTCCGGGCGATCTCTCCTGCATTAACCTCCCCCACCAACCTGCTGGTAGAGAGGCTCCGTCAGCCCAGGAGATAGCACGGTGGCCATTCCTCCCCTCTCTTCCCCCACCGCCCGATCAGAGCTCATCCTTCCCAGGCCGCCCCGCCACAGCCGGATCCGCCCTCCTCCGCTCCCGCTGTGCCTGCCGTCTGGCACCGGCCGGCCACTCTTCCTCCGCAGGGCGCTGGAGCCCTTTGTCCGGCCCATGGCTATGGTCGGCCGGCATGGGATCCGGAAACAGTTCCTGGGTCAGGGCGTCGATCTGAGAGCGGCCCTGTGAGGGATGGAGGGGGGGGGGGGGGGAGAGAGAAGGTGAACACAGGGAGGTCCCACTGCATCGAGGGTGACCACAAGGTTCCACGGGAGACAAAGAACACGTAGAGATCCCGGGGGGCAAGGTGAGCACAGAGAGATCCCACAGGAGAGAATGAAGATCCCACAGAGAAACCCCATTAGCACCAGGGAAGTCCCAACAACGGGGGAGAGAGCACGGGCCGATCCCACAGAAAGAGGTGAGCAGAGAGAGGTGGGAGGACGGTGTGCCGGGTGCAGACGCTGGGGGGCTTAGTGACGGAGGCTGACAGTGGGGATTCAGGTAGCGGACACAAGGTATGGCAGTAGGGGCAGACTGGAGAAGGGAAGAGAGGCAGTCAGTGAGGCCAGTGAGAGGCAGATGGGGGAGAGGAAGGGAGAGCGGGTGAGGGAGTGGGGCAGATGATGGGGGTAGGATGCCTGTAGACATACGGTAGCAGAAGGGAAAGGGGCAGACGGTTGGGGTCAGGATGGGCAGATGGTGAGTGGATCATGGACAGAAGTGGGAGGTGCCGACATTGGGTCCGTGGTGGCAGCGAAGGGGGGGAGGGGCAGAGTCACGGGGATGGTCAGATGGTGGGGCCTAGGGAAGGGTAGATGGATCGCTCACCTTCTGGTTGTGCCTGGGGTCGAGGGTGTACCATAGGACGAGAGCACAACGCTGACCCCTTGTCACACCCCCAACACCATGGGATGTCCCGTCACCCCACCTGAAGGTCAGCAGGCGTCCGCACCTGGGAGTGACCTCCACCTGAGGGGATAAGCAGAGTGAGGGTTCAATCGGCATGTCAACCTGACCCACGTGCTCGAGTCAGAGTGAAGCCTCCTCCGCACTGTCCCATCACACACTCCCGGGCTCTGACAGAGTGAAGTTCTCTGTGCACTGTTCCGTTCTTTGATCATTTACATCGATAATCTCCCTCCCGCCCCAATTGCCCAGATCAGATGGGTGAAGACAGTTTGAACAGTGCTTTGGATTTCTGTCAAGCCTGAGAGGCCTCGGGTGGACCTGGAGAAGAAGCCTTGTTTGGAAGTATCAAAATCGGCGAGGAAGATCCACTGATATACTTCTTACTTATCTGGAGAACACTGCTTCTCTGTTCATTTGAACCGCCCCATCACTATTGTGCTACATCAACTGCTGGTTATGCTGATTTACAGCAACAATAGTGTTCTACTTGGCATCAAAATGGCGCGGCGTGTAGATCTGCTGCCTCACGGCGCCAGAGACCTTGGTTCCACATCGGGTGCTGTCTGTGTGAAGTTTGCACATTCTCCTCGTGACTGCGTGAATTTCCTCCCACTACCCAAAGTATTACGGTTTTGCAGGATCGACCTCTGTAAAATAAATGCCCCTAGTATGCAGGGAATGGATACGAAAGTGGAATAACATAGAATAGTAAGATTAAGTGAGAACTTACCAGTTTGAAGTTTGATCTTTATTTTATGAGGAGTTATGTTGGTGATTACGTGAAGAAGCCCCGCCAGTTCGCATGCACGTCAATCTTCAAAGCAGCGGTATGAAATCACAGGTAACAGTAATTGAAGTAACATAGTAAGATCAGAAACTTGAGAACTACCAGATGACCTTTGTGAGAGAGGGTTGGGAGTGGAGGGCACATAATCACCAACGTAACTCCTCATAAAATAAAGATCAAACTTCAAACTGGTAAATTCTCGTATAATCTTACTATTTTACTTCGGAGTTACGTGAGTGATTCCGTGAAGAGTTCAAAGCTCTGTGATTTCATGCCGTAGATTCAAATCCCGGCGTCTCACTGAATCGATTGACTCAGGATGAGTGAATAATCAACAATGCATTACACATGACATTGATTTAAACGTATTAATGGTTTACGTTAATAAAGAAAATCAATAGCAACCCCTCTATCTCAGGGGAGGCTAAAGTGCACGCAAAACAGAATGGGCAAATAGCCCCGGGTCGGCAATCGCCCTATGGTAAAAAAAAAAAATTGAAAATCAATTCACTTGACCATTCTGTCGCCGCGAGGATATGGTCGATGGGAACGTCCTTTGCCCTGGCCGCTGACGTTGATGCCGCCCTGGTGGAATGAGATGTAAAATTGTCAGTGTTAATACCTGCATAAACCAGAACCTGCTTCAGCCACCTTGAAATAGTCTGAACCGACTTTTTCTTGTGTGGTTGTTTGTGGCTAATAAACAATGCTGATTCCACACCTCTTAGGATTCTGGTGGCCTTGATATAAAATAGCAAGCATGCCCTCACACATGCCGAAATATGATCTTAAACCCTGTAACCCCTGGTCTGCTCTGCTTGTGTAGACCAGAAATGTAAAACGTAATGGCATCTGCAGCCACTTCCATCCTATCTAACCGCAGCTTTTGCAATGTCTGCACTCTTTGTGTTGATATTAGTGTCATTACTAAGGAAGTAGCTGGCCCCTGGTGAAGTATTGTTAACACAATGTCAATATCCCATACTGCCTATACTTGTACAGGGAGAACTTGTGTTAAAGATATCGTTTACAAACTCGATATCCAGGGTTGAAACCCGACAGAGTGGGTGCTGTGTGCTGCAGCTAATATGATGGGAAGGCACGTTTGGCATAGTTAATGGCCCTATACTCAATTATTGTCAGAAGACCATTTAAGAATGAACTGGAAGACGTCAGTAATCTGTACCATATTAAATGTAACATTAACATTAAACAAAACCGCTTCCCACCTCCTGAATAGGAAATGTACTGCTTTTTTGGTGCTATCGCTGCACTCTGCAGTGAGCACATACATGGATTGATGTGACCACCTGAGCCGTAGGGCAGTCTATTCAGAATCTGCAAGTCAATAAATTGATTTTATCATGCAGAGGCTGGTTTCCTGAACCACAGTTTGAACCAGCAAAGTTTTTGTTTTTTAGAATAACCGTATATGTTTGTATTATTATGCCTGACGGAAGCGGGAATCATGGCTGCATAGCCAGTCAGACAGTACGAAATCTAAAGCGAGATCTTGCTGGCTTTATTTCAAGACCCGACTGATGAGGCAAAATGGAGGAAGACATAAAAGAACATTCCTCCTTCTTGTAGCGAGAATGTATCTCTCAACACTGTTATGCCACATATTTTTGCAATCAGTGAATAAGCATGAAACCAACATGTTGATATTCGGTGTTTCATTGAACCATACTTTCATAAATACTTTGTGATCCAACACCTATTCTGTGTTGTCATCGATCTGAACTTGATGATACACCAGTGGCAAAGGAGATTAGGTAAATTATTACAGGATACTTTAACTTGATCGCCATGTGACTAACATATGCCACCACCGTAGTGTATCAACTTGAAGTTGAGCATGTAGATTATGTATATTCGCTCAATAGCCCTTTACCCATGGGATGCATCTGGTGTCTATAGCTAGTTGATACCAATAACTGAAGAATTGGGAACTCATGCAAATCTCCTCCACCTCCAAACTAGAGATGACATTCGCAATTTTCCACCTTAGAGCCCTTAGCATCAGTTTGTAAAATAACTGAAATTCGACTGACCAAACTACTGGAGCAATGCTGAATACTGTTTGTTCATCATTGTGACTTAGGTAGCTTCAGCTGGTCATAGCATAAGCCTGTTAACAATGACCTACATGTCATATGAGAGGTTGCTACTTTGCAAGATGTCAGTTCCCCAACTTGCACAGCTGAATCACAGCTACTATATTGCCAATTACTCTTGATGAATAAAATTCAGCTTAATAACAGGTTTCTATTAACTCCAATCTCGTGCCACAAGGCGGAGTCATAGGCTAATTAATAGTTAAAGGAAAATCCCAATGACCAACAAGTCTATTTGGTAACAACTTAAAGTTAACTGGATGGATGAGCCCACTTTCTCAAACATAGTTTGAGGCTGAAACAGATGATTTTTAACAAAATACAGCATTAGAATATCATCCAGTCAAGACATAACAGGTGTTTTCGAACTCTGAGTCCAGGTTTAGTTAAATAACCTGGGGAAATAGTTTATCCCATTTTGCAATGTTTTACTGTTATTAGTACAGTTATCATTGCCTTTTGATAATTTCCAATGTCTCTGATGATCCCTGTAATGGGAACTGCATAGAATGGATCTTTGAGACCCTTATGAATCCATTGTTAGTCAGTAAAGAAGTTTCCTATTTGGAAAGTTCAAATGCGAGTTAAACGACATTCTCCATTTTTCATAATGAACAGGCCACTCCTGCCATTATTCCATGGTGCTTCGCACGATAACTCTGGCCCGATTTCCGAGCCTGTCTTGAAAACGACAATTCTGGCCCTAATTCCAAACTTGCTTGGAATGCTAGTATTGTGCAGTTTTACATGGTTAGATGCCTCTAAGCAGATGACAATGCCTTTATCCTTTGTGTGCTGTACAAACAAGTGTAAATATTACCAACTTGTGAGTGGTCCACTTACCCATGTTTCGGAAGTGCCAGACCCACCTTGTTGAGTAGGACTGGTAGGGTGCGTGGAACCTCTGCCCAGCTGTCATGCTGCCACCAGCTTCAGTGAACCGCTTACTGCCGATGAAGGCATGGGGTGCGTTCTGAAATGATGAACCATTGCCCGCCTTTGGTCTTGATTGGTCCGACAGCTTTTGCTTCGTCTGCCAGGTTTTTGCTGTTGAATAGACCTTACCTGAATAGCAGATTCGGCGGTTGGCTCTCATATCCCCCTGATAGCGCTGTTCACTGCCTGCACACATGTGCTCCAGTATGTTCCACGGACATCTTTAGAATCTGAAGTCAGTTACATCTGACCTTTCGCACTCCCCTCCTTAGAGACGGCGATTCGTAGGCAGCCCTAAACAGGTGCTGCCGCAGGCCCCTGGGATACCTGCGCTGATACGGCCCCCAATGGCCCTATACCAGGATGGAACATTCTGTTGGGATGGCAAACTTTGTTATCAGGAATTGATACCTCTGACACATGCCCTTCATCCCTTGGGGTATGCTCCACGGCTATACCCTCAGACTCGGCGTCAGAATTACACTGACCCGGCATGCTCTCCTCTTCAAAGAGGGAGACATGAAGCAGCCCTGTCCCAGGTGCTGCTGGCACGGCCTCTTCTACAGGCCGGCGCTGTCACACATTAAGCAGCCCAGTCCCAGGCGTTGCTGGCGCGGGCTCTCCTGTAGGCCGGCGCTGTGACAGATTCCGCGTCAGCAGTACACTGACCCGTGATGGTCTCCCCCTCCAACAGGGAGACATGAAGCAGTCCTGTCCCAGGCGCTGCTGGCGCGGCCTGTCCCATAGGCCTGCGCTGTCACACATTAAGCAGCCCTGTCCCAGGCGCTGCTGGCGCGGCCTGTCCCATAGGCCCGTGCTATTACACATCCGGTGTCTGAGGTGACCTGACCCGGCATGGTGTCCTCAGCTCGGGGAATGCATGTCCAAATTCAATTTTGGAGTGTGGAGCTTCACCTATAAAGGATTAAAATGACAACAGAATCTATCCAAATACATACTTATTTCCAGAAGGGAATCCTTGCAGCCCGACTCGTTCGAGTTCAATAGGGCTGATCGATGTATCGGTGATTTCATCCCATGCCTGGGGACCACCAAACGACGATATGTCTGTGAGCCACTGACCGCACTGTCAGCGACTCTGACGGTGATACCGCCTTCCTGCTTGATTTGCCCTCCCCGGGAACCACAGCAGGCTGGAAACCACTGACCGCCTTGTCAGTGACTGGGATCACGAACCCGACATCTGCCGACTATCCGCTTCCGCGGTCTCCCCACAGCTCATAGCCGGTTCACTCGCCGGAATTCGCCCCAATATCTAGCAGGGTACATCTGTGAAAAGAGGTTCCTGCAAGAAATTCAAAACCCTGGTAAGTAATACAAAACTTACCTGTAGTTTTAAACTTACCGCCGGCAGGAGCGATGCCCTGCCAGTCCGGTGCTTCGCCATGCGAACGGCGATATGACGCGCATGCGAATTGGCGGGGCTTCTTCGCGGAATCACTCATGTGACTCCGAAATAAAATTAGTATGAACGGGTGAACGATGGACGAACCAAGCCTGGTTTCGGTGGGCCGAAGAGCCTATTCCATGTTATACCTCGAAACTAAATTAAATAAAGTTATTTTGGTTGTACAGATTATCAATGTCAGGTCAATCCTCAAAGAGGGCATGTTTAAGGTGAGAGGGGAAAGATTTGATGTGATGCAAGCGTGCATATATGGAGACTCCAATGGGGGGAGGTGAGCACTGGGTGGATGGAGCACAGGGAGATCCCACGGGAGAGAACGAAGGCCAGGGAAGTCGATCTTGGCTGTCGAACACCTTAAAATAGGTGGCAAACACCTAGATGCTGATATTGGAGCAACAAACTCCATCCATCTCCAGTGCCTTCTTGAAGTGGCTGCCGCACTAATTGACTGTATATTTGACAAGCATATATCTGCTGCGTCTCGGTGGCCTCCAATGTGCTGGCGCTGTGCTCGGACCAACACTTGAAGGGCAGAGTTCTTCCCATTATGCACATGGGCTGGGTCCGCATACCGGCAATTTAACAGCCACTTCAAGAAGGCACTGGAGATGGATGGAGTTTGTTGCTCCAATATCAGCATCTAGGTGTTTGAGGACGGCTGGTACCAGGATTCATTCCGACAGTTCTGGTTGGAGTGGACATGGTAACCGTGGGAGGCTTCCCTTCCGTAAGGCTACAGTGGAATATGGAAAAGACCACACACATCTCTTTGGTCAGGAACATGCATGGGGGTCGACCAAGGACAGGATTCCATGATCGGGTGGATTGAGAGAGTTACTCGACATAACCTAGCCAGGGATGAACCTCTGGGGACCCATTCCAGTGGCGATTGTAGCAAAAGATGGAAGCGCTGAGGGACAACGGGTTTAGTGGTCTTGAGGTCCGTGAGTGGTGGGTCCAGGTGCTGCATGATTTGGATCGTGTTTCCCCCTCCTTCACGTCCGCAGACAGATTCTGGAGCTGCTCGCCGATGGCGGCACCTTGCTCGCAGATTGGGAGAGCGAGTCAACTGGGTCCTTTCACTCTCTTTGTTTTAGATTCGTCCAGTGAGGTTGTGTTAAGGGTCTTGTGGGAAGACATACTGTAGCAACAGTCCGCCTAGAGGATGTTGAACACCTATATGCTCCCCAATATCAGAGATATCAGAATCAGTGCCCTCCGCCGGCTGAGGAGAGGCAATTCCCTGAGGCTGGATGGGCTGATGGTGGAGTTCCTTAGAGCCAACTGGGATGTCCTGGCAGCGGCGTTCATGAAGGTCCTGAGGGGGAAGTCTGGTGACCAGCGTGATGCCCCTGTCATACACAGGGCAGTTGTCATACTGCTGCCCTGAAAAGGTGCTCTCCACCTTTTAATGAACCAGCGCCCAGTCTCTCTCCTCAGCACACATGACCTTTGAATAGGCAATGGCAAATCATGTGGTATCCATGTTGTCCCAAGTGTTTGTAAGGTCATAAGTGATAGGAGCAGAATTAGGCCATTCGACCCATCAAGTCTACTCCACCACCTGACATCCTGGGGGAGAGAGAGCGAAAGGGGGGGCGATAGAGAGAGAGGGGGAAGAGAGGGGGGGGGAGAGAGAGAGAGAGAGAGATATGGGGGAGGGAGGAGGGAGAGAGGAGGGAGAGAGGGGGAAGAGGGGAGAGGAGGCGGAGGGGGGAGAGAGGAGCAGAGGGGGGAGAGAGGAGCAGAGGGGGGAGAGAGGAGCAGAGGGGGGAGAGAGGAGCAGAGGGGGGAGAGAGGAGCAGAGGGGGGAGAGAGGAGCAGAGGGGGGAGAGAGGAGCAGAGGGGGGAGAGAGGAGCAGAGGGGGGAGAGAGGAGCAGAGGGGGGAGAGAGGAGCAGAGGGGGGAGAGAGGAGCAGAGGGGGGAGAGAGGAGCAGAGGGGGGAGAGAGGAGCAGAGGGGGGAGAGAGGAGCAGAGGGGGGAGAGAGGAGCAGAGGGGGGAGAGAGGAGCAGAGGGGGGAGAGAGGAGCAGAGGGGGGAGAGGGGAGCAGAGGGGGGAGAGAGGAGCAGAGGGGGGAGAGAGGAGCAGAGGGGGGAGAGAGGAGCAGAGGGGGAGAGAGGGGGGTAGAGAGAGAGAGAGAGAGGGGGAAGTGGGAGAGATTGAAGAGAGAGAGAGAGAGAGAGGGGGAAGGGGGAGAGATTGAAGAGAGAGAGAGAGATTGAAGAGAGAGAGGGAGAGAGGAGCGGAGAGGAGAGAGGAGAGAGGAGAGAGGGGAGGGGGGAAGAGGGGGGAGGGGGGAGGGGGAGGGGGAGGGGAGAGGGAGAGGGAGAGGGAGAGGGGAGAGAGAGAGAGAGAGAGCGGCGAGAGAGGTAGGGGGCGAGAGAGGAGAGGGGAGGGGAGGGGGGAGAGATAGGGGGAGGGGGGGTGGGAGACGGAGAGGGAGTGGGAGAGGGAGAGAGAGATGGAGAGAGACGGGGTCCACACTTACTGTAACGTTTTGAGTGTTGAGACCCATGAAGAGCAAATTGCCTCCTTCAAACTCATCGTTGAGGTAGAGGTGTACACTGGAGGAGGAGAAAGGGAGGTCAGACCAGGTCTCAGACTGGCAGGAACATGGAGATCAGAGAGTGTGGCGGGTGGGGGAGGGGGGGGGGGGTGAGGGGCAAGAACGGGGGAGACAAGAGAGAGGGGAGATATGCGACAGAGGCCAAAGAGGTGGGGGAAGAGAAAAGAGGGGGAGGTAAGAGGAGAGAAAAGAGGAGAGCAAAGAGGGGGGATAGGAAAGAGGGGGACAAAAGGGGGAAGTAGAAAAGGGGGAGGGGAGAAGGGGGATGGGGGTGGAGGGAAGGGAAAGGGGGGAGGGAAGGGGGGACAGGAGGGGGGGACAGAAGGGGGAAGGGATGGAATGGGGAGGGAATGGGAGGAAGGGGAAGGGAATGTGAGGGGGAGGTTGGGGGCGTTAGGGAGGTTAGGGGAGGGGGAGGGAGGGAGGGGGGTTGGGGTGATATGGGTGCAGTGGGCAAGGGGAATAGGGTAAAAGCGAGTAGTGGGTGGAAGGGGTTGATGAGGATGGGAGGGAATGGGAAGGAGTAGGACTGAGTGAGTCAGAGACAGTAGGGAAATGATCCAGGTTGAGGGATGATGGGAGGGGGAGAGGAGTCGGGGTTGTCTGGAGGAGTGGGCTCTGGGATGGGCTGGAGGAGAGGAAAGTGGGGAGGGCTGGGATGTCAGCAAAGAGGTCACCACGTGAACGGAACGAGATCCAAAATCCGTTGCGATTGACTGAGTCACACCACGGGATCACGCCATTTGGCGCACAATGTCAGCACTAACAGGTGGACACACAGCCATATTAATCCTTCACCTTCAAGTGCTGGTCTTGACACTAACTGCTGTCAGGGATTCTCTTCCACCCCCATCCTCCAAAACTGTGTTCTGGACCTCATCTTCTGCAACAGCCTTCATGTAAACATCATCCACTGCACTACTCCCATTGATAACCTTTGTCACCTCCTCATAAACTTCAAGCACGTTAGTAAGGCATGACCTGCTGCATACAAGGTCATGCTGACTGTCTCTACTTAACCACTTTTTTCTTAAATGGGAGTAAATCCTATCCTGAAGAATCCTCTCCAACAGCTTTGCTATGGTGTGGGAGATTGCAACCTTCACGTTGTCCACCTTGCTTTAACGATTCCAATCAACCTGCCGTGCACAAACAGAAGATCAAACAGAACAAGTTGTCTTCCAACTTTAGGCTGTGCTACGCCATACTCAAGAAGAAGCTTTCCTACCTCTGATATGAGGCTCACCAGCCTATAATTCGTAGATTCTCTCTACTTCCCATCGTAAACAAAGAATAACATTAGCTACTCTCCAGTGCCATGGGACCTAGCCTGTGGTTAAAGAAGACATAAAGGTCTTCATCAAGGCTCCTTCCTTGCCTCTATTAATAAGCTGGGATAGGTCCCATAATGTTAGAGGATTTATCCTCAATGATCCTCAAGGGGCCCAACACCTCCTTCTTCTTCAAAGTATTTTAATGGCTGAAGATTTTCATGTGAGAAGTGTCTCGACCCAAAACGTCACCCATTCCTTCTCTCCAGAAATGCTGCCTGTCCCGCTGAGTTATTTGAGCATTTTGTGTCTACCTCCTTCTTCTTGATCTCAAACTGCCCTTGCATAGTAGTATTCCCCACATTGATGTCACAGTCCTTGTTGACCTTAGTGAAGGCAAATGCAAAATACTGATTTAATACCTCTTCTACATCCTCTGACTCCAAGCAGAAATTCCCTTCTTTGCCCTTGATCTTCTACTGGTTACCTTTGTTTTGAATGTAGGCACGAAAGGCATTGGATTCTTCCAGCCCTATCTGATGAAGCCAAGTGTGCAAACACCACCTTCACCACCCTGTCTCCACATGCAGAGAACCATGCACCTGAACCCCTGGGACCCCACACACTCCACAGAGCCCGTCCACTTTTTGTGCAAGTCCTGCCCTGGTTCAACGTTCCAGAACGCACTGCCTCGCGCATGTCGGGATTAAACAGTGGGAAACGGGAGCGGGTCTGGAACGGGGGATCATGTCGATGTGGCCTTTACCTGAAGTTACGGGCTCCCCCCGCAGACCCTTGTCGGCTGCATTCACTGCCCTCTGGCTCCTCCAGACAACTCCGGGATGTAGGTGTGGCCTCGTTACCTGGGCATGGGAACCAGAGAAAGGGACATCCTCTCAGAGTTGCACATCTTGCACCAGGGCGCGGGAGTGACACAGTGGGGGGGGAGAAAGGCGGGGAGAGAGGGGAATTGGGGAAACGAGAGGGGGGATGGGGTACACTGAGGGGGGAGCACAAGGGGGCGGGGAGTATAGGGTGTTGTGAATGAGCACAGGGGGTATTGGGGAGCACAGGGAGGGTTGTAGGAGCATAGGGTCTGAAATAGAAAATAGGTGCAAGTGTAGGCCATTTGCCCTTTCGACCCAGCACCACCATCCAATATGATCCTGCCTGATCATCCAAAATCTGTACCCCATTCCTGCTTTTCCCTATCTCCCTTTATTCCTGTAATCCTAAGAGCTAAATCAAACTCTCTCTTGGAAACATCCAGTGAATTGGCCTCCACTGCCTACTGTGGCAGAGAATTCCACAGATTTACAACTTTCTGGGTGAAAAAGGTTTTCCTCATCTCAGTCTCGAATGGCCTACCCCTTATTCTTAAACGCGACCCCAGGTTCTGGACTCCCCCAACATGGGGAACATCTTTCCTGCATCTCACCTGTCCAATCCCGTAAGAATTTTATATGTTTCTATAAGATTCCCTCTCATCCTTAATTCCAGTGAATACAAGCCGTCGGCCCATTCCTTTATCATATGTCAGTCCTGCCATTCCAGGAACTAACCGGTGAGCCTAAGCTGCACTCCCTCAATAGCAAGAACGTCCTTCCTCAAACTAGGAGGCCAAAACTGCACACAATACTCTAGGTGCGGTCACACTTGGGCCCTGTACAGCTGCAGTACGACCTCCTTGCTCCTATACTCAAATCCTCTCGCTATTAAGGCCAACATGCCATTAGTTTTCTTCACTGCCTGCACTACCTGCATGCTTACTTTCAGTGACTGATGTACAAGGACACCCAGGTCTCATTGCACCTCCCCTTTTCCTAATCTTGTTCTTGCCACCTATGTGGATAACCTCACATTTATCCACATTATACTGCATCTGTCATGCATCTGCCCACTCACCCAACCTATCCAAGTCACCCTGCAGCATCATTAGCATCCTCTTCACAGCTACACTGTCACCAGCTTTGTGTCATCGGCAAACTTGGAGATGTTACATTTAATTACTTCATCTAGATCATTAATATATATTGTAAATAACTGGGATCCCAGCACTGAGCCTTGCGGCCCCCCACTATTCACTGCCTGCCACTCCGAAAAGGACCCAGTAATTCCTACTCTTTGCTTCCTGTCTGCCAACCAGTTCTCTACCCATGTCAATACCCTTCCCACAATACCATGTGGTCCAATTTTGCACACTAATCTCTTGTGTATGGGGGAGCAAGAGGGGGGCGGTGAAGCACGAGAAGGGGGGGGGTGGGTGGACCCCAAGAGATGGGGAGCATGGGAGGGGGGTGGGGAAGCCCAGGAGGGGCGAGGGAGCACGGGAGGGTGTTTGGCGGTGTACAGGGGGGGGCACCAGGGTGATGGGTGTGTACAGGGGGGAGAGGCAGGAGAGCACAAAGGGGGAGAGGGAGCACCATGGTGAGCACAGGGGGAGGGAGCACGGGAGTGAGTGTGGAGGGGGGGAGCGCAGAAGGAGACGCAGTGTGTACCACGGGATCTGGTGCCAGGGCAATGGGAGTCTGGGAAGGGAGTGCTCGAGGCAACGCACAGTGCAGCGCGGGGACTAGACCAGGGTCGATTGCAGCGTGGCAGAGGAGGGAGGGGGCAGGAGTGTAGGGTCTGGTTCCAGGGACGATGAGAGCATGGGGGGAGGGGAGCATTGGGCCTGGTCCGGGAGTAATGTGAGTGTTGTAGGGTGGCGCATTAACGAGGGTGGCGGGTGGGGCATGGGGCCTGGTCTTGCGGCAATGGGAACATAGCGAGGGGGGCGGGTGGGGCATGGGGCCTGGTCTCAGGCCGCTGGACACACGTAAGCAGCACACCACTGCCCCCACTCACCTGCAGGCACGGAACGGCAGGACAGGTGGGAGAAGGAGAAGTGCAGGGGGCCCGGCAGCTGGAAGAGATGCTCTATGATGGAGCGGCAGCGCTCTGTCACCTGCAGGTAAAGCTGGGCCACGTCACGCCTCACCTTCCCGGCCCTGGACAGCTGAGAGCACAGGCTCAGAGGTCAGCGCTGTACCAGATACAAGCCCACTCCCACAGCCCCCCAGACAGCGCTCCCTCCCATCCTCTCGCCACCTCTCCCTCCCTCCCTCTCTCTCCCCCAACCGCCCCTTCACTCCCTCCACCATGCGATCATTCCTTCCCTCTCTTCCTCCCTCCAACAACCTCTCCATCTCCCACCACCTCTCCTTCCCTGCCTCTATTTGCTCACTCCCTCCTTCGCTCTCCCTCCATCAGTCCCTCCCTCCATCTCTCTCCGCCTTCCAATCTCCCTCCCTCACTTTCTTTCTCCCCATTGCTCATTTCAACTCCCCCCCCCCAATCTCTCTGCCACATTCCATCGGCTATAGATTAGCTAACGAAATGGTCAGAAAAATGGCAGATGGAGTTTAATCCAAAGCAAGCGTGAGGTGTAGCACTTTGGTAGGTAGAATAGAGTCATAGAATGATACAGTGTGGAAACAGCCCATTCGACCCAACTTGCCCACACCGGCCAACATGTCCCAGCTACACTAGTCCCACCTGCCAGAATTTGGTCCATAGCCCTCCTGTCCTATCCATGTACCTGTCTAACTGCTTCTTAAATATTGGGATAGTCCCTGCCTCAACTAGCTCCTCTTGCAGCTTGTTCCATTCATCACCCACCCTTTGTGTGAAAATGTTACCCCTCAGATTCCTATTAAATCTTTTCCCCTTCACCTTAAACCTATGCCCTCTGGTTCTCAATTCACCTACTCTGGGCAAGAGACTGTGCATCATCCCTGACCCTCACTCCGACCCTGTCCCCTACCCCGACTCTAACACTCACCATGACCCCACCCTTCACCCTGACCCTGGCCCCGTCCCCCACCCTGACCCTCAGCCTGACCCTGATCCCAACTGTCTACATCCCCAAACCTGATCCTGACCCTGTCCCTATCCTCCACCCTGACCCCATCCCCATCACTCACACTGACCCCATCCCCGACCCTCACACTGACCCTGACCCTGTCCCCATCCCCCAAGCTGACCGTTGAATGCAGGAAAGAATACAGGAAAGAATTCAAGCGGGTGGTTGGAAGGGCCAAAAGATGAAATGTCTTTGCAGAGTAGAATTGAAGAAAAACCCAACGGTTTTTAACAAATGTAAAGCACTTTGGCCAACGAGAGTTGTTTTTTAAACGTGCTATATAAATAAATGTGACTTGACTTGACTTGACCCTCAGCCTGATGCCATCCCTGATCCTCACACCAAACCCTGTCACTATACCCGCTGCTCACCCTGACCCCACCCTGATCCTGTGCCCATCGCTGACCCTCACTCTGACCCCCTCACCTTTAACACCTGAAGGAGATCCAGCCCCACCGGCCAGGGTGGCGCCGAGCGCCCATCTCCGCTCCACTGGGGAAGTTCCTCTGCAGTCTGGGGTGGGGAAGGAAGCAGAGGGTTCAGTGTCTCTCCCCCCTTCCCTCCCTCAGCACCGTTGTCCCAGGGGGGGACGTCACCTGGTCAGGCACTGTCCAGGGACCGGAGGGCAGAGGTCGGAGACTGTGGGGTTCAGAGGTCAGAGTCGGGGGGGGGGGGTCAGAGCGGAGGGCATATGGTGGGATAGGGTCACCGCACAGGAGACAGTCACAGATCCAGGGGAGTGATCAAGGGTCAAGGGCCACAAGGAGCCACAGGTGGGTGGGGTGAGAGTTCAAAAACTAATAGATTGGCTTGTGAAGGTCGCACGCAGAGTTCAGGGGCAGGTCAAGGGTCACGATCTGCAGCAGTGGGGATTGGGCCAATTGCCAGTTGAGGCAAGACTTCGAGGGGTAAAAGGTCAGGTTGGGGAGGATCTGTGTTAAGGACAGGGTCAGGGATGGTCATGGGTCAAGAATCGCAGAGGATGATTTGGTCAAAAGTGGACAGGGAAAAGAGTCCGGGAAAAGTTGGGGGCAGAGATCAGGGGTCGTGCGCAAGGGGGTCAGTGGTCACGAGCCGGGCTGCTGCATGACTCACGTTGGCCAGGCCACGCATCCGTTCACACTCGCTGAGGCTCAGTGCCCCGTCCAGCACCATTTCCTCCGGCCCCCTCAAGCCCGTCTCCTCCGCGACCGAGAGGCCCTCCAGGCCTGGCCACGAGGCTGCGGGCAAGAGGGGAGGGGCATCACCACGGGGGCAGGAGACGGACTATGCCCCCTCCCAGAGACTACTCATCCCATCACCCCTCACTGAGACCACTCAGCCCATCTCCCCTCTCCGTGATTCCTCGGCCCCTCCCTGGAACAACTGGGGATACATCCTGAGAGCACTCGGCCCTTCTCTGGGAAAGCAGGAGGTCTCAGCCCCACCCAGCCAACTGAAATCACCTGACCCATCCCGAGGACAGCAGGTGATCTCAGCCAGCCCCAGCCACCATCTGTGGGACAGCCGGCACTAGTGGGCATGTGGTTGGGTCCAGGGTCAGGGGTGGTGTTGGGGATCAGACACACCTTTGAAGACGTCCAATCCTCTCCTCGGTTCAGCAGCTGGTTGGGACGTCTGATTGTTCGGAGCAGACTTCTGATTCGTCGGAGCAGACGTCTGGGGCTTCTCCACTTCTGTCCTGGGTCACAGCAAACAGACGTCAGAGCAGACAGGGAAGGGTGAGAGGGGAGAAAGCAGTGTCATGGGTGTGGGGAGGAGGGGGGAGAAAGAAGCGGCATGGGAGTAGGAAGGGGTGGTGAGAGCATCATGGGTGGGTAGGGAGGAGAGAGCGTCATGAGAATGAAAGGGGAGCAACGCAGGAGGAGAAGGTTAGGAGGGAGTGCTGTGAGAGGGGAGGGTTGCAGAAAGCAAGGGGAGATATGGAGGGAGCGGAAGGGGAAGCAAGGAGGGAGTGCCACGAAGGGGAGGCGAGGAGGACCATTGTGGGTGGAGATGCAAGGAGGACGCGCCATGTGGGTTGGTGTAGAGTTCAGTTAATTCCACAAACCTCTGCTTCTTCCTCACCGACTCGGGGATGATCTCTGCAGGGGTCCAGGAATCCTGAGCAGGGAAAAGGGTTAGTTCGCAGCTGGTCTCTCCTCCCCCCTCCCCCCCTAGGGGGGTGGGCCATTCGGCATCAGGGGGGCCCTGGGGAACAGAGGGACCTTGGTGTACAGAGTAGGGCACACAACGTGAATGGTGGAGGGTATTGTGGAACAGAGGAATAAATAGTTTGGATAATCAGATTACAACATTGTTAGACGGGAGCTGGGGAGAGTAAATTTAGCGCAGTTGTAATTGGGTATGTCCACATCCTACACATGGGAATCATTCAAAGATCAGTGGATCAATGTAGAAGACTGCTGTGTTCCAGTAGGGAGGAGGGATAGGGATGGCAAGGTAAGGAAGCCTTGGATGACCAAAGCCGTTGTAAATGTGGTCAAAAAGAAAAAAAGAGATGTATGCAAGGTTTAGGAGGATTACATCAGGCCCTTTGATGAATATAAAGAATGCAGGAAAGAATTCAAGCGGGTGGTTGGAAGGGCCAAAAGGGAAGATGAAATGTCTTTGCTGAGTAGAATTGAAGAAAATCCCAACGGTTTTTATACATACATTAGAAACAAGACCAGGTAACCAGGGAGAAGGTAGGATTGCTCAAGGATAAAGGAGGGAATTTGTCCTTGGAGTCGGAGGATGTATTCACCCAGGAGAAAGACATGAAGGACAGCAAATGAGGACTAATAGACAATAGACAATAGGTGCAGGAGTAGGCCATTCGGCCCTTCGAGCCAGCACCGCCATTCAATGTGATCATGGCTGATCATCCACAATCAGTTCCTGCCTTCTCCCCATATCTCCTGACTCCCCTATCTTTAAGAGCACTATCTAGCTCTCTCTTGAAAGTAGCCAGAAAACTGGCCTCCACTGCCCTCTAAAGCAGAGAATTCTGCAGACTCACAACTCTCTGTGTGAAAAAGTGTTTCCTCGTCTCCGTTCTAAATGGCTTACCCCATATTCTTAAACTGTGGCCCCAGGTTCTGGCCTCCCCCAACATCGGGAACATGTTTCCTGCCTCTAGCATGTCCAAACTCTTAATAATCTTATATGTTTCAATAAGATCTCCTGTCATCCTTCTAAATTCCAGGGTGTACAAGCTCCATTCTCTCAGCATATGACAGTCCCACCATCCCAGGAATTAACCATGTAAACCTACACTGCACTCCCTCAATAGCAAGAATGTCCTTCCTCAAATTTGGAGACCTAAACTGCACACAATACGCCAGGTGTGGTCTCACTAGGGCCCTATACAACTGCAGAAGGACCTCTTTGCTCCTATACTCAACTCCTCTTGTTATGAAGGCCAATATGTCATTCGCTTTCTTCACTGCCTGCTGTACCTGTATGATTACTTTCATTGACTGATTAACAAGGACCCCCAGATCCCGTTGTACTTCCCCTTTTCCCAATGTATGGAAGACCAAATGTATGGAAGACCAATGTATGGAAGACAAAAATGTTAGAGTTGTTTGAGATTAAAAAGGTGGTGTGGGAGCTCTGAAGGACGATTCTTCAGGATAAGATTTACTCCCCTTTGGAAGAGAATGGGATAATAGGGAGAGTCAGCATGACTTTGTACGCAGCAGATTATGTCTTACTAACTTTGTCAAGTTTTTTGAGGAGGTGATGAGGGTGATCAATGATACTAAGGCTGTGGATGTTTTGAACATGGATTTCAGCAAGGCATTTGATTAAGATCGTGGTCAGATAATTAAGATGCATGGGATCCACAGTGACAAGGTGGTTTACCCAAAGATGATGGAGGGTTGTGGTGGAAGGGTGTTATTCTGCCCGGAGATCTGTATTCCCATTGGTGCTGGATCCTCTATAATTGGATTGATTAGTAAATTTGCAGATCACATCAAGATTGTTGCAGATAGTGAGGAAGCTCATCAACGTACACAATGGGATCAGCTACAGAAATGGTCATGGAAATGGCAGAGTTTAATCTGAGCAACTGTGAGAAACTTCCGACCACAGGAGGAAGCTGGAGCTGAAACTTCAGCAGAACAACATGAGGGGTGTGTGGGGCAGTATGAAGAACATTATTATAGGCTACAAGATGACCAGTGGTCTGGGGAGGGAAAGTAATCAGGACTGGGCCAACGAGGTAAACTTGTTATTTAATAGATTTGATGGAGGGGTCTATGCCCACCCTCTTCCCTGCTCCCCGACAGACTCTCCCCCTCAATCCCCATGGTTCACTTCCTCTGCCCATTCTTTGTTGCACATGACCAACAAGGCTGAGCAGGTGAGGAAGGAGCTGAGCAGACTCCGCCCAGGCAAAGCCACGGGTCCCGATGGTGTCAGCCCTAGGGTGCTGAAAGTGTGTGTCAGCCAGTTGTGCCTGAGCCTGAGCCTGGAGAGGCTTCCTGTGATTTGGAAGACATCCTGCCTGGTTCTTGTACCAAAGAGGACACGTCTTAGCTCATCCAATGACAACAGACCGGTTCGCTTACCAAACAAAGATGAGGGTTGAGATGGGGGCCACCATCCACCTGCTCCTTCGTACACCTGGATAAGCCAGGAAGCACCGCGAGTCATGTTTTTTTTACTTCTCCAGTGCTTTTAACACCATCCAACCTGCACTGCTAGGGAGCAAACTAATGAAGATGCGGGTGGATGCTCCATTGGTGTCCTGGATTACCAACTACCTGTCTGGATGACCACAGTATGTCAGGCTACAGAACTGTGTCTCGGACATGGTGGTGAGCAATACAGGGGCCCCACAGGGGACGGTCCTCTCTCCCTTCCTGTTCACCATCTACACCTCGGACTTCAGATACAACTCGGACTCCTGCCACCTGCAGAGGTTTTCAGATGACTTTGCAATTGTTGGCTGCATCAGTGAGGGGAGGGAGTACAGAGGTGTAGTCAACGACTTTGTTGAGTGGTGTGGGCTGAATCATCTGCAGTACAACAATAACAAGACTAAGGAGTTAGTGGTGGACTTTAGGAGGAAAGGAACACACGTGTCATGGCGTGGATGTGCAGTTTATCAAGGAGTACAAATACATTGGAGTTTACCTGGACAGTAAACTGGACTGGTCCAGGAATGCTGAGGCCCTGTACAAGAAGGCACAGAGCCGGCTGTACTCTTTGTGAAGGCTCCGCTCCTTCAATGTCTGCAGTAAGATGCTGCAGATGTTCTACCAATCAGTGGTGGCCAATGCCATCTTCCTCACTGCCGTGTGCTGGGGCAGCAGGGCGAAGGCCGCAGACGGCAACAGGATTAATAAACTCATTAAGAAGGCTGTCTCCGACCTGGGGGCGGAGTTGGATTCATGGGAGGTGGTCTTGGAGGGGAGGATGCTCCTCAAACTGCAGAGCATCTTGGACAATACAGCTCACCCCTCCATGACACACTGGTCAACCTGTGGAGTACCTTCGGCAACAGACTGGTTCCACCAAGATGCAGCACAGAACGCCACAGGAGATCCTTTTTCCCAGCGATTGTATAACTCCTCCCCCTTCTGTCGTGGGGTAGACTAACACTCCTCCCTCCCCCCCTCCTCCCCAGTCTTTGCACGTCCCCAATCCTTTCCATACCACTCAAGTTTGATGTATCTTGTGTTTTATGACCAATTTCCCTCCTTGGATAAATAAAGTTCTATCGTATCGTATCATTTTATAGGTGTTCAACTTTCGTAGTTGGAATAGAAACATAGAAAATAGGTGCATGAGGAGGCCATTCGGCCCTTCGAGCCAGCACCGCCATTCATTGTGATCATGGCTGATCTATCATGGCTGACCGTGAGGGGAAAGTACACAGTTAATATCAACTGATATACAAAGGGATCTTGGGGTCCAAGCGCATAGCTCCATGAAAGTGGCGACACAATTAGATAAGTGGTAAAGAAGGCATGTGGTATGTTTGACATCAGTCAGAGTATTGAGTACATGAGTCAGGAAGTCACATTCAGAGGTTTATAAGAGATGAGTTGGGGGAGAGGTCTCACCGGGTCCTCGAAGCCTTGTCCCATCTGCCCCTCCTCCGCCAGGTACAGCAGCTGTTTCTCCAGCAGAGAGCGCTCCAGGTAGAGTCGGATATCCTGCCCAGGGATGAGGTGGATGCATCAATGCAGCATTTCTCTACCCTCCCCCCCACCACACACGGGGCGAGGTCAGAACGAGGGTAATGGGGGGGGGGGGGGGTAGTTCGGAGATTGTTAGGTCAAAGGGTAGGGTGTGGGGAGGCAATTTTGGACCTAGAAAACATTGCAGAAGGGCGAGGAAAAAAGTGAAAGTGCAGGAGAGTGGATCCTCTCTGGGTGTGGGACTGGGGTCGAAGGGCAAGACAGGAGGGTTCAGAGGGCAATTCCGGGAGTAAGACAGGAGGTGGAAAGGACCGAAGTCAGAAGGAAGGACTTGGAGATGTGGAATAAGTGAGTTTGGTATTCCGGAAAACGCAAGGAATCATGGGATTTGTCAAAGGCGACAAGCAATAAAATCTCTCGGCAGCCGTGCCGTGGCACGGACATAGACCTGCGCCTCATCTGCAGCCAGGATCGATCCCGGGTCCCCAACGCCGCAATCACTGCCGAACCACCATTGGACCATTCCCATCCCCTTCTGAGCGCCCCCCCCCCCTCCCGGGGAGGCCAGAGACATCAGGAGTCAGATGGGAGCGGCGCCCCCAGGCTTACAGCCAGCACAGAGAAGCAGGGGTAATCCAGCTCAACTCTGCCTGTTAACCTACCAGCCCTGCCTGGATTTACGGGAACAACAGCCCAGGCTTACAGCCAGTGTGGAGAAGCAGCGCTAAATCCAGCTCAACTCTGCCTGTCTCGCTGGGTTAACCTACAGCCCTGCCTGGACTGATGGGACACCAGCCCGGAGCCGTGGAGTTAGCCCTGCTTCTCCGCGCTGGCTGTAAGCCTGGGCCGTCATTCCCGTAAGTCCTGGTAGGGCTGGTAGGTTAACAGGCAGAGTTGAGCTGGATTTAGCCCTGCTTCTCCGCGCTGGCTGTGAGCCTGGGGGCGCCGCTCCCATTTGACTCCTGATGTCTCTGACTGCCCCCGGATGGGGGATGGGGGGGCACTCGGGAGAGGGCGGGGATTGTCCAGTGGCGGTTCAACAGCGATTGTGGCGGCGGAGACCTGGGATCGATCCTGGCTGCGGGTGAGGCGCAGATCTGTGTCCATGCCGCGGCACGGCTGCTGAGAGTGTTTTCACTTGTGACCAATGACCTGGGCATGCGCAGTCGGAATACCGAACTCGCTTATTGGGTCGATGGTGTAGAGGGATTTAGCTGGGGCAGGGAGGAGTTCTGGGAAGAGGAGGGTTTGGAAAGGACATCCCAGGAAACTGCATCCCACCGGAGTGGATCCTGGGGGAAGGATTCTGGGGGAGGGTTGGGTCTTGGGGGAGTGGGTGGCAGCCGATAGGTCCCAGGGGAAGAATGGGGCCTAGCAGAAGGACGGGTGCTGGGGTGGGCAGGAGTCCTGGGGGAGTGGGTGACAGGGGACGGGTTCTGGGGAGGGAGAGGTCCTGGGGGAGTGACTGGAGAGGGGTTCCAGAGAGGGAAGAGCCATGGGGGGGGGGTGTCACTCACCTCTCTGACTCTCACACGAGCCGCCCCCTCCTCTCCCAGTCGGGATCTGAAGAAGTCCAGGTTCTGCAGCATGGCATGATCTTGAGGCCAGAAGAGGAGGAAGGTTCTGGAACATTCCACCGCCAGCTCGTAGTGGCCCGCTGGGGAGAGAGGAGGAGAGGTGAGCAAGGTTTACAGGGGCACCCTTTGATTGGCACAGCAGCCAATAAGGAGCGGTGTGGAGGTGGAGTGTGCGCGTGGGGTGGTGTCGAGGCTTTGACTCGAGAGGCTTCAGCGATGAGGTTGAGCAGAGGGTGACGACTGATTCAGGTAGAGTCTGTTGTTTGCGTTACTCTTCCATGGTCTTAGTGCAGCAGGTAGGTTAGGATGGTGGAATGCTCCTCCTGCAGGATGTCGGGAGGACTACACCTGTGGGAGGTACATCCAGCTGCAGCTCCTGACTGACCGCATTAGGGAACTGGAACTGCAGTGACAGCCTCAGGGTTAACCGGGAGTGTGGGAGTGTCAGAGACACGAGTTACATTGAGGTGGTCACACCTAAGGTACAAGTAGAGAGCAAAGGGTGACCACCAGGAATGGGAGAAGGCAGAGAATGCAGGTATGCCTTGGGGCCATTTCGATCAACAACAGGTATCCCTCTTTGGAGGCTGTTGAGCGGAGGATGACCCATCAGGGCGGAACAGCAGCAGCCTTCAGTACTGTGGTTTTGGGCCTGGTTCTGAGGCTCAGTGGGGAACGGCAAAGTCAGGCAGAGCCACAGTGATGGGGAGACTCATTAGATCTGGGGGCAGACAGGAGATTTTGTGGCAGCAATCGAGATTCTTGGAAGGTTTGTTGTCACCCTGGTGCCAGGATCCAATATGTCTCGGCTGTAGAACAGTCTCAATGGGTGGGTGATCAACCGGACGTCATTGTGCACATTGGCACAAATAACATGGATCGGAAAAGGGATGAGGTCCTGCGGAGTGAAAGTAAGGAGTTAGGCAACAGGTTAAAATGCAGCACCTCAAGGGTAATGATCTCTGGATTACAAAAAAACACACAAAGTGCTGAAGTAACTCAGCGGGTTAGGCAGCATCTCTGGAGATATGGATATGTGACACTTTGGATTGGGACCCTTCGGATCTCCAGATTACTCCTGGTGTCATGTGGCTAGTGAAGTAGAAAGAGGAAGACAGGACATGTTTGTGGCTGAGGAGTAGGTGTAGCGGGCAGTTTCATATTTTTGTACTATTTGGATCTCGTCTCGGACAGAGGGGACCTGTACCAGAGGGATGGGTTTCACCTGAACTGAACCAATATTCAGGGAGGCAGTTTTGCTAGTGCTACATCGAGAGTTTAAACCAGATTGGCAGGAGAGACCCAGAGCATTAAGCAGGCAGATTATCTCTTAACCTGACTAATTCCATCATGTGCCTCTTGTCCAAGATCTGCTTCTTAGTTCGTCAAACCAAGCTCCCAACGATTAAATCGTTAATATTGCCTTCATCTGAGTACTTACGTTCATGTTCCAACAAAATATTTGTTTCCTCCTCGGTCCAAACAGTAGTCAAAGAGAGGAAGATGAACAGACATGACAGTAAAGAGAGAGGAAAGAGCGATGGTTCAATGTACATTTCAATGCTGAAGGCTTAACACTTAAGGCAATCTCAGGGCATGGATGGACTCAGGGGCTGCGATATTGTAACGAAAACAGAAACCTGGTTGCGAGATGAGCAGGACTGGCAGCCCAGCATTCCAGGGTACAGATGCCAAAGACATGATAGAGGTACAGGTAAGAGAGGAGGGCTTAGTTGCCTTTATGATCAGGGATATATAACTGCAGTGCAGAGGATATTCTTTGGAGGTGGGCCAGTGAGGGTATAATGGTAGAATTTATAAACAGAAACAGATCACTAATAGGACTGCATTATTGGCCTCCCAATGGTCAGTGGGAATTTATAGAGGCTGATGTTTAGGAAGATTGGAGAAAGCTGTAAAAATAATAGGGTAATATTAGCGAGTGATTTCAACTTCCACAGTATTGACTGCATCTCCCGGGCATGGACAGGGTGGATTTTGTTAGTGTGTTCAAGAAAACATCCTTGAGGGCCCTGCTAGAGAGGGTGCAACATTTGACCTTCTCTTAGATAACTAGGCAGAGCAAGGGGCTGAAGTGCCTGTGAGGAAGCACTTTGGGGCCAATGACCAGAATTCAATTGGTTACACGGTATTATGGAGAAGAATAGCACTGGCCCACTAGTTAAGGTTCTAAACTGGGGCAAGGTTAAATTTGGGGGCATTAGACAGGAACATACGTTTGCAGGTAAGGGGACTTCACTGACTAGTGGGAGGTTGTCAAAAGCGAGACAGCATGTGTACAGGGGCAACGTGTAGGGTGGAGGGCAGGTCTGGCAAGTTTAGTATGCCCTGGTTAGCAGGAGATGTTGAGGCTCTGGTCAGGAAAGAGAACAAGGCATATGTCAGATTTAGGCAGTCAGGATGAATTAATCCCCTCAGTGAATATAAGAAGTATATCAGTGTAGCTAGGATATGTTGGCCAATGTGGACAAGTTGGGCCTGTTCCCACACTGTATCACTCTATGACTCCAAGTTTAGCAATAAACTGAAGAAGGCAATCAGGTGGGCAAGAAGACATGAAATGGAGTAGGCAGACAAGGTAAACGAAAATCCCAAGAGATTCTACAGTAATATTACTGAGGTGGAGGATGGAGTGATGTGGAGGATAAATGAGGTGGAGGATAAATGCGTGGCTGAGGAACTGGTGCAGCGGGCAGGGATTCAAATTTCTGGATCATTGGGACCTCTTTTGGGGAAGGTGTGACCTGTACAGAAAGGACGGGTTGCACTTGAACCCGAGGGGAACCAATATCCTGGCGGGGAGATTTGCAAAGGCTACTGGGGAGACTTTAAACTAGAACGGTTGGGGGGAGAGACTCAAATAGAGAAAGATGGTAGAAAATGTGGGAGGCAGAGAAGGGAAGCACTCAGACCCAAAATGTAGGGGAGAAAGAAGAAAAAGATAATAAACAGAGAATAACTGGTGGTGGGTTTCTTAAATGTGTATATTTTAATGCTAGGAGCATTGTAAGAAAGGTGGATGAGCTTAGAGTCTGGATTGACACCTGGAAGTATGATGTTGTGGCGATCAGTGAAACATGGTTGCAGGAGGGCTGTGATTGGAAACTAAATATTCCAGGATTTCGTTGCTTCAGGGGTGATAGAATTGGAGGGGCAAGAGGTGGGGGTGTTGCATTGCTTGTCAAGGAAGATATTACAGCAGTGCTTTGGCAGGATAGATTAGAGGGCTCGTCTAGGGAGGCTATTTGGGTGGAGCTGAGAAATGGGAAAGGTGTAGCAAAACTTATAGGGGTGTATTATAGACCGCCAAATGGGGAGCGAGAATTGGAAGAGCAAATATGTAAGGAGATAGCAGATATTAGTAGTAAGCACAAGGAAGTGATTGTGGGAGATTTCAATTTTTCACACATAGACTGGGAAACACATTCTGTAAAAGGTCTGGATGGTTTGGAGTTTGTAAAATGTGTGCAGGATAGCTTTTTGCAGCAATACATAGAGGTGCCTACTAGAGAAGGGGCAGTGCTGGACCTCCTGTTAGGAAATGAGACAGGGCAGGTGGCGGAGGTAAGCGTTGGGGAGCACTTCGGGTCCAATGATCACAATACCATTAGTTTCAATATAATTATGGAGAGGGTCAGAACTGGACCTAGGGTTGAGATTTTTGATTGGAGAAAGGCTAACTTTGAGGAGATGCGAAAGGATTTAAAAGGAGTGAATTGGGACATGTTGTTTTATGGGAAGGATGTAGAAGAGAAATGGAGGACATTTAAAGGTGAAATTTTAAGAGTACAGAACCTTTATGTCCCTGTTCGGTTGAAAGGAAATAGTAAAAATTGGAAAGAGCCATGGTTTTCAAGGGAAATTGGACACTTGGTTCGGAAAAAGAGAGAGATCTACAATAATTATAGGCAGCATGGAGTAAATGAGGTGCTTGAGGAGTATTAAGAATGTAAAAAGAATATTAAGAAAGAAATTAGAAAAGCTAAAAGATATGAGGTTGCTTTGGCAAGTAAGGTGAAAGTAAATCCAAAGGGTTTCTACAGCTATATTAATAGCAAAAGGATAACAAGGAATAAAATTGGTCCATTAGAGAGTCAGAGTGGACAGCTATCTGGAGAGCCAAAAGAGATGGGGGAGATACTGAACAATTTCTTTTCTTCGGTATTCACCAAGGAGAAGGATATGGAATTATGTGAGGTAAGGGAAACAAGCAGAGTAGCAATGGAAACTATGAGATTCAAAGAAGAGGAGGTGCGGACACTTTTGAAAAATATGAAAACGGATAAGTCTCCAGGTCCTGACAGGATATTCCCGAGGAAATTGAGGGAAGTTACTGTAGAAATAGCAGGGGCTATGACAGAAATATTTCAAATGTCATTAGAAACGGGAATAGTTCCGGAGGATTGGCGTACTGCGCATGTTGTTCCGTTGTTTAAAAAGGGTTCTAAGAGTAAACCTAGCAATTATAGACCTGTTAGTTTGACGTCAGTGGTGGGCAAATTAATGGAAAGGATACTTAAAGATAATATATATAAGCATCTGGATAAGCAGGGTCTGATTAGGAACAGTCAACATGGATTTGTGCCTGGAAGGTCATGATTGACTAATCTTCTAGAATTTTTCGAAAAGGTTACTAGGGAAATTGATGAGGGTAAAGCAGTGGATGTTGTCTATATGGACTTCAGTAAGGCCTTTGACAAGGTTCCTCATGGAAGGTTGGTTAAGAAGATTAAATTGTTGGGTATTAATGGTGGCGTAGCAAGATGGATTCAACAGTGGCTGAATGGGAGATGCCAGAGAGTAATGGTGGATGGCTGTTTGTCAGGTTGGAGGCCGGTGACTAGTGGGGTGCCTCAGGGGTCTGTGTTGGGTCCACTGTTGTTTGTCATGTACATCAATGATCTGGATGATGGTGTGGAAAATTGGATTAGTAAGTATGCAGATGATACTAAGATAGGTGGTGTGGTGGATAATGAAGTGGATTTTCAAAGTCTACAGAGAGATTTAGGCCATTTGGAAGAGTGGGCTGAAAGATGGCAGATGGAGTTTAATGCTGATAAATGTGAGGTACTACATCTCGGCAGGACAAATCAAAATAGGACGTACATGGTAAATGGTACAGAATTGAGGAATGCAGTTGAACAGAGGGATCTAGGAATAACTGTGCATAGTTCCCTGAAGGTGGAATCTCATGTAGATAAGGTGGTAAAGAAAGCTTTTGGTGTGCTGGCCTTTATAAATCAGAGCATTGAATATAGAAGTTGGGATGTAATGTTAAAATTGTACAAGGCATTGGTGAGGTCAATTCTGGAGTATGGAGTACAATTTTGGTCGCCTAATTATAGGAAGGATGTCAACAAAATAGAGAGAGTACAGAGGAGATTTACTAGAATGTTGCCTGGGTTTCAGCAACTAAGTTACAGAGAAAGGTTGAACAAGTTAGGTCTTTATTCTTTGGAGCGCAGAAGGTTAAGAAGGGACTTGATAGAAGTCTTTAAAATTATGAGCGGGTCAGACAGAGTTGACGTGGATAAGCTTTTTCCATTGAGAGTAGGGAAGATTCAAACAAGGGGACATGACTTGAGAATTAAGGGACAGAAGTTTAGGGGTAACATTAGGGGGAACTTCTTTACTCAGAGAGTGGTAGCTGTGTGGAATGAGCTTCCAGTGGAAGTGGTGGAGGCTGGTTCGATTTTATCCTTTAAAAATAGATTGGATGGGTATATGGACGGGAAAGGAATGAAGGGTTATGCTCTGAGTGCAGGTAGATGGGACTAGGGGGAAGTATTTATTTATTAAAAAAATAATAATAATAATAATAATAAAAAATAAAAAAATAAAAAAATATACTAAAAAAATAAATCTTTATATATATTTTTAAAAAATGTTCGGCACGGACTTGAAGGGCCGAGATGGCCTGTTTCCGTGCTGTAATGGTTATATGGTTCTATTAAGAGTAAAATGGTGGCTGGGGAAAGAATTGTTCCCCTTCAAGATCAGCATGGTAGTCTTTCTGTCGAACTACAAGAGATAGGAGAGATATTAAATGAATATTTATCATCTGCTTTTATTGAAAGGAAGACAATGGAAGCTAAGGAATTTGAGGCATAGGAGCTGAACTGTCTTGGATCATGAACAAACAATCAAAGAACAGGTATTTGCAGTTTTAAAGCACAATAAGGGAGATTAATCACGAAGGCCAAACCAAGTGCATCCTCGGATCTCATGGGATGCCCGGGGGGAAATTGCCGAGGCTCTCGCAGAGAGATTTGCATCATATTTAGCCACAGGTGAAGTTGGAGTCATAGAGTGTGTACACAGGTCCTTTGGCCAAACTTGCCCACACTGGCCGACAATGTCCCAGCTACACCCACTTGCCTGTGCTTGGTCCATATCCCTACAAACCAGTCCTATCCATGTACCTGTCTAACTATCTCTTAAATTATGTGATAGTCCCAGCGTCAACTACCTCCTCTGGCAGCTTGTTCCATGCACCCACCAACCTTTTTAGTGAAAAAGTTATTCCTTGGATTCCTATTACATTTTTTCCCCTTCTCCTTGAACCAATGTTCTCTGGTACTCTGGGCAAGACACTCTGTGCATCTACCCAATCTATTCCTCTCATAAGTTTGTACACCTTGAAAAGATCCCCACTCCAGGAATATAAAGGACAGTAAAAGCTTCTTTAGATATGTTAAGGGAAAAAGAGTAGCCAAGTCAAACGTGGGTCCCTTGAAGGCAGACACGGGTGAAATTATTATGGGCAACAAGGAAATGGCAGAAGAGTTGAATCGGTACTTCGGATCTGTCTTCACTAAGGAAGACACAATCTCCCAGATGTACTGGAGGACAGAGGATCTAAGGGGGTAGAGGAACTGAAAGAAATTTTCATTAGGCGAGAAATAGTATTGGGTAGGCTAATGGGACTGAAGGATGATAAATCTCCTGGGCCTGATGGTCTGCATCCCAGGGTCCTCAGGGAGGTGGCTCTAGAAATAGTGGACGCATTGGTGTTCATTTTCCAATGTTCAATAGATTCAGGATCAGTTCCTGTGGATTGGAGGATAGCTAATGTTATCCCACTTTTCAAGAAAGGAGCGAGAGAGAAAACGGGGAATTACAGACCAGTTAGCCTGACCGGTGGTGGGAAAGATGCTGGAGTCAATTATTAAAGAGGTAATAATCGGGCATTTGGATAGCAGTAAAAGGATTACTCCAAGTCAATATGGATTTATGAAAGGGAAATCATGCTTGACTAATCTTCTGGCATTTTTTGAGGATGTGACAAGTAAAATGGATGAAGGGGAACCAGTGGATGTAGTGTATCTGGACTTTCAGAAAGCCTTTGATAATGTCCCGCACGGGAGACTGGTGACTAAAATTAGAGCACATGGTATTGGGGGTAGGGTGTTGACATGGATAGAAAATTGGTTGGCAGACCGGAAGCAAAGAGTAGGAGTGAACGGGTCCTTTTCAGAATGGCAGGCAGTGGCGAGTGGAATGCCGCAAGGCTCGGTGTTGGGGCCGCAACTGTTTACCATATATATTAATGATTTGGAAGAGGGAACTAGGAGCAACACTAGCAAGTTTGCGGATGACACAAAGCTGGGTGGCAGTGTGAACTGTGAAGAGGATGTGAGGAGGTAGCAGGGTGACCTGGACAGGTTGAGTGAGTGGGCAGATGCGTGGCAGCTGCAGTGTAATATAGATGAATGTGAGGTTATCCACTTTGGCGGCAAAAACAAGGGGGCAGAAAGCTAATGGAATGTTGGCCTTCATAACAAGAGGATTTCAGTATAGGAGTAAAGAGGTTCTTCTGCAGTTGCATCGGGCGCTGGTGAGACCACATCTGGAGTATTGTGTACAGTTTTGGTCTCCTAATTTGAGGAAGGACATCCTTGTGATTGAGGCAGTGCAGCGTAGGTTCACGAGATTGATCCCTGGGATGGCGGGACTGTCATACGAGGAAAGATTGAAAAGACTAGGCTTGTATTCACTGGAGTTTGGAAGGATGAGGGGCAATCTTATAGAAACATATAAAATTATAAAAGGACTGGACAAGCTAGATGCAGGAAAAATGTTCCCAATATGGGGCGAGTCCAGAACCAGGGGCCACAATCTTAGAATAAAGGGGAGGTCATTTAAGACTGAGGTGAGGAAAAACTTTTTCACCCAGAGAGTTGTGAAATTATGGAATTCCCTGCCACATAGGGCAGTGGAGGCGAAGTCACTGGATGGATTTAAGAGAGAGTTAGATAGAGCTCTAGGGGCTAGTGGAGTCAAGGGATATGGGGAGAATGCAGGCACGGGTTATTGATAGGGGATGATCAGCCATGATCACAATGAATGGTGGTGCTGGCTCGAAGGGCCGAATGGCCTCCTCCTGCACCAATTTTCTATGTTTCTATGTTTCATCCTCCTGCGTTCCATGGAATAGAGACCCAGCCTACTCAACCTCTCCCTATTGGTCACACCCTCTGGTCCTGGCAACACCTCCCATAGGCCTACCATTCACTGTGTAGGTCCTGCCCTTGTTCGACTTCCCAAAATGCAACTCCTCACAATTCTCTGTATCAAATTCCATCAACCATTCCTCCGCCCACCTGGCCAATCGATCGAGATCCTGCTGCAATTTTTCACAACCATCTTCACTATCTGCATAACCACTAACTTTTGTATCATCAGCAAACTTGATAATCGTGCCCCGCATGTTCTCATCCAAATCATTCATGTAGATGATAACGGGCCCAACACCGAACCCTGAGGCACACCACAAGTCACAGGCCTCCAGTCCGAGAAGCAACCTTCCACCATCACCCTCTGCATCCCTCCATGGAGCCAATTTGTTATCCATTCAGTTATCTCTCCTTGGATCCCATGCGATCTAACCTTCCAGAGCAGCCTGCCATGTGGATCCTTGTCGAAATCCATGTACACATCTACAGCTCTGCCCTCATCAACCATTTTGAAAAACATTTTCACATTTCACGTCCACATTTAAAAAAATCCATCAATTTTGTGATACACGACCTCCCACGTACAAAACCATGCTGACTGACCATATTCAACCCTTGCCCATCCAAATGCCTGTATAACCTACCCCTCAAAAAGCTCTCTAGTAACTTACCAACTACAGATGTTAAGCTCATCGGCCTATAGTTCCCAGCATATTCCCTGCTGCCCTTCTTGAAAAGAAGCACAACATTTGCCATCCTCCAGTCTTCCAGCACCTCTCCTGTATTTAAGGACTCGTAAATTTCAACCAGGGCTCCCGCAATTTCCTCTCTAGTTTCCTGCAATGTCCTTGGATATATCTGATCAGGCCCTGGAGATTTGTCTACCTTCATACACAGCAGTACCTTCAGTACTTCTTCGACGGTAACACTGACTGCTCCCAAGACACTTCCATTTGCTGCCCCAAGTTCTTCCATCCTACTGTCTTTCTCCTCGGTAAATTCAGAGGAGAAATCCACACAGAGGTGACCACTTTGATTCCTGAGACGTCCCACTCTCTCTCTAGTTAACCTTTCCCCTTATGTATTAAATGAATCTTTTCGGATTGTCCTTAATGCTACCTGCCAGAGCTATCTCCTGGTCACTTTATGCCCTTCTGATCTCCTTTTTCAGTTTACTCCTTAGTTTTCGAAACTTCTCCAGGGATGCACTTGATCCCAGCCGCCTATACCTGTCCCATGCATCATTGTTTTTGTCCAACGCCTCAATTTCCCTCGTCAGCCAAACTTCCTTACGTTTACCTGCTTTGCCCTTCACTCTAACGGGGACGTACATATCCTGAGCTTTCGTCAGTACACTTTTAAAAACATCCCACTTGGCTGATGTTCCTTTCCCCTCAAATAACCTGCTCCAGTCAACTTGAGCTAGACCTTCTCTCATACGCTCAAAGTTGGCCTTACCCCAGTTGAGCATTTTAACACATGGGCCCTCTCCGTCCCTATCCATAACTATCTTATACCTAATTGAACTGTGGTCACAGGTCCCAAAAGACTCCTCCACAAACACTTCATTAACTTGCTCTTCCCAATTTCCCAATACTAGATCCAGAGTTGCCCTATCACGTGTGGGGGCCGCTACATACCACTTAAGAAAACTCTCCTGGACACTTTTGAAGAAATACACCCCATTTAAACCCTTCACACTGTGATTTTCCCTGTGTATTATATATTGGGAAAATTAAAATCCCCTATTACAACAACCTTATTTGAACTGCAGCTATCTGCAATCTCCTGGCATATTTGTTCTTTCAATTCCCGTTGACTATTTGGGGGTCTGTAGTACAACCCCAACAAGGTGACCATCCCTTTCTTGTTCCTCATCTCCACCCATATAGCCTCACTAGACGAACCATCCGTAATGTCACCTCTGAACACAGCCGTGACATCCTCCTTAACCAACATGCAACCTGCCCTCCTCTTTTTCCCTCACCCCTGTCACTCCTGAAACTCCTGTACCGTGGAACATTGAGCTGCCAGTCCTGCCCCGCCCTTAACCAGGTTTCTGTCATTGCTACAACGTCCCCATTCTGGAAGACCAGAGGGCGGCGAATATTGTGCCGCTATTTAAGAAGGGCAGCAAGGCTAAGTCTCTGTAGAGGACTACAGAGGTAGCAAAATTGTTGGAGGATTCTTAGGGCAAGATCTTCCAGAATTTGTACAGGTGGAGTTAGATATAGTTGGCATGGGAATGTGCATGAGGAATTGTGTCTCACAATTCTGATAGAGTTTTTGAAGAGATCATCAAGATGTTTGATGAGGGCAGGGCAGTGAATATTGACTATTGCAAGACCTCTGACAAGGCAGGTTAGACATGGTATCCAAGGTGATCTCGCCCATTGGATTTAAATTTGGTTTAGAGGAAGGAATGAAAGGATAGTCGCGGAGGGTTGTTTTTATAATTGGAGGCCTGTGACCAGTGAAGTGTTGCCAGGTCAGTGCCGTTTGTTATCTGTTGTTTGTTATCTACATTATCTACATTAGCAATTTTGATATCAATGTAGTTAACATAGTAAATTTGCAGATGACACTAGAATTGGTGGTTGTAGTAGAGAGGTTCTAAGCTTGCAACAGGATCTAGATCAGTTGGAGGTGAGCAAAGGAATGGAAAATGGAATTGAACTCTGACAAGTGTCAGGTGTTGCACTTTAATGTGTCAAACCATGACAGGACTTACACATTATATGCAAGAGCGCTGGAGAGTGTTGCAGAACAAAGGGATCTGTGAGTTTGCGCATGGTTTCCTGAAAGTGGCGAGTGAGGTGGTCAGGGTGGTGGAGGTGCTCTTTGGCATGCTTGCCTGCACTGGACAATTGGGTGTAGGAGTTGCAATGTCGTACAAGATTTTAGTGGAATCAGGATAACCCGAGGAAGTGGGCAAGGAATGGCAGATGCAGTTTAACTCGGAGACTTGTGGGAAGACAACCAGTGCAGACCCTGGGAGTGGCCAGCATGGCCTGGAGACTGTTGCAGAACAGAGGGACCCTGAGGACAAACACACAGGATGGGGGGCCAAGACACTCACCTTGATGGTAGCCGTACTGCACAAGTCACATGGTGGGTGAGCGAGGGGCAGGGGATGGGCGGGCAATTGGATCATGGACACTCACCTCGATGGTGGAGTGCTGCAGAAGCCACATGGTGGGAGAGGGGGAGGGGGAGGGGAGGGGGAGGAGAGGGATGAGGGTCGAGGACTGTGGATGGGTAGGGGGACTGAGGGGCGTGGATCCCGTGACTCTCACCTCTCAGATGGATGCACTGCAGGAGTCACATGGTGGAGGAGGGGGAGGGGTGGGGGGGGGTGGAGATGGCCCTGGGACACTCACCTCTGCGGTGGATGTACTCCAGGAGTCACACGGCAGGGAGGCTAATGTGGAAGGTGGAGGGCAGGGGTCGAGGGGCGTGGGGGTTGGATGGGCAGGGGGGCAGAGGGAGGGGGGCTCTCACCTCGGTGGTGGGCCGACAGCAGCTGCCGAAGTGCGGGGCTGGGTGAGGGGCGGATGGGTGCGGTTGGGGGTGGAGGGGCAAGGGAGGAGGGGCAAGGAAGGAGGGGCAAGGAGCTCTCACCTCGGTGGTGGGCGTACTGCAGCAGCCGCAGGGCGGAGGTCAGCAGATCGGTGAGCGGCTGCGTGGGTCCCAGCCTCGTGCCCACCTCCCGTACACAGTCCTGGTTACAATGCAGAACCTGGAGCAGGTGGTCTGTGGGGGGAGACAGTGATAGGGGGGAGACAGAGATAAGGGAGACAGAGATAGGGGGGAGACAGAGATAGGGAGGAGACAGAGATAGGGGGGAGACAGAGATAGGGGGAGACAGAGATAGAGGGGAGACAGAGATAGGGGGGAGACAGAGATAAGGGAGACAGAGATGAGGGAGATAGGGGATATAGAGGGAACAGGACAGGGAACAGAGGGAGTGGGGGGGAATAGAGGGGGAATGAAGGTGGAAAAAACGTTCAATTTTAATGTTTACAGTCCAGCCCCACAATGCACATCTCTCCCTCCTAACAGTCCCTCCACTCTCTCCCTCTCTGTCCCCTCTCTGACACCTTCTCTCCGTACCTCCCCTCTATATACTTGTGCCCTTCTCCCCGATCCCCCTCCATGTCCCATCTGTGTCCTTTTACCCCCTCTCCCTCCCCCCCTCACCCATTTCTGCTCCCTCCCTTGACCCTTCTCTCTCTATCTGCCCCTCCCCCTCTCTGGTCCCTTCTATGTTACTCTGCACCCCCTCACTCCCTTTCCCATCTCTTTCTCTCTATCCCTTATCTTTCTCTCTTTATTTCGCTGTCCCCCATCTCTCGCTGCCCCCATTTTCTCTCCCACTCCGCCTACCCTCTCTTACTCTGCTTCCCCTCACCCACTGTGCCCCCTCCCTCCTTATCTGCCCCCCACCTCTCCCTATCCATCCCCAGTTCCTTCTTCCCTCACTTTACCGCTAATGCCCTCTGAGGCATCATTCTGGTAAACCTCTTCTGCACCTCTCCAAAGCCCCCATATCCTTTCTGTAATGGGGCGACCAGAACTGCACGGAAAACTGCAAATACAACCGAACTAAATCCATATAAAGCTGCATTGTGACTTTCCAACTTTAACATTCAACGCCAATTAAAACAAGCATTACATACATTCCAGTGCTAGACACAAAAATCTGGAATAACTCAGACAGCATCTCTGGAGAAAAGGAATAGGTAATGTTTTGGGTTGAGACACTTCTTCAGACTTTTTCTCTAGAGATGCTATCTGACCTGTTGAATTGCTCCAACTGTTTGTGTTTATCTTCGGTTTAAAATAGCATCTGCAGTACCTTTCTATACTTTACAATGCCTCGTTCTGGCGAGGGTAAAAACAGAGAGAAAGGGGAGATGAATGTGTGGCTGATGAGTTGGTGTAGGGGGCAGGGATTTAGATTTCTGGACCATTGGGATTTCTTTTGGGGCAAAGGTGACCTGTACAAAAGGAGAAAGGCTAAGAGCGAGGAAGGAAGGTTGGTTTAAACTGCACGTATTTTAATGCAAGGGGCCTGACGGATAAGGCAGATGAGCTTAGGGCATGGATAGGTACGTGCGACAGGGACATTGTAGCCATTATTGAAATCTGGTTAAGAGAGGGGCAGGACTGGCAGCTCAATGTTCAGCAGATTCAGGAGAGACAAAGCTGATAAAGAGGTAAAAGAGATGAGGGGGTTGCATTATTGGTTAAGGAGGTTGTCACGGCAGTGGTCAGAGGCGACATTACGGGCAATTCGTCTAGTGAGGCTATATGGGAGGAGCTGAGGAACAAGAAAGGGATGATCAACTTTTTGGGGGTGTACTACAGACCCCCAAATAGCCACTGGGAATTAGAAGAACAAATATACCAAGAGATTGCAGGTTGCTGCAGGTCAAATAAGTTTGTTGCAGTCGGGGATTTTAACTTTCCCAATATTGACTGGGAAAATTATAGTGTGAAAGGTTTAGATGGGGTGCAATTTCTCAAAGGTGTTCAGGAGAGTTTTCTCCAACAATAACTAGATGCCCCACATGTGAGTGGGCAACACTTGATCTAGTCTTGGGAAATTGGGATGGGCAAGTGAGTGTTCATGGAGGAGCAGTGACGAGTGACCAGTGTTTAAAGGGGAACATGGTAACTAGCGAGAGAGTGGACCTCTCAGGAATCAAAGCGGTCATCTCTGTGTGGAGCCACATGAGATGGGCAAGGTCCTCAATGAGTATTTCTTCTCTGCATTTACCGAGGAGGAAGACAGAAGGACGGAGGAACTTGGGGCAGTCAATGCAAGTGCCTTGAGAGCAGTAAGTGTTACAGTCCGAAGAGGTGCTGAAGGTACTGTCATGTATGAAGGTAGAAATATCTTCAGGGCCTGATCAGATATATCCCAGGACACTGTGCAAAACTAGAGAGGTAATTGCAGGAGCCCTGGTTGAAATTTATAAGTAGTCTTTAAATACAGGAGGGGTGCCGGAAGACTGGTGGGTGGCAAATGTTGTGCCTCTATTCAAGAAGTGCTGCAGAGAAAATGCTGGGAACTATAGGCCAGTATATAGCCAGGAAATTAACATCTGTAGTTGAAAAGTTATGAGAGAGTCTTCTGAGAGATAGGATATACATGCATTAAGATGGACAAGGGCTGATTTGGGATAGTCAGCATGGTTTTGTACATGGGAGATCATGTGTCACAAATCTGATTGAATTTTTTGAAGACGTGACCAAGAAGGTTGATGAGGCCAGAGCCGCAGATGTTGTATATATTGACTTCAACAAAACATTCGACAACGTTCCGCGTGGTAAGCTGATCTGGAAGGTTAGATCACACGGGAGCCATGGAGAGATAGTTGAATGGATAGGCATTGGCTTCATGGAAAGAGGGTGATGGTGGAAGGTTGATTCTCGGACTGGAGGCCTGTGATTGGTGGTGTGTTTCAGGGTTCAGTGCTGGGCCCGTTACAGTTTGTCATCTACATGAATGATTTGGATGAGAACGTACATGGCAAGATTAGCAAGTTTGCTGATGACACAGAAGTGGGTAGTTTTGCAGATAGTGAAGATGGTTGTGAAAAATTGCAGCAGGATCTTGATCGATTGGCCAGCTGGGTTGAGGAATGGTTGATGGAATTTAATACAGAGAAGTGTGAAGTGTTGCATCTTGGGATATCGAAAAAGGGCAGGACCTACACTGTAAATGGTAGGCATCTGGGGAGTGTTGTAGAGCAGAGGGATCTAGGAGTGCAGATGCATGGTTCCTTGAAAGTGGAGTCGCAGATAGATAGGGTGGTCAAAAAGGCTTTTGGCACATTTTCCTTCATCAGTCAGAGTATTGAGTATAGAAGTTTGGAGGTCATGTTGCAGTTGTATAAGACGTTGGTGAGGCCGCATTGAGAATATTGTGTTCAGTTCTGGGCACCATGTTATAGGAAAGATGTCGTCGAGCTGGAAAGGGTACAGAGAAGATTTATGATGATGTAATCAGGACTAGAGGGTCTGAGCTAAAGGGTTAATTGCTGAGCTAATTGCCTGGATTCCCTTTACTTCCCTTCATAATAAAAGGAATAACATTGGCCGCCCTCCAGATCTTTGTCAAGGCTCCTGTAATCCCCTCGCTTGCCCCTCAGCATCCACTTTAATGCTCTTCAAGATCATACACCACCTAATTCTTCATTTCAAACTGCTCTTGCTTATTTGTATTTTCCACACTGTCCTCCATGTCCTTCTCCTGAGTGAATACAGTTGCAAAGTACTTGTTTAGTATCTTGCCTAAATCAATAACTCCACACACAGATTCCCTCCTTTATCCTTGAATTGTCCTACCTTCTCCTTGGTTACCCTTTCATTTTTAACATGGGTATAAAAAGCCTTGGGATTTTCTTTAATGTGACTTGCCAAAGCCAATTTTGTGGCTCCTTTTAGACCTTCCAATTGCTCACTTGAGTTCTTTCCTCCTTGATTCATATTCCTCACAGGCCCTGTCTAATTTCATCTTCTTAAACTTTGCCAAATTTACAGCCTCTGTGGTCATCTAATGTTCCCTTACCTTGTCATTATTATCCCTTCTCATTACGGGCCCACGTCAGATGTGGGTTTACCTAATGCAACTGTTCATAATTTACTCCAATTGACTACCTTCCCGCAGGTCCAGACTAATTACTACTCAGAACCCTCTCTCCCTTTGTACCCCCCTCTGTCTCTCTCCATCTCTGTCTCCTTCTCTCTCTCTGAGCACGTTCTATCCCTGCCCCCTCCCAGTCCCCTCTCTTCGCTCCGTCCCCCACTCTCACTCTGTGCCCCACTCTCCCGCTGTTCCTCCTCTCTCAGCACCAACACTCACTGCCCCCCTCTCTCTGCACACTCTCTCTCTCTCTCTCTCTCTCTCTCTCTCTCTCTTTCTCTTTCTCTCTCTCTCTCTCTCAACCCCCCCCCGCCCCCCAACTACGTACCAGCGACAGCCTCGAACAGGTGGCTCTGGTATTCCAGGTAGCTGTAGTCGGAGAACTGATGGGGCCCACCGCACTGAGCCCGACACTGGTCCAGGGCCGCCAGGAACTGCCCAACCGACTGCTCCAGCTGCTGGGCACTCTCCACAAACTGCTCCCCCTGCAGCAGCCGGCTGCCCAGGTCATAGGACACCTGCCGGGGACAGGGGGAAGCAAGTGAGTGAGGGAGAGGGGGGGGGCAGAGTGTGGGGAGGGAGTTTGGAGAGAAGGGGGGGAGAGGGGAGGGAGTGTTGGAGGGGAAAGGGCATGTGGAGAGAGGGGTAGGTAGTGGGGGAGAGGGTGTGTGCAGTGGGGGTGGGGGAGGGAGAGTGGGGAGGCAGTGGGGGAGGGTTGTCAGGAGAGGGAGCATGGGGAGAGAGGGGAGGGAGCGTGGGGAGAGGGAGGGAGTGTGGGGACAAGGGGGGGGGTAATGTGGGGAGAGAGGGTGGGGGGAAGGGAGAGGGGTGGAGACGGGGAAGGTTTGCGAGGAGAAGGAGGGGAGATGGAGGGAGCGTGGGGAGAGGAAGGGGAGATGGTGGGAATGTGTGGAGAGGGGGGAGAAAGGAGTTGAGGGGAGAGAGTGGGGAGAGGATATGACTATGGAGGAAAGTGAGATGGTGAGGGGGGCTGTGGGGAAAAGGGAGAGAGAGAGGGAGGTAATGGGAGAAGATGGGAGGTTATTAATGGGAGAGGGAGCAAGTGAGCAGTGAATAGGAAGAGACGAGGGAAGTTAAAGGGGTGAGAGCAAATATGGAGTGTGGTGGATGGGCCAGGGACAGAGAAGGCAGCCAATACAATTCAAGAGACATCTTCACTTGGGATGGGTGGAGGGTTCAGGACAGGACAGACTTCCCCACTCCCTCCCTGACCCAGCGGTCAGGTGCAGGTACCCGGGTTTAATCCACCTCCTCCCTCTCTGACCCTGGGCTTTGAGCGGGAACCCTTCTCCCCCACCCCCACCCCCAGCCCCTCACCCAGTGCGACTGTTCCTCCAGGTCCCTGAAGTCCTCTGCCTTGACCCCCTCCATCAGCCGGTATTTTGCCACGTTTTCCTGCATCTCCTCATGGTCCGGATTGGCCGCCAGGAACGTCTGAGCTGCGGCCACAGCTTTTTCCAGTTGTCCTATCTGTGGGTGGGGCAGTGGGAGAGATTCATCGTCAAACACTGCAGCGCAGTAACAGGCCCTTTGGCCAGTGTTAAACATTATGCCAAATTAAATTAATCTTCTCTGCCTGCACATGATCCATATCCCGCCATTCCCTAAATATCCATGTGCCTATCCAAAGGCCTCTTAAACACCGATACCGTATTTGCCTCCAACACCTCCCCTGGAAGTTACTGCCCTCGGAGTAAAAAGACTTGCTCCACACATCTCCTTTACACTTTGTCCCTCTCACCTCAACACTAGGCCCTTTAGTCTTTGACATTTCCACCCTGGGGAAACATTTCTGACTGTCTACCCTATCTATGCCTTTCAAAATTTTATATACTTCCATCTGGTCATCCCTCAACCTCTGGCACTCCAGAAAAAATACAATCCTAGTTTGTCCAACCTTTCCCGGCAGCTGAGAGTAGAAGCAGCATGGGAATGTAGGTCCTGGGGATTTATCCACTTTCATGCTTTTCATGAGCCTCAACACCAGGTCTCTTGATCTTAAACTGTCCTTGGACCATAGTATTTCCCAAACTGTCCTCCACGTCCTTCTCCTTAGCGAATACAGATGCAAAGTACTCATTTAGTACCTCGCTTACATCTTCTGACTCGAAGCACAAAATCACTCCTTCTGTGGTCCTACCTTCTCCCTGGTTACCCTTGGTTTTGGTACACATATAAGGTGCCTTGGATTTTCTTTAATCTGACTCATCAAAGAAACTGCATGGCCACTTTTGAGTTCTTTATTACTTTCTTTAAATTCCTCAAAGGACCTGACTAATTTCATCTTCTTAAAACTTACATTTCCTATTTCTTTTTGGCAAAATTTACAAACTCTTTGGTCATCCACGATTTCCGTACCTTGCCATCCTTGTCCCTCCTCCTTACTGGAACATGCTGGTCCTGAACTTTGATCAACTGGTCTTTAAACGACTCTGACATTGCAAATACAGACTTATTACAATAACACAATTTACTCTCCTTAGCTCCTGCCTAATAACTCCATAAACTGTCTTATTCCAATTTAGTGTCTTTCCCCAAGATACAGACTTAACACTATTCAAAACAATCTTAAAACTCATGGAGTTCTGATCACTTTCTGAAAACTTATGGAATTCCGGAATTGCTGCTGCGGCAGATGCCTTCCGGAGGTGCCACTGAGAAGCCGAGACCGGCCGGCTGTGGCACCTCGTGGGTCAGAGCCCAGGCCTCGTGAGCCGGAACTTCGTGGGTCGGAGGTGGAGCTTCACAGGTCGACGAAGCTCGCAGCCATCAGTGACTGGGTCGACGGAACCCGCGGCTCTGGCCTGGCTCGGCACCACAGAGGCATCTGGAGATGACCCGGCAGCGTTAATGGAGAGGTCGGTGCGGCGGTCGATGATGGCGACGACCGACGGAAGAGGACGGACATACGGAAGTGAGGATGCTGCTGCCGAGGGAATGAACAAAGGAGGAATCGGCGTGGGGAGGGGGAAGAACAATGGACAATGGAGGACACGGCATGAGGGGATCACTGTGAGGGAGGGTGAAGGGCGGGGGGGGAAGAACAAAGGGGGAACTGGTGCGGGGTGGGGGGTCAATTGTAACTTTGCAAGTGCCCTTTATGGGCGACTATTTGCATACCATGGGTTTGCAAGCAAAGAATTTCCCAGTGATTTGTCACATGTGACAATAAGTATTCAATTCAATTCAATTCAATCACTTGCCCCAAAGTGTTCTTCCACTGAAAGCTCAATCACCTGGCCAGATTTGTTTCCCATCACCAGGTCCAGTATGGTCCCTTCTTGAGTTGCACCATCCACATACTATTTCAGAAAACCCTCAAGAGTACACCTAATAACTTCAGTTCTGTCTAGGACTTTTGTATTAATGTCAACTGTTTATTTGTCTAATGTTGTATTTTGTCAACATTGGGGATGGTGGTTGAACTCTGGATGTGGATAAGTACGTGCGACAGTGATATTAATTCATTACAGAAACCTGGCTAGGGGAGGGACGTGACTGGCAGCTAAACATCCCATGGTACAGGTAGTACATGCAAGTTAGAGATGGGGGTAAGATGGGGATGAGTTGCGTGATTGATTGGAAACATCATGGCAGAAGTCTGAGATATTACTCATGGTTCATCCAGTGAGGCTTTATGGATGGAGCTTAGAACAAAAAAGGTGATGATCATCTTGTGATCGCTAACTAATCCTTCCTCATTACACAATACCCAGTGTCTAGGATGGCCTGCCCTCTTGTTGGTTCCTCTACACATTGGTTTAAAAACCCACCCCGTATACATTCCAGGAAATCCTCCTCCTCAGCACTGTTACCAATTTGGTTGGCCCAATCTATATGTAGATTAAAGTCACCCATGATAACCGCTGTACCTTTGCTACACGCATCCCTAATTTCCTTGATGCTATCCCCAATCTCCCTACTGCTGTCTGGTGGTCTGTACACAACTCCAACAAGCATTTTTTGCCCTTGTCTATTTCGCAGTTCTACCCGTACAGATTCTACAGCATCCAAGCTAATGATTCTCCTCGTTATTGCATTAATCTCCTCTTTAGCCATCAATGCCACCCCACCTCCTCTTCCTTTCTGTCTATCCTTCCTGAATATCGAATACCCATGCATGTTTAGCTCCCAGCCTTTTGAACTGAATTGAATTAAATTGAATAAATGTTATTAGCCAAATATGTATACATACGAGGAATTTGCTTTGGTGCTTTGCTCGCAAGTAACAACACAATATACAGTTGACAATTAAAAATAAAACATAATTTAAAATGAATGAAATAAAATACCAGAGCAAAAGCAGGCTACAGACTTTTGGCTGTTGAGTAGCTTGTGGACTGCTTGTGGAAAAAAGCTGTTTTTATTTCTGGCTGTGGCGGCTTTGACAGGCCACAGTCGCCTTCCAGCAGTGCTGGATGTACCTATAGGCTTGGTTGGCTGAAGCCTAGGGCACTCAAAATCTAGGGGGCCTCCGGCCAAGGTGTATAATATTTTTGACTGTCATAGGCCTTTCTTACATATGCTGTCACAACGCACTGTAGTCTCTAAACAACCCTTCAGTGATTTTCCTTGCCCTCCATTTCAGAATAATACTGTTTTAAGCCGATAACTCGACACTAGCACTAGCAATAATTAATGTTTAAAAAGCTCAGCTTTCCAGCCCCTTATCTCATTGGCCACGCTCGGCTGCACATCTGGTGGCACCGGGGTCCGGCAAAGTTTCCCACATGCTCCAGTAAGCAGCGATGGCGGGTGCAGGGAACATCTTTGGATACATGCAGGTTTCAAAAGTCAAAACTCAGGGGTAGGTAGGAAAGTGCAAAGATATTTGAACTAGGAAGATGGCAAGGAGCAATGCTCGGGGTAGAGCTTATAATGGTTGCTAGAAACCTACTGTGTAGTGCTGTGGCAAATTTGCTGACGAGTTCAATGAGTGTTTTTTTAAAGTAACAAAGAAGTTTGATGAGGGCAAGGCTTAGACATGGTCTATATGGACATCAGCTAGCCCTTTGATAAGGTTCCACATAGTAGGCTATTCGGGAAGGGTAGATCGCAGGGATCCAGCGAGTGCTAGTCAACTCGATACAGAATTTGCTTCATGGTAGGAAACACAGGATGATGGCGAAAAGGTGTGTTTTAGACTGGAGGCCAGTGCAGGTGGTGTATCTCAGGTATTAGGGCGTTGGATCCATTATTTGTAATTTATCAACGATTGGATGAGAATGTATAAAGCCGATTGCAGATGACACCAAAACAAATGGCAGCGTAGATAGTGAAGATGGTTATCAAGAATTACACTGGGATTTTAATCAGCTGGGCAAGGCAGCCGAGGAATGGAGTTAATTTAGATATGAGCGATGTGCCGCATTTTACAAAGTCCAACCACAGGACCTTCACTGTGAATTTTAGAACCTGGGGGAATTGAGTTTAGTTTATTGCCACGTGTATCAAGGTACCGTGAAAATATTTTGTTGTGTGTTAACCAGTCAGCAGAAAGAAATACATTACAATCGAGCCACCTATAGTGTACAGGTGACTGATAAAGGGAATAATATGAATAATTATTGGAAAAGTATGCAGGAGAAGTGATAATGGGGAATAAAGCAATGGCAGAGGAGTTGAATATGTTTTTTGCATCAGTGTTCACAGCAGAAGACACCAGCAATGTGCCTGAAATTCAAGAGAGTCAGGAGTGGAAGTTAGTGGAGTGTCTATTAATAAGATGAAGGTGCTTGGGAAGCTGAAAGCTGAAGGTGGATAAGTCACCTGGATCCAATGAACTGCACCCTAGGGTTCTGAAAGAGGTGGCTTCAGAGATTGTGGAAGCAATAATAGTGATATTTCATGAATCGCTTGAGTTAGGAGTGGTTCCATATGATTGGCAAAATTGTCAATGTTACCCCGCTGTACAAGAGAGCAAAGCAGAATAGTGGGAACTATAAGCCTGTTAGTCTGACTTCATTGGTCAGCAAGATTATAGTCCATTATAAAGGATGAAGTAACGGAGCACACTAAAGTTCATGATAAAATAGGCCAAAGTCAGCATTGTTTTATGAAGGGGAGATTTTGCCTGAAGAATCTGCTGGAATTCTTTGGAAACATAGAAACATAGAAAATAAGTGCAGGAGGCCATTCGGCCCTTAGAACCAGCACCACTTTTTTTTTTAAAGGGAGATGCCTCCAGGCACATACACACACTTTGCAGTGATAGTTTAGTTTAGTTTAGAGATACAGCGCGGAAACAGGCCCTTCGGCCCACCGGGTCCGCTCTGACCAGCGATCCCCGCACATTAACACCATCCTACACCCACTGGGGACAAGTTTTAGATTTATCAAGCCAATTAACCTACAAACCCTATACATCTTTGGAGTGCGGGGGGAAACCGAAGATTTCGGAGAAAGCCCAAGCAGGTCACAGGGAGAACGTAAAACTCCGTACAGACGTAATCCGCAGTCGGGATCGAACCCGGGTCTCCGGCGAATGCGTTCGCTGTAAGGCAGCAACTCTACCGCTGTGCCACCGTGACCCAAAGTCGTATAGTCATAGAGTGATACAGTGAAGAAACAGGCCCTTCGGCCCAACTTTCCTACACCGGCCAACAATGTCCCAGCTACACTTGTCCCACTTGCCTGCACTTGGTCCACACCCCTCCAAACCTGTCCTATCCATGTACCTGTCTAATGTCTCTTAAACAATGGAATAGTCACAGCCTCAACTACCTCCTCTGGCAGCTTGTTCCATACACACACCACCGTTTGTGTGAAAAGTTACCCCTCGGATTCTGATTAAATCTTTTCCCCTTCACCTTGAACCTACTGTATGTCCTCTGGTCCTTGATTGCCCTACTCTGGGAAAGAGACTCTGTGCATCTACCCAATCTATTCCTCTCATGATTTTACAGGGATCTTATAGAGGGATCTTATAGATCTACCTCTATAATATCCCCCTCATCCTGCTGCGCTCCGTGGAATAGAGACCCAACCTCTCCGTGTAGCTCACACCCTCTAGTTCTGGCAACATCCTTGTAAATCTTTTCTGGACCCTTTCAAGCTTGACAATATCTTACATATAACATGGTGCCCAGAACTGAACACAATTTTTGTAAATGCGGTCTCACCAACATCTTATACAACTGCAACATGACCTCCCAACTTCTATACTCAATATTCAGACTGATGAAGGCCAAAATGCCAAAAGCGACTTTGACCACCTAATCTACCTGCGACTCGACCCTCAAGGAACCATCCACCTGTATTCCTAGATCCCTCATGACAATAAAATTCTCAAGACTCTTGATTATAACACCTCCCAGAGGCCTACCATTTATTGTGTAGGACCTGCCCTTGTTCGATGTCCCAAAATGCAACATCTCACACTTCTTTGTATTAAATTCCATCAACCATTCCTCTGCCCACCTGGCCAATCGATTCAGATCCTGCTGCAATCTTTCACAACGATCTTCACTATCTGCAAAACCACTAACTTTTGTATCATCAGCAAATTTGCTTATCTTGCGCTGTATGTTCTCATCCAAATCATTGATGTAGATGACAAACAGCAACGTGCCCAGCACCCCACCCTGACGCATGCCACTAGTCTTTGATAAAGTAAATAGTAGGACAGACAAAGAGTCAGTGGATGTTGTTTACCCAGATTTTCAGAAAGCCTTTGACAAGATGCCACACGTGAGGCTGCTAAGATGAGAGCCTATAGTATCAAAGGCAGACACTAGCATTGATAGCAGGTTGGCTGGATGGGAGAAGGCAAAGAGTGGCAATAATGGGGGCTTTTTCTGGTTGATTGCCAGTGACTAGCGGAGTTCCACATAGGTCAGTGCTAGGGCTCTATAAGTAGGTATGTTACAAATCTTACCTTCAGTCGCGCTGTAATTCTGCCACTGGCCGTGTGCGCGATTTTGGCGCCTTTAAGGGGGGGCGGGGTTAAAATGCGGTTTCTCCTCCTTGTCCTGGAAATATTTTGTGGGAGTACAAACCTTGGCTGACAAAATCGTTCCTACCGGCGTTTTGTGAATTTTTTATTTTTTATTAAATCGTCAATGTCAGCGCTACAGTCATTTAAAAGCAGCTCCTGAAGCATCAACGCCGATAACGGGGACGGATTTCACACAATGGACAGGTAAACGAAAGTGCTTTCTTTAAATGTATAAAAGTGCTTCTTAAGAAGCCTTTAATTCACAATTTTTCATGCGACACGGTGATTTTATTCCCCGAATTAACGGCAGTATTTTTCATGCCAATACGGGGTTAAATTCACCGCAAATCAACGTTCCAAAGATCGCGTTCCAGTAATCCTCACTCGCAAAATGATTTAAATGCCCATTAATTTACAGGTATTAAACATTCAATTCCTTCATTTGGCCTGTAAATTCATGAAAATTAGATTTAAAAATTATGTTATATTGTGAATTATTGTGTGAATGTTATTTGGACACTTAGGCTATTTAAAAATGTTAATCTATCTTAAGAAATTGATAGATGTTTAGATCTAGTAATTGAATTTTGTAATTAGCTACAATTAGGTAACTAACTAATTATATGCTTTACTTTCATGTCTTCGAAGTAAGATTGTTTCATATTTGTTTCAGAATGCTTCAATCTATAATACCTGAAAATTTCTTTCAGTTACCATAATTTTTAAGAAAGTTATGGGCTTTTAACTGTCCTCGATCACAGCTTTTGTGTTAAGTCAATGGAAAAGCAATAGGGAACTAGATGCTAATTTCTGAGTATGATAATGGCCATAACTTTTTTAATACTGAAGATATGAAAGTGAATTAAGTGTCAAATTAAACTTCTTTTTATGCTTTATCTGATGGGATAAATTGCAGACTTTATTTTTAAAATCTCAAAATTTTGTAACATTGCTACTATAAGGTGCTGGTTATGATCAGCCTAACAATACGATATGATAGAACTTTATTGATCAATTTCCCTCCTGCGATAAATAAAGTTCTATCGTATCGTATTGTATCGTTAGGCCACATTTGGAGTATTGTGAACAATTTTGGGCACCATACCTGAGGAAGTTTAGTTTAGTTTAATTTAGGAGAATGGGGTTAGGAGGGAGAGATGGATCATCCATTATTGAATGGCGGAGTGAACTTGATGGGCGAGTAGCCTAATTCTGCTACTATCACTTATGACATTATGACTTTATAATAACATTTAGTGCAAAATAAAGACCAAATAAATTCCGATCAAAGATAGTCCGAGTGTCTCCAATGGAGCAGATAGTAGCTCAGGGCTGCTCTCCAGTTGTTTGTAGGATAGTTTAGTTGCTGTGCACAGGCGTCAAGGAGCACGGGTGCAGTAGCAGTACATAATTTCCTGAAGTGGCAAGGTGTGTGATAATGTGGTGAGGAAGAGTTTCAGCATGCCAGCCTTCAATCAGTCAGGGAAATATGTTAAAGTGGCACACGATGTCCCAGTTGTACAGACGTTGATCAAGCCACATTTGGAATATTGCGTTCAGTTTTGGTCATCCTGTGACCAAATGTCATCATGCTGAAAAGAGTGAGAGATTTACAAGATGACTCTTGGGCCTGAGCTATAGGGATCGGTTGTGCTGGCAACAAATTTACTCTTTGGAAATCAAGTGGCTGAGGGGTGATCTTATATAGTTGTATAAAATCAAACCTTCCCGAGCAGCCTGCATTTCATAACGGCGCAATGTGGCCCGGCTTTGCATTCTGTGCCCATGAACATAGAAAATAGGTGCAGGAGGAGGCCATTCGGCCCTTCGAGCCAGCACAGCCATTCATTGTGATCATGGCATCAATAACCCGTGCCTGCCTTCTCCCCATATCCCTTGCCTCCACTAGCCCCTTGAGTTCTATCTAACCTCTCTCTTAAATCCATCCAGTGACTTGGCCCTGACACATGAAGGCAAGCATTGCATCCGCCCTCCTCACTGGCCTCTCGACATTGCGTTGCTGCTACTGGTGCCAGGACCTCCAGCACTTTGGAAAGTGACAAACTCTCTCTGAAACCACCCTTTTCCCAACTCTGGGAAGTCAATCTGTACACGCTGGATGGCTCAATTGAATATCATGTATTGTCTTCCTGCTGACTGGTTAGCATGTAACAGAAGCTTTTCACTGTACCTCAGGACATGTGACAATACAACTCAATCATCTGATTCAGGGATTTATTGCATTCGGAACCACCAGATTTTCAACAACTTCTATACGACTCGATAACCGTTCATAACCTGGGTTGCTTTGAACACAACAGTCAAAACATTGAATTCTCCATCAATAACCCCCCTTTATCTGGTGCTCACCAATTTCTCCCACCCCACCGCATCTTTCCCCTCTTCTGTACACTCAAATTCCTGTCCCACAGTTCCCATTTATTCTTTCCCTCTTTCCCCTCCATGTCCCCTTCCCCCATCCCTCCACCTTTACATTTCACCCTCCTTATCTGACACCTTTTCCCCCTCCAGCTCCTTTTCCAGGGTTAGGAGGGAGAGATAGATCAGCCATGATTGAATGACGGGATAAACCTGATGGGCGAATGGCCTAATTCTGTTCTTATCACTTGTGACAGCAGTTGTCACCGGCTACCACCTGGTAGTGCGGCTCAGTGACATTTCCCTGGTGTCAGTTGTTGTTGAATCAGACGCCGATCATCCTTACATTTGTCCCTTCCCTCGATTCAACTTTGTCCTTCATTTCCACTCATACTCCGCGCTCCTTCTCTTCCTCACTGCCCCCGCACCTACATCGACAGCACCATTCCTGCACTCCCCCCTCCCCTCATACTTCCCGTCTCCTTCAGTTTCCCCTCCCCGCCACTCGTCTCTCACCTCTGGCCCTCCCTGTATTCCTGCCTACTACCCCTCCCTCATCTTTCCTCCCCCTCCAACGCGTACCTCTCGCCAATGCCCTCCCTCCCTCTCCCACGCACCTGGTAGTAACACAGCTGGAGGTAGTTGTAGGGGCCCGGCTGCGAAAGCAGCGTCCAGCTCGCCCGTCACCCGATGCCGGGACGGTTCCCCACCCAGCCCGGCCATTAGGCACCGGCGGAGGCAGTCGGCGCGGGCGCAGACGCGCCCGAAGAAGGCGAGTTGGGACAAGGGGTCCGAAGACAGGAGAGGGCCGGGGTCGGAGCAGGGGGTGCCCCAGTGACGGGTTACTGGGTGGCAGCGGCTCCCGGGCCGGGGTTGAGCCCGGGTCGCAGTACTCCGAGCACTCCCCCTCAGCTGGCGCAGCGCCGAGCGGCCAGTAACGAGCGCTCCAGCTCCCGGGCGGCGGGGCCCCAGCGGCCGAGGTGGTAGTCGCTCACGCCGGCCGCCCACAGCAGGTCGTGGGGCAGCCGCAGCAGCGGATCCCGCTGCCCCGGAGCCGCGCCGAGCTCGCCCCCGCAGCCGCCAGACAGCAGCAACAGCAGCGCCGCCGCCAACAGCAGAGCGGAGCGCAGGAGCAGCCGCATCCCGATAGACAGACAGGAGAGCTGTGGCAACGGACAGGGACACGTCGGTGAAATGGAGAGGGGAGGGGTGAGGGAGGGAGAGAGAGGGGGAGGGGAGGGGGAGGGGAGAGAGAGGGGGAGGGGAGAGAGAGGGGGAGGGAGAGGGGGGAGGGGAGAAGAGGGAAGGCTAGGAGAGAGAGGGAAGGCTAGGAGAGAGGTGACGGTAGAGCGAGTGAGAGGGGAGAGTGAGGAGAGGTCGTGAGAGGGTGGAGGGGAGAGTGGGGAGAGGAGAAGTTGTGATATAGAACACAAAGGTGCTGGAGTAACTTCGCAGCTCAGGCAGCATCTCTGCAGTACATGGATGGATACACGATGTTTCGGATTGGGACCTTTCTTCACACAATCCCAAATCTAAACATCGCCTATCCCTATCTCCCGCACAAGATGCCCGACCCACTGACTTACTCCAGCACTTTGTGTCGAAATGCGGTTTAAACCAGCATCTGTAGTTCCTTCCTACACAAGAGATAGACAATAGGTGCAGGAGTAGGCCCTTCGAGCCAGCACCGCCATTCAATGTGATCATGGCTGATCATCCCCAATCAGTACCCCGATCCTGCCTTCTCCCCATATCCCCCGACTCCGCTATTTTTAAGAGCCCAATCTAGCTCTCTCTTGAAAGCATCCAGAGAACCTGCCTCCACCGCCCTCTGAGGCAGAGAATTCCACAGACTCACCACTCTCTTTGAGAAAAAGTGTTCTCGTCTCCGTTCTAAATGGCTTACTCCTTATTCTTAAACTGTGGCCCCTGGTTCTGGACTCCCCCAACATCGGGAACATGTTTCCTGCCTCTAGCGTGTACAAACCCTTAACAATCTTATATGTTTCAATGAGATCCCCTCTCCTTCTAAACTCCAGAGTGCACAAACCCAGCTGCTCCATTCTCTCAGCATATGACAGTCCCGCCATCCCGGGAATTAACCTTGTAAACCTACGCTGCACTCCCTCAATAGCAAGAATGTCCTTCCTCAAATTAGGTGAGCAAAACTATACACAATACTCCAGGTGTGGTCTCACTAGGGTTCTGTACAACAGATAAGAGAAGATTTATAAGGATGTGGCTGAGGGTCTGGGCTAGAGTATGGGTTCAGATGGGCAGATGGAAGATAAGAACGATGCTGGTGAGTGGACATGGGCTCACCTTGCCTGCCCTCGGCACTGGACAGCTTCGAGAGTGCCCAGGCATGAAGGCTAAGCGATGGCCATTGGAGGCGAGGGTGGCGCATTCATGGGCCGATGTTGAGCCGTCGGAGTGGTCGAGGCAGCCTGGGGCAAAGATCATAGAGCCTGTGCCTAGGGCTCCATTAGATCAGGGCAATGACACGGAGCGGCAGAGCAGCAGTGGAGGACTTTGACATTTTGCCAAGTCAGGATGTCCCACCGCAACTCCTGACCCAGTGCCACTGCTGAGACAATGGGCCTTTATGGCCAAGTTAAGACACTATCATTTTGAACAACTTTAGACTTGAAGGGTACAACAATGGCGACTCTTGTGTACTGCCTCATTGTGGTCTCCTGTCTAACACACTTGTGTACTGCCTAATGTATATTTATCCTTCCTCAGCCCCGGACTGCCCGTTTCTATCTCCTTCCCAAAATCCACAGACAGAACACCCTGGCAAATCCACTGTTGTTGTCTGCTCCTGCCCCACTGAACTCATCTCCATGTATTTTAATTCTATTAACTCCCCTTGCCCATTCCCTTCTGACCTACAACTGAGGCATCTCAAACCACCCTTCACTCTTTGATAACGTTCAGTTTCTAGGCCCCCCAGTCATGCTAACCATGAATGTCCAATCCTCTACACCTCCATCTCCCAACAGGAAGATATCAAAGCCCTTTGTTTCTTCCTTGAACAGAGACCCAACCCTACACTGACACTCTCTACCACCTAGTGGAACCTGCCCTTACCCTCAGCAGCTTCTCTTTTTATTCTTCTCACTTTCTCCAAGTTAAAGCCGTAGCCATGGGCACTCGCAGGGGCCCCAGCTATACCTGCCTTTTTGTTGGTTACGTAGAACAGTCCGTGTTCCAGGCATATGCTGGACCTATCCCCCAACTCTTTCTCTGCTACATCGATGACTGCATCGGGGCTGCCTCCTGCACCCGTGTAGAACTCATAGACTTCATTAACTACACCACTAATTTCCACCCTCCACTCAAATTCACCTGGACTATCCCTGACACCTCTCTCCCCTTCCTCTTCTCTCTGTCTCGATCACAGGAGACAGACTGTTGACTGGCATATACTACAAATCTACCAACCCCCCGCAGTTATCTTGACTACACTTGTAGCCACCCTGCCTCCTGCAAAAATGCTATCCCCTTCTCTCAATTCCTCCATCTCTGTTGCATCTGCTCCTAAAATAAGGCTTTCCATAAGAGGACAATCGAGGTGTCATCATTCTTTCATGAATGTGGTTCCCCCAGCTGTCATAGATGGATCCCTCACCTGTGTCCTGGAGTTCTCGTCTCACTCTGCCCCAGATGCAACAAGGATAGAGTTCTCCTGGTCCTCACATTCACCCCACCAGCCTCTGCATCCATCACAACATGTGTTGGATACAGATTATCAAAAAGTTAATCTGCAAGTCGAGTCGGTAGTAAAGAAAGCAAACTCAATGCTAGCATTTAATTCAAGAGGGCTTGTATACAAAAACAGGGATGTAATGCTGAGGCTCTATAAGGCACTGGTAAGGCCGCATTTGGAATATTGTGAGCAATTTTGGGAATCATATCTGAGGAAGGATGTGCTGGCTCTGGAGAAGGTCCAGAGGAGGTTTACAAGAATTATCCCAGGAATGAGTAGGATAACCTATGATGAATGATTTCCAGTACTGGGCCTGTACTCGCTGAATTTAGAAAAATGAGGTAGGATCTCATTGAAATACAGAATAGTGAAAGGCTTGGATCGAGTGGTGTGTAGGAGAGGAAGTTTCCACTATTGGGAGAGTTTAGGACTAGAGGTGATATCCTCAGAATTAAAGAACATTCTTTTACGAAGGAGATGAGAAAAACTTTCTTTAGTCAGAGGGTGGTGAATCTATGGAATTCTTCGCCACAGATTGCTATGAAGGCCAGTCAGTGGATATTTTTAAGGCAGAGATAGATAGATTCTTGATTAGTACAGGTATCAGAGGGTAGGGAGAAGAGAGAAGAGATAGATCAGCCATGATCGAATGGCAGAGTAGACAAGGGGCCAAATGGCCTAATTCTACCCCTATCATAGCAAATATGTGCAGCAGGAGGCCATTTGGCCCTTCGAGCCTACACCACTTATGGCATATACTTATGACCTTAGCGTCATAGAGTCACAGAGTGATACAGTGTGGAAACAGGCCCTTCGGCCCAACTCGCCCACACCGGCCAACAATGTCCCAGCTACCCTCGTCCCACTTGCCTGCACTTGGTCCATAACCCTCCAAACCTGTCCTATCCATGTACCTGTCCATCTGTTTCTTAAATGATGGCATAGTCCCCAGCCTCAACTACCTCCTCTGGCAGCTTGTTCCATACACCCACCAACGTCTGTGTGAAAAAGTTAACCCTTAGGATTCCTATTAAATCTTTTCCCCTACACCTTGAACCTATGGTCTTCTGGTCCTCAATTCCCCTACTCTGGGTAAAAGACTCTGTGCATCTACCTGATCTTTTCCTCTCATGTTTGCTCTATAAGATCTTTCCCTCATTCTCCTACGCTCTATGGAATAGAGATCCTGCCTACTTAACTTCTCCTTATAACTTACACCCTCTAGTCCTGGCAACATCCTCGTAAATCTTTTCTGAACCCTTTCAAGCTTGACAATATCTTTCCTATAACATGGTGCCCAGAACTGAACACAATATTCTCAATGCGGTCTCACCAACATCTTATATAACTGCAACATGACCACCCAACTTCTATATTCAATACTCTGACTGATGAAGGACAAAGTGCCAAAAGCCCATGCAGAGAGAAAGAGTTAGATAGTGCTCTAGGGGCTAGTGGTATGAAGGGATATGTGGAGAAGGCAGGCACGGGTTATTGATTGGGGACGATGAGCCATGATCACAATGAATGGTGGTGCTGGCTCGAAGGGCCGAATGGCCTCCTCCTGCACCTATTTACTATGTTTCTATGTTACTAAGCCTTTCTGACCACCTTAATCTACCTGCGACTCGACCTTCAATGAACCATGCATCTGTACTCCTAGATCCCTCAGCTCTACAACACTACCCAGAGGCCTACCATTTACTGTGTAGGTCCTGCCCTTGTTCGACGTCTCAAAATGTACATCACACACTTCTCTGTATTAAATTACATCAACCATTACTCCGCCCACCTGGCCAATCGATCCAGATCCTGCTGCAATCATTCACAACCTTCTTCACTATCTGCAAAACCACTAATCATCAGCAAACTTGCTAATCTTGCCCTGTATGTTTTCATCCAAATCATTGATGTAGATGACAAACAGTAATGGGCCCAGCACCGAACCCTGTGGCACACCACTAGTCACAGGCCTCCATTCTGAGAAGCTACCTTCCACCATCACCCTCTGCTTCCTTCCATGGAGCGAATTTGCTTCCATTCAGCTATCTCTCCTTGGATCCCATGAAATCTAACCTTCCCGTGCAGCCTACCATGCGGCACCTTGTCGAACGCCTTACTAAACTCCATGTACACAACATCTACAGCTCTGCCCTCATTAATCTTTTTACTCATGTCTTCAAAAAAATCAATCAGATTTGTGAGACACGACCTCCCAGGTACAAAACCATGCTGACTGTCCCTAATCAGCCCTTGCCCATCCAAATGCCTGTATATCCTATCCCTCAGAATACTCTCCAGTAACTAACCAACTACAGATGTTAAGGTCACCGGCCTATAGTTCCCAGCATTTTCCCTGAAGTCATTCTTGAAAAGAGGCACAACATTTCAACCAGGGCTCCCGCAATTTCCTGCCATGTCCTCGGATATATCTGATCAGGCCCCAGAGATTTGTCTACCTTCAAACACGACAGTACCTTCAGTACATCCTCGACGGTAACCCTGACTGCTCTCCTGACACTTCCAGTGACTGCTCCAATTTCCACCGTCCTACTGTCTTTCTCGTCAATAAATACAGAGGAGAAATACTCATTGAGCACCTTGCCCATCTGCTGTGGCTCCACACAGAGGTGACCGCTTTTATTCCTGGGAGGTCCCACTCTCTCTCTAGTTACCCTTTCCCCTCTGTCTATCTGCCTATCTGTCTGTCTGTCTGTCTATCTCTAAAACTCTCATCTTGTATGTTTGTCTGTCTGAGAGTGTGATCCTGAAATTACGCCAACACGGTACACGATAGCTTGAACATTTTTGGCCTACCTTACTCACCATTGTCCTGTGGTGTGGTGTATCAAAGTTTCATTCAGATTGATGGTATATTTTACAAGTTATTCACTTATAAACTTTACAAAAAGCACTTTTACAAACATAACTTGCCCTGCCCGTCAGCAAGCATACGACCTCATGACGTCACACAGCCAACGACGTCATGATGTCACAATGGGATCCCGAATTTCATTTAAAAAAATGTGCCTTTTTTTCTGTGTACTTGCTTCGCCTCACAACGGGGATCCAATGTTTTCACAGGTAAGTTTCCTTCTACTTTACAAACGCCTCCACGGATCCTCTATTCACTTTATTAACTTTAACTTAATTTCAGCCAACAACTGCACAGCTTTGAATGCGGAGCTGCGCATGCGCAGTTGGTGGTATTACATTGGGGGTAGAGGACCCAACGGGTCCTCACTTGGTCTAGTATCTATCTATCTATATTACTAAAAGTCTGATCTTGACCACTTCCTGTTTTTTTTGTTTCGTGATTTTAGAAAAAATGCTGCCACTTACAGCTGTGATTTTTGGCCATCTTACTCAGAGTCCCTTCTGCTGCGCAGGACAAGAGGATTTTTCCCATCGATGAAAAATAAAAGAGTTATTAATGTTTAAAAAATGTTGAGATTCTCTCTGCTGCTCCTGCTGGTGGGAGGGGGGAGGAACAATAAAACCCGGAAGTGTTGCGTCTCACTCAGTCTCTGCAAGGTGGAGGTTGGTGATGGTTGCTTTGAAATGCTGCACTGCAAATGGTTTTTGGTGGGTGGTTGCTTTGAAATGCTGCATTGCAAATGGTTGTTGGTCTAAACATGACAACTTCCTGTTTGCACTGTATATTGATTTTAGATAAAACGCTACCACTTACGGCTGTGATTTTTGGCCATCTTACTCAGAGGATTCTTCCCATCAATGAAAAATAAAAGTACTATTAGTGTTTAAAAAAATGTTCAGAATCTCTCTCCTGTCAATCACGCCGTGAAGGCCACGCCCCTTCCGGTAGGAGGGGGGAGGGATTATAAAACCCGGAAGTGTGGGTGTGGCTCAGTCTCTGCAAGATGGGAGAGGGAGAGGGAGAGGGAGAGGGAGAGGGAGAGGGAGAGGGAGAGGGAGAGGGAGAGGGAGAGGGAGAGGGAGAGGGAGAGGGAGAGGCTACAACTCTGACTGAGCTGTGAATCAACTGAATACACTGAATGTCGACTGCACTGTGAGTGTGGTGTTTATGTGGTGTTTTATGGTGGTTTCATGGTGGTTTCACCCTGTTGAAATGGTATGAAACTGCACTTGAATTTGGTGGCCTTGCACGCTGCTTGAAATGGCATGAAACAGCACTAGCATTTGGTGGCCTTGCACCCTGCTTGAAGTGGCATGAAACTGCAATTGAATTTGGTGGCCTTGCACCCTGCTTGAAGTGGTAGGAAACTGCACTTGAGTTTGGTGGCCCTGCACCCTGCTTGAATTGGTATGAAACTGCACTTGAATTCGGCGGCCTTGCACCCTGCTTGAAGTGGTTGGAAAGTGCACTTGAATTCGGTGGCCTTGCACCGTGCTTGAAGTGGTAGGAAATTGTACCTGAATTTGGTGGCCTTGCACCCTGCTTGAAGTGGTATGAAACTGCAATTGAATTTGGTGGCCTTGCACCCTGCTTGAAGTGGTAAGAAACTGCACTTGAATTTGGTGGCCTTGCACCCTGCTTGAAATGGAATTTCAAGGAATTTTAATGCGAGTCAACTGCTAGCCAACCAGCTGTGAGTGAGCTGCCAGCACATCAGGCTTGAGTGACTGAGCTGTCCCCAAGAATCCATTTGACCCACAATGTCCATACTGGCCGTCTGGAAACCAGTCCCTTCAGCCCACAATACCCATACTAACGCTCCAGAAATGCCGGGCAACCTAGGCAGTTTTTTAGATTGCCAAATGACAGTTTAGGTGGTCATTTAAGACGGCTTGCATGACACGTGCGATAATGTGCTCGGACAAAGTGCGTAGTTACCAGTCAGAATTATGGTCAATGAAGCATTCACATATTATTTCTGCTTCAAATAAAGTCACAAACTAAACATATTCACCAATCAAGACATGATTTATACCACAATGACATGCAGCAAAATTACAATACAGTATCTCATCTCCTTTTACATGTTGCAATGAATGCAATTTATATTATTTCTTTCCACTTCCAAACAAAATTCTGGTTGGATTATTCAGCGTATTGTTTAAAGTTTAAAAACGGAGCGCGGGGCTTTGTTCCACAGAGGCCCAGGAGTGGTTGGAGCGGTTGGAGCGGCGTCCAGGTGGAGAGTTTAAAAAGGGAGCGCGGGGCTATGTTCCACAGAGGCCCAGGAGCGGTTGGAGCGCCCACTCTGCAACGTTCCATCACACTTCAAAAGAAGTGGTCTGGAGGAAGCCGCTGATTGGTGGAAGCGGACTAGAGGAAGCAGCTGATTGGGAGCAACCCCAGGTTTGTATTTCTGCTTTCTGGTTAATGGTGCAGTGAGTTAAGGGTGCAGTGAGTTAAGGGTGCAGTGAGTTAAGGGTGCAGTGAGTTAAGGGTGCAGTGAGTTAAGGGTGCAGTGAGTTAAGGGTACAGTGCTTTTTAGTAAAGGTACAGTTTAAAGGATTAACATTTTTATAGTGGGAGTGAGTTGATTTAATTTGGGGGTAAGCCATGTCAGTTGAGATCAGCCCCATGGTTTGCTCATCCTGCAACATGTGGGAGATCAGGGATATGGTTGGTGTCCCTGGTGACTACGTTTGCAGGAAGTGTGTCCAGCTGCAGCTCCTGGCAGACCGCATTGAATGAATGGAGCTGCGGTTGGATTCATACTGGAGCATCCACGATGCTGAGAAAGTTGTGAATAGCACGTACAATGAGTTAGCCACACCGAAGGTAAAAATTAAGGGGATAGAAAGGGAACGGGTGGCCAGCGTAGCAGAAGGCAGGTAGTGCAGGAGTCCCCTGCGGTCATCTCCCTCCTAAATAGATATACCATTTTGGATACTGTTGGGGGAGATAACTCATCAGGGAAAGGCAGCAGCAGCCAAGTTCAAGGCACCGTGGGTGGCTCTGCGCCACAGGACGGGAGGAAAAATATCTTATAGAATTTTTCGAGGATGTAAATAGTAGAGAGGATAAGGGAGAACCAGTGGATGTGTTATATCTGGACTTTCAGAACGCTTTCGACAAGGTCCCACATAAGAGATTAGTATGCAAACTTAAGGCACACGGTATTGGGGGTTTTGATGTGGATAGAGAACTGGCTGGCAGAGAGGAAGCAAAGAGTAGGAGTAAATGGATCCTTTTCAGAATGGCAGGCAGTGAATAGTGGGGTACCGCAAGGCTCAAAGCTGGGACCCCAGCTATTTACAATATATATTAATGATTTGGACGAGGGAATTGAATGCAACATCTCCAAGTTTGCGGATGACATGAAGCTGGGGGGTAATGTTAGCTGTGAGGAGGATGCTAGGAGGCTGCAAGGTGACTTGGAAAGGTTGGGTGAGTGAGAAAATGCATGGCAGATGCAGTATAATGTGGATAAATGTGAGGTTATCCACTTTGGTGGCAAGAACAGGAAAGTAGACTATTATCTGAATGGTGGCCGATTAGGAGAAGGGGAGATGCAACGAGACCTGGGTGTCATGGTACACCAGTCATTGAAAGTGGGCATGCAGGTGCAGCAGGCAGTGAAGAAAGCGAATGGTATGTTAGCATTCATAGCAAAAGGATTCACTATGAATCTTCTTTGAATCTCATAGATTCACTATGAGATTGAAAGAAGAGGAAGTATTGACACTTTTGAAAAATATAAAATATAATATAAAAGTGGATAAGTCTCCAGGTCCTGACAGGATATTCCCTAGGACATTGAGGGAAGTTAGTGTAGAAATAACAGGGGCTATGACAGAAATATTTCAAATGTCATTAGAAACGGGAATGGTGCTGGAGGATTGGCATACTGCGCATGTTGTGCCATTGTTTTAAAAGGGTTCTAAGAGTAAACCTAGCAATTATAGACCTGTTAGTTTGATGTCAGTGGTGGGCAAATTAATGGAAAGGATACTTAGAGATAATATATTTAAGCATCTGGATAAACAGGGTCTGTTTAGGAACAGTCAACATGGATTTGTGCCTGGAAGGTCATGTTTGACTAATCTTGAATTTTTTGAAGAGGTTACTAGAGGTTGATGAGGGTAAAGCGGTGGATGTTGTCTATATGGACTTCAGTAAGGCCTTTGACAAGGTTCCACATGGAAGGTTAGTTAAGAAGGTTCAATTGTTGGGTATTAATGGTGGAGTAGCAAGATGGATTCAACAGTGGGCCATAGAGGGAGTGCAGAGAAGGTTCACCAGACTGATTCCTGGGATGTCAGGACTTTCATATGAAGAAAGACTGGATAGACGGCTTATACTCGCTAGAATTTAGGAGATTGAGAGGGGATCTTATAGAAACATACAAAATTCTTATGGGGTTGGACAGGCTAGATGCAGGAAGATTGTTCCCGATGTTGGGGAAGTCCAGGACAAGAGGTCACAGCTTAAGGATAAGGGGGAAATCCTTTAAGACCGAGATGAGGAAAAACTTTTTCACACAGAGAGTGGTGAATCTCTGGAACTCTCTGCCACAGAGGGTAGTTGAGGCCAGTTCATTGGCTATATTTAAGAGGGAGTTAGATGTGGCCCTTGTGGCTAGAAGGGATCAGGGGGTATGGAGAGAAGGCAGGTACAGGATATTGAGTTGGATGATCAGCCATGATCATATTGAATGGTGGTGCAGGCTCGAAGGGCTGAATGGCCTACTCCTGCACCTATTTTCTATGTTTCTATGTTTCTATGTATGATCAACCTCAGTGAGACCAAGTGCAGGCTTGGCGATCGCTTCGCACAACACCTACACTCAGTTTGTAATAACCAACCTGATCTCCCGGTGGCTCAGCACTTCAACTCCCCCTCCCATTCCGAATCCGACCCAATCTGCCCTGGGCCTCCTCCATGGCCAGAGTGAGGCCACAGCAAATTGGAGGAACAGCACCTCATATTTTGCTTGGTAGTTTATACCCCAGCGGGATGAACATTGGCTTCTCATATTTCAGGTAGTCATTGCTTTCTCCCTCCTTCCCCTCCCATTCCCAGCTCTCCCACAGCCTACTGTTTCTGCCTCTTTCTTTCTTTTTCCCGACCCCCCCCCACCACTCCACCTCCAGGCCCCTCAGATTGTCCGACTTGGGGTTGCTGAATATCCCGCGGTCTAGGAATAAGCTCAGGGCGACCGCGCCTTTGCGGTTGCAGCCCCTAGACTGTGGAACAGCATCCCCTTTCCCATCAGAACTGCCCCCTCCATCGACTCTTTTAAGTCAAGACTAAAGACTTATCTATGCTCCCAAGCCTTTCCTGACGTCCTCTGAGTGAGGGCTACATGTATATATGTATGTAGTTTGTTTTGCTTGTGCTATTCTTATAACAAATGTAAAGCACTTTGGCCAACGAGAGTTGTTTTTTAAATGTGCTATATAAATAAATGTGAGTTGACTTGACTTGACTTTTAGGACCGAGATGAGAAAAACATTTTTCACACAGAGAGTGGTAAATCTGTGGAATTCTTTGCCACAGAAGGTAGTTGAGGCCAGTTCATTGGCTATATTTAAGAGGGAGTTAGATGTGGCCCTTGTGGCTAAAGGGATCAGGGGGTATGGAGAGAAGGCAGGTACAGGATACTGAGTTGGATGATCAGCCATGATCATATTGAATGGTGGTGCAGGCTCGAAGGGCCGAATGGCCTACTGCTACACCTATTTTCTATGTTTCTAACAGTAGCTGAATGGGAGATGCCAGAGTAATGGTGGATGGCTGTTTGTCAGGTTGGAGGCCGGTGACTTAGTGGGGTGCCTCAGGGATCTGTGTTGGGTCCACTGTTGTTTGTCATATACATCAATGATCTGGATAGAAGTTGGGATGTAATGTCAAAATTGTACAAGGCATTGGTGAGGCCAATTCTGGAGTATGGTGTACAATTTTGGTCGCCAAATTATAGGAAAGATGTCAACAAAATAGAGAGAGTACAGAGGAGATTTACTAGAATGTTGCCTGGGTTTCAGCAACTAAGTTACAGAGAAAGGTTGAACAAGTTAAGTCTTTATTCTTTGGAGCGCAGAACGTTAAGGGGGGACTTGATAGAGGTCTTTAAAATGATGAGAGGGATAGACAGAGTTGATGTGGATAAGCTTTTTCCATTGAGAGTAGGGAAGATTCAACCAAGAGGACATGATTTGAGAATTAAGGGACA
>CM075982.1:33340436-33463314 GCA_038087875.1 Malacoraja senta
CTCTTTCATGCACTTACTATCTTATCTAACTCTCTCTATTCTTTTCCTTTTTAAAGTTTAAAATAAGAAGTGGTACAGGAAATGTATTATGTTATTTTTGGCTTGTATCACTGGAATGTACATTACTTCTAATAAATAAAATATTAAAAAAAAAGAATTTAGAAGATTGAGGGGGGATCTTATAGAAACTTACAAAATTCTTAAGGGGTTAGACAGGCTAGATGCAGGAAGATTGTTTCCGATGTTGGGGAAGTCCAGAACAAGGGGTCACAGTTTAAGGATAGGAGGGAAGTCTTTTAGGACCAAGATGAGAAAAACATTTTTCACACAGAGAGTGGTGAATCTCTGGAATTCTCTGCCACAGAAGGTAGTTGAGGCCAGTTCATTGGCTATATTTAAGAGGGAGTTAGATGTGGCCCTTGTGGCTAAAGGGATCAGGGGGTATGGAGAGAAGGCAGGTATGGGATACTGAGTTGGATGATCAGTAGGGCCGAATGGCCTCCTCCTGCACCTATTTTCTATGTTTCTATGTTTCTAAAGGAACCATCAGGAGGTAGTGAGCATAATATGATAAGTTTTAATCTGCAATTTGATAGGGAGAAGGTTAAATCAGAAGTGTCAGTGTTGCAGTTGAACAAAGGGAACTATGAAGGCATGAGAGAGGAGCTGGCCAAGGTTGACTGGAAAAGGATCCTAGTAGGAATGACAGAGGCACTGCAATGACATGAATTTCTGGGCATAATCCAGAAGATGCAGGATGTTATCCCATTTTTCAAGAAAGGAGCGAGAGAGAAAACGGGGAATTATAGACCAGTCAGCCTGACATCGGTGGGGGGGAAGATGCTGGAGTCAATTATGAAAGAAGTAATAACGGCGTATTTGGATAGCAGTAAAAGGATTGGTCCAAGTCAGCATGGATTTATGAAGGTGAAATTCAGAAAGCCTTTGATAAGTTCCCACACAGGAGATTAGTGGGCAGAATTAGAGCATATGGTATTGGGGATAGGGTATTGACATGGATAGAGAGCTGGTTGGCAGACAGGAAACAAAGAGTAGGAATAAACGGGTCCCTGTCAGAATGGCAGGCAGTGGCGAGTGGAGTGGCGCAAGGCTCAGTGCTGGGGCCGGAAGTATTTACAATATATATTAATGATTTAGATGATGAGATTAAAAGTAACATTAGCAAATTTGCAGATGACACAAAGCTGGGTGGCAGTGTGAACTGCAAAGAGGATGCTAGGAGTTTGACAACGTTTCGGCCTGAAACGTTGCCTATTTCCTTCGCTCCATAGATGAGCTCCATAGCACCCGCTGAGTTTCTCCAGCATTTTTGACTACCTTCGATTTTCCAGCATCTGCAGTTCCTTCTTGAACATGCTAGGAGTTTGCAGGGTGACTTGGACAGGTTGAGTGAGTGGGCAGATGCAGTATAATGTAGATAAATGTGAGGTTATCCACTTTGGCGGCAAGACGAAGGAGGCAGATTATTATCTCAATGGTGTCAGATTCGGAAAAAGGGAAGTGCAATGAGACCTGGGTGTCCTTGTACACCGGTCACTGAAAGTAAACATGCAAATACAGCAGGCAGTGAAGAAAGCTAATGGCATGTTGGGCTTCATTACGAGAGGATTTGAGTATAGGAGTAAAGATATACTTCTGCAGTTGTACAGGGCCCTGGTGAGACCCCATCTGGAATATAGTGTGCAGTTTTGGTCTTCTAATTTGAGGAAGGACATCCTTGCTATTGAGGCAGTGCAGTACAGGTTCATGAGGTTTATCCCCGGGATGGCAGGACTGTCATATGAGGAAGGATTGGAAAGACTGGGCTTGTATTCGCTGGAATTTAGAAGGATGAGAGAGGACCTTATAGAAACGTATAAAATTATGAAAGGACTGGACAAGCTAGATGCCGGAAAAATGCTCCCAATGTTGGGGGAGTCCAGAACCAGGGGCCACACTCTAAAAATAAAGGGGAGGCCATTTAAAACTGAGATAAGAAAACTCTTTTTTACCCAGAGAGTTGTGTTTCTATGGCTCAGGCACTCAACTATTGGCAACATCCTCGTAAATCTTCTCTGCATTATATAATGACATCCTTCTTATGCCAGGGTGACCAAAACTGAACATAATACTCTAAATATGGACTCACCAACGCCTTATACAACTGTAACATAACATCCCAACTTCTAAATACCCTGACTGATGAAAGCCAATGTACCAAGAGCCTTCTTGACACCCTGTCTACCTGTGACACCACTTTCAGGAGGTTTGTACCTGACATCAGGAGGTTTAGACTGACATCAAAAGAGGAGGTGGTCTTAAAGCATATTAAGGTTAATAAATCCCTGGGGCTTGATCAAACGCATCCACGGATATTGTGGGATGTAAGATCAGGAATTACAGGGGCCTTGGCAGATATATTTCCAGTATCTTTAGCCACAGGAGAGGTACGGAAAGAGGATAGCTCATGTTGTACTGTTATTTAAGAACAGCAAGACAGGCCAGGAAATTACAAGCCAGTGAGGCTTACATCAATGGTGGAAAAGTTATTGGAGAAGGACAATACCAACCAAAGCAGTCACAGACTGCAAGACTTGGTTGGTCAGGCAGATAATGTTTAATGTACAGATATGTGAGGTGAGGCACCTTGGTAGAAAGGGAAACAAGGTGACAGAAGGTCACAGATCTACAGGTTGTGCAGGAACATAGGAGCTGAGTATTCCTCTGTATCCATATCAGAGAGTGGCAGGGCATGTGGAATGAGTGGGGAATAAAATACATTGCATCCTTGGATTGTAAAACAGAGGTCGGAGACAGAAGCAGGGAGGCAGTGGAGCATTCTAACACAATGGCGGGCCACAGCTGGAGTGTAACACCAATTTGGCCCTCTCACGTCAGGCCTAATGTAAACACAGCTGTGCTTACAAACCTGTTGTATTTGCAAGTAAGATTGTCATTGTTCCATTTCAGTACATATGAAAGTAAAACACTCTTGACATCCCTGGAATCATTTCCGGGAATATTCTTTACCCCCCTCTGCCTTTCCACAGCCTTTCTGAAGTGAGAATCTGTCATTATGTACTAAGCAAGTGCGTCCCACTGGTACAGTTCTGTGGCTGTGCGTGTATTTGTGCACTTGTCCTGTCACAGAATCACCCTGTAACCAGTAATGGCTTGAGAAATTCAAACCAGTTTTCTGTGAACCTTCTAATGTCCAGGGTGGACAACATTAGTTTATTTTTAAAAAAGGCCAAACTTCTGTACTGGCACTGTATTACAAGCACGCCGAGCTGCTAGAGCACAGCACTGGCCAGTGAGAATGCAGACCAATATAACACTCAGCTCTCTAATATAAGGACAGAGATTAACACACACAACACTTATGATCCAGAGCTGGACAATTCCATCACTGCACTGGAACTCTGACACACATCATTGGCACTGTACTGCCAGGACACATACCTTTACAACAACCAGCACTGTCTATAAGGGCATAGATTGTAACAAGAGCAGTTGGATAAATAAGTGATTAAAAAACTGTAAATACTGAAAACCTAAATTAAAAACAGAAGGTAGTGGAAATTTTCAGCTGGTCAGTTTGCAGCATTTTCTGGTTTTACTTTAATACATGCACAGCCACTAAACTGTAGCAGTGGAACACACTTGCTTTGTACACAATAATACTCACTGTAAATTATCTGCCATTAGAAACATAGAAAATAGGTGCAGGAGTAGGCCATTCGGCCCTTCGAGCCTGCACCGCCATTCAATATGATCATGGCTGATCACCCAACTCAGTATCCTGTACCTGCCTTCTCTCCATACCCCCTGATCCCTTTAGCCACAAGTCTTTCTTCATATGAAAGTCCTGACATCCCAGGAATCAGTCTGGTGAACCTTCTCTGTACTCCTTCTATGGCAAGAATGTCTTTCCTCAGATTTGGAGACCAAAACTGTACACAATACTCCAGGTGTGGTCTCACCAAGACCCTGTACAACTGCAATAGAACCTCCCTGCTCCTATACTCAAATCCTTTTGCTATGAATGCTAACATACCATTTCAATGACTGGTGTACCATGACGCCTAGGTCTCGTTGCATCTCCCCTTTTCATAATCGGCCACCATTCAGATAATAGTCTACTTTCCTGTTTTTGCCACCAAAGTGGATAACCTCACATTTATCCACATTATACTGCATCTGCCATGCATTTACCCACTCACCCAGCCTATCCAAGTCACCTTGCAGCCTCCTAGCATCCTCCTCACAGGTAACACTGCCCCCCAGCTTCGTGTCATCCGCAAACTTGGAGATGTTGCATTCAATTCCCTCGTCCAAATCATTAATATATATTGTAAATAGCTGGGGTCCCAGCACTGAGCCTTGCGGTACCTCACTAGTCACTGCCTGCCATTCTGAAAAGGACCCGTTAACTCCTACTCTTTGCTTCTGCCAGCCAGTTCTCTATCCACATCAATACTGAACCCCCAATACCGTGTGCTTTAAGTTTGTATATTAATCTCTTATGTGGGACCTTGTCGAAAGCCTTCTGAAAGTCCAGATATAACACATCCAATGGTTCTGCCTTATCCACTCTACTAGTTACATCCTCGAAAAAATCTATAAGATTCGTCAGACATGATTTACCTTTCATAAATCCATGCTGACTTTGTCCAATGATTTCACCATTTTCCAAATGTGCTGCTATCCCTTCTTTAATAACTGACTCTAGCAGTTTCCCCACTACCGATGTTAGACTAACTGGTCTGTAATTCCCTGTTTTCTCTCTCCCTCCCTTTTTAAAAAGTGGGCTTACATTAGCTACCCTCCAATCCTCAGGAACTATTCCAGAATCTAAAGAGTTTTGAAAAATTATCACTAATGCATCCACTATTTCTGGGGCTACTTCCTTAAGTACTCTGGGATGCAGCCTATCTGGTCCAGGGGATTTATCGGCCTTTAATCCATTCAATTTACCTAACACCACTTCCCGGCTAACCTGGATTTCACTCAGTTCCTCCATCTCATTTGACACCCGGTCCCCTGCTATTTCCGGCAGATTATTTATGTCTTCCTTAGTGAAGACAGAACCAAAGTAGTTATTTAATTGGTCTGCCATGTCCTTGTTCCCCATGATCAATTCACCTGTTTCTGACTGCAAGGGACCTACATTTGTTTTAACTAATCTTTTTCTCTTCACATATCTATAAAAACTTTTGCAGTCAGTTTTTATGTTCCCTGCTTGTGTGCGTACCAATCAAGTCTGTCCAACTGATAGAGTTCTGTGGTTGTCCATGTATTTGTGCCTTCTCATACTTATACTGAACTGACAGGAAACAATAACACAGCTGCTGGACTGTTCTGCAAGGCCACATGCTAGGAAAATACAAAACAGTATACGCCAAGGACACTGAGCTGATGCAACAAGGCACCATAAAGACAGGACAGATTCCAACAACCCCAGTGCTGCTCTGCAGGGCCACACATTCTCAGCACCAACCATTTTTCTGCACAGGTAATTCTCTGGTATTTTCTATCCTGCTGTGAACTAGATCATTGGAGAGATTTAAATGGGAAAGAAGTCATAGAATCATAGAGTGATACAGTGTCGAAACAGGGCCTTCAGCTCAACTTGCCAACACCAACCAACATGTCCCAGGTACACTAGTCCCACTTGTCTGCGCTTAGTCCATATCCCTCCAAACCTGTCCTATCTATGTACCTGTCTAACTGTTTCTTAAACGTTGGGATTGTCCCAGCCTCAACTCCCTCCTCTGGCAGCTTGTTCCATAAACCCTTTGTGTGAAATAGTAACCCCTCAGATTCCTATTCATCTTTTCCCCTTCACCTTGAACCTATGTTATCTCGTCCTAGATTCCCCTATTCTGGGCAAGAGACCCTGTGCATCTATGCAAGTATATACAAGATCAGGCTGGCACGAAAACAGCCAAAGTCCATGCAAATTATCAATGATCATATTGAGTGGTGGAGTGGTCTCATTAGCTTAATGGAACTATGTGGCCAACTCCTGCTCCTATATTCATGAGCTTGTGTGTTAATTGCAAGGAAACAGGTTTTCACAAAATTGGGCGTTGCACTGTGAGCATATAGATACAACATGGGAGTGTTGCACTGTGAGGACATAGGCCTTTCCAAGACACAGAGTGTTGCACGAAGATGACCCAGGGTTTTACATGCACTGTGAGGAGAAAGAACTTTAGAACTCCCAGCAGGCTGCAGACACAAGTACGAGGACACAGAATGATGAAACACCCTGATCGTACTGCAATGAGACAGGGCATACATCCCACAATGCCTGTAGTGAAACAGTTAATAATAATAAACTTTAATTCGGACTCAAGGTCCAGACAAGGAACAACATTACATAAAAATACATTGCATATTAAAAATCATCATAAAATACATATAAAATCTTAGCATATCACTTATAAAAGTACCATAAATTATATATTAAAAAAAGGCACAATACATGAATTAAAATCCAGAATAAAAAGAATGATCAATGTCCTGCAACGAGACAACGATATCAGTGTCTCCACAACTGGGATTCGTAGCGTGTTGTGCTAAACCTTATGTTTGACAAGGCCACAATAATTACATTTTTAGAGTCATTTATCCTGCAGATGAATTTATACATATGATTTCTTAGGATAGCTTTTAATGTACCGACTCCTGCAGCCACAAACATATTACTAGCACTACAACATCTAGGTTTCCTTAGCAGTGTTCTCATGGCATCATTATATGACACCTTTAGTCTCTGCAAACTTGTCTTTCCATAGTTCGACCACAGATGCGCAGTATAGAGTGGTATGCAATATGCTCTAAACAGCGACATTTTCACCACATCTGTATACGCACCAAACTTACGCAAGAGGATATTCACCTGTACATACAGCATGCGTCGTTGCCTATAAATATCCTCATCATCTGTCATTTGATCTGTAATAAAATGCCCTAAATATTTTACTTATTACAGACACTAAGATTATTGTCAGATAATTTAAAATCAGGAAATGTTAGACATTTATCGACTTTGGTTCTACAGATCATAACTGCACTCTTACAAGCATTATATTTAATATCATATTCCACACCATACACAGAACATATAGTAAGGAGCTGCTGTAGACCAGCACTAGATGGACTAAAGACCACAAGATCATCTGCATACATAATATGGTTCACTAAAATATTACCAATCATGCACCCAGTATTACAGGCTTTCAATTGTTTGGACAGATCATCAATATAAAGATTAAAAAGGACTGGGGACAAAATCCCCTCTTGTTAACCATTGCCAAATCGGGTTGAGACCCCATTGCCCCATTTTTTTTGCATAGTCTGGTGGGCATACCAGTAAGCCAGAATTCTCACAATGTATTCAGGCACCCCTCTTTGACATTTTAACAAACAGCTTTCTGTGTTTAACACGATCAAAGGCTTTGGAAGCATCAATAAAGCACATAAGGATTGAAGAGTTTTTGCCTCTATATTTGTTTACAATCTCCTTTAGGGCATATATGCATAAATCAGTGCCATGTTTAGCTTTAAAACCAAACTGGTTATCTGTGGAGTTAACAAACTCATTTACTCTATCCAGCAGAACTCTTTCTAAGACTTTTGTCAATATGCTGGTTAAAGCTATGGGCCTGTAATTATTTAGGCTGCCCACTTTACCAGCTTTGTCCTTAATGACTGGCACTAACAGAACAGACAACATTGAGTCTGGTAACAAGCCATGAATCATAAAGCCAGTAAAACAAATAGCAAGGAGAGGATCTATCCTCATACTCGCATACTTAAGATGTTCAGAAGAAATATGATCCAAGCCACTTGCTTTGTTGTTGGACAGCTTGTTCATGGCATGATACACCTCATGTGACATAATTACCATTGAGTCATTACCCTCAATATTGTCCACCCTATACAAGTCACACAGTTGAATAGAGTACTATAATGTTGTCGCCAGAACTCCGCGATATTAGCCGTTCCAGAGATTCCATCTACAGTGCATGGTGGAGATGTTTTGCAACTGTTAAGCGCTCTCACTTCTTTCCAAAAATCAGTAGTATTGTTACTTAGCAGCTTCTTACCGATGGAATCAGCCCTCATAGCTTGCTCGTTTTTACAGATGAAGCGAATAGCATACTTATACCTTGCATTAGTGAGCTTCTTGTACTTAAACACAGGCTTATACCTTGGATTAGTGAGCTTCTTGTACTTAAACACAGGCCCCTGTCTGGGTCTACCTGCCATAGCCCATAATTTGGTAGCTTCACGGGCTTCAGCATGATACTCAGCTACATACTGATTCCAGCCAGGCCTGATGTTATGTGTCTTATTTTTATGCTTGCAGTAGGACTTACTGCCTACATATAGAGCGCTTACTATATCATTATACATGGAGCAGATATCTCTCCTATGCTTCATATCCTTACACTTAGCATTACTACACATTATTGCATCTTTAGGTAGATGAATATTGCTTAAGGATTTATCTGTACGGGCATAATAGGCTAAGATGTCTTCCTTTGTGAGCGTTGACCAGTCCAGTTTTTCTGTGTTAAAGCTATTTCTATCTCTGGATACCACAGGTATGTGTTCAACATTTATTGTCATAGCCACAGGTATATGATCAGGTATTGCCGCCCCAAACAAAATGCTCATACACCCCAATGAGGCATGTGCATCAGCTGTACTAATACAGTGGTCCAGCCATGACGTAGTGTGCCAGGCCTCACTAATATAAGTATAACTGTCTGTAGGTAAAAGCACTTTGCTTGACAATATTAAATTATTATCTTGACAGTAGACTATAAGGAGAATTAAATTTAGAGTGCTAAATGCTTCACCATAAGGACACAGGCCTATAAAACTCTCAGCACTGCAGTGAGCACACAGACCTGTAGATACGTGGCACGTTAAACAACAGTACAATTCCAGCACTTCAAGGACAGAGAACTGTACAATCCTTACACTATGTTGCAATTCATGGTGTTGATTAATGGCTCTGTCTCACGGTGTTGCGGTCACTGGCGGTGAAGCGCAGCGTCGCCGGAAGAGGGGACCGCACGGCAACCGCGAGAGTGCCGCACGGATGCTGCGCGGGGGCCGAGTGATCTCCGTACGGCCGGTTCCACGAGCTTGCGGCGCCGGGTGATGACGACATGGCGCAACGCGACGCGCTACGCGATGACGTCATTTCGGATCGCGGGGCTGTGGCGGCGGTAGTGCTGATTGCGGCGCTGTGGCGGCGGCTGTGGCGGTGCCCGTGCCGCACACGTGCCTCACTGGCGGTTGCCGTGACGGCGCTCATGACGCACTGGCGGCGGCTGTGGCGGTGCCCGTGCCGCACTCGTGCCTCACTGGCGGCGGCTGTGCGGTAGGAACAGATTTTTAGACATTGTTGGTTTTTTGTGAGCACCGTGCGGTGTTGGGACCAACACCGCACGGCTCCGGCGGTGTGCGTTGGACCGAACCCGCGGTCCACGAGCGGTAGAAACTTCCTGTTTCACCGCCAATGACCGCAAATCCGTGAGACAGGCCTTTTAGAAAGAGCAAAGAATCGAGAGCCAGCTGTGCAATGGAGATGCCAGGAAGTCTTCACCTTCAATTGTGTCAGTCCTGTGGATGGTGTCTCATTTGGAACTCACTACTTGCAGAGGTGGTGGAAACAACCTTTCAGAACTGTCAGATGGGAATTGAACCAGCCCTTCAGGGGAAATAACTTGCAGAGCAGTGGGGAGAGAGTTGAGGATTGGACTGCTGGGACCACTGGGAGCTGATACAGACCCAATGGGTAGAATGGCTCCCTCGTGTCCCAGAATTATCCTCTAACCACTAATGACGTGAGAAATCCCAACCATTCTCCAGCGAACCTTCTAATGTGGATGAGGTCAGTTTGTGTAACAAGGGCACACTTCTGTACAAACACTAGCACTGTGTTCTAAGCACGCTGAGCTGCCAGAGCATGGCACTGGCCACTGAGGACCCAAACCCGTACCACACAAAGCTCTCTAATAGGCCAGGGATGGAACACCACACTGATGGCCGAGAGTTGGATAATCCCAGCATTGCACTGCACAGACCTTCGAACAGCCGGCACTGTACTGCAAATCATGAGAGTCAGTCAGACAAATAAGTGAACTGTGAGTCTGGTCCTGATCTCCCGCCTGAGGATGCAGGGCCATGGGATTATTCCACACCCTGGGTCCAGCCCCATGGGCTGGGAAGGGGAAGCATTGTCTCGACTGCAGCTCAAGTGACAAGTTTAGGTTTATTATTATCACATCCCGAGACGGCTGCGGCCAGACATTATTGCCATGGAGTGCAGAGAAGGTTCACCAGACTGATTCCTGGGATGTCAGGACTGTCTTATGAAGAAAGACTGGATAGACTTGGTTTATACTCTCTAGAGTTTAGGAGATTGAGAGGGGATCTTATAGAAACTTACAAAATTCTTAAGGGGTTGGACAGGCTAGATGCAGGAAGATTGCTCCCGATGTTGGGGAAGTCCAGGACAAGGGGTCACAGCTTAAGGATAAGGGGGAAATCCTTTAAAACCGAGATGAGAAGAACTTTTTTCACACAGAGAGCGGTGAATCTCTGGAACTCTGCCACAGAGGGTAGTCGAGGCCAGTTCATTGGCTATATTTAAGAGGGAGTTAGATGTGGCCCTTGTGGCTAAAGGGATCAGAGGGTATGGAGAGAAGGCAGGTACGGGATACTGAGTTGGATGATCAGCCATGATCATATTGAATGGCGGTGCAGGCTCGAAGGGCCGAATGGCCTACTCCTGCACCTAATTTCTATGTTTCTATGACCCATGTTTGAACCCCCGACTCCCATCCCCTCGCTGTTCTTCTCTGCCCCGCTAATGAAGACGGGGTTCCGACTGCCTTCTTCCCCACCCTGTATCCCTTCCGTGCGGCCCCGGGACCGGCCACCGAACACACCGGGCCTCCACCGCTCCAAATTGGGGGGGGAAGCCTCACCTCCACGCCCTAGACCGGGCCGCTCTTCTTTCCCCGCCTGAACGGGCCCGTTGTCGAGGCAACGACGTGAAGCAACACTGGCCGACCGCCATGACGTCATCCCGCAAGTCGCTCGCTGAAGTGGGCCCGCGTCACGTGACGGGGGCGATTGCAGCCCGGGAGGCGGGGTGAGGTGAGCTGTCCATCAGAGGAACAGTCAGTGCCAAAGACACAAGAGCTCTATGATCTTTGGTGCACACAGTCTCCACACAGAGACAGCTCGGTGCAAAATCCGCAACCGGATCTGCGAGACAGAGAGATAGACCGGGTCTCTACTGGGGTTGGGCGTGGAAAGAGAGTGAAGGTGATGCATCAATAAATGAATGCAATCGGAATCTGGACTGAATGGACTATTGCCACAAGGATGTGGAGGCCAAATCAATGGATATTTTTAAGGCGGAGATTGACAGATTCTTGATTAGTAAGGGTGTCAGGGGTTATGTGGAGAAGGCAGGAGAGGGTAAGACAGATCAGCCATGATTGAGCCCGAAGCAGGGTATTGTAGCGGCACTTAGTGGTGGGACTGGGAAGTCAGAACCCTCGTCATTGATCGGCACGGTCACGTGACCGCGGGGGTTCGTTTTTCCGGCTTTTTAGTCAGTTATCAGCGCTTCTCCCAGCGACAGGAGCTATGCGATTTTTACGAGTTTCTGTTTTGTTTTTTGTGAATAAAACCTTTTTCACTCAACCTGCCTGATCTAGCTTCAGTGGTGACACCGACGATCCAAACGTTTTTCGGGTCTGAACATGAACGCCGCCGAAAACTACGACGCCAACCCCGTCCAGCAGAACGCGGTTAACCTTAAACTGCCCGTTTTCTGGGCGGTTCAGCCTAATGTGTGGTTTCACCACATCGAGGCCCAGTTAGAGATCCGCCAGATTGTCGAGGATTTCGCCCGGTATTTCTACGTGGTTGGTGCGCTCAGGCAGGACATCGCCACCCGTTTGTTCCCTTAGCTGCAGAATCCACCCGCCGTCAATAAATATAAGGGTCTCACATTTGAAGGTCTCAAGGCGCTGCTGCTGTGCACCTTCGGGCTCAGCCACCGCGATCGCGCGGCTCAGCTCTTACACATGGAAGGCCTCGGCGATCGTAAGCCGTCAGTGTTAATGAGCGAGATGCTGTCGCTCATGGACGGCCACCAGCCTCGTCTCCTGTTCGAGCAGGCTTTCCTGGAGCAGATGCCCGACGACATCCGCCTGCTCCTTGCCGGGTGTGACTTCGCCGACCCCCTGCAGCTCGGCGAACGGGCGGACGAGCTGCGGCTCGCCAAGCAGCAGAACGGTGTTTCCATCAGCTGGGTGTCCGCGACTCCGCAACCGCCTAGACAAGCCGTTCCACCATCGGCCGACAGCACCACGCCGCAGCCGACAGCCAAGGATCGCAGTAAGTGCCAGTAGTGTTACTACCACCTATGCTGTGGTGCAGAGGCCCGCCGTTACCACGCTCCCTGCTCGTATCCGGGAAATGCCTCGGCCGATCGCCAGTAGAGGGTATCGTTGTCGGCCAGAAATATCTTGGGCCAGGTGGCCCAACCCCGGCGTAGAGGTCGTCCGTTGGCCATCCCGCTTTCGCCGGTTGCACCTGTTATGCCGGTTCCCCATGTCTCCACTCGGTCTGGCCGCCTGATTCGGACTCCCGCTTTTCCTTTCCTCTGGTTCTGTGGTGTGGGGGGGGGCGGGGTCCTGTAGCGTCACCTAATGGTGGGGCTGGGAAGTCAGAACCTCGTCATTGGTCAGCAAGGTCACGTGTCCGCGGGGGTTCGTTCGCTGGCTTTTTAGTCAATCAGCGCATCTGCAAGAGGAGCTGTGTTCTTAAGCTCAACTAGGAACGCGTTTTTTACGCGTTTCTGTTTTGTTTTTTGTGAATAAAAACGTTTTCACTCAACCTGCCTTGTCTCATAGAAACATAGATAGAAACATAGAAAATAGGTGCAGGAGGAGGCCATTCGGCCCTTCGAGTCAGCACCGCCATTCATTGCGATCATGGCTGATCGTCCCCAATCAATAACCCGTGCCTGCGTTCTCTCCATATCCCTTTATTCCACTAGCCCCTGGAGCTCTATCTAACTCTCTCTTAAATCCAACCAGTGATTTGGCCTCCACTGCCCTCTGTGGCAGGGAATTCCATAAATTCACAACTCTCTGGGTGAAAAAGTTTTTTCTCACCTCAGTCTTAAATGGGCTCCCCTTTATTCTAAGACTGTGGCCCCTGGTTCTGGACTCGCCCAACATTGGGAACATATTTCCTGCATCTAGCTTGTCCAGTCCTTTTAGAATTTTATATGTTTCTGTAAGAACCCCCGTCATCCTTCTAAACTCCAGTGAATACAATACTTCTCCCTGGCCAGGTTCTCGCTCACCTCGGGCTCGAGTCCGCAGTGCTACAAGAAACTGTCCAAGCCCGAGCAGGCTCGGGAGAAGCGGCAGCTGATGTCAGAGTGTGAGCGCTATAATCCGCCTTCACCAACCCACTGCTTGAGCGGCTCCTTGGGGTGACCTGCTGCTGCTTCTCGGGGCGCTGCTAGCGTGGTTACTTGTGCACCCTGGGATGATGCTGGTGGGGCAACTGGAGCTTCCTGGGGCGCTGCTGGAGTGGTTATTTGTGCCCCCTTGGCTGCTGCTGGTATAGTTACTTATGCACCCTGGGGTGTTGCTGGCGAGGCTGCTGTTTCTCCCTGGAGTGCTGCTGGTGCACCCTAGGGTGCTGCAGTCTCTGTACCCTCTGCCGATGTTGCTGCTCCCGTTGCCGGCCACTGCCACTTGTCACCCAGGCCGCTAGAGCTGGGCAGCAGCCGCCGGACCAGGCTGCCACTGCCCTTGAAACTGCGGGTGCTGCTGGTGGCCGCCGCTCCCCGCACGAACTCGCACTTCTGACCAGGTAGTCGTGCCTGAGCTGCCTCTTGGAGCTGGAGTGATGCAGAATGTCAGGCGGGAGCCCCAGCTGCCCGCTCTGCTGGGGGCTACTGGGGGCTGCCGGAGGCTGTCATAGATACATAGATACATAGAAAATAGGTGCAGGAGTAGACCATTCGGCCCTTCGAGCCTGCACCGCCATTCAATATGATCATGGCTGATCATCCAACTCAGTATCCCGTACCTGCCTTCTCTCCATACCCCCTGATCCCTTTAGCCACAAGGGCCACATCTAACTCCCTCTTAAATATAGCCAATGAACTGGCCTCAACTACCCTCTGTGGCAGAGAGTTCCAGAGATTCACCACTCTCTGTGTGAAAAAGTTTTCCCCTTATCCTTAAGCTGTGACCCCTTGTCCTGGACTTCCCCAACATCGGGAACAATCTTCCTGCATCTAGCCTGTCCAACCCCATAAGAATTTTGTACGTTTCTATAAGATCCCCTCTCAATCTCCTAAATTCTAGCGAGTATAAGCCAAGTCTATCCAGTCTTTCTTCATATGAAAGTCCTGACATCCCAGGAATCAGTCTGGTGAACCTTCTCTGCACTCCCTCTATGGCTATAATGTCCTTCCTCCGATTTGGAGACCAAAATTGTACACAATACTCCAGGTGTGGTCTCACCAAGACCCTGTACAACAGCAGTAGAACCTCCCTGCTCCTATACTCAAATCCTTTTGCTATGAAAGCTAACATACCATTCGCTTTCTTCACTGCCTGCTGCATCTGCATGCCTACTTTCAATGACTGGTGTACCATGACACCCAGGTCTCGTTGCATCTCCCCTTTTCCTAATCGGCCACCATTTAGATAATAGTCTCCTTTCCTGTTTTTGCCACCAAAGTGGATAACCTCACATTTATCCACATTATACTGCATCTGCCAAACATTTGCCCACTCACCCAGCCTATCCAAGTCACCTTGCAGTCTCCTAGCATTCTCCTCACAGCTAACACTGCCCCCCCAGCTTAGTGTCATCTGCAAACTTGGAGATGTTGCCTTCAATTCCCTCATCCAGCTCATTAATATAAATTGTAAATAGCTGGGGTCCCAGCACTGAGCCTTGCGGTACCCCACTAGTCACTGCCTGCCATTGTGAAAAGGACCCGTTTACTCCTACTCTTTGCTTCCTGTTTGCCAGCCAGTTCTCTATCCACATCAATACTGAACCCCCAATACCGTGTGCTTTAAGTTTGTATACTAATCTCTTATGTGGGACCTTGTCGAAAGCCTTCTGAAAGTCCAGATACAACACATCCACTGGTTCTCCCCTATCCACTCTACTAGTTACATCCTCAAAAAATTCTATAACATTCTTCAGACATGATTTACCTTTTTCGTAAATCCATGCTGACTTTGTCCAATGATTTCACCACTTTCCAAATGTGCTGCTATCCCATCTTTAATAACTGACTCTAGCAGTTTCCCCACTACCGATGTTAGACTAACTGGTCTGTAATTCCCCGTTTTCTCTCCCCCTCGCTTCTTTAAAAGTGGGGTTACGTTTGTCCCTCTCCCTCCCTTCTTAAAAATGTCCAACTTGGATGACCTGATCTGTGAGTTTAGAAGAGTGTCTTCGATCTTCAAACTCGCAGCATGGCCGACACATAGTCCTAGGAGGTCCTATGAGGTCGCTGGAACTCTCCTTCATGCTCGAGGGAAGTTCCAGAATATTTGTGGCCTCAGCTAGGTCGCGGAAAATATTTCTGCATGTTGAAAAATTTTCTGCGAGTAAAATTAGGTCAGCCTAGTTCTTTTGAACTCGTAGTGCTGTGCAGTGGGGCCGCTATTTAGTTACAGGCAGTCGAGGGCAGCCGTAGGCAATCTCCTTCGTTGACCGGGCATTTTGATTGGCTCATTGGAGTTTTCAGGACCAAAGAAAACCTACCGATAGGTAAAATGCCCGCTAAACTTTATTATACTTCTTAAAAGTGTTTCCACTTCTTCTCCCCCCTCCTTCTTCCACCAACTCTCTTCCCTTCCCTTCCCTGAAGTATGAAGGAAAGCTGGCCAGGAATATAAAGAAGACCAGTATAAGCTTCTTGAGATATGTTAAGGGAAAAAGAGTAGCAAAGTCAAATGTGGGTCCCTTGAAGGCAGACACGGGTGAAATTATTATGGGCAATAAAGCACGATTAAAAGTCTAAACTTGACAACTTCCTGCTTGCACTATATATTGATTTTAGATAAAATGCTACCACTTACGGCTGTGATTTTTGGCCATCTTACTCAGTCCCCCCTTGGTATCAGTTGCAGAGGATTCTTCCCATCAATGAAAAATAAAAGTGTTATTAGTGTTTAAAAAATGTTGAGAATCTCTCTCCTGTCAATCACGCCATGAAGGCCATGCCCCTTCTGGTGGGAGGGGGGAATATAAAATCGGGAAGTGTGGGTGTGGCTCAGTCTCTGCAAGGTGGGGGAGGGAGAGGTCATGACTCTGTCTGAGCTGTGAATCAACTGAACACACTGAATGTCTACTGAACATTGCAGACCAATTGAATAACTGCTTTGGTTCTGTCTTCACTAAGGAAGACTTAATTAATCTGCCGGAAATAGCAGGGGACCAGGAGTCAAATGAGATGGAGGAACTGAGTGAAATCCAGGTTAGCCGGGAAGTGGTGTTAGGTAAATTGAATGGATTAAAGGCCGATAAATCCCCAGGGCCAGATAGGCTGCATCCCAGAGTACTAAAGGAAGTAGCCCCAGAAATAGTGGATGCATTAGTGATAATTTTTCAAAACTCTTTAGATTCTGGAGTTGTTCCTGAGGATTGGAGGGTAGCTAATGTAACCCCACTTTTTAAAAAGGGAGGGAGAGAGAAAACGGGGAATTACAGACCAGTTAGTCTAACATCGGTAGTGGGGAAACTGCTAGAATCAGTTATTAAAGATGGGATAGCAGCACATTTGGAAAGTGGTGAAATCATTGGACAATGTCAGCATGGATTTATGAAAGGTAAATCATGTCTGACGAATCTTATAGAATTTTTCGAGGATGTAACTAGTAGAGTGGATAAGGGAGAACCAGTGGATGTGTTATAACTGGACTTTCAGAAGGCTTTCAACAAGGTCCCACATAAGACATTAGTATACAAACTTAAAGCACACGGTATTGGGGGTTCAGTGTTGATGTGGGTAGAGAACTGACTGGCAGACAGGAAGCAAAGAGTAGGAGTTAACGGGTCCTTTGGATCATTCAACTCGGTATCCTGTACCTGCTTTCTCCCCATACCCCCTGATCCCTTTAGCCACAAGGGCCACATCTAACTCCCTCTTAAATATAGCCAATGAACTGGCCTCAACTACATTCTGTGGCAGAGAATTCCAGAGATTCACCACGCTCTGTGTAAAAAATGTTTTTCTCATCTCAGTCCTAAAAGATTTCCCATTTATCCTTAAACTGTGACCCCTTGTTCTGGACTTCCCCAACATCGGGAACAATCTTCCTGCATCTAGCCTGTCCAACCCCTTAAGAAATTTGTAAGTTTCTATAAGATCCCCCCTCAATCTTCTAAATTCTAGCGAGTACAAGCCGAGTCTATCCAGTCTTTCTTCATATGAAAGTCCTGACATCCCAGGAATCAGTCTGGTGAACCTTCTCTGTACTCCCTCTATGGCAAGAATGTCCTTCCTCAAATTAGGAGACCAAAACTGTACGCAATACTCCAGGTGTGGTCTCACCAAACCCTGTACAACTGCAGTAGAATCTCCCTGCTCCTATACTCAAATCCTTTTGCTATGAATGCTAACATACCATTCGCTTTCTTCACTGCCTGCTGCACCTGCATGCCTACTTTCAATGACTGGTGTACCATGACACCCAGGTCTCGTTGCATCTTCCCTTTTCCTAATCGGCCACCATTCAGGTAATAGTCTACATTCCTGTTTTTGCTACCAAAGTGGATAATCTCACATTTATCTACATTATACTGCATCTGCCATGCATTTGCCCACTCACCCAGCCTATCCAAGTCATCTTGCAGCCTCCTAGCACCCTCCTCACAGCTAACACTGCCCCCCAGCTTCGTGTCATCCGCAAACTTGGAGATGTTGCATTCAATTCCCTCGTCCAAATCATTAATATGTATTGTAAATAGCTGGGGTCCCAGCACTGAGTCTTGCGGTACCCCACTAGTCACTGCCTGCCATTCTGAAAAGGACCCGTTTACTCCTACTCTTTGCTTCCTGTCTGCCAGCCAGTTCTCTATCCACATCAATACTGAAACCCCAATACCGTGTGCTTTAAGTTTGTATATTAATCTCTTATGTGGGACCTTGTCGAAAGCCTTCTGAGTATAATATATTATATATATTATCTCTAAGTATCCTTTCCATTAATTTGCCCACCCCGCTTGAAATGGTCTGAAACTGCATTTGAATGTGGTGGCCTTGCACTCTGCATGAAATGGTATGAATCTGCATTTGAAGTTGGTGGCCTTGCACCCTGCATGAAATGGTATGAAACTGCATTTGAATTTGGTGGCCTTGCACCATCTCTTATGGACAAAATATGTAATCAATGGGAAAGTTTAGGAATTAAAAAGATCGGGGATATGTATGAAATGGGAGATTTATTATCATTTCAACAATTACAATTAAAATTTAAATTGAAAAACAATCATTATTTTAAATATCTTCAGATTTGCGATTTCTTGAAGACATACAAGGATATCAAAAAATAACTCCTGATTTATTGGAAGAAGCAATGAATATTAAAGCTGATGCACAAAAATTAATATCATATTTATATAATAGTATTTTAAATATAGACCTACCAGCGACAGAGGTACTTAGAGAAGAGTGGGAACGGGAATTAATGATAAAAATTACGAAGGTTACATGGGAAAAGTATTTGACATACATTCACAAATGTTCGATTAATGCAAGATAAAATTTTAAAAACTAAAATTTTACATAGATTATATTATTCAAAAACAAGATTAAATAAATTCTCTCCAAATATATCCCCCACTTGCGATAAATGTCTAACCCAAAATGCAACTATAACACACTCTTTTGTTTCCTGTATAAAACTTTATAGATTCGGGAGTGATATTTTCGAAATATTCACAAAATTATTTAAGATAAAAATGGAACCTAATAATGAATTGATTATATTTGGGGTAGTGGAAGATGGGAATAAATTGAATCCATCTCAAAAATTATTTTTAAATTATGGTTTAATAATAGCAAAAAAATTAATACTTAAATTTTGGAAAAATACACCAATACCAACGCTCAAAATGTGGATTGCAAGTATGTTGGACACCGCACATCTTGAGGAAATGCGATTCCTCCCAATAGATACATTTGACCAATTCACAACGAGTTGGTCTCCATTTGTCATCTTTTTGGAATCATATGGTGCAACACAATTGTAAAAGCTAACTCGTGACTGGGCGAGGGATGGTCAAGATTATATATAAAATCTCCTTACTTCTTTTTTCTTTTTCTTCATTTTTTTTCTTTTATTCTCTTTTTCCTATTTTCTATTCTTTAACTTTCCTCTTTCACTATCTATTTTTCTTCTCCACACACCATATATCTCACATTTTTCTGTACTTTAATATCTAATTTCTTTTTCTTTTCCCTCTTTATTATAATAAAAAAAAAAGAAGCTGTACATAAAATGTATTATGAAAGTATGATTGTATACAATTGTACTTACTTCTAATAAAATAAAAATATTTAAAAAAAAAATTTGGTGGCCTTGCACCCTGCATGAAGTGGAATGAAACTGCACTTGAATTTGGTGGCCTTGCACCCTGCTTGAAGTGGTATGAAACTCCATTTGCATTATGTGGCCTTGCACCCTGCTTGAAGTGGCATGAAACTGCACGAATTTGGTGACCTTGCACCCTGCTTGAAATGGCATGAAACTGCACTTGAATTTGGTGGGCTTGCACCCTGCTTGGTGGCACGAAACTGCACTTGAATTTGGTGGCCTTGCACCCTGCTTGAAGTGGTACGAAACTGTACTTGAATTTGGTGGTCTTGCACCATGCTTGAAATGGCATGAAAGTGCATTTGAATTTGGTGGCCTTGCACCCTGCTTGAAGTGGCATGAAACTGCACTTGAATTTGGTGGCCTTGCACACTGCTTGAAGTGGCATAAAACTGCACTTGAATTTGGTGGCCTTGCACCCCGCTTGAAGCGGCATAAAACTGCACTTTAATTTGGTGGCCTTGAACACTGCTTGAAATGGCATGAAACTGTACTTGAATTTCATAGCCTTGCACCCTGCTTGAAATGGCATGAAACTGCACTTGAATTTGGTGGCCTTGCACCCTGCTTGAAGTGGCATGAAACTGCACTTGAGTTTGGTGGCCTTGCATCCTGCTTGAAGTGGTAGGAAACTGCACTTGAGTCTGGTGGCCCTGCACCCTGCTTGAAGTGGTAGGAAACTGCACTTGTGTTTGGTGGCCTTGCACCCTGCTTGAAGTGGTAGGAAACTGCACTTGAATTTGGTGGCCTTGCACCCTGCTTGAAGTGGTATGAAACTGCACTTGAATTCGGTGGTCTTGCACCCTGCTTGAAGTGGTATGAAACTGCACTCGAATTCGGAGGCCTTGCACCCTGCTTGAAGTGGTATGAATCTGCATTGGAATTTGGTGGCCTTGCACCCTGCTTGAAATGGAATTTCAAGGAAAATCCTTGAGTCAACTGCCAGCCCACCAGCCGTGAGAGAGCTGCCTGCACATCTGGCTTGAGTGATGGAGCTGCCACCCCAAGAATCCATTTGGCCCACAATGTCCATACTAGCCCTCTGGAAACCAGTCCCTTCAGCCCACAACACCGATACTAGCGCTCCAGAAAGCCCCCACTCCCACTGGCCACCAATATTGGAATTGGTGGAATATTGCGCTGGGGGACCAGCCCTACGGTGTGAACATGGGACCCAACGGGTCACACTTAGTCTAGTATATATATATAATTTCTGTAGTTTATTTCTTGTGTTTTCTAATTTGTTTAGCAACCTTTTATATACACATATATATATATATATGTGTATATAAAAGGTTGCTAAACAAATTATATACAGAATTATATATGTGTGTGCGTGTGTGTGTATATATACATCTATATCACATTTTTTACATAAATTGGTCATCAAAACTAAGACACTGAGCCAATCTTCAATTTGGCAACACACCGTCGCATCGGCCATCTATGTCACTCAGATACCGTTTAGATCACATGCGGTGTCCACTCAGATGGATGCAGTATTCTACTACATGATCAGGTGAATGAAGTGGAAATGGTGTATGCAATTTTATTATTCCATGTGATTTGAAATTTGAACTTTGACCCCATATGTCATATTTTTGTGTGCAGTTTTGTGAATATATATATATGCATATATTTATATGTATATAATTATAAATATAATTGCCTTTATGGTTTATGTACATCATCTGAAAATAAGATAAAGAGAGAAATAGTGTTGCTTTAAATTAAAGTTGCTTCTGACCCATGAGAAGGTATTTTGACATCTATTTATCTCTAACTTGCCTCTCACACACGAACACATTCATATATATATATATCCCCTCCCACCCTTGACCTGGCTGTCTCATTGGTCTGCTCTTCAAAATTAGACTGTTTCCAATCCGTTACTCTACCCTCCCTTGTAAAACTGATCACCACCATGAAACCTACTACCTGCCCTCTCGACACTGTCCCCTCTGCCCTCCTAAACGACGTCATTACAACAGCTGGTCCCAGCATCCTCGCCATCTTCAACAGCTCTCTGGCCACTGGCACTGTACCTACCTGCTTCAAGCAAGCGGTGGTCCAACCACTCCTGAAAAAACCTAACCTCGACCCCACCTTGCCAAGCAACTACAGACCCATTTTTAAACTGCCATTCCTCTCAAAAGCCCTTGAAAAGGTAATTTTAAGTCAACTTATACCTTACCTTCACCAAAACACTATCTTGGAAACTTTCCAATCAGGTTTCAGGGCTCACCATAGCACAGAGTCTGCCTTGTTGAAGGTACACAATGACCTACTGCTCACCGTTGACTCCGGCGACTGTGCAATTCTGCTCCTTCGACCACATGATGTCGACCACACCATCCTAATTGACCGTCCCCGGTATGGGGTTGGTATTGATGGCACTGCCCTGAGCTGGTTCATCTCCAACCTCAAAGGTAGGAGTTTCTCGACTAACATAGGCAACTCTTTCTCCTCCCCTGCTAATCTCTGCTGTGGGGTTCCACAAGGTTCCATCCTTGGCCCCATTCTCTTCTCCCTGTATATGCTCCCCTTAGGCCAAGTCATTGAAAGGCACGGCACTTCCTTCCATTGCCACGGCATTTCCTTCCAAGTCTACAGAGAGATTTAGGCCATTTGAAAGAGTGGGCTGAAAGATGGCAGATGGAGTTTAATGCTGATAAATGTGAGGTGCTACATCTCGGCAGGACAAATCAAAATAGGACGTACATGGTAAATGGTAGCGAATTGAGGAATGCAGTTGAACAGAGGGATCTAGGAATAACTGTGCACAGTTCCCTGAAGGTGGAATCTCATGTAGATAGGGTGGTAAAGAAAGCTTTTGGTGTGCTGGCCTTTATAAATCAGAGCATTGAATATAGAAGTTGGGATGTAATGTTAAAATTGTACAAGGCATTGGTGAGGCCAATTCTGGAGTATGGAGTACAATTTTGGTCGCCTAATTATAGGAAGGATGTCAACAAAATAGAGAGAGTACAGAGGAGATTTACTAGAATGTTGCCTGGGTTTCAGCAACTAAGTTACAGAGAAAGGTTGAACAAGTTAGGTCTTTATTCTTTGGAGCGCAGAAGTTTAAGGGGGGGAATTGATAGAGGTCTTTAAAATGATGAGCGGGTTAGACAGAGTTGACGTGGATAAGCTTTTCCCATTGAGAGTAGGGAAGATTCAAACAAGGGGACATGACTTGAGAATTAAGGGACAGAAGTTTAGGGGTAACATTAGGGGGAACTTCTTTACTCAGAGAGTGGTAGCTGTTTGGGATGAGCTTCCAGTGGAAGTGGTGGAGGCAGGTTCGATTTTATCCTTTAAAAATAGATTGGATGGGTATATGGACGGGAAAGGAATGGAGGGTTATGGTCTGAGTGCAGGTAGATGGGACTAGGGGGAAGTAAAAAATAAATAAATAAATAAATACATTAAAAAAAAAAAGGGGGGAAAAAAAGTGTTCGGCACGGATTTGAAGGGCCGAGATGGCCTGTTTCCGTGCTGTAATGGTTATATGGTTATATGGTTACGCAGACGATACACAACTCTCTCTCCCCCTGAAGCCCAAAAACCAATCAAATCTGCTTAACCTTACCCACTGCCTCGAGGATATAAAGTGTTGGATGGCCCAGAACTTCCTCCAACTAAACGAGAGTAAGTCTGAGGTCATCCTTCTCGGCCCCTCGGACTCAATCAAAATGATAGCAGGCAGCCTTGGAAGCCTTACCCCACTACTCAAATCTCACGTCAAAAACCTTGGCGTGATATTTGACTCAGCACTGAAATTTGACAAACAAGTCAATGCCGTGCTAAAAGCTAGCTTCTTTCAGCTTCGGACGATAGCTAAAATAAAACAATTCCTCCAGTTTGATGACCTCGAAAAGATCATCCACACATTCATCTCCTCCCGCCTAGATTACTGCAACTCCCTTTACACTGGCATCAGCCAATCTTCCCTGTCCCGCCTGCAACTGGTCCAAAACGCTGCAGCGAGACTCCTGACGGGCACCCGAAAAAGGGACCACATCACCCCGATCCTGGCCTCTCTCCACTGGCTCCCCGTGCGGTTCCGTATAAACTTCAAGATCCTCCTCCATGTCTACAAAGCCCTCAATGGGCTTGCCCCCACCTACATAAAAAGTCTTCTCACCCACCACTCCACCTCCAGGCCCCTCAGATTGGCCGACTTGGGGTTGCTGAATATCCCACGGTCTAGGCATAAGCTGAGGAGCGACCGCACCTTTGCGGTTGCAGCCCCAAGACTGTGGAACAGCATCCCCTTTCCCATCAGCACTGCCCCCTCCATCGACTCTTTTAAGTCAAGACAAAAAACGTATCTATACTCCCAAGCCTTTCCTGACGTCCTCTGAGTGAGGGCTACATGTATATATGTATGTAGTTTGTTTTGTTTATGCTATTCTTATAACAAACGTAAAGCACTTTGGCCAAAGAGAGTTGTTTTTTAAATGTGCTATATAAATAAATGTGACTTGACTTGACTTGACTATATATATATATATATATATGTATGTATATATGTGTATATGAATATATATATATGAATGTGTTCGTGTGTGAGGCAGGTTAGAGATAAATAGATCTCAAAGTTCCTTCTCATGGACCAGAAGCAACTTTGAATATATATATATATATATATATATATGTATATATGTGTATACAAATATATATATATGAATGTGTGTTTGTGTGTGAGAGGCAAGTTAGAGGTAAATAGATCTCAAAGTCCATATAAATATATATATATATATATATAGATAAACACACACACACACACACACACACACACACACACACACACACACACACACACACACACACACACACACACACACACACACACACACACACACACACACACACACATATATATATATGTATATGTGTATATATATATATGTATATGTGTATATTGAAACTGCACAACATAAGGGAAACTGCACAAAGGATGGGACTGGGGAGGAAGGATGGGAGGGAAATCGGCAGATATATATATAGATTAAGCAGGGGGAAAGCATTAAAAAATAAAATTGACTAAATTATTTGAAGTGATAGATGACCTATATCGCACACTGTTCCCCACCAACACTGATTACATAGAAACATAGAAAATAGGTGCAGGAGTAGGCCATTCGGCCCTTCGAGCCTGCACCGCCATTCAATATGATCATGGCTGATCATCCAACTCAGTATCCTGTACCTGCCTTCTCTCCATACCCCCTGATACCGTTAGCCACAAGGGCCACATCTAACTCCGTCTTAATTATAGCCAATGAACTGGCCTCAACTACCTTCTGTGGCAGAGAATTCCAGAGATTCACCACTCTCTGTGTGAAAAATGTTTTTCTCATCTCGGTCCTAAAAGATTTCCCCCTTATCCTTAAACTGTGACCCCTTGTTCTGGACTTCCCCAACATCGGGAACAATCTTCCTGCATCTAGCCTGTCCAACCCCTTAAGAATTTTGTAAGTTTCTATAAGATCCCCACTCAATCTTCTAAATTCTAGCGAGTACAAGCCAAGTCTATCCAGTCTTTCTTCATATGAAAGTCCTGACATAACCATATATCCATGTAACAATTACAGCATGGAAACAGGCCATCTCGGCCCTTCAAATCCATGCCGAACACTTTTTCTCCCTTAGTCCCATCTACCTGCACTCAGACCATAACCTTCCATTCCTTTCTCATCCATATACCCATCCAATCTATTTTTAAAGGATAAAATCGAACCTGCCTCCACCACTTCCACTGGAAGCTCATTCCACACAGCTACCACTCTCTGAGTAAAGAAGGTCCCCCTAATGTTACCCCTAAACTTCTGTCCCTTAATTCTCAAGTCATGTCCTATTGTTTGAATCATCCCTACTCTCAGGAATCACAGGAATCAGTCTGGTGAACCTTCTCTGTACTCCCTCTATGGCAAGAATGTCTTTCCTCAGATTAGGAGACCAAAACTGTACGCAATACTCCAGGTGTGGTCTAACCAAGACCCTGTACAACTGCAGTTGAACCTCCCTGCTCCTATACTCAAATCCTTTTGCTATGAATGCTAACATACCATTCGCTTTCTTCACTGCCTGCTGCACCTGCATGCCTACTTTCAATGACTGGTGTACCATGACACCCAGGTCTCGTTGCATCTCCCCTTTTCCTAATCGGCCACCATTCAGATAATAGTCTACTTTCCTGTCTTTGCCACCAAAGTGGATAACCTCACATTTATCCACATTATACTGCATCTGCCATGCATTTGCCCACTCACCCAGCCTATCCAAGTCACCTTGCAGCCTCCTAGCATCCTCCTCACAGCTAACACTGCCCCCCAGCTTCGTGTCATCCGCAAACTTGGAGATGTTGCATTCAATTCCCACGTGCAAATCATTACACTGCGAGAGGCATAACAGAAGTCGCGTTTTGCATTGAAAGATGGCGGCCGTGACGCTCTGTTACGTACTAAACCTCAGTGCGTTGGATTACGTAGGAGTGGAGTAACTTGCTCTGCTCTATGATCTTTGATTCCCAGCATAGACAAGTTAATTTGGGGATTGGTAGAACAGGACATCGTAAGTCCCAGTCTATTTGCAACACACCAATCCTTGCAGTGCCAAAAGCAGGAAAAGCGGGCCAGTACAGATTTATTCAAGATTTAAGATCCGTAAATGCAGTTGTGGAACCACTCCATGCTCTAGTGCCAAACCCTGCTTATATCCTAGCTGATTCCAGCAGAAGCAAGATTCTTTCCCATTGTAGACCTGCAACATGCCTTCTTCTCATTACTTCTACATAAGAACAGCCAGTATTTATTTGGCTTTACTTACAGGGGACAACAATACGTGGACAAGACTACCTCAGCAGGGCTCGAAATTAGCGGTTGCCCGGGTGGCATTGACCACCCAAAGTGCCGCCGGGCAACCTAAACACTGAGTCATTTTGCCTGGCTTGGCAATCAAATACTGGTTTACGATAGACACAAAGAACTGGAGTAACTCCGCGGGTCAGGCAGCATCTCTGGAGAATAGGAACGTGACGTTTCATGTCGGCGGTGGCTGTGCGGGGCAAAGATACTAGGTGCGTGGTGACGAAGGGTCGGAGCGAATGACGGGTCCCGAAAAGCGGCAGCAGCGGCCGCGACAGCGGCTCCACCGCATCCTCCTCCCGCACCCCGCCCGGCGGAAGGAGTCCTCTCTCTCTCTCTCTCTCTCCCTCTCCCTCCCTCCCTCGGATGGCGGATTTGCAAGCAGTGGCCGCGATATCCCTGATAACGGCCGCTGCTTGCAAATCCATTAACGTTGCTTTCAAAACAACCCCTCTCGCACGCCGAGGCTGGGAGGAGGGAGGGAGAGGGAGGCGGAGGAGGAGGAGGAGGCGGCAGAGGCAGCAGAGGCAGAGGCAGAGGCAGAGGCGGAGGCCTCCTTCCACCATCTGAAGCAGCTGCACCAAAGATCCTATAGCTATAGGATCTTTGAGCTGCACCGCTGGGCCCCGCACCTTGCTGTCGGCTGGCGGAGGAGGGAAAGCGGTGGCGAGGAGTCCCAACCGCCACCCCCTTTGGCGGCGGCACTTGGGGTTCGACAGGGATGGCCAAGGCAGCGGGGCGATGTTGTCCGAGGAGCGCTGACCTTCCTTCCTCCCCACCTCCTCTGCCCCTTCCCCCCCCTCTCTCTCTCTCTCTCTCTCTTGTACGCCCCCTCCACCCCTCTTATCCTGGGACCCCTCCTCTCCATCCTGCACTGATCCCCATTCCCTCCTCTATTCAGTCCTCACTGACATCCCCTGTGCTCCCCTCCCCATCTACCCCGCCCCAATCTATTCATCACCCTACCCACCTCGCATTCTACCAACACGTACTAATTCACCTGCCTCAATCCATCCATTCCGCACCGATTGCCTTCTCAACCCCCCCCCCCGCCATCTATCCACCCCGCATTGATTCAAACACCCCCTGACCCTATTGTGTTTCATGGTCTTCAGAGCGAACATTGACTATGTTTGATAACGGAATGCAATCAAATGTGTTTTAATTCCCAATGTTATTATTTGTTTTGACACCTTTAAACATATTACCAAAAGAACATTTGCTGCAGTTATGTACTTTGGCCATCTCTTGTCAGTTAGTGTAATGTTTAACCTGTCAGATGGGTATAGTCGGATTTAACAGCTATCATCATAAAATGCCTTTAGAAATTTCCTTGCAACCTGTATATTTTGTTTTGTATAAATTATGTGGGAAGTGAGAGTGTTTCTGTACCAATAGCAATAACGACCCATGCTGAGGGCATGTCATGATAATTTTCGGTCTTTCACAGAGAACATGCTTGCATCAATCTGTAGTGTGCATGGTTAAGCATACCATGGTCCAGGATTTATTGACACAGGTTGATCATATGCTGAATAATCCAACCACATTTTTGTTTCGAAGTGGAAAGAACTAATAGAAATTGCATTAATTGCAATGTGTAAAAAGAGTTGAGATATTGGATTATGATTTTGCTGCATGTCATTGTGGTATATATCATGTCTTGATTGGTGAATATGTTTAGTTTGTGAGTTATTTGAAGCAGAAATAACATGTGAATGTAGACAAAAGTGCTGGAGAAACTCCGCGGATGCAGCAGCATCTATGGCCGAAACCCTTCTTCAGACTGATGGGTTTCGGCCTGAAACGTTGCTTATTTCCTTCGCTCCATTGATGCTGCTGAACCCGCTGAGTTTCTCCAACACTTTTGTCTACCTTCGATTTTCCAGCATCTGCAGTTCCTTCTTGAACATAATATGTGAATGCTTCATTGAGCATAATTCCGGCTGGTAACTACGCACTTCGTCCGAGCACATTATTGCACACGTCATGCAAACTGTCTTAAATGACCACCTAAAAAGCTGTCAACAGAGAAAAAAGGTTAAGTGAGAGCCCTGACTCAGGGATTCATTAATTAGTTTACCTTGTTTTCTCGATGTCTTCAAGAACAATTAAGCACTTAGAAACATAGATAGAGACATAGAAAATAGGTGCAGGAGGAGGCCATTCAGCCCTTCGAGCCAGCACCGCCATTCATTGTGATCATGGCTGATCGTCCCCAATCAATAACCCATGCCTGCCTTCTCCCCATATCCCTTGATTCCACTAGCCCCTATAGCTCTATCTAACTCTCTTAAATCCATCCAGTGATTTGGCCTCCACTGCCCTCTGGCAGGGAATTCCGCAAATTCACAACTCTCTGGGTGAAAAAGTTTTTTCTCACCTCAGTCTTAAATGGCCTCCCCTTCGACCCTTGGAGTTTTAAAAGAAAATCCACTTTAGTACAGTACGTGTATGATTTGTTGGTGGCTAGTATAGATGAACAAAGTAATCGTGAGGTCACTGCTCAATTATTAAATCACTTGGCAAATTTAGGATATGTGGTCTCTCAGTCCAAGGTATTGATGGCTCAACAAAGAGTGAAATTTTTAGGAGTGATAATTTCAGCTACAGAAAGAAGATTAGAAAAGAGCAGACTCAAACCAATTTGTGAATTTCCTATTCCTAAAGAAGCAAAGCAAATTTGACTATGGCTCGTATGGTGAATTACTGTTGGTCCTGGATCCCTAATATTGCACTAGATACCAAAGAATTGACATCCTATACTAGCTTGGAGGGTGAATTCCAGTTATCCAAAGAAGCTCAGGAGGCTTTTGAAAATCTGAAGAGATCATTAATGCAGGCCCCAGCACTAGGATGACCACTCTATGACAGACCCTTCCAATTCTACTGTACCATTCTTTCTGAGTCCTCACCCAAAAACATGGGGATAGGCACAGACCTGTGGCTTACTATTCATCTAAACCCCATTCAAGGGGACACCCATTATGCACCCAAATGCTGACCGCCATTTATAATAGTTTACCATTTGTTGCAAATCTGATCTTACAGCAGGAGATAGTAGTATACAGTTCCTATTCAGTGGCAGCCTTGTTACGACAGATCCAAACTCAGCACCTAACAATGGCTCGTCAAAATAAATATAAATTTACCTATTGAACAATCCAAAACTCCAATTTAAACATTGGACCACAATTAATCTGGCATCTTTTCTTGTTTCACCACCAGAGGACAATGACTGTTTCTTTTATAATTGAGGAAGAAACATCCGTAAGGGAGGATTTGAAATACGCTCCTATAGAGTACCCTGACATGACATTGTACGTAGATGGGATTGCATCCATTGAACCCTGCGGAGAGAAATTGTCTGGGTATGCTATTATAGATCAAGATGGAAACAACGTAGTAGCAGCTGCCTTTGAGTCACCTTATTCAGCACAACGGGCTGAATTGTTTCCTTTGATTAGGGCTTACATTATTGGGAAAATTTTAAGGGTGAACATATATACAGATTCTAGATATGCCATTCAGAATAGTACATTATTTCGGGCAACTATGGAGAAATACAGGATTCCTAACCTCGGCAGGAACTCAAATATCTAATAAGCAGTTGGTGACAGATTTATTAAAGGCCCTGATGCTACCTAGACAAATTTCAGTGATGAAGTGTAGTGGACACACAAAAGGACAGACCCCGACAGACATTGATAATCATTGTGCTGACCAAGCAGCAAAGGAGGTATCCCGGGAACGTAAGAGGGTGGTGCCAAAAATGATGAGGCAGACTAAATGTTTAGGTAACAAGTCTCCCTCGGAAAAGCCAATGCCAACCATCCAGGAAATTATTCAGTTGCAGGAAGAAGCTTCTGAAGGGTATGTAAAATTATGGAAACAGCTTGTGTGTAGAATAGATTGCATGACTGGGGTTTTGGACTACTCCGGCAGGGCAGACTTGTATGACAGATCCTCTTGCAGTTTAGGTTGTGGAGTGCATGCATTTTGTGACTCATTGTGGTGCACGAGCAATTGGAGACACTCTCTTAGCTACTTGGTGGCATCCAAGATTACAAACTTTGGCCCAGAAAGTGAGTAGCTGCTGCATTATTTGCCAGAAGTACAATCCTGGAAAAGGAGTAGGTTGTGGAGATGGGAAGATACCTTTGTCCATGGGTCCTTTTGAAACTTTACAGATGGATTATATCGAGCTAGAGAAATGCCAGGGAAACAGATATGTACTCATAATAGTCGATGTTTTCAGCAGATGGATCGAGGCCTATCCAACACTTGATAACAAAGTGGCTACTATTGTCTAGATGCTTACGAGAGAAATTGTCCCCAGATTTGATATCTCAGAACTATGACTTAATTCAGACCATCGTCCTCATTTTATTGGGCAAATTAATAAAGAATTCTGTGAACAGCTCGTTTTCCAACAGCAACTACACTGTGCTTATCGACCACTGGCTGCTGGACTTGTAGAAAGGCAAAAATCAGACCTTGAAAACGAAATTAGCTAAATTGAAGGCGGAGACAGCAATTGGTTGGATCAAATAACTTCGCATAGCTTTATTTCAAATTGCGTGTCACGCCTGCAGGGAAATCTAGCCCAGCTGAAGTTATTTATGGTAGACCTTTGAAAACCCCTTCGAACCAGAATGCAATGAAAGTTATGAATTTCCATCATATGACTGCGGAGATGACCGACTACATTCTACACTCGAGCACTAGGAGATTTGCATTGTAGGGTGCGAGCAGCGTATGGTGAGTTGCCTCTGTGACTTCTACTAAGGAGGAGCCTGGAGACTATGTCCTTGTAAAGAATTGGGTAAGGAAAGGGTTGGAGGTTCATTGGGAAGGACCTTGCCCGGTTCTCCTAACGACTCCCTAACAGCAGTGAAGGTAGAAATGCATGGGTGCATCTACACCACTGCAAGAGTATCAGTGGAAGAGCAGGCTGCTGACTTATTTTATCCAGAAATCTCTTGGGTAACATCATACTCATCGAGTGTCAAGAACAGATACACCCAACAAGATGGGTGGAGGGGATTCACGCCCATGAAAACTCGGGAGGTTAAGACTCATCAGTCAGAAATCATAGAGCTACGCCCATGCAAACTCGGGAACTTCTTTGGAGCTCTGAGAAATTACATCATCTTCATGTTAGATTATCTGGTTATCTGGCTAGATCTGTGCTATCTTTTTTTGTATTATTTGTTATCATAGTATGATAAAAGAGGGGAATGATAATATTAGCCAATTTAGTGTGTGACAAATGGAGGATTTCTGCCATTGCAAAACCTGCTTGGCATCTTTTTGCAAAAGGCTGCAAAGACCATGAGGAGCATGGCTCCAGATGTCTGTGACTTGGGAGGAAGTTAAGTACAGGGTGATGTCCAGATGTCCTCCAATTGATAATATATATGAGGGTTTTGAAGAAGGAGCTCGGTCCTGCTGCAAATACATGATCAGGATTGGTTAAGGAATGGGGTGTTGTAAAAGTATTTTAAACTATGTTGAATGGTCTTGGACTGTTATTTGTGATTGCTCCAGGAGAGGGGCCTTGCCCAAATTGTTTATGTTACCTGGTAAAATGTTTCTTTACTTAAGGGAACTGTCTTCCATTTAGAACCTTCTGTAGAAACAATGTAATGGGGTATTTTGTGATTGGGTTAGGGAACTGTCAATTAATGTGTTATATGATCTTTATTTGTGTTTGGCTTGTAGGGGTTGCCCCCCCCTCCCCATTTATTTCACGCCACGGGTCCGATATGGTATAAAAGAGGGGAGACCACATGAGACTGAGTCGATCTTCTAGGACCTTGCTGACCATCTGGAGGTGTCTATTTGCACGAGGCTGAAGGGCTTGGACGAATAGAGAGAAGGATAGGACCCACGGTGTTGGTTAGGTATCGTATAGGAAGTGTGTTCGTGTTTCAGAAATAAATAAGTTAGTTGACTCAGTGTTTTACTGAACCAGACTAACTGGGCGAGATTAGGAGCAAAATTACATAATCAGGCGAAAGGGGCAGTGGAGGTTCAGTGGGCCAAGATTAGAGCTGAGAGTCAAGGCAGCCAAACCACTGTGGGTAGTTGGAGAGTGCAGAGATATGAAGATTTAAATTGGGACCACAGATGGAGAAGAGCAAAGGTTTCAGAGGGTTGCAGGACTGGAAGAGGTTCCAGAGAAAGAGAGGGAGTGAGGGCCTAGGAGAGATTTGAACATGAGGTGGAGAATGCTAAAACTGAGTCAGGGAACTGGTGTAGCAAAGCATTAACACACACTCTGTTCATTGCCCTGCGAGAAGGCTCCAATGTCCACAGTTGGTGACCCCCAAGACTTCACTAATCAGCTCGCAGATCCAGAGACACAAGAAACCGCAGGTGCTGGAATCATGGGTAAAACACAAAGTGCTGGAGTAACTCAAGTTTCAGGTAGCATCTCTGGAGGACATGGATACGTGATGTTTCCGGTTGGGTCCTTTCAGACTGACTGTAGAAGGAGTGAGAAAGCTGGAAAAGAGGCTGCAGATCCACATAGGAATGGCAGAGACCAAGCACCTGTTAATTTGATACAATCACCACTTTCTCCATGTCTCCAAATTAACCTGAAAACCACAAGAGAAGCCTATGAGAAAATAAGATTTTGCAGAAACTGGTTTACACAAAAGGACACAAAGTGCTGCAGTAACCCAGTGGTTCAGGCAGCATCTGTGGAGAACATAGAGAGTTGATGCTTCGAATCAGGACCCTTCTTCAGACTGAAAAGCCAATGAGATTACCTTTCTTTCTGCTGAACTCCAGCAAGTACGGATCGACGCTACTTCACCGGTCCTTAATCTCAGGTGCCAACTTTTAGATGGAACACAACATTTACAGAAGCTGGAATTCCGAGACAAAGACGGACCATGCTGGGAATCATCAGCAGCTCAGGCAACTTCTGTGGAGAGAGAAGCAGAGCTGAGACATTTCACTTGCTCCCCAGGAGATGCTTCCCGACCAGCCGGGTACTGTAAACCCTCGTTTTAATGTAGCCCGTTATAATGGATTTCGGATACAGCGGACGGAACTGCTGACGCCATCCAGGCTCGTACCATCTCACCAGCCGTTCAGAGCCCCGGCATCCAACCCCACCTCCAACTTGCAAGGTGCACTAGCGAGCACTTCTTTACATATAGCAAGGTCTGACTGACGCATCTGTTGTTGGGAATCACGTTGTAATGCTTTCTTTGGGCAACTGACACTGACAGACACTCTCAGTCCCTATGGGGCTCTCACGTGCTGCTGCTTTTTGTGTTGGCGGTACGTTTGTCCGCTCCCGTCTCGACCGCCACTGCCCACTTGGCCTCTCCCCCACCCCCACCAGATACTCATTATTTCCCCACACAGTCACCAACATACTCAACTTTGGAGGCGGCAACAGGTCAGCCCCACGGTGACCGAAGGCGTCTTGTCGTTGGCAGCAGCCTGAAAAAAAGCGTTGTCGGCCAGCACTACAACACGAGCCACAATAACAGCCACGCCAAGAAGGGCTCGCTGATGAAGACCAGTTCCATTGACGCCTAGTTTTAAGGTCAAACGACACAAAATGCAGTGACTCAGCAGACTGAATCAGGGTGAAGAAGGCTCCCGATGTCGCCCACCCACATTCTCCAGAGATGCTGCCTGGTCTACTTTGCAAATTTGTGTACGGTCTCATTGAAGTCCACTAACCTTACATTGCCACCAACGCATTGCTATGCTTATTAATTATTGTGATTATATATGGTATGATTTTACTGAATTGTATGCAAAATAAGGAATTTCACTCTACGCTGGTACACGTGACAATAATAAACCTAAACTTGTCCCTTTAGCTGCAGTCGCACCCACAGGCAGGAGATCAGGACCAGACCCACACTTCCACTATTGTCTATTGTCCATCCCGGGACGGCTGCGGCCGGACCCATGTTTAACCCCTGGCTCCCATCCCCTCTCTTCTCACCTCTGCCGAACACACCGGGCCCTGCACTCTTAAGATACCTCTGCTCCGCAACACTACTCAGGGCCCTCCGATATGATACTCAAGGTAAAGGAACCAATGTGAGGTAGCGATCATAACATGACAAGTTTTAATCTGCAATTTGATAGGGAGAAGGTGAAATCGGATATATCGGTATTGCAGCTGAGCAAAGGGGATTACAGAGGCATGAGGGAGGAGCTGGCAAAAGTTGACTGGAAAGAGACCCAAGCAGGGGTGATGGTGGAGCAGCAATGGCAGGAATTTCTGGGAATAATCCGAAAGATGCGGGATCTTTTTATTCAAAAGAGGAAGAAAGATGCAGGGGGAGAAAGAGGCGATCATGGCTGACAAGGGAAGTCAAGAACAGTATAAAACAAAAAGAGAAGGCACATAGCAAAGATTAATAGGAAACCAAATGACTGGGAAGCTTTTAAAGAACAACAGAAGGTAATTAAAAAGGCAATACGGGAGAAAAGGTGAAATACGAAAGTAAGCTAATCAATAATATAAAAGAGGATAGCAAGAGTTTCTTCAGTTATATAAAGAGTAAGAAAGAGGCTAGAGTGGAAGTTGGGCCGCTGGAAAATGATACAGGAGAAGTGATAATGGGGAATAAAGAAATGGCAACTTTTTTTGCTGCAGTCTTCACAGTGGAAGACACCAGCAACGTGCCTGAAATTCAAGAGAGTCAGGTGTTGAAGTTTGTGGAGCGGCTATTACTAAGAAGAATGTACTTGGGAAGGGCTGAAGGTGGATAGGTCACCTGGACCAGATGGACTGCACCCTAGCTTCCTGAAAGAGGTGGCTTTATTTTGGAAGCATTGACAGTGATATTTCAAGAATCTCTGTAGACAGGAGAACTCAAATGATTGGAAAATTGCCAATATTACCCCGCTGCACAACAAGGGAGCAAAGCAGAATAGTGGGAACTATAGGCAGATTAGTCTGACTTCAGTAGTTGGTAAAATTTTAGTCCTTTATAAAGGAGTCAATCTGCATTCGCCATTCCTCAGCCCACTAGCCCAGCTGATCAAGAGCCTGTTGTAACGTTTGACAACAATCTGACATTGACCGCAGTCTCTGGACCAGCACGGCAAGTGGGCTGTGGCAGTACAGATTCCACCGATGCTTCTGCACTGAGGAATTCGGGTGCCTGGGGATTAAAGACAGCGACGTGGAGAGAGTCACCCGTGATTGTAGCAAGTAAAGGAACAGGCCCATTGTTGCTCTTCTCTGATGTGTCCTGGAATGAAGCATTGACTGAATTCATTGGATCACCGTTATGTCCATCGGTGAGCGCGGAGTGTGCGAGTGAGGTTTCTGTGGATAGAGGCCACGAGCCCCTGATCCCACCCACCCCCCCCCCCCCGGGTAGTTGTGATATCCTAATGTTTCCCTGCTGCTGATCCCAGTCACCGCTCCTCCCGAATATTATATATTTATCGCAGCTGGAAACCTCGGCGATTTCTCTCTCCCGCAGCGAGCTCTTTCACAATTATTATCAAATCAACTTACTATCAATTAAAATATTGAAGCGCATCGCTTGAAAGAGCAATGAAGTGCAATTTACGAAAATCTTTTTGAAAGACTCCATTTCAGGTTCATCGTCTTCCGGAGATTGCAGTTTCTTAATGTTAAATCATTTTTGAAAATGCTCCCCCACGTCTCCCTCCTCCCTCATAGGGTCCCAGCGACCGCGACACCTGCACCGCTTCACAAACAACCAAAAACAGCATCGATTTGTATAAAGGCAGCTAATTAAAGACCGCGCCAACACCGGCCGGGTCCCCATGGGGAAATGGCGAGAGCGCAGCTGCATCAACGCCGCTTAAACACAAGGGCTGGCGCCTCGGCTACTCGACCCATGAACCGTCGGCAACGTGGTGGTGACTGGACTTAATGAGGCTGATGGAGGGAGACATGATCCAGTTCATCATTGAACCGAGTTATCGATTTCAAGTCCCAGCCCGTCAGGTTCCACATGCATGTAATCCTTCTCAAAAACCTATGCTCTCTAATACTTCATTTTCCTACCCCGGAATAAAGTCTCTGCATTCACAGTATCTACCCGCCTCATGATTTTATAACTCTCTATAGGGTCACCCCTCAGCCTTTTGTGTTCCAAGGAATTAAGCCCTAACCTGCTTAACCTCTCCCTGTAACTCAGTCACTCCAGTTCTTGCAACACCCGTGTGACTCTCTATGCATCTTTTCCAGCTTAATTACATGTTTCCAACATTAGAGTGACCAAATCTGAACACGACACACCTATTGTGACCTCATCAACGTTCCCTGCAACTGTCAGATACTAACTTCTATACTTGACTGATGCAGGACAATGTTCCGAAAGCTTTCTTGACTACCCAGTCTACCTGTGACGACACTTACATGGAACTATGTACCTGTACTCTTAATCCCTCTGCTCTACAATACTTCCTATTTACCGGTGACGCCACGTTTAAGGAATTATGTACCTGTATTCTGGATCTCTAGGCTCTGGAACTCCCACCCTCGGGCCTTCATTGTGAAGCTCCTGCCCTAGATTGTCTTCCCAAAATGTAACGCATTGCAGTTATCTACATTGCACTCCATTTGAAGTTCTTCAGAGCACTTGTCAAGCAGATCAAGATCCTGTGTTAACCCCTGATAACCCCCTCAATGTCTGCATTACCAGCTATTTTGTGGCATCAGCAATCTGACATCATGCCTTGTACATTCCTATGCATATTTGACAACTCCGACACCGAGGCACACCAGAGAAAATAGAATCTATAGGACAAGCTTCTAACATACCCTAAACTGCAATAGGTGAAGAGAGACTATTTAATCAATCAAGACGACCCAAGCTGCTTTGTTGTTATCGGGAAAGGCTGGTGCCAGGACACACAGGAAGGCACCCGAACAGATTACCAAACGCTCCGGTCGAAATGTGGTCTCAAATAGTTGTTACTGGAGCACAGGGAGGCGCAGAGTTTAAGAAAACTCTAGAGCTCACGACTATCTCAGCCGAAGGAAGGAACGTTCATGGCGGCCGCGGTTAGATTTAGGAACCAATATTTGTGAATGAGGCGAAGCAGAGGTGTTGGTGCTTGTGTGGCTGCAGGAGGGAGGTTCCTGGGTCTGGGTCGGCGGTTCTGTGGTGGGCTGAGGACAATGGGTGCGGTGCTCCCGATAATTAACTGCATGAAACTTCACTCGTGATGATCGCACTGTCCATCCATCGGTATAGAGATGGTGAAGGGGTGAAGGGTGTTGGTGAGTCACTGAGTCACGGTGAAAACCGAAACACAGTTGTCCAAGTGTAACGGCTTTTCACAGAATAGACGACTGGCTCTCAGAACAACCTGTACTAGAACTGTTGCCATACACCCGTTTTAATTATATATCTTGATCAGTTTAGATTCGTTCAGTTTAGAGATATAGCCCTTCGGCCCATCGGGTGAGCGCCGACCAGCGATCCCCGCATATTAACACTATCCTACACCCACTAGGGACATATTTTTACATTTACCAAGCCGATTAACCTACAAACCTGGTCAAGTACGCTATGGACACATTGGCCTCATCATTCATGGTTTATTAGATATAGAAGTTGGGATGTTACCTTACAGCGGTACACATCACTGGTGAGACCACAGTTGGAGTATTGTGAGCAGTTTTGGTCACCCTACTATACTAAGACGATGTTATGCTGGAAAGAGTGCAGCAAGGATTTACGAGGATTTGGCCCTGACGAGGGCTTGCTCTATGGGGAGAGTTTGGGCAAGCTGTTTTACCTAGAGCATTTTACCTAGCGTTAGCGGAATTAAGAAGACGGGTTCAAGGTGAAAGGGAAACGATTTAATAGAACTCCGCGCTGAAACTTTTTCACACAGCGAGTGGTGGGTATATGAAATGAGCTACCGGTGGCGTTAGTTGAGGCAGAAACCATAACAACTATTACTATATTTTGACAGGTACATAGATAGGGAATGTTTGGATCCATATGGGCCAAACGCAAGCAGGTAGGATTAGTGTAGTGGGTGCACATCGATCCGCATGGACAAGCTGGGACGAAGGATGTGTTTCTGTGTTTGACTCTATCATCTAAAATGGGATAAACGTATCCACATAAAGCATGCTATGTCATTAGTAACGTTGATTGTATCACTGGGTTCTACACTAGAAATAGTTTCATCCGGGGAACTCGTGAGAAGTGGCACTCGGAGCCAAACGTCTCCATATTGGGCCTAAACGTCACTGGACACAATACAGTCCATGTTAAACCATCTTTAAACTGCTGGAGTGCCACAGAGAGACGGGGTGCAGTCTGTGTCCGAAAGAACAAATAAATATAAATAACAGCGGAGGGTTGTACGTTCAGAAGGGGCTAGGGGTTAGAGTAGGTAAGAGGAGTGGAAAAGTTGAGACGGTTGATGTCACGCAGGGAGTTGGAAATAAAAAGATCCAAAGAGTTTAAAAAATATATATAAATAAGAGCGGAGGGTTGTACGTTCAGGGGGGAGAGGTTAGAATACGAAAGGGGCTTACGTTCCTTCTCTCCACAGATGCTGCCTGTCCCGCTGAGTTACTCCAGCATTTTGTGTCTATCTTCGTGGCGAGCGAGCTTTGTGGATTCACGTGGCTTCTATGAGTTTAACAACAGGAATAAAGGGGACATATGGGTGGTTATGTGTCAAAGAATGTAGAAAGACGGTCCTTGGTTATACTTCTTGGTAACACACGAACGGGCCTCAATAAAATGGCAGACGATTTAATACAATAAATGCCTTTGACTTTCACGAACAAAGTCCCAGCAGAACAACTGCCTGGTTGGAGGTTTTTTATCAAAGAGGAAGAGTTAAAAGCTACAAAAGGGGGCGAGAGCAGGATTCAGCCACGGAGATCCGAGAAAAGCAGAGGGGAAAATTAGATGAACAAGATACCTAAACGCAGGCCGAAAAATCTTCAAAAAAGATATAAAGGAAATGAAATAAAAGAAACGTTCACCATGGATCGCTTTCGGACTGAGAGCGGAGACGTAAGTAAGGAATTGAGGATGTAGTAAAACAAATATATCAGAAGACAAAGGAAGCTCCCATATACCTCAGAGAACGAAAGGCCAGGGGGGCGCCGAACGAAAGATGCTAAATCGTGAGTGCTGTCCAATGAACCAGATATGATAAGATAACTCGAGGTAAAGGAACCGCTTGGAGGTAATGATCATAATATGATTAGTTTTAATCTGCAATTTGAGAAGGAGAACGTTAAATCGGAAGTGTCAGTGATGCAGTTGACAAAGGGGACTATGAAGGCATGAGAGGGGAGCTGGCCAAGGTAGACTGGAAAGGGATCCTAGCAGGAATGACGGTGGAACGGCAATGGCAGGAATTTCTGGGCATAATCCGGAAAACGCAGGATCATTTCATTCCAAAAAGGAAGAAAGATTCTAAGGGGAGTAGGAGGCAACCGTGGCTGACAAGGGAAGTTAGGGATAGAATAAAACTAAAAGAAAAGATGTATAACACAGCAAAGAGTAACCGGAAACCAGAGGATTGGGAAAATTTCATAGAACAACAGAAGGAAACAAAACGGGCAATACGGGCTGAAAAGATGAAGTACGAAGGGAAGCTGGCCAGGAATATAAAGAAGGACAGTAAAAGCTTCTTGAGATATGTTAAGGGAAAAAGAGTAGCAAAGTCAAATGTGGGTCCCTTGAAGGCAGACACGGGTGAAATTATTATGGGGAACAAGGAAATGGCAGAAGAGTTGAACAGGTACTTCGGATCTGTCTTCACTAAGGAAGACACAAACAATCTCCCAGATGTACTGGAGGACAGATGATCTAACAGGGTAGAGGAACTGAAAGACATTTTCATTAGGCGAGAAATAGTATTGGGTAGGCTAATGGGTCTGAAGGATGATAAATCCCCTGGGCCTGATGGTGTGCATCCCAGGGTCCTCAGGGAGGTGACTCTAGAAATAGTGGACGCATTGGTGATCATTTTCCAATATTCAATAGATTCAGGATTAGTTCCTGTGGATTGGAGGATAGCTAATGTTATCCCACTTTTCAAGAAAGGAGCGAGAGGGAAAACGGGGAATTACAGACCAGTTCGCCTGACTTCGGTGGTGGGAAAGATGCTGGTGTCAATTAGTAAAGAGATAATAATGGGGCATTTGGATAGCAGTAAAAGGATTAGTCCATGTCAATATGGATTTATGAAAGGAAAATCATGCTTGACTAATCCTCTGGAATTTTTTGAGGATTCTTTGGTGGCAAAGCTAATGGAATGTTGGCCTTCATAACAAGAGGATTTCAGTATAGGAGTAAAGAGGTTCTTCTGCAGTTGTATAGGACGCTGGTGAGACCACATCTGGGATATTGTGTACAGTTTTGGTCTTCTAATTTGAGGAAGGACATCCTTGTCATTGAGGCAGTGCAGCATAGGTTCACGAGATTGATCCCTGGGATGGCGGGACTGTCATATGAGGAAAGATTGAAAAGACTTGGCTTGTATTCACTGGAGTTTAGAAGGATGAGGGGGGAATCTTATAGAAACATATCTATATTACTAAAAGTCTGATCTTGACCACCTCCTGTTGTTCTGGATATTGATTTTAGAAAAAACACTACCACTTACGGCTGTGATTTTTGGCCATCTTAGTCAGAGTACCCCTCCGCTGCGCAGGACAAGAGGATTTTCCCATCGATGAAAAATAAAAGAGTTATTAGTGTTTAAAAATGTTGAGATTCTCTCTCCTGAAGGCCACGCCCCTTCCGGAGGGACTATAAAACCAGCAAGTGTTGAGTGCCTCAGTCAGTCTCTGCAAGATGGGGGAGCGGGAGGGTCACGTCTCTCAGTCTGAGCTATGAATAACACTGAACACATGTCTACTAAACTGTGAGTGGTTTTACTGACCTGTCAGTGCCCTTAATGTGGTTTGAAAATATAGTTTGGAAATGCTAAAGCTGTGTTGCCTTTGGTTTGGAAATGTTAAAGCTGTGTTACATTTGGTTTGGAAATGCTAAAGCTGTGTTGCCTTTGGTTTGGAAATGTTAAAGCTGTGTTGCCTTTGCTTTGGAAATGCTAAAGCTGTGTTGCCTTTGCTTTGGAAATGCTGAAGCTGTGTTGCCTAAAGTTGCCTAATTAAAGTTGCCTAGCCTAATTAAAGTTGCCTTGCCTAATTAAAGTTCCCTTGCCCAATTAAAGTCGCCTTGCTCAATTAAAGTTGCATTGCCCAATTAAAGTTGCCTTGCCTAATTAAAGTGGCCTTGCCTAATTAAAGTTGCCTTGCCAAATTAAAGTTGCCTTGCCTAATTAAAGTTGCCTTGCCTTCTATATAATTAAAAGACTAATCTTGACCCTCTTTGCGCTTTATATTGATTTTAGAAAAGTCGCGACCACCTACGGCTGTGATTTTTGGCCATCTTACTCAGAGTCCCCTCCTCTCATCAGGTGCCGAGGATTTTTCCCATCGAAGAAAAATAAAAGAGTTATTAGTGTTTAAATAATGTTGAGATTCTCTCTCCTGTCAATCACGCCATGAAGGCCGCGCCCCTTCTGGTGGGAGGGGGGACGGACTATAAAACCCAGAAGTGTAGGCGTGGCTCAGTCTCTGCAAGGTGGAGGTCACGACTCGCTGTCTTTGGTGGCCTTGCACCCTGCTTGAAAATCATTTTGGGGAAGGTGTGACTTGCACAAAAAGGACGGGTTGCACTTGAACCCGAGGGGGACCAATATCCTGGCGGGGAGATTTGCAAAGGCTACTGGGGAGACTTTAAACTAGAACGGTTGGGGGCAGGGACAAATAGAGAAAGCTAGTAGACAGCGTGTGAGGCAGGAGGCAGAGAAGGGAAGCACTCAGACCCAACATGCAGGGGAGATAGAAGAAAAGATAATAAACAGAGAATAAGAGATGGTGGGTTTCTTAAATGTGTGAGCAGAGAGACAGAGGGGTGTAAAATGAGGGTAGAAGCAATTGGTACAAAGGTGAAAAGTAAAAGTGGCAGGCAGACAAATCCAGGGCAAAAATCAAAAAGGGCCACTTTTCAACATAATTGTATAAGGGGTAAGAGTGTTGTAAAAACAAGCCTGAAGGCTTTGTGTCTCAATGCAAGGAGCATTCGTAATAAGGTGGATGAGTTGAATGTGCAGATAGTTATTAATGAATATGATATAGTTGGGATCACGGAGACATGGCTCCAGGGTGACCAAGGCTGGGAGCTGAACATCCAGGGATATTCAATATTCAGGAGGGATAGACAGAAAGGAAAATGAGGTGGGATAGCGTTGCTGGTTAGAGAGGAGATTAACGCAATAGAACTGAGGGACATTGGCTTGGAGGATGTGGAATCGATATGGGTAGAGCTGCGAAACACGAGGGGCTAGAGGGAGTTGTGTACAGGCCACCTAACAGTAGTAGTGGAGTTGAGGATGGCATCAAACAGGAAATTAGAAATTAGGTAAAACAGTTATAATGGGTGACTTCAATCTACATATAGATTGGGTGAATCAAATTGGCAGGGGTGCTGAGGAAAAGGATTTCTTGGAATGTATGCGGGATAGTTTTCTAAACCAACATGTAGAGGAACCAACGAGAGAACAGGCTATTCTAGACTGGGTATTGAGTAATGAGGAAGGGTTAGTTAGCAGTCTTGTTGTGCGTGGCCCCTTGGGCAAGAGTGACCATAATATGGTTGAGTTCTTCATTAGGATGGAGAGTGACATTGTTAATTCAGAAACAAGGGTTCTCAACATAAAGAAAGGTAACTTTGAGGGTATGAGACGTGAATTGGCCAAGATAGACAGGCAATTGATTCTTAAAGGGTTGACGGTGGATATGCAATGGAAGGCATTTCAAGACTGCATGGATGAACTACAACAATTGTTCATCCCAATTGGGCAAAAGAATAAATCAGGGAAGGTAGTGCATCCTTGGATAACAAGGGAAATCAGGGATAGTATCAAAACAAAAGAGGAAGCATACAAATTAGCCAGAAAAAGCAGCCTACCAGAGGACTGGGAGAAATTCAGTCCAGCAGAGGAGGGCAAAGGGCTTAATTAGGAAAGGGAAAATAGATTATGAAAGAAAACTGGCAGGGAACATAAAAACTGACTGCACAGGTTTTTATAGATATGTGAAGAGAAACAGATTAGTTAAAACAAATGTAGGTCCCTTGCAGTCAGAAACAGGTGAATTGATCATGGGGAACAAGGACATGGCAGACCAATTGAATAACTACTTTTGTTCTGTCGTCACTGAGGAAGACATAAATAATCTGCCAGAAATAGCCGGGGACCGGGGGTCAAATGAGATGGAGGAACTAACTGAGTGAAATCCAGGTTAGCCGGGAAGTGGTGTTAGGTAAATTGAATGGATTAAAGGCCGATAACCCCCAGGGCCAGATAGGCTGCATCCCAGACTACTTAAGGAAGTAGCCCCAGAAATAGTGGACGCATTAGTGATAATTTATCAAAACTCTTTAGATTCTGGAGTAGTTCCTGAGGATTGGAGGGTAGCTAATGTAACCCCACTTTTTTTAAAAAGATAGGGAGAGAGAAAACGGGGAATTACAGACCAGTTAGTCCAACATCGGTAGTGGGGAAAATGCTAGTCAGTTATTAAAGATGGGATAGCAGCACATTTGGAAAGTGGCGAAATCATTGGACAAAGTCAGCATGGATTTATGAAAGGTAAATCTTGTCTGACGAAGCTTATAGAATTTTTCGAGGATGTAACTAGTAGAGTGGATAAGGGAGAACCAGTGGATGTGTTATATCTGGACTTCCAGAAGGCTTTCGACAAGGTCCCACATACGAGATTAGTAGGCAACGTTAAAGCACACGGTATTGGGGGTTCAGTATTGATGTGGATAGAGAACTGGCTGGCAGACAGGAAGCAAAGAGTAGGAGTAAACGGGTCCTTTTCAGAATGGCAGGCAGTGCCTAGGGGGGTACCGCAAGTCTCAGTGCTGGGACCCCAGCTATTTACAATATATTTTAATGATCGGGACGAGGGAATTGAATGCAACATCTCCAAGTTTGCGGATGACACGAAGCTGGCGGGCAGTGTTAGCTGTGAGGAGGATGCTAGGAGGCTGCAAGGTGACTTGGATAGGTTGGTTGAGTGGGCAAATGCATGGCAGATGCAGTATAATGTGGATAAATGTGAGGTTAGCCACTTTGGTGGCAAAAACAGGAACGTAGACTATTATCTGAATGGTGGCCGATTAGGAAAAAGGGAGATGCTGCGAGACCTGGGTGTCATGGTACACCAGTCATTGAAAGTAGGCATGCAGGCGCAGCAGGCAGTGAAGAAAGTGAATTGTATGTTAGCATTTAGAGCAAAAGGAGCAGGGAGGTTTTATGCAGTTGTACAGGGTCTTGGTGAGACTACGCCTGGAGTATTGCGTACAGTTTTGGTCTCCTAATCCGAGGAAAGACATTCTTACCATAATGGGAGTACAGTGAAGGTTCACCAGACTGATTCCTGGGATGTCAGGACTTTCATATGAAGAAAGACTGGATAAACTCGACTTGTACTCGCTAGAATTTAGAACATTGAGGGGGGATCTTATAGGAACTTAAGGGATTGGACAGGCTAGATGCAGGAAGATTGTTCCCGATGTTGGGGAAGTCCAGAACAGAAGGTAGTTGAGGCCATTTCATTAGCTATATTTAAGATGGAGTTAGATGTGGCCCTTGTGGCTAAAGGGATCAGGGGGTATGGAGAGAAGGCAGGTACATGATACTGAGTTGGATGATCAGCCATGATCATATAGAATGGCGGTGCAGGCTCGAAGGGCCGAATGGCCTACTCCTCCACCTATTTTCTATGTTTCTGTTTCTATGTATGAAACTGCACTTGAATTTGGTGGCCTTGCACACTGCTCGAAGTGGTAAGAAACTGCACTTGAATTTGGTGGCCTTGCACCCTGCTTGAAATGGTATTTCAAGGTAAAACCGTGAGTCGACTGGCAGCCCACCAGCCGTGAGCGAGTGAGCTGCCAGCGCAACAGGATTCAGTGACTGAGCCGCCAGCCCAAGAATCCATTCGGCCCACAATGTATATACTAGCTCTCAGGAAACCTGACACTTCAACCCACAACACCCATATATATACATATATATATCCCCTCCTCCTCTCTCCCCCTCCCCATCTCCCCCCTCCTCTCCCCCTCTACCCCCCTCCCTCTCCCCCTCTCGCTCCATCTCCCCCTCCCCCTCACTCCCCCCTCTCTCCCCCACCTCTCTCCCCCTCTCTCCCCACTCTCTCTCTCCATCATCTCTCCATCCCCCCTCCTCCTCTCTCCACCCCCTCTCTCCCCCCTCTCCCCCTTCTCCCCTCCTCTCTCCCCCTCCCCCCCTCTCTCCCCCTCCCTCCCCCTCTCTCTTCCCTCTCTACCCCCTCTCTCCCCCTCTCTCCCCCTCTCTCTCCCCTCTCTCCCCCCTCTCACCCCCTCTCCCCCCTCTCTCCCCCTCTCTCTCCTCTCTCTCCCCTCTCTCCCCCTCTCTCTCCCCTCTCTCTTCCCCCCTCTTCCCCCTCCCTCTCTCTCTCTCTCTCTCTCTCTCTCTCTCTCTCTGTCTCTCTCTCTCTCTCTCTCTCTCTCTCTCTCTCTCTCTCTCTCTCTCTCTCTCTCCCTCCCCCTCTCTCCGCCCCACTCTCTGTCTCTGTCCCTCTCTCTCTATCTCTGCCCCCCCCCCCGCTCTCCGTCTCTGCCCCCTGTCTCTCTGCCCTCTCTCTATATCCCCCCTACCTCTCCCTCTCTAAACGCACCGGCGAGTTCGGAGCTATGTGTGATGCCACGGGCCGCCCCCGCCCCCGCCCCCTCAACAGCGCATTGAGGGGACGGGACCCAACGGGTCCCACTTGGTCTAGTAACATTATAAAAGGACTGGGCAAGCTAGATGCAGGAAAAATGTTCCCAATGTTGTCCAGAACCAGAGGCCACAATCTTAGAATAAAGGGGAGCCCATTTAAGACTGAGGTGAGAAAACACATTTTCACCCAGAGAGTTGTGAATTTGTGGAATTCCCTGCCACAGAGGGCAGTGGAGGCCGTCACTGAATGGATTTAAGAGAGTCACTGGATGGATTTAAGAGAGAGTTAGATGGGCTATGGGCTAGTGGAATCAAGGGATCTGGGGAGAAGGCAGGCACGGGTTATTGATTGGGGACGATCAGCCATGATCACAATGAATGGCGGTGCTGTCTCGAAGGGCCGAATGGCCTCCTCCTGCACCTATTTTCTATGTCTATGTTTCTATGTGAGTGTATCTGTTCGCTCAGTATAAAATATATAAAATCCGAGTACAATTTAACGTGAGAGTTGATGAAAAGTCCATGTGACTTGCACATAGATAACAGGCGGTTAACGAATACCACAAACAAGTAATAAAGCATGGGCCATTCGATTAACAAGTACAAATGTTATACAGCGTTCTGAAGGAGGTGGCTTCAGAGATTGTCGAAGCATTAGTTGTGATATTTCAAGAATCACTATAGTTGGGAGTGGTTTCTGAAGATTGGAATATCACGAATATCACCCGCTGTACAAGAAGGGAGCAAACTAGAAGAGCAGAAACTAGAGGCCGGTTATCCTGACTTCGGTGGTTGGTAAGATTTTAGAGACAATTATAAAGGATGAGGTCATACAGTACTTAGAAATTCATGATAAAATAGGCCGAAGTCAGCATGGTTTTGTGAAGGGATGATCTTGACACACAGAAGGGAAGCTGTAGAAATTGTGTACCTAGATATTCAGAAGGCTTTCGACAAGGCGCCGCACGTTAGTCTGTTAGGGAAGATGAGATCCCATTATATTAAAGGATATACTAGCATGAATAGCGGGTTGGCAGGATGGTAGAAGGCAAGGAGTTGCAATTAAAGGTGCTTTTTCAGGTTGGCTGCCAGTGACTGGTGGAGTTCCGCGACGGTAGGTGCTGGAGCCGCTTCTCGTTGTATATTAATGATTTCGATAAGGGGATTGATGGTTTTGTGGCCAAATTTGCAGATGATGGAGGGGCAGGCATTGTAGAGGAATCAATGGCTCTGCAGAAGGACTTGGACAGGTTAGGAGAGCGGGCAGAGAAGTAGCAGAGGAAATTCAGGAAAGAAAAGAGCGGAATCATGCATTTTGGTGTTAGAATAATGGCGTAGATTATTTTGTAAATGGAGAGAGAGTGCAGAAATCGGAGGTGCAAAGGAACTTGTGAGTGCTGGTGCAGGACTCCCAAAAATTTACTTTGCAAGTCGAATCGGTAGTAAGGAAGGCACATTCGATGCGAACATTTGATATCAAGATGACTGATTTGATATACAAAGGCAGCTGTAATGCTGAGCCTCTGAAGGCGCTGGTCAGGCACATTTGGAAAACGGTGAGCAAATTTGCGCCCTATATTTGAGGAAGGCTGTGCTGGCTCTGGAGATGGTCCAGCGGAGGTTTCCAAGAATGATTCCACGAATAGGTGAGTTCGCCTATAATGAGAGTTTGGCAGCACTGGACTGTCACTGGAATTTAGAAGGTTGAGGGACGACCTCTTTGAAACTTACAGAATAATGAAAGACATAGATAGAATGGATGTGGAAAGAATGTTTCCACTGGTGGGAGAGTAGGACCAGAGGTCATAGCCTCAAAATTAAAGGGCGTTCTTTTAGTGAGGAGGAACTTCTTTCGTCATCCGTGGAACTCCTTGCCACAGAGGGCTGTGGAGTCCATGTCCAGTGGGCATTTTTAAGGCAGAGGTAGACAAATTTTGATTAGAATGGGTGTCAAGGGTTATGGGGAAAAGGCAGGAAAATGAGATTAGGAGGCAGAAATCAGACATGATTAAATGGCGGATTAGACTCGATGGGCCGAAAGTACTCATTTTATTCCGATAATTAATATCCTTAATTCCAGCGCACGGGTGTGTAACATGAAGATATACCAAGGTCTCTGCACCTGTGGATTGGAGGATAGCTAATGATACCCCACTTTTTAAGAAAGGAGAGAGAAAACAGGAAATTATAGGCCAGTCAGCCTGACATCAGTGGTGGGGAAGATGCTGGAGTCAATTAATAAAGATGTAATAGCGGCGCATTTGGATAGCAGTAACATGATCGGTCCAAGTCACCATGGATTTATGAAGGGGAAGTCTTGCTTGAGTAATTTTCTGGAATTGTTTAAGGATGTACCAAGAAACATGGATAAGGGAGAGCCAGTGGATGTAGTGTATCTGGACTTTCGGAAAGCCGTTGACAAGGTCCTACACAGGAGATTAGTGGGCACAATTGGAACATATGGTATTGGGGGTAGTGTATTGACATGGAAAGAAAATTGGTTGGCAGACAGGAAACAAAGAGTAGGAATTAACGTGTCCCTTTCAGAATGACACGCAATTTTCTATGTGGTTATGTATCTTGTTGTTTTTTTAATGAATGACTGTTGGCAAGTCAAATTCCCTGTATGTTTACATACTTGGCTAATAAATTAATTTCAATAAGAATTCAACGACATTTAATTTGCCGTCAGCAGATTCTAAAGCGCCGGAAATCAGTCTCCGCCCACATAGGTTTCATGGCCCCTCCCAGTCATTGCATTCCGGTTAATAAAGACAACCAGAGGCTCTGGTTTCCAGGCACTGGAACCCGTACGGCTCCCGGACTTTGCAGTACAACACGAGTGGGTCTGAAGATTGGCTTCTCGCTGTGTTCGCCTGTCCGGAAGAATGGCCCCAGCGCTGCACCTTCTGTGGCCTCTGCTGCTGCTCCCAACAGGTGAGACTCGGGTTGGTTCACGACTGATTATCTGCAACGAGGCTCGTTAAAATCTCCACCATCATCGGTGGTCTACGCGTGTTTAGCCTTCTGTGGGCTCCAGATCACCCAGTCGTTTCATCCGTTCATAAGTGATAGGCCATTCAATCACGGTTCATCTATCTCTTTCTCCTAACCCCATTCTCCTGCCTTCTCCGCATAACCCCTGTCACCCGTACGAAACACGGATCTATCTATCTCTGCCTTAGATACATCCTTTAACTTGGCCTATACCGCCGTCTATGGCAATTAATTCACCTCCCTTGGACTAAAGAAACTCTTCATCATCTCATTCCTAAAGGAATGTCGTTCATTTCTGAGGCTTTGATTAAGGTTTTCATTGTGTTTTGTTGAAGGTCTCCTGGCGATCCCAGTCCTGAATCAGACATCAACGTCCGGACTTGTCTCCGTGGCACAGACCGCTCGCTTAGAGTGTCGGATGCAGAACGGAAATGTTGCAAGTTACCATGTACATTGGTATCGACAGCGTCCCGGGGAGAGACCAGAGTGGGTGATAAAGTATGAAACGGATAATGATATATTCCGTGGCAGTGGGATCACAGACCGGTTCCAACCGTCCAGAGATACCTCCGCCAACAGCTACACCCTGACCATCGGCACCCTGGAGCCCGGAGACGCCGCCGCTTACTACTGTGTCGTGTGGGAAAAAGGTGTGGGATACATCTTCGGCCCAGGGACTATCCTGGATATAAATAGTAAGTGACTCCCTCGTTCTGTTCCCATGAATTCCCTTTGCAGTCGTTCTCACTCCCCGGCGCTCGATGCATCCCCAGTCCGGGCACGCCGGACTTGTATCTGCGCTCCGGAAAAACTTGCTCTACTCGGCGCGGGAGGCCATTCTGCCCATCGGGTCCGCGCCGTACGTCAGCGGTCGGGAGAGTATTCCCGCCCGCGGGGATTCCTGCATCGTTAACACAGTCGCAGTTCGCGACAATCAAACGCGTTAATGTTGGGGAAACAAGGAAGACAATTTGCAGGCATTGAGGAAAATACTGTGCATCGGGCTGGGCGAGTCGGTTAGAGAGTGTAATGGGAAAGGACGTGTTGGTGCGGGCTTGGGGTGTAATCCGGGATGATCTGGTCGCTTCCTCGTCTCTCCACCTCTCAATGGCTTGCGGAGCCGCGCTGCGTCCCACCGCTCCCCTTGCGTCACTTGACAGGGAATGTTGGATATCCGGAGGCCTCTCCGGTACCGGTACTTCCCGCCATAACTCCTTAAAGTAGGTGCGGCGCATTGGCTCACAGCGGTCGATATGTTGCCTCACTGCGCCAGATTTCCCGGTTCGAGCCTGACCTCGGGTGCTGTCTGTGTGGAGTTTGTACGTTCTCCCTAGAACTAGTGTGAACGGGTGAAATGGTCAGTGTGGACTCGGTGGGCCGAAGGGCCAGTTTCCATGCTGTATCTCCTAAAATAGCAACATTCGCAAATTCACATTCAAGCGAATTCCAGAGCTGGGGAATTATTGAACCCCGCATTGAAGTCGTCTCGACAGAGCGACGTAAAACCGAGCGGAGCCGGGTGGAGGGACGGGGCCGGGGCCGGTGCCGGGGTGATGTTACTCAAGTGGGTCTGGAGCTCTCGGCCTGATGTTGGCTGCAAGGCGGCAGCTGCGATTAACCTGGGCCAGTCTTCATTAGCCGGCTTAGACCTGCTGGGTTGAATAGCCGCGTCGTTTACCGCAGGTTTCACGAATTGTTCGCGTCATCGACGGTCTTTTAGTTTTAGTTCTAGTTTTAGAGATATAGCGCGAAAACAGGCTCTTCGGCCCACCGAGTCCACATTGACCAAAGATCCCCGCAAACGAACACTACCCTACAAACACCAGGGACAATTTTACATTGATACAACTGTACATCTTGGGAGTGTGGGAGGAAACAGAAGATCTCGTAGAAAACCAACACACGTCATGGTGATAAACGTACAAACTCCGTACAGACATGCACCTATATTTAGTATCCGACCCGGCTCTCTGGCGCTGCAAGACAATTGCTCTACCGCTGCACCACCGCGCCGCCCAGTCTGTAACACTTTCCGTGGCCGAGTTCGTTTCTCTCGCGTTGGGGTCAGCGTCTGGCGCTGCCGACGGTCTCCATCAACTAATAATGTTTCTCTTCTCCTCCGCCTCTCTCCCCCACACAGGTAGCGAGTCTCGGAAACCCTCGCTTCTCCTGCTCCCTCCGTCCCCGGAGGAAACTGGCACGGGCTCGGCCACACTCAGCTGCCTGGTGAGCGGCTTTAAGCCGGGCTTCGTGGCGCTGCGCTGGGCCGTGGACGGCGTGGAGACGGAGAGCGGGGTGACGACGGGCGCCGTGTCCCCGGACGCCGAGCAGACGTACAGGCTGAGCAGTTACCTGCGGGTTCCCGCCGCCGCTTGGGACAAGGGCACGAGCTATTCCTGCAGCGTAGGCCATAGCTCGCTGAGCTCGCCTCTGCGCCACACCATCTCGTCGTCCGCCTGCGCGAACTGAGTTCGAGCCGTTGGCATCGGCTGCCAATTCTCTGCTATGTTTAACACAGAGACAGCTTCACTATGGTCTGCCGCCACCTTGAGCAATGTAACCTATAGCAATGTCCACTTCTGGGGACAACACGAATATGTAATTATCTCGGAGATCAGTGCGAATTTCTTTGTAGATTTGTCTCCAGTTCCCTGTGTCTTACTGCCTCTGTCTGTAGAATGGGGGCAGATTCCTCTGCAGACAGTGATCGTGTTGTGATTGGAACTGATGTAACTCAGCTCTCAATAAAGAAGAAAAACTGCGGTGCTTCCATTGGTCTATTTTCACTCGGTTCCTCGCAGTACATTGAAGGGATTGACGTGGCGATCAAGAGCCGCCTTATACACAACTAAATTCAGTTCAGCTCAAACGGCTCATTCCGCTCCTCTTGATCAATACCACTGTGTCTGCATCGACCTCTTCGCCCTCTCCCACCTGCCGCCATCTGCCGGTCCCTCTATTCTGCGTCCCGTCTCCCCTACCTCCATCGCAACCTCACGTGTTAAACCTACTCCCCATTTCCACCTACCCCCCCCCCACCCCCCCCCCCGCCTCCGCTCCCTCTGGATGTTAGATGCACAATCTCGCCGCTCTTTGGTCAAATTTGGGGGTGAGGCTGGGGATGGGGTAGGGGGGGTGTGGAGGTGGGGGACACACATGAAACACGGAGCTGGACTCTTCCGCTCTGATCCATCCGTCAAATGTTGTCCGTTCCGTTTGTAATCCGATGCACTCCAGGCACGTTGTTCGATTCTGAGGCTACCGACGCTGCAATATTCAATATGTCGGAGGGAGGGAAACATAATAACGTGACAAAAAGAAGCCGAAGTCGATCCTTCGGATCCGTGCGCTCATTGGACCATTCAACGTGATCATGGTTCACCCCTCAACCTCGTACTGATTTCGCCAATGAACTCCCAGCCGTTATCTATAATTGTAAGGAAAGACACGCAATGCCGGAGTAACAAAGCTGCCCTGGAGCACGTGGGTAGGTGAAAATTCGGTTAGAGATCCTTCTTCAGATTTAGCTCAGAACCTATCCATGTTCTCCATGGATGCTATCCGACCCATTACCAATGTCTTTCCTTGGTAAACCAGCATCTGCAGTTGCTTGTTTGCAGTTGCCGCTATAAATGCACGAATTTCTCAGAACTTAGTAAGTGTGACGCTATCTCTCGGGAAACATTCGCTACTGAGGACAGAGTGAGTGAACACTAAAGTACACAAGAGCTGATCACCGGGTTGTGAATGTTTAAGAATGAACTGCAGATGCTGGTAAATCGAAAGTAGACAAAAATGCTGGAGAAACTCAGCGGGTGAGGCAGCATCTATGGAACGAAGGAAATAGGCAACGTTTCGAGTCGAGTTCCTTCTTCAGACTGATGTGAGTGGGGGGGGGGGGGGGGGGAGAAGAAAGGAAGAGGCGGAGACAGTAGGCTGAGGGAAAGCTGAGAAGGAGAGCAGAAAGCAGGGACTACCTGAAATTGGAGAAGTCTAGATAGCCATGGGAGTCAGTGGGTGTCGGTCAGTACATCTACTTACTGACCGACATCAACTACTAACCCACTGACTCCCATGGCTATCTGGACTACATTTTATCCCACCCTGCATCCTGTAAGGACTCCATCCCCTACTCCCAATTCCTCCGTCTACGCCGCATCTGCGCCCAGAATGAGGTGTTCCACTCAATGGCATCGGAGATGTCCTCATTCATCAGGGAACGGGGATTCCCCTCTCCTATTACAGACGAGGCTCGCACCAGGGTCTCTTCTATACCCCGTAACTCTGCTCTCTTTCCCCAACCCCGACTCGTAACAAGGGCAGAGTACCCCTTGTCCTCGCCTTCCACCCTAGCAGCCGTCACATACAACAACTAATTGTCCGACATTTTCGCCACTTCCAACGGGATCCCACCACTGGCCACATCTTCCCATCTCCTCCCCTGTCTGCTTTCCTGAGAGACCGCACCCTCCGTAACTCCCTGGTCAATTCGTCCCTTCCCACCCAAACCACCCCCTCTCCTGGCACTTTCCCTAGCAACCGCAGGAAATGCTACACTTGTCGCTTTACCTCCCCCCTCGATTCCATTCAACGACCCAAGCAGTCTTTCCAGGTGCGGCAGAGGTTCACCTGCACCTCCTCCAACCTCATCTATTGCATCCGCTGATCTATGTGTCAGCTGCTCTACATCGGTGAGACCAAGCGTAGACTCGGTTCGCAATAACCAACATTATCTCCCGGTGGCTCAGCACTTCAACTCGCTCTCCCATTCCGAATCTGACCTTTCTGTCCTGGGCCTCATCCATGGCCAGAGTAAGGCCCAATGTAAATTGGAGGAGCAGCACCTCATATTTCGCTTGGGCAGTTTACACCCTAGCGGTATGAACATTGACTTCTCCAATTTCAGGTAGTCCCTGCTTTCTCCTCCCCTTCCCAGCTCTCCCTCAGCCTACTGTCTCCGCCTCTTCATTTCTTCTTCCCGCCCCCACCCTCACATCAGTCTGAAGAAGGGTCACGACCCGAAACGTTGCCTATTTCCTTCGCTCCATAGATGCTGCCTCACCCGCTGAGTTTCTCCAGCATTTTTGTCTACCACCGGGTTGTGAATGGTCCTATTAAAGACAGGGCTTTATTTCGTTAATACATGAGCATTTATTGATCGTTTCATTAATTAGACACACTTGATGTGAGTTACAACCACAGACTCTCACAAATAATTCAATGAATGCCCACAGAAAAGATCATGAGGTGAAATGGGTGTCTGAGGGGTTGGGTGAAACCATTTTATTCGAGTTGATGATTTAGGAGAAGGTGGGAGCTGGAGATTGGATGTAAAGAATAAGAAAAGACAGGATGCCGAGTTTAATGCTGCATACCGATATTGTATGTGCCGTAAGTCTCGATGAATGGTTAGAGAAGTGTATATAAAAATATGGAGATGGTCAGGGTGCAAAGACTTGTGTAGTGAAGTACGAAATTCCAACCGGATAAACAGCGTTTTTCATTGAGACCAGTCATTAAATTATAGAGCAGTACAGCACGGAAACAGGCCCTTCAGGTCACCTTACCTCTCCGACCAAGTTGGCATACCGGGCTAGTCCCATTTGGTTGTAGGCTGTGGGCCGAGCAACGAAAATGTGTCTAGAATTTAACTTTCGTCACCCATGTCTGGGAATTACTTGAAATTTTGCACAGATTTAGACATAATATAATTGAGAAGGAAGTCATAACTCGTCAGTGCCAAAACTTGCATATTAATTAATTAAGCTAATTAAAATATATCGAAAAAGTAGGCACCATCTAGTGTCCAATGCCGATATTACTCCACGGGGAACCTAATTCTGTGCTGCTGTTTGTTTAAACCATATATATACTTGTGAATATGACTGTAATTATATATAATTATATTATATAAATATAATATAACGAATATAATTGTGAGTGTGTATGTTGAGTGAGACTGGCGCAGAGGTCCGGCTCCTGAACCTGCCGAATTAATGGGTGAAGGCAGTTCCTGTGGGTTCCCCCCATTAACTGAACTCCACTGACTGCCAGTGTGCAGAGTGGGGGTCACGGCCATAGCGGGACTGGGGCAGTGCCAGGCTGGGGGAAGACTAAGGCATCTTCCACTGACAGGAAAATGCCTAACCCAAACCCTAACTCGCCCCCTTCCAGAGCTGTCCAAGGCTGGAGCTGGAGCCGTTTTGCGCTCCGTAAGTGGGCTTCGTAAGTGTGGCCGCTCAGCGCGTCCACCTCGGCCAGCATGCCCTTCTGGATCATCATGTTGATGATGGTGGGGAGCAGCACTGCCCTGCACGCCGCCCGGGCCGCCTTTAGCACCCCCATAGCGCCGGCTCCGTCAGTTCGTTGCAACACCGGCCGTCCGACAGCCCGAGCGACCCCTCGCAACACCCATCGGCGGCCCGGCAGCCCGACAGCTGACAGCCGACCGACCCTTCACAACATCCACCGACCTACAGCCAGCCCGACCGATCCTTTACAGCAACACAAAAAAAATAAATTAAAAAAAAAAAATAAAAAAAAAAAATCAGATCGTCTCTCACACCCCCCGCTGCTGAAAGACTCATCCATGCCTTCATCTCCTCCCGACTGGACTACTGTAACTCTCTTCTTTTCGGAATCAATTCCAGCAGCATCAAACGACTCCAACTGGTCCAGAATGCAGCCGCCCGACTCATTACCCACACCAACTCCTGGCACCACATCACCCCAGTTCTCAAAGAACTTCACTGGCTTCCCATTTCCCACCGGATCACCTACAAAATCCTGGTCCTCACCTACAAAGCCCTCAACAACCTGGCCCCCCCTTATCTCATTGACCTCCTCTCCCCCTACCAACCCTCACGGTCCCTCAGATCCACATCAGCTGGTCTCCTCTCCACTCCGAATTCAAACCTCTGCACTTTTGGAGGCAGAGCCTTCTCCAGGGCAGCTCCCAGGCTCTGGAATTCCCTCCCACAACCGGTCCGAAATTCTGAGTCCCTCACCATCTTCCAGTCCCGCCTCAAGACCCATCTCTTCACCTCTGCATACCCTTAGTCCCATGTTCCCCTCCCCTCTGTCTTACTGCTCTATTTTGTTTTGTTTATTCCTGACTCTCAATTGTAAAGCGACTTTGAGTCCTGAAAAGCGCTATATAAAATAAATCTATTATTATTATTATTATTATTATCCACCGGCAGCCCGACAGCCCGACAGCCTGACAGCCCGACCGACCATTCAGAGCACTCACCAACCTACGGACAGCCCGACCGACCCTTTACAGCATCCAACCTGCCTACCGACAGCCCGACCGATGTTTCACAGCACTCACCGGCAGCCCGACCGACAGACTTGTCGACTGATCGACTGACTGACTGATTGACCGACCGACTGACTGACTGACTGACTGACCGACTGACCGACCAACTGACTGACCGACTGACTGATCGACTGACCCACCGACTGACCGACTGACTGACTGACTTCTGACTGACCGACAGACTGACCGACTGACTGACCGACCGACTTGTTGTGGTTCGTTACTTAAACAGACAAAAACGCAAATAAAATCAGGGTGTGTGGTAAGACTCTTACAGTATGTAGGTACAGACTATACAGAGTAATCCCACACAAAGGGACAGTGATTAAGTACGTGCATTTATACTCCAATAATCAGCGATTCGGCTATACCTTATCTACAGCGCATAGTACAGCTTCTTGCTTCTTAAGATTGACAGCTTCTTAAGATTGACAGGTTATTTCGAGAGAGGAAGAGTTAGCCATATATGGTTATATGAGGAGGCTATTTTTCGGCAGATCAAGATTTTTTTTTACTGTATGACGCACATTATAATCTTATAGAGCAAGGGTAAAAGCGGAGAAAGTCTGAACATCCTCTAAATGTTTATATTATAGAGGAGACGTTCATGAAGTGCTTGTTATCTCGCTTGTATTATTGGAAAAAAGGCACACAAATATCTTGTTAGCCTTGTTAGTGTGATAAGAGCAAAAGTTAGAGCATTCTGCTGGCTTTGCAATTAACAAGAGAAAGGTAACAGCCTGTCTGAGTTTCGGCTGAGTCAATTTTTGTAAAGTTTAAAATTTTTAAACTTACTCATTCCCTCCTCTTTATCAGTTTATGATAACATTCACAATCCCTGGAAGGTACATAATGGTTGCAAGCAGTTAACAATAAAAATTAGAGCGATGATTAATAAAACGATAGAGCCTCAGTGTAATATAGTATTCCAATGTCCATCAAGCCAAATGAATGGCCATTTACTTCATTGTACCCATGCATGTCACTGTCAACCTTATGGATTTTCTAAATTTCTTGGGAAATGTGGGTAGCAAGGTCATTTATACTAGAGGATTCATCAGGGATCTAGGCACTACACTCGTCTTATTACAATACAGGTTCCTCTTTGTTGATCTTTATGATCAATACTTATTTCATAGTAAGACAGATTTTAAATATACAATAGTTGTAAAACAGTTAACACGATTATGTACAAAGATTATCAAGAATTGAGAATGGAGCTGTCAATTATCTTTATGCAGAGCTTATAAAAAAATGAAGTGTAATATGTAGAATTCATACGTTTCAGTCTGTTACCGTTAACTCTTACACAAATTTCCCCTTTAATTGCTTCATGCCATTTATCCATGACTGTGGGATCTGCAGATTATTTTTTAACTTCTTCAAGATATCCCGGTGGAATTCCTTGCCACAGAGGGCAGTGGAGGCCAAGTCACTGGATCAATTTAAGAGAGAGTTAGATAGAGCTCTAGGGGCTAGTGGAATCAAGGGATACGGGGAGAAGTCATGCACGGGTTATTGATTGGGGACGATCAGACATGATCACAATGAATGGCGGTGCTGTCTCGAAGGGCCGAATGGCCTACTCCTGCACCTATTTTCTATGTTTCTATAAGTTCAAATGTTACAAGATACCATGAACTAGAAGCACTATGTGTCTGATTGTAATTTGGTTTTGAATCTGTCCTTGAGCTCGTAAGGGGTTATGGCATAAACCCAAAATCCTAATCAGATAAAGAAGATTGTTTAACTTACAGCAGCTAGTTCACTGCTTAACACTTCTATAGCAGTAGCCCTTCGTCGTTACAGCGCGTAAGCAGGTTGGCATGTTATTCCACCACTGCTGGCAAAGCCACAGAACAATAGGCTATCAGTCTTTATGCAGGGATATGGGGAAAAAGGCTGAACATAGGTCAATTACTGTAAAGGTGTTGGCTTCTGACGTTATAGAAGCCATAAGAATATTGGTATCAGGTACTAAAGGACTATTTTAAATAGCTCTCAGGTCTTAGACAAAACACCATTCATTACGTCTTCCCAATTTCGGGATCTATTACACAGACTTTGCATTTTCACTATTAGTGCTCGTTGCAATAAAGACAAACATGTCAATCATAAAGACTATAGCTATCCCTTCTTCATCCTCCGGGGCCAGTCAATATTGTTTTAATTCATGGCAAGGCAGCTCCCCTTTTTTTTATAGTCAGTTTATGTTCGGGGCTGAATACATTCATGTCACATGATTCGTATGCTTTGCCCATAGTTCGAAGAGTACTTGGACCAGAGCCATAGTGGGCAGATCCTCAGTAGGCAGCTGTTGCTTTTCAAAGTGTCCCATTCCTTTCTGACCCATGTGATATTTCCTTCTGTGTCATTGGCAACTTAAAACATGAATTGTCTGTATGTCCTTCAGCCATTCATCATTTTTCCTATTTCATTCTATTTCTTACCTATTTTCCTATTACTTTCGCTATTGCTGGAGGTCGAGTAATTACGATTAAATGTGACTCAGAGGTGTCTCTCATTTCAAATCGATCCCTTTGGTGTTATTCCTAATCCCGGGACCCCAAAGAACAAATAAGGGGTCACTGTTAATTGTTCAAGTTTATTCAACCAGGGGGAGACCCGTTCCAAGTATCGGGGATTAGGGAGGCATGTATATAATTCAGTGCAGTGCGTTTGCTTATGTTCATGGCTGGTTTTAACAAGATACCGTAAATACTGGCCTTTTTATTTTTGTGTATGGCTTCCTTTCACCTCCAGTCTTGCAGGAGGACATCCAAGTTCAAACTTCCTTTTCCCAGTTTCCAATTATTTTGCAATAAGTTAGGTGTATCCAACGAGGATTATTTTCGAACTTCACTGTAGGTAGGTATAGTCAGTAGTACTGAGAAGGGCTCCTTCTACCGTTCTCCAAATTTCCTCCGATCCCAATTTCTTATCAGTACGTGATCTTTTGGTCGTAATGATTTGCCGTTATGGTCAGCTGATAGTGGTTTCTGCGTTTCTCTGGTTCAGTGGTTTCTGTAAGACTAACAAGGTTCTGGTCAATTGCTGTGCATATGTAATTAATTCACACTAAGGTCATGGCCAGTCTCAGTCAAGGCAGACCCTTTAAAAATAGGTCATTAAAAAGAAAAAACAATTTTAAAATTAGTCCCAATTCTCATCCAACAATTCTCATTCAATCTGAATTCCACATGGCCAGTGTGCAATTGAGACCTCTTTTGAATTCAATTCAAAAGGTAAGAAATAGGAAGAAATCAAACTTAAAATACTGACAAGGTCACCAAACCTAATGCCAGGTTATGCGGCGAAGAAAATGAACAGTCCCTTTGCTGAGCTACATCCGCTGTTTAATAAAAGTTGAGAAGACAGAGAATGCACAGTTAATTTCCACATAGATAGCCATTATATTTACAAAGAACAAATGAAAATAAAATAACTGTCCCAGGCTCAACGCTCATACAGCTGCAACTTCTTAAAGAGACACTACCTTTGAGAACACATGAGACTCTACAAAGATTCACATAAATGAGCAAGCTAATTCAATGACGTTCTATTTCATCTTAATTATATGACTAATTCAACATTCACCCAGAACTGATTCCAGAAACAAGTAACAGTCTTTAAACTCACTCACTCTTTTCGGTGCCATTCACTCACAAATTTCCACACCTCATGCAATATGGCAAATCTCAGATATTCACACACGTTAAAGTAATAAAATTCTCACTCAAGAGTAAAACATTCCTCAAGAAATCATGAAAAACTCTTAAAACAATGATACACCAAAAATGAGAAATTTACATTTTAATATATGTCTTGTGCTGTTATGTTGCGAATTATAAAACAGAAGCCATATGTTTCTTAAATATAATTTAAGAAAAACAATTAGATAGCTGTCCTGTAGACAAGATTCATACATAGGCTGTATCAGAGGAAAATGTTATTTGTCAGCCAGCCATTTTACATAACCTTGAGTTTATACCACTGGAGATACAGGATTTCATTAAATGCTTCAAAGTGCAAGCTACTTTCCACATTCTCTTCCCTCCTTATCAGCATGCAGAAGGAAGTGTATATAGTGCAAAATAAAACAAAAACATCAGGTACAAATTTAAGATGAAAGTTGCAGGAAGTCATAATTGTGTAATACAATTTCTCAGCTCCTCCTACATCCCCCTTTATTATCCCTGCTAAAATAAATTTTAATTGTCGCAAATGCATTTGCCTTGATTTACATTTAACACAGAAACCAAATTGAAGCACATTGTTGCTGTTTCTTTACAATTCTCAACAATCCTCACAACATAATTAATTAACTTTACATCCCCTTGTCTGAAAGAGCCGTTATGTTAACTAGAATCTTTGGTGCTGCGTGGACCAATGTGCAGAATTCGTAATCTGCTGTGTGGGCAATAATGTCAGCTGGGACATTCCCCCCGGGAGACTTCGTTGTGGCCACTTGTATGGGCATTGCACTTAATAATGGCCAGTTGGACTGGGAGGGTTAAGGCATGCAGTAGCTGGTGCAGTAGCAAGCGCTGTTTTTAAGTTGCGAAAGTCTTCTTCTTGTTGGAGTGAAATAGTTAGAGAGAGAGTTTCCTTTGTGCCCTGGTGGAGACACCAATGTATCCACTGCCAGTAGAAATTAACCAAGCCCAGAAACGGGATTGGTCCGATTACTCACAGACTTTGATTACTCACAAACAGGTCAGAGTCTTTTGTTTCAAGTTTGTTTTAAACTGTACCGACTGTTGGCTGCAAAATGTTAAAGTTCTTGGGGCAAAAGTGAGCAGCCTCGATTCTTGCGGGGTAGTTAAGGTACAGTGCCTCGAAAGCCAACAGCTCGACATCCTGCTTTATATTTTGTTTTCTCTTTCTCTGGTGCTCTGCGTTGTTTAACTCTCTCACTGCTGGATGCATTACTGCTCGTCCTCTTCTGCCTTAAGCCCACTCCCTTCTTTTTCCTAATCTTCCTTATTAGTTCTTCCTTCTTCTGGGGGCGTACTGGAGCCCCTTCCTCTTAACGGGATCTTAGTGTGGTAGCTCCTGCTGATAGTGACTGGTGGCCAGGGCATGGGGGGGGGGGGGGGGTGGTCTACACAATTTCCAATTGTTTCTCACCCCGAATTTGTTCCTCATCCCCCCTCACTTTCATAGCAAAAAGATTTGAGCATAGGAGCAGGGAGGTTCTACTGCAGTTGTACAGGGTCTTGGTGAGACCACACCTGGAGTATTGCGTACAGTTTTGGTCTCCAAATCTGAGGAAAGACATTCTTGCCATAGAGAGAGTACAGAGAAGGTTCACCAGACTGATTCCTGGGATGTCAGGACTTTCATATGAAGAAAGACTGGATAGACTTGGCTTGTACTCGCTAGAATTTAGAAGATTGAGGGGGGATCTTATAGAAACTTACAAAATTCTTAAGAGGTTGGACAGGCTAGATGCAGGAAGATTGTTCCCGATGTTGGGAACGTCCAGGACAAGAGGTCACAGTTTAGGGATAAAGGGGAAATCCTTTAGGACCGAGATGAGAAAAGCATTTTCCACACAGAGAGGGGTGAATCTCTGGAACTCTCTGCCACAGAAGGTAGTTGAGGCCAGTTCATTGGCTATATTTAAGAGGAAGTTAGATGTGGCGCTTGTGGCTAAAGGGAACAGGGGGTATGGAGAGAAGGCAGGTACAGGAAACTAAGTTGGATGATCAGCCATGATCATATTGAATGGCGGTGCAGGCTCGAAGGGCCGAATGGCCTACACCTGCACCTATTTTCTATGTTTCTATGCTTCTATGTTTCTCTCTGAAAACAATGTCACCATGTCAGACAAGGGTTCCCCGGGAATATGTTGCTTAGGTTTCCAATTTTACATACCAATTGTTTAATATTATGTTGGCCAACCATATTCTCTCTTTTTTTAAATTAATAATGCAATTTTTACGTTTTCCTGGTTCCAAATAACACATTTACCGAAGTTCTCACATCCCGAGCCTATCCAATTACCGGCTCAATATCGGCTTAATACTAGAAACAGCCTACTTAGTCTGAGACAACAATCCCAAAAATGGTCTTACCTTGCGATGTCTGTCCTGAAAGATCTTGGCAGGGAACCAGATCACTTCAGACGAAGGTCCACAGTGTTCCTGGGTTCTTAGGCACATAAAAAAACATAGAACATAGGTGGAGGAGGAGGCCATTCAGCCCTTCGAGACAGCACCGCCATTTATTGTGAGCATGGCTGATCGTCCCCAATAAATCACCCGTGCCTGCCTTCTCCCCAGATCCCTTGATTCCACTAGCCCCCCTAGAGCTCTATCTAACTCTCTCTTAAATCCATCCAGTGATTTGGCCTCCACTGCCCTCTGTGGCAGGAAATTCCACAAATTCACAACTCTCTGGGTGAAAACGTTTTTTCTCACCTCAGTCTTAATTGGCTTCCCCTTTGTTCTAAGACTGTGGCCCCTGGTTCTGGACTCGCCCAACATTGGGAACATTTTTCCTGCATCTAGCTTGTCCAGTCCTTTTATAATTGTATATGTTTCTATAAGACCCCCATCACCTTCTAAACTCCAGTGAATACAAGCCTAGTCTTGACAGTCCCGCCATCCCTGGATGAATCTCGTGAACCTACGCTGCAATGCCTCAATCACAAGGATACATAGATACATAGAAATTAGGTGCAGGAGTAGGCCATTCGGCCCTTCGAGCCTGCACCGCCATTCAATACGATCATGGCTGATCATCCAACTCAGTATCCCGTACCTGCCTTCTCTCCATACCCCCTGATCCCTTTAGCCACAAGGGCCACATCTAATTCCCTCTTAAATATAGCCAATGAACTGGCCTCAACTACCCTCTGTGGCAGAGAGTTCCAGAGATTCACCACTCTCTGTGTGAAAAAGTTTTTCCTCATCTCGGTCTTAAAGGATTTCCCCCTTATCCTTAAGCTGTGACCCCTTGTCCTGGACTTCCCCAACATCGGGAACAATCTTCCTGCATCTAGCCTGTCCATCCCCATAAGAATCTTGTACGTTTCTATAAGATCCCCTCTCAATCTCCTAAATTCTAGCGAGTATAAGCCAAGTGTATCCAGTCTTTCTTCATACGAAAGTCCTGACATCCCAGGAATCAGTCTGGTGAACCTTCTCTGCACTCCCTCTATGGCTATAATGTCCTTCCTCAGATTTGGAGACCAAAACTGTACGCAATACTCCAGGTGTGGTCTCACCAAGACCCTGTACAACTGCAGTAGAACCTCGCTGCTCCTATACTCAAATCCTCTTGCTATGAAGGCGAACATACCATTCGCTTTCTTCACTGCCTGCTGCACCTGCATGCCTACTTTCAATGACTGGTGTACCATGACACCCAGGTCTCGCTGCATCTCCCCATTTCCTAATCGGCCACCATTTAGATAATAGTCTGCCTTCCCGTTTTTGCTACCAAAGTGGATAACCTCACATTTATCCACATTATACTGCATCTGCCAAACATTTGCCCACTCACCCAGCCTATCCAAGTCACCTTGCAGTCTCCTAGCATCCTCCTCACAGCTAACACTGCCCCCCAGCTTAGTGTCATCCGCAAACTTGGAGATGTTGCTTTCAATTCCCTCGTCCAGATCATTAATATAAATTGTAAATAGCTGGGGTCCCAGCACTGAGCCTTGTGGTACCCCACTAGTCACTGCCTGCCATTGTGAAAAGGACCCGTTTACTCCTACTCTTTGCTTCCTGTTTGCCAGCCAGTTCTCTATCCACATCAATACTGAACCCCCAATACCGTGTGATTTAAGTTTGTATCCTAATCTCTTATGTGGTACCTTGTCGAAAGCCTTCTGAAAGTCCAGATACAACACATCCACTGGTTCTCCCCTATCCACTCTACTAGTTACATCCTCGAAAAATTCTATAAGATTCGTCAGACACGATTTACCTTTCGTAAATCCATGCTGACTTTGTCCAATGATTTCACCACTTTCTAAATGTGCTGCTATCCCATCTTTAATAACTGACTCTAGCAGTTTCCCCACTACCGATGTTAGACTAACTGGTCTGTAATTCCCCGTTTTCTCTCTCCCTCCCTTCTTAAAAAGTGGGGTTACGTTTGCTACCCTCCAATCCTCAGGAACTACTCCAGAATCTAAAGAGTTTTGAAAAATTATCACTAATGCATCCACTATTTCTGGAGCTACTTCCTTAAGTACTCTGGGATGCAGCCTATCTGGCCCTGGTGATTTATCGGCCTTTAATCCATTCAATTTACCCAACACCACTTCCCGACTAACCTGGATTTCACTCAGTTCCTCCATCTCCTTTGACCCGCGGCCCCCTGCTATTTCCGGCAGATTATTTATGTCTTCCTTAGTGAAGACGGAACCAAAGTAGTTATTCAATTGGTCTGCCATATCCTTGTTCCCCATGATCAATTCACCTGTTTCTGACTGCAAGGGACCTACATTTGATTTAACTAATCTCTTTCTCTTCACATATCTATAAAAACTTTTGCAGTCAGTTTTTATGTTCCCTGCCAGTTTCCTTTCATAATCTATTTTCCCTTTCCTAATTAAGCCCTTTGTCCTCCTCTGCTGGTCTCTGAATTTCTCCCAGTCCTCTGGTATGCTGCTTTTTCTGGCTAATTTGTACGCATCATCTTTTGCTTTGATACTATCCCTGATTTCCCTTGTTATCCACGGATGCACTACCTTCCTTGATTTATTCTTTTGCCAAACTGGGATGAACAATTTTTGTAGTTCATCCATGCAGTCTTTAAATGCCTTCCATTGCATATCCACCGTCAACCCTTTTAGAACTAATTGCCAGTCAATCTTGGCCAATTCACGTCTCATACCCTCAAAGTTACCTTTCTTTAAGTTCAGAACCGTTGTTTCTGAATTAACAATGTCACTCTCCATCCTAATGAAGAACTCAACCATATTATGATCACTCTTGCCCAAGGGGGCACGCACAACAAGTCTGCTAACTAACCCTTCCTCATTACTCAATACCCAGTCTAGAATAGCCTGCTCTCTCGTTGGTTCCTCTACATGTTGGTTTAGATAACTATCCCTCATACATTCCAAGAAATCCTCTTCCTCAGCACCCCTGCCAATTTGATTCACCCAATCTATATGTAGATTGAAGTCACCCATTATAACTGTTTTGCCTTTGTTGCACGCATTTCTAATTTCCTGTTTGATGCCATCCCCAACTTCACTACTACTGCTAGGTGGCCTGTACACAACGCCCACCAGCGTTTTCTGCCCCTTAGTGTTTCGCAGCTCTACCCATACCGATTCCACATCCTCCAAGCTAATGTCCTTCCTTTCCACTGCGTTAATCTCCTCTCTAACCAGCAACGCCACCCCACCTCCTTTTCCTTTCTCTCTATCCCTCCTGAATATTGAATATCCCTGGATGTTCAGCTCCCAGCCTTGGTCACCTTGGAGCCATGTCTCCGTGATCCCAACTATATCATAATCATTAATTGCTATCTGCACGTTCAACTCATCCACCTTATTACGAATGCTCCTTGCATTGAGACACAAAGCCTTCAGGCTTGTTTTTACAACGCTCTTACCCCTTATACAATTATGTTGAAAAGTGGCTCTTTTTGATTTTTGCCCTGGATTTGTCTGCCTGCCACTTTTACCTTTCACCTTGCTACCTATTGCTTCTGCCCGCATTTTACACCCCTCTGTTTCTCTGCTCACCCATTTAAGAACCCCACCACCTCTTATTCTCTGTTTATTATTGTTTTCTTCTTCCCCCCCTACATGTTGGGTCTGAGTGCTTTCCTTCTCTGCCTCCTGCCTCACACACTGTCTAATAGCATTCTCTATTTGAGTCCCTCCCCCCAACCATTCTAGTTTAAAGTCTCCCCAGTAGCCTTTGCAGATCTCCCCGCCAGGATATCGGTCCCCCTCAGGTTCAAGTGCAACCCATCCTTTTTGTACAGGTCGAACCTTCCACAAAAGAAGTCCCAATGATCCAGAAAGAAGGAGATGTCCTTCCTCTGATTTAGAGACCAAAACTGTACACAATACGGCAGATGTGGTCTCACTACAGCCCTATACAACTGCAGAAGAACCTCTTTACTGCTTTACTGAAATCCTCTTGTTATGAAGGCCAACATTCCATTAGCTTTCTTCACTGCCTACTGTACCTGCACGCCAACTTTGAGGCCCCGGCCAAACTGTAGCCTCTTACTCAGTCTTCAGCGATTGTTTCCAGCAGATCCTGAGGACTACGCCAATGTTGTGGTTCGTTTCTCTTAAACAGACAAAAACGTAAATAAAATCAGTAATCAAGCATTGAAATCTTTATTTCGCCAGGCGGATGTGGTAAGACTCTTACAATATGTAGATACAGACTATACAGAGTAATCCCATACAAAGGAACAGTGATTAAGTACATGTATTTACACTCCAATAATCAACGATTCAGCAATACCATATCGACAGCGCATAGTACGGCCTCTTTTTTCTTAAGATTGACAGCTTCTTAAGATTGACAGTTTTTTTTCTGAGAGGGGAAGGTTTAGCCATATCTGGTTATATGAGAAGGCTAATTTTCTGCAAAAACAAGCATTTCGTTTTTTTACTGAATGATGCACATTGTAATCTTGTAAAGTAGAAGCCAAGCACAGGCAGACTTTATTCAGAACTGCTGTAGATTTGGGAGCAACAGCAGCAGGAGATTAGCAAGAGATACGACTGATTGGCTCTAGCCCGAGTGGGAGGAGAGAAGTGAGTCAGTGCCCGGGAAAACAGTTGAAAACTGAGGAATTTTGTTTTGTAAAGTGGTAAATCAGGCAATTTATCCGTCAATTTAAGCAAGACGGCTCTTAGCGAGCGGCAGTGAGTGAGCGGCCTTGTGAGGGAAGTGTGAGTCTTTGGCTCGAGAGTCTTAGGAGAGGACACCACGCAATACGCTTGAGAGGTAGAGACAAAAGAAGGAGATGTCAGGCAAGCTGATTCAGTGCGATGCTTGCAGTATGTGGGAGGTCAAGGACACCGCTGGTGCCTCTGGCTGCTACAAATGCGAGAAGTGCATCCAGGTAGAACTCCTGAAGGGCCGTGTTGGGGAACTGGAGAAGCAAGTGGATGACCTCCGGTTCGTCCGAGAAACGGAGTCGTTCCTCGACAAGTCCTACAGTACGATTGTTACACCTAAGGTACTGGAAGAGAGAAGGTGGGAGACGGTGAGAAAGGGAGGGAAGCATGGAATGCCAACGTCCCCGGGTGTTGTACCTCTTGTGAACAGGTTCACCCACTTAGAAGCTGTTGGGACAGAAGACGTGTTTACACTGAGCAGCGGACTGGCTTGCGATGCGAATAGGGCTGTTGAGCCAAAACCAAAAAGGCCTAAGGCAGGCAACGCCATTGTAGTGGGAGACTCCATTGTGAGAGGTACGGACAGGGGTTTCTGTGGCAACAGACGGGATGCGAGGATGGTGTGCTGCCTTCCTGGTGCCAGGATCCAGGATATCACGGACAGAGTGCAGAAAATCCTCAAGGGCGAAGGTGAACATCCGGAAGTGGTAGTGCATGTCGGCACAAACGATGTCGGAAAGAAGGGGATGAATATTCTGCAGCGTGACTTTAGAGAGCTCGGAAAAATGCTGAAAAGCAGGACCTCCAGGGTTGTTATCTCCGGTTTGCTTCCAGTTCCTCGTGCTGGCGAGAGCAGGAACAGGGAGATACGGGACCTGAACGTGTGGCTCAGGAACTGGTGCACGGGGCAGGGATTTAGATTCTTAGATCACTGGGATCTGTTTTGGGGTAAGGGGGAACTGTACAAAAGGGACGGATTGCATCTTAACAGGTGTGGGACCAGCATTCTGGCAGGCAGGTTTGCCACTGCTACACGGGTGGTTTTAAACTGAATAAGGGGGGTGGGGTGTCGAATGGGATAGTGGAGGATGGAGTTAAAGGGAAAGGGTTTCTTAAATGTGTGAGCTAGAGACAGAGGAGTGTAAAATGAGGGTAGAAGCAATAGGTAGCAAGGTGAAAAGTAAAGGTGGAAGACAGACAAAACCAGGGCAAAAATCAAAAAGGGCCAATTTTCAACATAATTGTATAAGGGGTAAGAGTGTTGTGAAAACAAGCCTGAAGGCTTTGTGTCTCAATGCAAGGAGCATTCGTAATAAGGTGGATGAGTTGAATGTGCAGATAGCTATTAATGACTATGATATAATTGGGATCACGGAGACATGGCTCCAGGGTGACCAAGGCTGGGAGCTGAACATCCAGGCATATTCAATATTCAGGAGGGATAGAGAGAAAGGAAAAGGAGGTGGGGTAGCGTTGCTGGTTAGAGAGGAGATTAACGCAGTGGAAAGGAAGGACATTAGCTTGGAGGATGTGGAATCGGTATGGGTAGAGCTGCGAAACACTAAGGGGCAGAAAACGCTGGTGGGTGTTGTGTACAGGCCACCTAGCAGTAGTAGTGAAGTTGGGGATGGCATCAAACAGGAAATTAGAAATGCGTGCGACAAAGGCAAAACAGTTATAATGGGTGACTTCAATCTACATATAGATTGGGTGAATCAAATTGGCAGGGGTGCTGAGGAAGAGGATTTCTTGGAATGTATGCGGGATAGTTATCTAAATCAACATGTAGAGGAACCAACGAGAGAGCAGGCTATTTTAGACTGGGTATTGAGTAATGAGGAAGGGTTAGTTAGCAGTCTTGTTGTACGTGCCCCCTTGGGCAAGAGTGACCATAATATGGTTGAGTTCTTCATTAGGATGGAGAGTGACATTGTTAATTCAGAAACAATGGTTCTGAACTTAAAGAAAGGTAACTTTGAGGGTATGAGACATGAATTGGCCATGATTGACTGGCAATTAATTCTAAAAGGGTTGACGGTGGACATGCAATGGAAGACATTTAAAGACTGCATGGATGAACTACAAAAATTGTTCATCCCAGTTTGGCAAAAGAATAAATCAGGGAAGGTAGTGCATCCGTGGATAACAAGGGAAATCAGGGATGGTATCAAAGCGAAAGATGATGCGTACAAATTAGCCAGAAAAGGCAGCATATCAGAGGACTGGGAGAAATTCAGAGACCAGCAGAGGAGGACAAGGGGCTTAATTAGGAAAGGAAAAATAGATTATGAAAGAAAACTGGCAGGGAACATAAAAACTGACTGCAAAAGTTTTTATAAATATGTAAAAAGAAAGAGATTAGTTAAAACAAATGTAGGTCCCTTGCAGTCAGAAACAGGTGAGTTGATCATGGGGAACAAGGATATGGCGGACCAATTGAATAACTACTTTGGTTCCGTCTTCACTAAGGAAGACATAAATAATCTGCCGGAAATAGCAGGGGACCGCGGGTCAAAGGAGTTGGAGGAATTGAGTGAAATCCAGGTTAGTCGGGAAGTGGTTTTGGGTAAATTGAATGGATTAAAGGCCGATAAATCCCCAGGGCCAGATAGGCTGCATCCCAGAGTACTTAAGGAAGTAGCTCCAGAAATAGTGGATGCATTAGTAATAATCTTTCAAAATTCTTTAGATTCTGGAGTAGTTCCTGAGGATTGGCGGGTAGCAAACGTAACCCCACTTTTTAAGAAGGGAGGGAGAAAGAAAACGGGGAATTACAGACCAATTAGTCTAACATCGGTAGTGGGGAAACTGCTAGAGTCAGTTATTAAAGATGGGATAGCAGCACATTTGGAAAGTGGTGAAATCATTGGACAAAGTCAGCATGGATTTACGAAAGGTAAATCATGTCTGACGAATCTTATAGAATTTTTCGAGGATGTAACTAGTAGCGTGGATAGGGGAGAACCAGTGGATGTGGTGTATCTGGACTTCCAGAAGGCTTTCGACAAGGTCCCACATAAGAGATTAGTATACAAACTTAAAGCACATGGCATTGGGGGTTCAGTATTGATGTGGATAGAGAACTGGCTGGCAAACAGGAAGCAAATAGTAGGAGTAAACGGGTCCTTTTCACAATGGCAGGCAGTGACTAGTGGGGTACCGCAAGGCTCAGTGCTGGGACCCCAGCTATTTACAATATATATTAATGACCTGGATGAGGGAATTGAAGGCAATATCTCCAAGTTTGCGGATGACACTAAGCTGGGGGGCAGTGTTAGCTGTGAGGAGGATGCTAGGAGACTGCAAGGTGACTTGGATAGGCTGGGTGAGTGGGCAAATGTTTGGCAGATGCAGTATAATGTGGATAAATGTGAGGTTATCCATTTTGGTGGTAAAAACAGGAAAGCAGACTATTTTCTAAATGGTGGCCGACTAGGAAAAGGGGAGATGCAGCGAGACCTGGGTGTCATGGTACACCAGTCATTGAAAGTAGGCATGCAGGTGCAGCAGGCAGTGAAGAAAGCAAATGGTATGTTAGCTTTCATAGCAAAAGGATTTGAGTATAGGGGCAGGGAGGTTCTACTGCAGTTGTACAGGGTCTTGGTGAGACCACACCTGGAGTATTGCGTACAGTTTTGGTCTCCAAATCTGAGGAAGGACATTATTGCCATAGAGGGAGTGCAGAGAAGGTTCACCAGACTGATTCCTGGGATGTCAGGACTGTCTTATGAAGAAAGACTGGATAGACTTGGTTTATACTCTCTAGAATTTAGGAGATTGAGAGGGGATCTTATAGAAACTTATAAAATTCTTAAGGGATTGGACAGGCTAGATGCAGGAAGATTGCTCCCGATGTTGGGGAAGTCGAGGACAAGGGGTCACAGCTTAAGGATAAGGGGGAAATCCTTTAAAACCGAGATGAGAAGAACTTTTTTCACACAGAGAGTGGTGAATCTCTGGAACTCTCTGCCACAGAGGGTAGTCGAGGCCAGTTCATTGGCTATATTTAAGAGGGAGCTAGATGTGGCCCTTGTGGCTAAAGGGATCAGAGGGTATGGAGAGAAGGCAGGTACGGGATACTGAGTTGGATGATCAGCCATGATCATATTGAATGGCGGTGCAGGCTCGAAGGGCCGAATGGCCTACTCCTGCACCTAATTTCTATGTTTCTATGTTTCTATCTTATAGAGCAAGGGTAAGTGTCAAGAATATGAACATCCTCTAAATGTTTATATTATAGAGGAGACATTCATGAAGTTGTGCTTGTTATCTCGCTTGTATTAATGGAAAAATAGACAATAGACTATAGGTGCAGGAGTAGGCCATTCGGCCCTTCGAGCCAGCACCGCCATTCAATGTGATCATGGCTGATCATCCCCAATCAGTACCCCGCTCCTGCCTTCTCCCCATATCCCCTGACTCCGCTATTTTTAAGAGCCCTATATAGGTCTCTCTTGAAAGCATCCAGAGAACCTCCCGCCACCGCCCTCTGAGGCAGAGAATTCCACAGACTCACCAGTCTCTGTGAGAAAAATGTTTCTTCGTCTCCGTTCAAAATGGCTTACTCCTTATACTTAAACTGTGGACCCTGGTTCTGGACTCCCCCAACATCGGGAACATGTTTCCTGCCTCTAGCGTGTCCAAGCCCTTAACAATCTTATATGTTTCAATGAGATCCCCTCTCATCCTTCTAAACTCCAGAGTGTACAAGCCCAGCTGCTCCATTCTCTCAGCATATGACAGTCCCGCCATCCCGGGAAATAACCTTGTAAACCTACGCTGCACTCCCTCAATAGCAAGAATGTCCTTCCTGAAATTAGGGGACCAATACTGCACACAATATTCCAGGCGTGGTCTCACTAGGGCTCTGTACAATTGCAGAAGGACCTCTTTGCTCCTATATTCGATTCCTCTTGTTATAATGGCCAACATGCCATTCGCTTTCTTCACTGCCTGCTGTACCTGCATGCTTACTTTCATAGACTGATGTACAAGGACCCCCAGATCCCGTTGCACTCGTACTAATCAAGAATCTATCTCTGCCTTAAAATATCCATTGACCTGGCCTCCCCAGCCTTCTGTGCGAAAGGAGGAATGTATTGTAAAAGGCCAGGCACAAGTGGGGAGGGGGGAAAGGTTTTTTATGTGCCTAAGTACCCAGGATTAGGTGCGAGTCTTGCTGGGGAGCGGGGGAGGACGGTGAATAACAGGGTGTGTTGGAACCGGAAGGTGGAGAGAGGTTGATAGAGGTTACCTAATGATGCAGAATTCAATGCTCATACCGTTGCGTTTTAAGCTTCACAAACGGAATATGGGCTGCTCTTCCTCCAGTTTGCACGTGACACTGGTGGAAACCGAGAATAAAAAGGTCAGTATGGGCATGAGAATGGGAATTTTAAAGCGTTAGCAGCCAGCAGATCCGGCAGCCCTTGGCTGATCGAACACAATGAATAGCATTGTGGGTAGCAGTCGTATTGGCTCCACTGGTGATGGCAGAGCGGTTGGAGGAGACTGCTTGGAGGGTGGTGGTGAGGGGGGAGGGGGGCGGGTGCGTGAGGATGGGGGGGGGGGGGGGTGGTCGTAACACTAACATTGGACGCGTTCATTGTGCCTTAATGACTCCACTATTTCCAAGAAAATACATTGAATTGTACACATGTTAATGTAAACTGCAATCCAAGAGTGACCTGAGGAAAAGAAACCCAGTAAATTGACTATGATGTGATCTAGGGAAGGTATGAGCTTTCAAGACGGAGCATTCAGTTGGCGACAAAGCAAAAAGGAAAATTGTTGGAAGTAATTACAAACTGTTGGAAATCTTTACGAAATGCACCTTACCAGAGAACGCAGTGACGTCGCGAACTAAATTCCCGACAACAATTAATAGGCTGTAATGTGCTGCAAATATGGCGCCACTAGGGGCACGAGTTGGTGATGTCGCCAACCAAGGAGAAGATGACACTAGCCCACACTATCATCGCAAATAATTTCTGATTTGACTGGCTTTGCTGTTCCTACTTAGTGTTCCATCCTCGCACAGCATTTATTTCAAAATTTGTTAAGAGAACAATTGATGGAGAAAAAACATGGTTCCCACAAAACATGCAGAGTGTTGGTAGAGATACTGAAAGGAGGATACGCAGCTTGTATATCTACACACAAATGCCTTTAGAAGGCGCAGGAAGTTCATCATGTCCCCAACAACTATCACCAACGTCTCCAGATTTCGGGATGCATTACAGCATGGTTTGGGAATCGCTCCACCCAAGTCCCCAAAATGTTGCAGAGAATTGAGGACGCAGCCTGGACCATCACACAAACCAACTCCCTTCCAGAGATTCCATTTACATCTTACTGTGCCGCGGCAATAAAGGACGAGTCGTACCCTAGCCACCTCCTCTTCGCTTCTCTCCCACCAGGCAACGGAATCATCCTACCAGCAACTTGCGAGCGGTCCTGAGCAACTATCTACCTCATTGGAGACCCTCTGACCTTCTTTGATCGGACTTTATAGGCTTTATCTTGCACTAAATGTTGTTCACGTTATTTCATTTATCATGTATCTGCACACTGTGGATGGCGCGATTGTAATCATGTATTGTCTTTCTGGTTGGTTAACACGCAACAAAAGCTTTTCACTGCACCTCGGTACCTCGGTAAACACAAACTCAATTGATATTGCAGGGCTTAATGAGCAGATAAAACATTTGACGTGCAATATCAGACAGTTCTTAAATCAATGTTATCAAAAAAAGAGCGAGATGTGTAGAAAAGGGAATAAGCCTCATAAATATTTTTTTGAAGGAAGTGTGTATTCGCAGACCTTATTAAAAGACGATAAAATGATTCGTTGAGAGAATAAGAAATGTATCCGAGATGAATATTGGGAGCGCGTGTGTTCCACCTACTCTATTCGCCCAAATACAAGGGTATATGCTACAGTTAGCTGGCACCGGGTTCCCGGCGTGTACAGAATAACACCTTCTGTATAAATTTAAATATGCCGCACGGTAGGAACATGAGGCATGGATCGCGGTGACTAACCCAGATCACGCCAGAATATATCGCGGGTAACCAACTCACAGGGGTGAGAACCCACCTATGCCAGTGACAAGGGGAACATTGGACTTATTCATAGACACAATACTGCAGTAACTCAGCGGGTCAGGAAGCAATCCCTGGAGAAAAGAAATAGGTGACGTTTCGGGTCAAGAACATTCCTCAGACGGTCCGTTCTTCAGATCTGAAGTGTGGTCTCGACCTGATAGGTCGCCTATTCCTTTTCTCTATAGACGCTGCCTGACCCGCTGAGTTACTCTAGCAGTTTGAATCTATTTTCGGCGTAAACCACTATCTGCAGTTCTTTCCTACACATTGGACTTATCCATGTGATCCTATTAATATAGTGGAATCCAGTGTTGGTTTACTCATTATAATAACTGTCCACTTGCGGTGGATATGAATACCGAGGCCTCTTTCGCCAGCATTGCATTTTCTCAGGGCAAATATTATGTGGCAACATCAACCCAGTGGTATACCAAAGGAGTAATTAACTGTACCGTGCTTGGACACAACCTGGTCATAGCACACTCCATCGAAGGACAAACACCGCCAATTTCAAGGAATGGTGTGGAATATGGAAAGTTCGATATAACATTCAATGCCACCAGTGCCTGCTGCCGGAAGACAACAAAAAATAAGGCAAATAGACCCATGAATGGTCAGTGTGCGACAAACGTATTCGTCCTCAAGCAAACCAAGCGGACAAAATAATACGTTAACAGGTTATATAAGGAAAATAAGACAGACACAAAAAGACGGAGTACCTCAACGAGTCAGGCAGCATCTCTGGAGAAATGGGATAGGTGACGTTTCTGGTTAAGACCCTTCTTTAGACTCAGAATCAAGGGAAAGGGACGCACGAGATATAGAAGTTGATATAAAGAAATAGAACAAATAAATTAAAGATATACAAAAAAGTAATGACGATATAGGAAAGGCTATTCTTAGCTGTGGTCTAGGTGTTTTATAGCCAATGAGAATCAATAAGATGATTATGAAGCTAGCACAAACCTGGGTGGGGATGGGCGGAGAGAGAGGGAAAGCAGGAGTTACTTGGTTAGGGAAGTCAATATTCACACCACTAGGTTTTAATCTGCCCAAGCGAAAAATTAGGTGCTGTTCCTCCAATTTAAGGAGGAAGTTTCAGAAAATAACCCGGAACTGGGGATTGGTTGGAATCAATGGGTTCGAATTCTATTCCATATTTTAGAAGTGGTTCAATTAGTGGTATTGGTAAGGAAAAAAATGAAGATTTACAGATGAAATAAAGTTGAGGATTGGGACAACAAAGGGGACCATGTTGAATACTTGATACTAAATTAAGGTTAAATTGTACATCCGTTGAAACCCTTCTGAAGCACCAACCAGAAGGCATGGTACACATTGATGGCCTATTGAGCACGTCGCGATCAAGGAGGGGAGAAGAGGGTGGACGTCAAAGGACCCAATGGGCCATGGCAGACAATGGGTTAACGTGGATAGTGGGCTAAGGCAGATCACCCCAAGATGGAAGACGACCCCCTCAGCTAGGGTCAGGGCTCTCAGGGAAACCTGTTGAAACGGGATTCTGTCAGCCTCCATGTCGAGTTGCAAATGAAGTGACATTAATTTATCCTACGATACTGCCAAGCAACAATTCCATTGACTCCAGGGGGAGGATAAATGTAGATAATGGGTAGTATAAAAAGTGACGTCTACTTTCTATTTCAGCGCATCTGTCCCAGGACCGGAGAACAATTGTTCGGACATGGGTCTTCCAAATTGGCCAATTTGTAAACAAGGGAGTTTGTTCTGAAAATAAACCCCGCACTCCACGTGGATTATTCCTGCTACACTTCCTGTCGGTGGGGCCTGTGTATGGGGTGTGAACCCGAAGCAGCGGTAGGAAACTCACTGAATATTGTCGAAGGAAAGGGGGTGTGACAGGATGGGTTCTGATTAGGTTAGTTGAATTAGATTGAATTATTATACCGCTAAGATGTAACCCGGTTTTACATCGGCGAAATAGGCGCCCGTTTTGCTGAACACATGCTTCGTCAGAGACATGCTGAATCTTCCGCTTGCAAACCATTTTTACTCCCCTTTGCGTACTCATGCTAACCTTTCTGCCCCTGTCCTTCACCATTGGCAGAGTGAGGTCAAACGCCAACTGGAGAAACAGCACCTCACATTTCACAAGTAGCTACATGCTCACCTGCATCCAGCCAGACTCTGTCCAGCCCCCGCCTCTCTTCCAGCTTTCTCCTAGTAATCGACAAGCTGCACTTACTCAAGTTGTTTTCACTGTGGTTATTTGGTTGTGGAATCTGAGACCAGACAAAGTATTAATCATACAAGTTTTATTACGGAATCTATACTTAACAACTTTTACTTAACCTTAGAGGACCCCCAGTCAGTGGCTGGTGGCTGTGTTCGTAGCAGGGCTCTCAGTCTTCCCTTGGCACCGGTCGTGATCCAGTCCGCGGGTGCAGTCCTGTGAGCTCATGTTTTTTAAAGTTTCTGTTTCAGAGATATAGCGCACAAACAGGCCATTCGGCCCACCGATTCTGCACCATCCAGCGATCCCAGCACGTGAACACTATCCTACACACACTAGGGACAATTTACATTTATATCAAGTTAATTGACTTGTACTGTTGGAGTGTGGGAGGAAGCCGAAGATCTCGGAGAAAACCCACGCAGGTCACGGGGAGAACGTATAAACTCCGTACATACAGCACCCGTGGTCGGGATTGAACCTGGGACACGGGTCTCTGGCGCAAAATGACAACAGCTCTTCTGATGCACCATCGTCCTGTGCAGCGCATTTTAATATATATAATAGCCCGAGTTTCTATACTAACCTAAGAACAACAGTTGAAACAATGCTTTCAAACTTGCAATCATTCTTAGTATCGAAAACAAGAATTATTTGTTGCAACATGCGCCAAACTAGTCTCGGATATCTCTGGGAAGACAGTGGTTTAACTTTGTGACCTTTCACGCGTCGTCATGATTTATTGTGTCATCTGGGCGTGTGCGGACGTGGCGTCGAAGGACGTAAACCCGAAGCAAAGAAGTGTAAGCCAAATAACCGAATGGAAACGAAGCCGAAACGCCAATAACCGAAAGTGTACGAAGCCGAAACGCCAACTAACCGAAAGGGTGGGATGCCTAAAAGCAAACTAACCGAAATGGCGAGACGCCTAAAAGCCAACTAACCGAAAGGCTACGTCGCCTAAAAGCAAACTCACCGAATGGCCGCTCTGCCGAAACGCCACCTACCAGAAGGTATGCATCGGCTACAAGCCAACGAACTGAATGCCGCTCAACAGAAAAGTAAAATAACGGTCATGACGTTGCTGGGGGGCGGGACTTGTCAGCGATTGGTCCAGACCCCCGCGGCCATCACATAGAAACATAGAAACATAGAAAATAGGTGCAGGAGTAGGCCATTCGGCCCTTCGAGCCTGCACCACCATTCTGTATGATCATGGCTGATCATCCAACTCAGTATCCTGTACCTGCCTTCTCTCCATACCCCCTGATCCCTTTAGCCACAAGGGCCATATCTAACTCCCTCTTAAATATAGCCAATGAACTGGCCTCAACTACCTTCTGTGGCAGAGAATTCCACAGATTCACCCAAATCTCTGTGTGAAAAATTATTTTCTCATCTCTGTCCTAAAAGACTTTCCCCTTATCCTTAAACTGTGACCCCTTGTTCTGGACTTCCCCAACATCGGGAACAATCTTCCTGCATCTAGCCTGTCCAACCCCTTAAGAATTTTATAAGTTTCTATAAGATCCCCCCTCAATCTTCTAAATTCTACCGAGTACAAGCCGAGTCTATCCAGTCTTTCTTCATATGAAAGTCTTGCCATCCCAGGAATCAGTCTGGTGAACCTTCTCTGTACTCCCTCTATGGCAAGAATGTCTTTCCTCAGATTCGGTGACCAAAACTGTACGCAATACTCCAGGTGTGGCCTCACCAAGACCCTGTACAACTGCAGTAGAACCTCCCTGCTCTTATACTCAAATCCTTTTGCCATGAATGCTAACATACCATTCGCTTTCTTCACTGCCAGCTGCACCGGCATGCCTACTTTCAATGCCTGGTGTACCATGACACCCAGATCTCGTTGCATCTCCCCTTTTCCTAATCGGCCACCATTCAGATAATAGTCTACTTTCCTGTTTTTGCCACCAACGTGGATAACCTCACATTTATCCACATTATACTGCATCTGCCATGCATTTGCCAACTCACCCAACCTATCCAAAGTCACCTTGCAGCCTCCTAGTTGCTCCTCACAGCTAACACTGCCCGCCAGCTTCGTGTCATCCGCAAACCTGGAGATGTTGCATTCAATTCCCTCATCTAGATCATTAATATATATTGTAAATAGCTGAGGTCCCAGCATTGAGCCTTGCGGTACCCCACTAGTCACTGCCTGACATTCTGAAAAGGACCCGTTTACTCCTACCCTTTGCTTCCTGTCTGCTAGCCAGTTTTCTATCCACGTCAATATTGAACCCCCAATACCGTGTGCTTTAAGTTTGCATAATAATCTCTTATGTGGGACCTTGTCGAAAGCCTTCTGAAAATCCAGATATAACACATCCACTGGTTCTCCCTTATTCACTCTACTAGTTACATCCTCGAAAAATTCTGTAAGATTCGTCAGACATGATTTACCTTTCATAAATCCATGCTGAATTTGTCCAATGATTTCACCACTTTCCAAATGTGCTGCAATCCCATCTTTAATAGCTAGCATTTTCCCCACTACCGATGTTAGACTACCTGGTCTGTAATTCCCCGTTTTCTCTCTCCCTCCCTTTTTAAAAAGTGGGGTTACATCAGTTACCCTCCAATCCTCAGGAACTACTCCAGAATCTAAAGAGTTCTGAAAAATTATCACTAATGCATCCACTATTTCTGGGGTTACTTCCTTAAGTACTCTGGGATGCAGCCTGTCTTGCCCTGGGGATTTATCGGCCTTTACTCCATTCAATTTACCTAACACCACTTCCCGGCCAAGCGGGATTTCACTCAGTTCCTCCATCTCATTTGACCCCCGGTTCCCTGCTATTTCCGGCAGATTATTTATGTTTTCCTTACTGAAGGCAGTACCAAAGTAGTTATTCAATTGGTCTGCCATATCCTTGTTCCCCATGATCAATTCACCAGTTTCTGACTGCAAGGGACCTACATTTGTTTTAACTTATCTTTTTCTCTTATATCTATAAAAACTTTTGCAGTCAGTTTTTATGTTCCCTGCCAGTTTTTCTTCATAATCTATTTTCCCTTTCCTAATTAAGCCCTTTGTCCTCCTCTGCTGGACACGGAATTTCTCCCAGTCCTCTGGTAGGCTGCTTTTTCTGGCTAATTTGTATTCTTCCTCTTTTGTTTTGATACTATCCCTGATTTCCCTTGTTATCCACGGATGCGCTACCTTTCCTGATTTATTCTTTTGCCAAACTGGGATGAACAATTGTTGTAGTTCATCCATGCAGTCTTTAAATGCCTTCCATTGCATATCCACCGTCAACCCTTTAAGAATCACTTGCCAGTCTATCTTGGCCAATTCACGTCTCATACCCTCAAAGTTACCCTTCTTTAAGTTCAGAACCCTTGTTTCTGAATTAACAATGTCACTGTCCATCCTAATGAAGAACTCAACCATATTATGGTCACTCTTGCCCAAGGGGCCACGCACAACAAGTCTGCTAACCAGCCCTTCCTCATTACTCAATTCCCAGTCTAAAATAGCCTGTTCTCTCGTTGGTTCCTCTACATGTTGGTTTAGAAAACTATCTCGCATACATTCCAAGAAATCGTCTTCCTCAGCACCCCTGCCAATTTGATTCACCCAATCTATATGTAGATTGAAGTCACCTATTATAACGGTTCTACCTTTGTTGCACGCATTTCTATTTTCCTGTTTGATGCCATCCCCAACTCCACTACTACTGTTAGGTGGCCGGTACACCACTCCCACTAGCGTTTTCTGCCCTTTCGTGTTTCGCAGCTCTACCCATATCGATTCCACATACTCCAAGCTAATGTCCTTCCTTTCTATTGCGTTATTCTCCTCTCTAACCAGCAACGCTACGCCACTTGCTTTTCCTTTCTGTCTACCCCTCCTGAATATTGAATATCCCTGGATGTTCAACTCCCAGCCTTGGTCACCCTGGAGCCATGTCTCTGTGATCCCAACTATATCATATTCATTAATAACTATCTGCACATTCAACTCATCCACCTTATTACGAATGCTCCTTGCATTGAGACACAAAGCCTTCAGGCTTGTTTTTACAACACTCTTGCCCCTTATACAATTATGTTGAAAAGTGGCCCTTTTTGAATTTTGCCCTGGCGTTTTCTGCCTGCCACTTTTACTTTTCAACTTGCTACCTGTTGCTTCTACCCTCCTTTTACACCACTCTGTCTCTCTACTCATGCTCCCATTCCCCTGCCACATTAGTTTAAATCCTCCCCGACAGCACTAGCAAACACTCCCCCAAGGACATTGGTTCCATTCCAGCCCAGGTGCAGACCGTCCTGTTTGTACTGGTCCCAACTCCCCCAGAACTGGTTCCAATGCCCTAGAAATTTGAATCCCTCCCCCTTGCACCATTTTTCAAGCCACGTATTCATCTGCAATATCCTCCTATTTCTACTCTGACTAGCACGTGGCACTGGCAATAATCCAGAGATTATTACCTTTGAGGTCCTACTTTTAAGTTTATCTCCTAGCTCCCTAAAAAAAATTCGCCTTGAAGGACCTCATCCCGTTTTTTTTACCTATATCGTTGGTGCCAATCTGCACCACGACAGCTGGCTGTTCACCCCCCCCTCCAGAATGTTCTGCAGCCGTTCAGTGACATCCCTGACCCTTGCACCAGGGAGGCAACATAGCATCCTGGAGTCTCGTTTGCGGCCGCAGAAACGCCTATCTGTTCCCCTTACAATTGAATCCCCTATTACTGTGGCCCTTCCACTCTTTTTCCTCCCTCCTGTGCCGCAGAGCCACCCATGGTGCCATGAACTTGGCTGCTGCTGCCTTCCCATGATGAGATATCTCCCCCAACAGTATCCAAATGGTATATCTGTTTAGGAGGGAGATGACTGCAGGGGACTCCTGCACTACCTGCCTACTACTACGTTGGCAAATGGCCACCCGTTCCCTTTCTGTCCGCTTAACTTTTACCTGCGGTGTGACCAACGTGCTATTCACGACATTCTCAGCATGGTGGATGCTCCAGTATGAATCCAACCGCAGCTCCAATCATTCAATGCGGTCTGCCAGGAGCTGCAGCTGGACACACTTCCTGCACATGTAGTCACCAGGGACACCGACCATATCCCTGATCTCCCACATGTTGCAGGATGAGCAAACCATGGGGCCGATCTCAACTGACATGGCTTGCCCCAAATTAAATCAACTCACTCACACTATAAAAATCTTAATCCTTTAAACTGTACCTTTACTATAAAGCACTGTCCCCTTAACTCATTGTACCCTTAGCTCACTGTACCCTTAGCTCACTGTCCCCTTAGCTCACTGTACCCTTAGCTCACTGTCTCCTTAGCTCACTGTGCCATTAGCTCACTGTCCCCTTAGCTCGCTGTCCCCTTAGCTCGCTGTCCCCTTAGCTCGCTGTCCCCTTAGCTCGCTGTCCCCTTAGACTTTTTTGCGTGGGGTGGGGGGTGGGGGGGGGAGGGGAAGGGGGAAACTACCTTTCAGGGTCCCTACCTGGCCGGAGAGGCAGCTTTTCTCCGGGCTGCAGCTTCGACCCGTCCTCGCGGCCTATCAGCGGGCCTGGAGCGGCGTTTCCTGTCGGGGACCGCCCAGAGCCTCGGCTTCGGCGGCGGCACAGCGCTGGAGCGCTATCGCGGAGCGGGCGATGCCTTGCCCGGGTCGCCGCGCTGGAGCTCCGGTGAGCTGAGGATCGCTGGGGAGAACATCGCGGAGCTGCGGGACTGTGGAGCGACCAGCTGCGGGCGGCGGTGCTGAACTTTTCACCGGGAGCCTGGGATCTCTAGATGAGATCGCCAGTTGTGGAGCTCCAACCGGCGCGGCCTTGCTCGCTTCGGCAGCCGCGGCCTCCTGTGCGGAACCGGCCGGTCCAGGGTTCCCAGGCCGCTGGGAGGACTCTCCCGACGCCGGAGCAATATCACCCGGCGAGAATGGCCTGGAACATCGGGCCTCCGTAGAGGCAACTGTGGACCCGACTATGGGCCCGACTATGGGTGAACTGGGGTTGGGGACTGGACTTTGTGCCTTCCCTCATGGTGGGAGCCATTGTGGGGGGATGTTCTTTGTGTTAAGACTATCTTGGTGTTATGTCTGTATTCTCTTCTTTTGTGTGCTGCATAATGGCAAGAAGCATTTCACTTCACTACACCTGGGTGTATGTGAATGTGACTAATAAAAATACTATACTATACTATACTATACTATCCCTCGGGACAGCCCCCACTATCCCACGGCCACGGCCGCCCTCCGCCTCGTCTCCCCCGTGCGGCCACACTGTGATGGGCTGTGGGTCGGGTGTAGCGGAGGTGTGCGACAGCAGGCTGGTCCCTCTGCCCACGCAGAGTCACTGACCGCGATGCACCGCCATCGGTCCCCAGCCCCCACACCAGGGTGATTCTCCCCCCTCCGACCCCCGAACCCTGACAACCACACTGGGTGATTCACCCCCACCCCGGCCGCGGGAACAGACGGCTCGGGGCATAGTAAATCGTTTTTAAAACATGGGGGAACACACACATTCCCTGGCGGGCCGATGACAAGTGTCCATGACAATGAACAATTTTATCTCCGCCCACTCCCCCCCCTTGACAACAATAAGCACGTTTTCTTTATTACCGTCTGGTTGCCTGCGGAAAGCACACAAGCTCCCGCGCACAAAACTGTTTTAACCGAAGATCAACACAAAAATCTTGAGTAACTATGCGGAACAGGCAGCATCTCTAGAGAGAAGTAATGGGTGACGTTTCGGATCGCGACTATTCTTCAGACATGAACACCGGGTCTGAAGAGTCTCGACCCGAAACGCCACCCATCCCTTCTCTCCAGAGATGCTGCCTGTCCCACTGAGTCACTCCAGCATTTTGTGTCTATCTTTGGTGTGACAGTTGTCTCATTTCATCGGCTTCATGTATTGCGCGCATGGAAGAGACGCTTTACATGCCGCTTGCATCTATTCAACCAAGTGTGCTCTTAGTGAAATCTCACATCTTGGCGAGGGAGGGATGAATGGATGTGACCACCGGCGAAAGCAAATGCATAGATAGGACAGGGAAATAATCCCACCATTTAATTAACCAGGTTCCAAAATGTAAGAACTATTTATACGTAACATTTTTGTTTTTAAATCAATGTTAATCTTTTTAAATTTTTAATGCCGAGTTAAAATCCCGTCCTCTGGGAAGGTCTTGCGGCAGCTGGTTTGAAAGGACCGCACCTACCAACAATGAAGGCACTATGAAACCAGCTGCTGCAAGCCCTTCCGACAGGACAGGGTTTTAACTCGCATTAAAAATCAAAAATGAGTTACATTGATTTAAAAACAAAACTGTTACATGTATTAATAGTTCTTACATTGGGTGTCAGGTGCATGTCCTTCGCATGGTTGTAGATTCGGGTGATGTCGTACTTCTGGAGCTGCAGCATCATTCTTTGCAGCCTGGCTGGTGCAGCGTGTGTCGGTGTATTCAGGATGGTCCGTTTCAATTGTCACAGCTTTGCCAAATAAATAGTCATTGAACTTCGCACATGCGAATACCACTGCTAATAACTCCTTCACCATATGCGCGTATCGCGTCTCTGTGTCCGTCATGGTCCGTGAGGCATAAGCAATCGGCTGATCTTCTTGGAGGATCGCCGCACCGAGACCGTACTGGGAGGCGTCGCAGGTCAGCGTGACTGGCTGGTTAACATCCAAGTACCCAGAGTGGGTGGGCGGGGCACGACATCTGTTGTTTTAATGTATTGAAAGCTCCTGCTGCTGCTTGTGCCACATCCAAACAGTGTCCTTGTCAGTGAGCTGGCGTAACGGGGCTTAGAGCTCGCTGAAGTCTGGAATAAACTTGCCCAGGTATTTCAGCATGCCTAAAAATCTTTGCGGACTGGCAACATCGGTCGGCGCTGCCATTTCACTGATGGCTGCTGTATTTGCAGAATCGGCTTTGAGGCCGTTGCTGGTGAAAATATGACCGACATAGTTAACTTGGTTAACTCGAAACCTGCATTTACTGGGGTTAGATTTTAAATGCTCCTCCCTGGCGCGGTCGAGCACGTTTTTCAAATTGTCATCGTGCTCCTGCAGGTCTTTACCCGCTAGGATAATATCATCCACAATGATCGCGCAGGGGTACCTGTCAAAAATCTGCTCCATCGAGCGTTGGAATATTTCGCTAGCTGAATTGATGCCAAACGGCATGCGCAGAAATCTGTAGCGTCCGAAGGCTGTGCTGAAAGTAGTGAGTAACATGATTGATAGTCAAGAGCAATTTGTCAGAAGGAGCTCCTGGCATCCAACACAGAAAACACTGTAGCCTTGCCCATGTGCGCAGCCACCTCTTCCACTGTACGCTTGGGGTGATGAGGTCTCTTTAACGCAGTATTTAAGTCTCTAGGATTAAAACATATACGTATCTCCTGCTTGTCATTTTAGTGGCAGCTGGGATGGGAGATTGCAACCTTCGCGTTATCCGCCCTGCTTGAACGAATGCAATCAACCTGGTGTGCACAATCAAATACGATTAAACGGAACAAGTTGTCATTCAACGTTAGGCTGTGCACGCCATAGGCAAGAAGAAGTGCCGCTACCATCGAGGATACCCAAATCGTGGGTTCAGAAACTGGCGTGATGATCCTTAGGGCCTCCAGTCTATCGAGTTCAGCTTTAACTCGGTCTCGTATGGCAACCGGAAAGCGAATAGCCGGGCGAAAAACAGGCTTAACGTCCAGGTCTAGAATCATTGAATACGTGAGCGGCAGCTTGCCGAGTTCATCATTGAAAGATCTTTTAGGCTGTGGGCCGAGGAACTTTTTCATTCAGGTTCGTGACCCAACTCACGGAACTGCCTAAATTTTTAACATATTGTGTAAAAATATTATAGAAATCATACCTGAAACTCGTCAAGACCAAAACCTGCACATTTTTAAGTAATGTGAGAAATACCTCACATTTTCTGAGTAGTAATTGCCCAATCAATGCACGTTTGACACTGAGGTCGGACGCAAATTGACCAATCCTGCACTTTGTTTTATGGTCGCTAGGCAGTGAGGACCCTGGGATCATGGCTGCCTCCTAATTACATCAAAACAATAGCAAGGATTCCAAGGAATTAAGGTAATGCTCACCTTGCTGACAGTTTTGTTGCTCAATTGATTTATCTTTATAAAGTTATAATGTGCACTGTTAAATAAAAATGATAAATAACAAATGTACAGCTAGGGTTAGGGTTAGGGTCAGTCAGTCAGTCAGTCGGTTAATCAGCCGAGCTTGTAGATGGATGCTGTGGAGGATCGGTCGGGCTGTCGGGCCATCGGGCCACCGGTATGTTGGTGAGCGTCGGTCGGGACTCCGCGGGTTGTTGCGCGTCGGGCCGGGCCTCCGCCGGGTAGGTAAGCGTCGGGCCTCCGCCAGGTTGATGTGCGTCGGTCCTCCGCCAGGTTGATGAGCGTCGGGTCTCCGTTGGGTGCGGCGAGGGGTCGGTCGGGCTGTCAGGCTGCGGTGTTGCAGCAAGCGAGAGGGTGGTCTGACGGAGTCGGCGCTATGGGGGTGCTGAAAGCGCCCCGGGCGGCGTGCAGGGCAGTGCTGCACCCCTCCATCATCACCACCAGAAGGGCATGGAGGCCGAGGTGGACGCGCCGCGGGGCGACACGTACGGAGCTCGCAGCCGGTCCCAAAGCGGCTCCAGCTCCAGCCTTGCGCACCTCTGGAAGGGGGGCGAGTTAGGGGTTTGGGTTAGGCATTTTCCTGCCTTAGCCTTCCCCCAACCTGGCACGGCCCCAGCCCACTATGGCCGTGACCCCCACTCTGCACACTGGCAGTCAGTGGGGTTCAGTAAACGGGGAACTCCACAGGAAATGCACTCACCCATTAATTAGGCTGGTTGAAGAGGACCGGCGCAATTATCTTAGACAATAGACAATAGGTGCAGGAGTAGGCCATTCGGCCCTTCGAACCAGCACCGCCATTTAATGTGATCATGGCTGATCATCCCCAATTAGTACTCCGTTCCTGCTTATATGAGGAAAGATTGAAAAGACTAGGCTTGTATTCACTGGAGTTTTTGATATGATATGACTGTCATATGAGGAAAGATTGAAAAGACTAAGCTTGGAAGACTGGAATTTAGAAGGATGAGGGGGAATCTTATAGAAACATATAACATTATAAAAGGACTGGACAAGCTAGATGCAGGAAAAATGTTCCCAATGTTGGGCGAGTCCAGAACCAGGGGCCACAGTCTTAGAATAAAGGGGAGGTCATTTAAGACTGAGGTGAGAAAAACAATTTTCACCAGGAGAGTTGTGAATTTGTGGAATTCCCTGCCACAGAGGGCAGTTGAGGCCAAATCACTGGATGGATTTAAGAGAGAGTTAGATGGAGCTCTAGGGGCTAGTGGAATCAAGGGATATGGTGAGAAGGCAGGCACGAGTTATTAATTGGGGACGATCAGCCATGATCGCAATGAATGGCGGTGTTGGCTCGAAGGGCCGAATGGCCTCCTCCTGTACCTATTTTCTATGTTTCTATGTTTCTATGTATACTCACGAATTTAGAAGGATGATAGGGAATCTTATTGATAGATTATCTTACAGAAAGATTATTAAGGATTTGGACACGCTAGAGGCAGTAAACATTTTCAGAACAAGGAGCCACAGTTTAAGAATAAGTGATAAGACATTTACAACAGGAGAAGAGGAAACTTTTTTCACACAGAGAGTTGTGTATGGAATTCTCTGCCTCGGTAGAGGCCGGTTCTCTGGATGCTTTCAAGAGAGAGTTAGATAGAGCTCTTAAAGATATCAGAGTCAAGGGACATGGGGAGAAGGCAGGAACGAGGTACTGATTGTGGATGATCAGCCTACTCCTGCTCCTATTGTCTATTGTCTAAAGCATAAAGGAGTATGACAAACATGTTTTTGTTCTCTTTGGAACAAACGGGGGCATGATGGGCGTATGTAAAATATTGAAACGTCTGTCTAGAATATACATAAGATAGAAACGTAAAACCCTTTTTGTCTCAACATGGAAATATCAACGACCATGACGTTTGCATTAAATATTTCAAGGAACCGTTCAGAATAACTGTACCATGCTACCAGACTCCAGTAATCTATTATTGATGTATTTTTTTTACATTTAGACTTTGGAGAAAGAGCGCGAAAGCAAAAGAGCGCCCTTAAGCCCACCGAGTGCGCGCTGTCTAGTGAACACTATCCTACACACCAGGGACAATTTTACTTTACCGCAGCCAATTATGCAAAAAACCTGCATGTCTTTGGAGTGAAAGCAAAAGAGCGCCCTTAAGCCCACCGAGTGCGCGCTGTCTAGTGAACACTATCCTACACACCAGGGACAATTTTACTTTACCGCAGCCAATTATGCAAAAAACCTGCATGTCTTTGGAGTGTGGAAGGAAACCCCACGCTCAGAAACCCAAGGCGGTCATAGGGAGAACGGAAAACTCCGGACAGACAACACCCGTAGGCAGATACAAACCCGGGTCTCTGGCGCTGAAAGGCAGCATCTCTACCGCTGCGCCATTGCGCTGCGCTTTCTTTCTTCTCTGTTTATGAGTGCGGGGGAGAGGTCAGTTGCCATATTCATTGGTTGAGCTATAATGTATACAGGTGACGGTGTTATCACGGGTTTAGCAGTTTCCTACACCGTCCGCCGCACTCGTAGTGTTACCATGCCCACTCTACTAAAAGGCGGACGACATCAATCAGATGAGGCGCTCCGCTCATCGGGTTGGCCCCTCAGGTTACGCGCTTCCGTCTCCCCGCACACGGCAGGAGGGAAACCCGGTTGCGGTCCACGGCTCGCCTGGAAAATGGCCCACGCGATGCCTCTGTGGCTGTTGTTCGTCACCTTACTCCCAGCGGTATCTAAGCAATGCGGTAAGTCACAACTGTGGTCCTTCTCCCGCTGTTCAATCCCACGAGTACATATTCTCCCTGTTCCCGGAGGGACACGACGTCGCCACTTTTTCGAAGAATGCACCATCGCTGCATTAATATAAATTAATAATCCCTTCATGGCCACTTAAGAATTAGGGACGGCACATGTAAACAGGGTACATTTGCTGCATGATAGCGACAGACACTCGGGTTCGATAATGACCTCGGGTGCTGTCTGTACTGAGTTCGTACGTTCTCCATTGGACAGTATGAGGTTTTTCTGGATGCTCCGGATTCCACCCACACCCCCAAAACATCAGGTTTGTAGCTTAATTGGCTTCTGTAAAATTGTAAGTTTGTCCCCAGTGTGTAGGACAACGCTAGTATACGCAGTGATCGCTGGTCAGCGCGGACTCGGTGGGATGAATTACCTTTTTCTACGCTGCATCTCTGAAGTGTAAAGTTTAGAGTTTAGAGGCGCAGTATGGAAACAGGCTCTTCAGCCTACCGAGCCCACACCGCCCATTGATCCATCATCGTTTCCCACACCAGGTCTGTGTTATCTCACGTTCTACGCATTAAGGACAATTTTGCAGAGGGCAATAAACGAATACGCTCGCACGTCTTTGGGAAGTGGGAGTAAACCGCAGGTTAGGATCGAACCCTGGTATCTGGCGCTGTAATACAGCGGCTCTATCAGCTGCGCCATTATACCACACTCTTATTGGTGCCACGCGTACCGAGATACGGTGAAAAAGTTCTGCTTGCGTCAAAATCAAATCAGATAATATACATGGACAATCAAGCCAGGTAATATACGTGGACACACAAGCACAACAAATACGGCGAAGCAACAGGTATATCAGAATTCTTAATACGGTTTCTCAGGACTGTAGTTTTATAGTTACACATGGGATGGATGGTATAGTGGCTGAGTTACAGCGCCAGAGAACCGAGTGTCTGTCCGGAGACTGTCTGTCCGTAGTTTGTATGTTCTCCCTGTGAGAGAGTGTGTTTTCCCCGGATAATCCCGTTTCCACACGCATTCCAAAGACGTACAGGTTTGTAGGACAATTGGCTCTGTAAAATTGGAAAGTTAAAATATTGTCCCCAATGTGTAGTGTGGTGCACGGGAGGTACAGGAGAATGGTGGTACACAATGTCACCCTATTGTTTCTTCTGAAGGTAAGGTGCGCAGAGAATGAGATATGAAAGGTGTGGAGAAGGATGTAATTATATTGTCTGCATGCCTGAGGCAGCGGAAAGCGTAGAAGCAAAGAACTACAGATGCTCGTTTATGGTAAATTTCGACATAAAGTGCTGGAGTAACTCCACGAGTTAGACAACAGCTCTGGATGACATGACAGGCACCCAGTGCTGGAGCGACTCAGCAGTTCAGGCAGTACCCCTAGAGACCACGGATGGGTATAAAATGCTGGAGTAACTCCGCGGGTCAGGCCGTGGGGGCCGTGAAGTGCTGAAGTAACTCAGAGTCTGATGAAGGATCCCGACCTGCTCTCCAGAGATGCTGAGCTACTCCAGCACTTTGTCCATCTTTAGCGATAGGTTTAGGCGGATACTTCCCTGTTTTTTTGCTGCCTGCCAAAGCAACATACGTTACGTCCGAACAACGGCATAAAACGACCCAGAGGCGTGTTAGGTAGAGCAGCTGCCGCACAACGCCAGAGACCTGTGTTCGATCCTGATCTCAGGTTTTCTCTGTGTGTGGAGTTTGCACGTTTTCACTGTGACCACGTGGGTTTACCCCGGGTGTTCCGGTTTCTTCCCACATCTCAAAAACGTACAGGTTTGTATGTTAATTGGCTTGTGTAAAGTGTAAATTGTTTCCAGTGTGTAGGATAGCACTAGTGTACAGAGCGATCGTTGGTGGACGAGGACGCGGTGTGCCGAAGGACCTGCTTCCACGATGTATTTCTAAAGTCTAAAGTCATAATTTCTTGATGATTATTGTGCACCCACCACTCTTTGTGTAAACAGGTTCCTATGAAATCTCCACCCCCCCCCCTCATCTTAGATCCATGTGGTCTTATTCTCGATCCCCCTTCTCTGGGAAAAAAGACTGTGCATTTACCCGAGCTAATCCTCACACGATTTTGTAATTCTCTGTAAGATCAGCCCTCATCCTCCTGCGCTCCAAGGAATAAATTCCTCGCCTGCTCAACCTCTCCCTATAGCGCAGGCCCTCTAGTCCTGGCAGCATACGCGCAAAAACCTCGCTGCACCCTTTCCAGTTTGACCACATATTACTATAACATGGTAAGCATAACTGGACATAATACTCTAAATGTGGTCTCGCCTATGTCTTATACAACTGTAACATAACCTCTTAAGTTCTATACTCAATACTCTGACAAATGAAAGCCAGTGACGAAAGCCTTTTTGACCACCATATCTAATTGCGACACCACTTTCAGGGAACTATGTGCCTACAATCCTATATTCCTCTGTGACGCCATTTTTCAAAGAACTATATACCTGCATATATATATATGCCAACTATGTACATGTTTCCCGTGTCATGTAACCCAATTCATATTGGACGATCTATTTCAAATAGCTTGGTTTGATCTTTCAGTTCAATGTACGAGTTTCGGACTATTTGCATTCGCCACGTGGTAGAGTTAGCTACCACGGCCGCACAGAAGCAGGCCCATCGACCAAACCTGGACATGGTGCTAGCTAACCTAGTTCTATTTATCCCCATTTGGCCGATACCCCTCTAAGCCATTCTTTCCCAGCAATCTAAATGTATCTTAAATGTTATTATTATGTTCAGAAGACATAGGAGCAGAATTAGTCAATTAGTTCCATCGAGTCTGCTCCACCATGCAACCATGCTGATGAATGATATACTAGCCATGCTCGAATGGCGGAGTGGATTCGATGTGCCGAATTGCCTAATTATGGTCCTTTTTCTTATGAACCTATGAACATATGGCTAATCTATCGTTCCCACTCAACCCCGTTCTCTTGCCTTCCCCTCGTAACACTGTCACCTAGTAATGAATCGTCTTTAATAAGGAACCAATCAATACCCGTTTAAAAAAAACACAATGACAGCCTCCAGTCCTATGTGGCAATGGCTATCGTAGACTCACCACCCTCTGGCTAAAGACATTTCTCCTCATCTATTTTCTAAAGGTACGGTCTTATATTCTGAGGCTGTATCCTCTGAACTCTTTTTATTTTTTTTATTTTTTATTTTTTTAATTTTTATTTTTTTATTTAATTTATTCCGATTATGTGTTTTTTTTGTTTTGTTGTGATTCTATGCATTGTAAGGTGTCCTTGGGTTTTAGAAAGGCGCCAGTAAATAAAATGATTATTATTATTATTATTATTACCACTAGTGGAAATATCCTCTCCATATCCACTCAATCACATCCTTTCATTACTCGGTATGATACAAAGAGGTGTCCCCTCATCCTTATAAATTCCATCGAGTACAGACCCAGAGCCGTCCAACGCTCATTATATGTTAACCCACTAACATCCGGGATTTTTCCCGTCAACCTCATCTGCATCCCTTCGTTTCGAGCATATTCCACCTTGGATAAACCACCAAATTACTCCAAATTCGGTCTGACAAATGCTATATAAACCCTCGGCTTTAAACCCGCCCCCCCCCCCGCTTTTATGTCCTAGTCCCCACGATATAAATCTAAACTAGCATTCCCAAATCCCCCTTTTACATCCGATGTCTGAATCCTCTTCCCATTCAGAAAATAGTCTACGCCTTTATTCCTACAACCAAAGACTTTGGCCTATTTGATCATGTGCGCCTATGTGCTCATTCTTAATAATTTACTCCAAAATCTTACGAACCACTGAAGTAACCTGCAGTCTCACATCTTTTGCCGAAGGCTGTCTATTGTTGAATTGGAAAATATACAACATTGAAGCAATTCCTTCGACCTACCTAGACCATAGTCACCCATCCACCTTTCACACCATCTCCAGAAGTCCAGGTTTTGCTCCATCTCCCCACAGTCGCAACAGGGACAGGGTCCTCTTAGTCCTCACCTTTCACCTCATAAGCCGTCGCATACTACACACCATCGTCCAATGTTTTTACCACTTCCAACAGGATTCCACCACTAGTCACATATTCCCATTTACGCCATTTTCTACTTCCGGTAGAGACCATTGCTGGATCACTTATTCCTTCCCACCCATACCAACCCATCTCCAGGAACTTTCCCCCGCAGCCACAGGAGAGGCAACATCTGTCCTTAAACCCCTCCATCGAATCCATCCAAGAAGCCCGACAGTACTTTCAGGTGAGGCAGAGGCTCATTTGCACTTCCCCCTACCTCATCTAAGTACCTGCTGTTTTCTGTGCGGGGCCCTATTTATTGGCGAGATCAAGCGTAGACTTGGCGATCGTTTCGCTGAACAACTACGCTCAGCCTTCCTTGGCATCCGCGATCTCCCGGTTGGCAAACATTTTATCTCACCTTCCCATACTGATCTTTTTGTCCTGAGCTGTCTGTGAGGCCACACGCAAATTGGAGGAACAACACCTCATATTTCGCTTGGGCGGCATATGAAATGTATGAATATGATTTTTCTCATTTCAAGTCATCCCTGCATCCCCTCCCGCCCCTACCCACTCTAGTCGTCCAACCAGTTCCACTGTTCGCATCCCTGCATGCCTTTGTTATCACCTCTTCCCCATCAAACAATAGGCCATTATCGGCACACCCTTCCCCGGTGATCTATTGCAGACCCTGATTTGTGCTGGCCGTTTCCTACCTCCAGCAACACCTTTTACTTTCATTCAGAAGAAGCGTTCCGACCCGAAACACCATCCATCCTATTTCTCCAGAGATGCTGCCAGACCCATTGAATTATCCCAGCACTGTGTGTTTATCTTTGGTATAAAGCAGCATCCGCAGTTCCTTCCTACACCAGTTTAGTTTTGTTTAGTTTAGTTTAGATACATTTAGTTTAGTTTAATGTAAAGAGTACTGAGATACAGTGAAAAGCTTTTATGTTGCGTGGTATCCAGTTAGCGGAAAGACTTTATATGATTGCAACAAGCCGTCCACGATGTACAACCAGGAGACGGAGCAATGTTTAGCGCATGATAAAGTCCAATAAAATCCGATTAAATATATTCTGATGTTCGATGAGGTTGGTGGGAAGTCAGGACCGTACTAACTGGTGATGAGACGGTACAGTTGCCAAATAACAGCTGGGAAGTAACTGTTCCTGAAACTAGTGGTGTACGTTTTCACACTTCCTTACCTCTTGCCTGGTGGGAGAGGGGAGAAGTTGTATTGACCGTGCTGAGTATGGTTCTTGAACCTTAAATTGTGGGCGTGTTTGTTTGTTCCAGTGGCACCCGAGGAGCAGCGAAATGTAGCCCTTGGCGATATAGTGACACACCTGGTTGATGACACGGTCAAGCCAGATCCCAGAGCTTTCATTGCCCTGCGTCTCGCAAGTGATAGTTCGCTGAAGGTCGAACAAGATGTTCTGCGGAGGCTGAGCAAAGCTGCCGCCCTGAAAGTGGCCGCGGGTGAGCATTAATACATTTGTTGACGTTCTTGTACCTCGCTTTGTCTCGACTACTGCCGTGCAATTTATCCAACAGGGTTTCAAGTTCAGGCTGAAGGATTCAATCGTTCAGCAGTTGCACTGGCGGAGCTGTGCGGGTGAAGTCTAATCGATGCAGCTGTAGAGTTTCTGACTCACAGCCCGAGAAACCTAATTTGTACGTTCTCCTTGTAACTCAGTGGGGTTTCTTTCGGATTCTTCCCATATTCCAAAGACATGCAGGTTTGTCTGGTTAATTTGCTTCTGTAATTTGCCCCTAGTGTGCAGGATATCTAACTGGGATAACGTGGAATTAGTGTACGTGTGATCGTTGGTCGGCGCCGCCTCGGTGGGCCGAAGGGCCTGCGTCCACACTGTATCTCAAAATTAAACAAAACTAAGCAGAATTTAATTTAGTTTACGGATACAGCATGAAAGCAGTCACTTCGGCCCACCGATCACCCCGTTAACACTCGTTCTAAGTTAGTCCACTATGGCAGCCCATTCTGACACACCGGGGACAAGTTGCGGAGTAATTTACCCCACACACATGCACTTCCGCGCACCAAGCTCATCCGGATTATCGTTCGCCCGTTCGCACTAGTTCTATGTTATCCCACCTTGGGAACATTTCTTCCTCACGAGGGGCAACGCACAGAGGCCAATTAAGCTATAAACAGGCCTTTCAGCCCATCGAATCCACACCGACAGACGATCACCCGTTTGCACGAGTTCTATGTAATCCCACTATCGCATTCAATCCCTACACACCAAGGGGCAATTCCAGAGAAGCAAATGATCATACACAACGGCAAATCTTTGGGATGCAGGAGGAAACTGAAGCACCCGGAAGAAACCCACATGGCACACGAATTACGTGCAAACTCCGCACATAGAGCAGCGGACCGAGGAAAGGATCGAACTTGGTTCAGATGTTGGTTGAATGGACAAAAGACGAGCGGGTTTGTAGGTTTTGTTTCGAGATTCACAATGTAAAACACGCCCATCTGCCCAACGAGACCACACCGCCAATCGATCACCCGTTGTCATCTGTACAGCACAGGAAAAGGCGCTCCGGTCCACGAAGAACACATCCTCGAATAACGCATTCTGCGGCCCACAAATAACACATGTTCTAATCTACATTCTCGTCCGCTCCCAACGCACGAGGGCAATCGAAAGAGGACAATTAACCTACAAAAGCGCGCGTGTTGGCGATTCGGCGATTCGGTGGAAACCGGAACACCGTGAGATAGACGACGCCGTTTCCAGAAATTTAGCCAGAACATGCGGGCGAAAGAGGAATGACGTTGAACTAGTGTGCACGCGTCATTGATGGTGGTCACTTGAAGATACTGTTTTAGTGCTGTATCTTTCAAACAATTGATCCAAATGCCAAACACGACGATCCGATGCGTGTCGTTCCCTGTGGCACGTGTCAATGCTGAAACACCTCGAAGATGTTCTAAAGCAGTCCATGAATGTCGGTTTTTAAGACAGTCTTCGAAACTACGGGATTTATCGGTTGGCAACCATTTCAACTCCCCTTCCCATTTCACAACTGATCTTTCTGTCCCGGGCCTCCTCCAGGACAGAATGAGGCCGCAGGCAAATTTGAAATGTCTGATTTCAGTAAGTTTTACTTACTCTCCTCTCCTGCTTCTCCTCTCCTGCCTCTTTTGTGGCAAGAACAAGTAGGCAGATTATTACCTGAATGATGTCAGATTAGGTAAAGGGATGGTGCAATGAGACCTGGGTGTCCTTGTACATCAGTCACTGAGAGTAAGCATGCAGGTAGCAGGCACTCTTCTTCTTTTTGTGTCCATCTTGTCACAATTGTTGGCCTCGCCGTCATCGTCCGTCCTGAAAAGGACGCAAGCTTCCTGCGACAATCAGTGGGAGCCATCACTTTTCGCAATAGGTGACGGTGCTAGCAGAATTAGCTCAGGATACTTCCAGTTTCCAGCCCCGCGAGGTGGACGCTTCTGCTATGCGGTTACAACAGGCAGTGAAGAAAGCAAATAAAACGTTGGCCTCCACAGCGAGAGGATTTTAGTATAGGAACAAGGAGGTCGTACTGCAATTGTACATGGCACTGGTGAGACCACACCCGGAGAATTGTGTGCAGTTTTGGTCTCCTAATTTGAGGAAGATCATTCTTGCTATTGAGGGTAGGTTCACCAGGTTAATTCCCGGGATGGCGGGACTGAGATATGATGAATGCATGTGTCGAATTGTATTCACTGGAATTTAGGATGAAAGGGTATCTTATAGAAACATTTAACATTCTTTAGGGATTGGACAGGCTAAATGCAGGAACACATGTTCCCGGTGTTGGGGGAGTCCAGAAACAGGGGTCACAGTTTAAGAATAAGGGGTAGGCCATTTCGGACTGAGTTGAGGCAAAACATTTTCACCCAGAGAGTTGTGAATCTGTGGAATTCTCTGCCACAGAAGGCAGTGTCGGCCAAATCACTGGATGTATTCAAGAGAGAGTTAGATAATAGCGCCTAGGGTTAACGGAATCAAGGGATATGGGGAAAAAGCAGGAACGGTGTACTGATTTTGGATGATCAATCATAATCACATTGAATGGCAGTGCTGGCTCGAAGGGGCGAATAGCCAACACCTGCACCTATTTTCTATGTTCCTCTGTTTTTATGGGTTACGCCAGAACTTTGTGTCTATCTTTGAATCTTTCTTTTTGTCTATCAGGTGATCGTGTTCCTTCAGTCAGCGCTCGCCCGCGTTGCCTTTCTATTTTGCTTACCGACCTTTTTTCTTAGCGTTCCTCCATTGCCAGAGTGAGGTCACACGCATACTGGAGGAACAGTACCTCACAGTTTGGTGTAGTGTGGCCCAACTGTATGAAAATGGAATTCCACGAAACATCAGCCACCCCACCATTCGCCCTCTCTTACCTATGTCCCACCAGGATTTGCACCCATCTCTCCCTTTCCCCTTATCCCTGTCCATCTACATTCGTTTCTCTGCTTTCATGTTTCGTGTTTCTTCTATTCTTATCTCCTTACCTCACACCATCTCTAGCCGTTGTCCAATCATCTGTCAATCTAAAACCCATTACCCACGACAGCCCATTACTTACCAAATGTTGTGCCGCCGCCACATCCCTTTCAATGTCGCGGAAGAGACATGCGCCAAGCAAGATGCCAAACATAACTTATTTCATCTGCCTGCTCATGATTGATATCCTTCTACCCCTTACTTATTTACGTGACCACCGAAATACCACCATCATGCGTGCCTCCACCTCTCCAGGCACCCATCATTGTAAACAAACTTGCCTCTCACATTTCCTTGCTGCATAACTCAATCACTCTATTATTTAAAATTCCACTATTGTATCTGCCTCCACCACCACACGTAGCAGTAAATTCCAGGCACCAACGACTCTCTGCCTAAAAACACGTGCCTCACGCATCTCCTCTAAAGTGCTCCTTTCACGTAACAGGTATAGAAACATAGAAACATAGAAAATAGGTGCAGGAGTAGGCCATTCGGCCCTTCGAGCCTGCACCGCCATTCAATATGATCATGGCTGATCATCCAACTCAGTATCCCATACCTGCCTTCTCTCCATACCCCCTGATCCCTTTAGTCACAAGGGCCACATCTAACTCCCTCTTAAATATAGCCAATGAACTGGCCTCAACTACCCTCTGTGGCAGAGAGTTCCAGAGATTCACCACTCTCTGTGTGAAAACGTTTTTTCTCATCTCGGTCTTAAAGGATTTCCCCCTTATCCTTAAGCTGTGACCCCTTGTCCTGGACTTCCCCAACATCGGGAACAATCTTCCTGCATCTAGCCTGACCAACCCCATAAGAATTTTGTACGTTTCTATAAGATCCCCTCTCAATCTCCTAAATTCTAGCGAGTATAAGCCAAGTCTATCCAATCTTTCTTCATATGAAAGTCCTGACATTCCAGGAATCAGTCTGGTGAACCTTCTCTGCACTCCCTCTATGGCTATAATGTCCTTCCTCAGATTTGGAGACCAACACTCCAGGTGTGGTCTCACGAAGACCCTGTACAACTGCAGTAGAACCTCCCTGCTCCTATACTCAAATCCTTTTGCTATGAAAGCTAACATACCATTCGCTTTCTTCACTGCCTGCTGCACCTGCATGCCTACTTTCAATGACTGGTGTACCATGACACCCAGGTCTCGTTGCATCTCCCCTTTTCCTAATCGGCCACCTTTTAGATAATAGTCTGCTTTCCTGTTTTTGCCACCAAAGTGGATAACCTCACATTTATCCACATTATACTGCATCTGCCAAACATTTGCCCACTCACCCAGCCTATCCAAGTCACCTTGCAGTCTCCTAGCATCCTCCTCACAGCTAACACTGCCCCCCAGCTTAGTGTCAGCCGCAAACTTGGAGATGTTGCCTTCAATTCCCTCATCCAGCTCATTAATATAAATTGTAAATAGCTGGGGTCCCAGCACTGAGCCTTGCGGTACCCAACTAGTCACTGCCCGATTGTGAAAAGGACCCGTTTACCCCTACTCTTTGCTTCCTGTTTGCCAGCCAGTTCTCTATCCACATCAATACTGAACCCCCAATACCGTGTGCTTTAAGTTTGTATACTAATCTCTTATGTGGGACCTTGTCGAAAGCCTTCTGAAAGTCCAGATACAACACATCCACTGGTTCTCCCCTATCCACTCTACTAGTTACATCCTCGAAAAATTCTATAAGATTCGTCAGATGATTTACCTTTCGTAAATCCATGCTGACTTTGTCCAATGATTTCACCACTTTCCAAATGTGCTGCTATCCCATCTTTAATAACTGACTCTAGCAGTTTCCCCACTACCGATGTTAGACTAACTGGTCTGTAATTCCCCGTTTTCTCTCTCCCTCCCTTCTTAAAAAGTGGGTTTACGTTTGCTACCCTCCAATCCTCAGGAACTACTCCAGAATCTAAAGAGTTTTGAAAAATTATCACTAATGCATCCACTATTTCTGGAGCTACTTCCTTAAGTACTCTGGGATGCAGCCTATCTGGCCCTGGTGATTTATCGGCCTTTAATCCATTCAATTTACCCAACACCACTTCCCGACTAACCTGGATTTCACTCAGTTCCTCCATCTCCTTTGACCCGCGGTCCCCTGCTATTTCCGGCAGATTATTTATGTCTTCCTTAGTGAAGACGGAACCAGAGTAGTTATTCAATTGGTCCGCCATAGCCTTGTTCCCCATGATCAATACACCTGTTTCTGACTGCAAGGGACCTACATTTGTTTTAACTAATCTCTTTCTCTTCACATATCTATAAAAACGTTTGCAGTCAGTTTTTATGTTCCCTGCCAGTTTTCTTTCATAATCTATTTTTCCCTTTCTGGTATTTGATTTTCCACCGTGAGAAAAACAGTTCTAACTGTCTACCCTATCTATGCCTCTCATCATTGTGTGTACTTCCAGCAGATCTCCCCACAATCGCCGGCGCTCCAGTGAAAATAATCCAAGTCTGTCCAACCCCTCCCTGCTGCTAATAACCTGCAATCCAGGCAGCATTCTTGTAAACTTCCTCGGCACCTGCTCCAACCTCTCCCTGCAGCTGAAATCCTCTAATCCAGGTAAGATTCTGGAAACTCTTCTCGCTACCCTCTCCAAACACTCTCTGTAGCTGAAACCCTGCAATACTGGTAATCCTCCTCTGCACAACCTCTAAACTCTCTCTGGAGCTAAATTTTGCCTCTAACCTTGCGATCATTCTGGTAAATCTTCTCTGCACCCTCTCCCAGCTCCCCCTCTAGTTAATGCCTTCTAATTCAGACAATATCCCAATAAAGACAATAGCCCCTGATCCATGTACTCAGTATTATCTGATTTGATTGGATAATGTGCAAAAATAAAATTTTAATTATACTACGGTGCTGGTGGCAATAATAAACCTAAACCTAAGATGACAACGTTGGTGCATCTCAGAGTGAGGTATTTCACTCGAAAGATGATAAGGTGGTCAATTGGGACGCGTTTTCAATGTGTAAGGAGAGTGCTCGCAAGAGCCACATATCGGTAATCGATGGAAACGATCTTTCTCTGTTACCTTCAGGTCAACATTTCCCAATAGACCTCCTGGCTTCATATGTATTAGCCTTCAGGTCTTCGTGCCGGGATTCCACCAGACTGTTGATAGGAAACCATGAGGTGAATTTGGTCGAGATGCTCCACGAGGCGTTGTACAATCAGTTACACGTGGTACCCCAGTTCACCTCTTCTGGAGGTAAGGCAACGGTTCAATGCCTCAATATATTATTTGCAAAGTACATTAGGCGGGCATTTGAACAAATATAATGAAACATGGCACTGACCGGTTGCCCACTATCCTTCCTCTGTTACTACCGCTCTCTGTATTGGGGGGAAGGGGTGCACGGTGAGAGCAGGCCCGTACCGACGGGGAGAGGGAGGTTGCTCCCCGCCCTCCCATCCACGCCCCTCCCTCTTGCCGCAGTTCAAGCAGCGGGCCAGCCACTGCCACACGGACAATGAGTCGCTGCCGCATAGCGTGCTCCTGACAGCGTTAACCCGTCCCCGGTTCACGTCCGCCAAGCGACCACTCCCTCCCGGGCTGAATTACCCCGCTCACCCCCCTCTCTTTCCCCCCACTACACATCCTATCTCCATTCTCTCTCTCTCTCTCGTTTCTTCCTCTACATCCCGCTCCCCACTGTGTTCTCCCATCTGTCATACACGAGCCCAGTGCCCTCCCTCTCCCCTCACTCTGTCAGTAAATTATATATTGCTGGTGATCCGTCGGCGATATTAACTGATTGATGCCAGATCTCCTTTCTCCCCCTCCCTCCCCCCATCCACCCTCTACGATCACTCAAGGTAGGAGAATCTCCTTCTTTCCCAAGTTGGAAATTACACAAGCTAGCGGTCACAGCTCAATGGTGAGAGGGTCAACTTTTAAAGGAGATGCCGCAGGCGTGGTGGTTGAGACTGATACGGTCGTGGCATCGAAGAGGCTTTTGCATAGGCACGGGGATATGCAGGGATGGATGAGATATGGGTTAGGGTCGGGACAGTGGCGCTGCGGCAGAGTTGCCGCACCATAGCACCAGGGATCCGGGTTGATCCTAACCTCCGATGATGTCTGTAAGGAATTTGTTCGGTCTCCTCCTGACCGCGTGTTTTTTCTCCGGGTGCTCCAGTTTTCTCCCACACTCCAAGGTCGCGCAGACTATCGATTACACCGTTCAATAACAATCCCCGCCCCAGTAGGGACATTTTTACAACTTACCGATCCCAAATAACTACAAACGTGCATTATACTAAAATAAACTACTTGGTACTTGAGGCATGTACAACATTATTTAAAGGTCACTCGGACAAGTGCATGGACAGGGTAGGTTTGGAGGGAAATGGGCCCGCCATCTAGCTAACCCAAGCTGGCCCGCATAGCCTTTTTTCCCTCTGTACCTTCCAAGAGAGATTTACATTCCGTAATTGCACCCGGGTACAAAGCACCATAACAACATTTACAAGATATTTGCACAGACACATAGGCGGGATAGCTGTAGAAAGATATGTCAGATACGGGCAAACAGGATTAACTTAGATGGGGCATCTTGTGCGGCATGGACGAGTTGGGCCGAAGGGCCTGTTGTCGAGGTGTATGACTATGACTAGTGTAAATTGTAAACCTTGGTCGGCATGGCCACGCTGGGCCGAAGGGCCTGTTTCCACGCTCTATGACTTCATGTCTGTATGACTCTAACCTATTAAGCTGCAACATGACTTTCTGACCGCTATACAAAATAACCTGACCACGAATTCAAGTATAGTATTCGCCTTCTTTACCAATCTATCCACTCGTGTCGCTATATTCAGGCAACTATAGACTTGGGCCTCAACCCCATCTGTACATTGATGCTGTCAATAGCCTCGCAGTCAACCGTATGCCTTCCCCTCAAATTCACCTCCCAACGTCAAGCACTTCACAGTTGCTCGGACTAAACTGCATCTGCAATTTTTCCAGGCGGTGAGAAAACTTTACATCCCTCCCTCTGCCAGCAATAGCACTACGTCTATTAGAAACAAATAACTGCAGATGTTGGTTCATGCCAAAGATAGACTCCAATTTTGGGAGTAACAGAGTGGATCAGGCAGCATCTCTGTAGTCAGACTTCATGGCGATTAAAATTAGTGAGTGATTCTCACATCCAAGCCGTTTTACCTTTGTAGTCCTTAACAACCACAACATCTGTTGCCCTGTTTTGTAGGAAGCGCCATGTATTTCCTGAAGGAGTTAACCGACGGATGTCTTGCCATGCTGACGCTGTGCGTTGTTGAAGAACCTGTCAACAAGTTTCTCATTCATACGTTCGCTCGGAGTTATCTGAGAAAGATGGCTACACATGGGAGACACCTAACCGTAGGTCTGTGCGTGGAGACACCACATTTAATTTTAATAATAATCCAGAGATATCCATCTAACAAACAGTATATGTCCTCACATCTAATCACAGCTTGAGGAAATGCGGGCGGCATAGTGGCGCAGCGGTAGAGTTGCTGAAGCACAGAGTAACATGTTCGACTGTGTTGTCTGTGTGGAGTTTGCACGTTATCCCTATGAGCGCGTGTGTTTTCTTACCGTGATCCGGATTCCTCCCACATTCTAAAGACGTGCAGGTTTGTAGATTAATTAGCTTCGATAAAAATGTCCCTAATGTGTAGAATAGAGCTAGTGCTAGTGGTCGCCGCTCTGCGCGGAGTCAGCGGGACGAAAGGTCTGTTTTCGCGCAGCATCTCTAAAGTGTAAAATGTGCCGTGAATTTAGATGACGGCGAAGACGTTAAAAAGAGGTTACACCAAACCTAGGGTAACTTTGCCACGAAAATCAGCGAAGGATTCCCAGCGCACTAGACAATTTCAGTCGCGAGTTGCTGGCAGGTTCAACAGAAAAACAAAGTACTCAAGAACCTTTATTTGTCGTTCATCCTAGTTCATAATTCATGGGAGCAGAACTAGGCCATTCGGCATATCGCCATCTAATCCTGGTTGTTCAATCGTTCCACCTCAACCTAATTATGCCGCCTTCTCCCTATAAGCTTACTTACTCATCAATAAGTGTCAATCTCCCCCTTGAAAAAAACAAATGATTTGTCCTCCACAGCCGTCTGTGGCAAAGAAATCCACAGCTTTAATACCCTCTTGATAAATAAACTCCTATTCATCTCATTTCATTCCGAATCAGTGCCCTCTGGTCGTAGACACTTCCACCAGTGGAAACATCCTCTCCACATCCACTCCATTCGAGCCTTTCACTATTCCATAATGAGATCTCCAACGTCCGTCTAAGCTCTAGCGAGTAAAGGTCCAGTGCAATCAAACGCTCCTCATATGTTAACCCAATCATCCCCGGGATCATTTTCTTCAACCTGAACTCCTGCCAATGCCGGTGCATCCTTCCTCAGATATGAGACCCAAAAGTTCCCACAGTATTCCAAATGCGATCTAACCATCGTTCTTTAATGTCTCACCATTGCACCCGTGTTTTTATATTACAATGCCCTCGGAATTAATGTATTGCATTTGCTTTCATTTTCCCTGATTCAACTTGCAAATTAACCTTTTGGTAATGCTGCACCAGCACCTCTAAGTCCCTTTGCACCTCTGATTTCTGAATCTGTCGTCCAGTGCGCTTCAAACTTGGGATGTAAAGGAGAAAATATTCAAGAGACAATAGGCAAGAAACGGAACAATTAAATTCTTACTTGCAGCAACACAACGGACATGCACACATAGTACTCTGTAAACAGGTCCCAAGTACAATCAATGCAGTTTGTAGTTCGGAGTTTAGTTGAAGTTCGTTGTGTTCAATAGCTTGATGGGTGGTGGGAAGCTGCGGCTCTTGAACATAGATTTCACCGTTTTCAGCTCGTGTACCGTCTTCCCGATGGCAGAGTGAAATGAAAGCGTAGCCAGGGTGGTGTGGGTTTCTAATGATGCTGACTGCCTTTTTGAGGCAGCGCATCCTGTCCGTCCCTTGCATGGTGGGAACGCCAGTACCCATGTTGGACCAGGCATTGTTCAACACTTTTTACAAACTTCTTCGTTCTTGTGCGTTCGAGTTACCGACCCAGGCCATGATGCAACCAGTAAATATGCTCTGTACCCTTCACCTGTGGATGTTCAATAGAGGATCCGTTGAAATACCGAATCCATCCAATGTTATTGGAGGCGTGGACGTACTTTATTTGTGATTGCATCAATGCGCTTGTAACGACATGGTGCCAAAATCCGAATAAAGGAGGCTTAAATGGAGGCTATATTGTGTTGATAAGGAGAGAAGAGCCCTGAAAGAAGAGTAATATGCAAATCAGAGGGTCCTCTGAAACAGTTCCTATTTCACAACTGACGTATTTGCAGAACTTGCACACTTACTTTGGTCAGTGTGTTATCTGCAGCTGTAACACTATAGTATTTTCTGCGTGGCCGGGTTGTATTTATGTAAAAATGTTCTCCCGGAATTGCACGTAAAAATCAATGGTTCCATCTGTATCCTGGTAATCCTGGCGAGAAACTACCAATGGCCTTAATACCATGGATGAGGAGAGGATATTTCCACAAGTGGGTGAATCTGGGACCAGAGGGCACAGGATCAGAATATAAGGAATATAAGGATGTTGCTTTAGAAAGAAAATCAGTAGGAATTTCCTTAGAGTGAGGTGAACCTATGGAATTTGTAGCCGCAGGTGGCCGTGGAGGGTATTTTTAAAGTGGAGATTGTCAGTTTCTTGATTAGTATGTGAGTCAAAGGTAATCGGCTAAAGGCAGGAGAATGGGGTTGAGAGGGAAAGATAGATCAGCCATGACTAACATAGAAACATGGAAATTCGTTGCAGGAGTAGGCCATTCGGCCCTAAGAGCCAGCACCGCAATTCAATATGATCATGGCTGAGCATCCAAAACCCGTTCCTTCTTTTTCCAAATATCCCTTGATTCCATTAGCCATAAGAGCTAAATCTGACCCTTTCTTGAAACCCTTTCTTGAAAATATCCAGTGAATTGGCATCTACCGCCTTCTAGGGCAGAGAATTCTACAGATTCACAACTCTCTGGGTGATTTCCCCCCCCTCATCTCAGTCCTAAATGGCCGACCTATATTTCTTAAACTGTGACCCCTGGTGCTGGACCCCCCCCCCCCCACCCCCAACATCGCGAACATTTTTTCCGGACATCCAGCAGCTCCGTGGAGAATTTGAATGTTCCCAATTTGTCCTGCTTATTGGTCACGCGCTTGTAAATGGACTTTTTTAACCTTCTCTCAAATTTGGTCTTCATTGATATCTTCCGCATTGTGCCGCAGGCGTGATGTCCACTGTCACCCTAACGGCGAAGTGCTTGATCGAGTCTCAGCAAGCCAGAGGCAGGTCGCGGCTTCTCCTGGCCAGGACTTTGATGTGGCTAACGAAGCGAATCCTCAGCCAAATACGTTACGACGGGACCATCGGGAGCCTGCGCGACACGGGACTGGCCATGCAGGTGATCGTGTATCTGTACGCTATGCATGGGTCCATAGTAAGCCTGCATAGTCTTTCCGCTGACCGGAGAGCACGCAAGAAACAAAGTAGTTTAGTTCAGGTTCGTTTATTGTCAAGTGTCCCGTGGCACAACCAAACGCTTTAAATTGCTTGCTATCCAGTCAGAAAGACTATACATGATTACAATCATGTTAACTCTTAGCTCTTAGCCTGAGATTTAGATCTTAGGGCTAAATGAATCAAGGGATACGGGAAAAAGCAGGAACGGGGTACTGATTTTAGATGATCAGCCATGATCTATTGAATGGCGGTGCTGACTCGAAGGGCCGAATGGACTACTCGTGCACCTATTTTTCCATGTTTCTATGTTTCTAATCAAGTTGTGCATGCGTGTACCGAAACATTACAAAGGGAATAACGTTTCGTGCAAGATAAAGTCGAGTAAAGTGCGATTAAACCTAGTCAATGCGCCCGCAAGGGAATAGATATTAGCTCAGGACCGCTCCCTAGTTGTTGATAGGATGGCTGAGATGCCTGATAAGAAGAAGCCGTCTCTGAATCTGGAGGTACGGTTTTCATAATTTTGTGCCTCTTACTTGATTGGGTTGGGGCGAAGGATGAGTGACCTGGGTGTGACTGGTCATTGATTAGGCTTTTATTATATCCCGGAACACGTGACAACAAAACGAAAGTGAACTAAATGAGGCGATAGGAAGGAAGAACGCTTTTTAGCGACAAGCGAATCGGCCTAACTCGTCCATGCCGATCAACATATAAGTTGCCACAGGCAAAATGACTGTTTCATATTTAGCTCCACTAGCTGACAGACCAGCGGAATGAACGTGGAATTCTCTACTTTCATGTAAACACTAGTAACATTGCCCTCCCCCCACTTCCCTCCCCACTCCTCCTCCTTCCGCGGTTCACCACATTGTCTCACTCTTGAGATCACACCTTTCCAAGATAACAATGGGGCTTCCAGGGCACCATCCTGCTGGAGATTATTTGTTGCCGGCCCTGATTGTTCCTGGCCTCTTCTCGCCACCAGTCCTCCACCACCCTCCCCCTCATCACCTACTTTCAGTCTGAAGAAAGGTCCCGACCCGAAACGTCACCCATCTTTCTCTTCGAAGATGCTACCTGACCCGCTGAGTTGCTCCAGAACTTTGTGTCCATGTGAGATATAAGCTGCCCACTTGCCCGATTTTGGCCACATTGCGTATCCATGTATCTGCCCAAAAGCCTCTTCAATGTTGCTGATGTATCTTCCGGATGTCATTCCACTGGCAGTTCGTTCCACCTCCCACTGTGTGAAAAAAAATTGCTATTAAATCTTCCTCATCTCAACTTATAACTATGCCCTCTGGTTCTTGATCCAGTTCTTCTGGTGATAGGATTATGCGCGTCTATCCTATATATTCTCCTCATGATCTTATACACCTGCATAAGATCATCCCTTGTTTCCCTGCGCTCTGAACTCATATAACCATATAACCATATAACAATTACAGCACGGAAACAGGCCATCTCGGCCCTTCTAGTCCGTGCCGAACACTTATTCACCCCTAGTCCCATCTACCCGCACTCAGACCATAACCCTCCATTCCTTTTCCGTCCATATACCTAGTCAATTTATTTTTAAATGATAAAATCGAACCTGCCTCCACCACTTCCACTGGAAGCTCATTCCACACAGCTACCACTCTCTGAGTAAAACAGTTCCCCCTCATGTTACCCCTAAACTTCTGTCCCTTAATTCTCAAATCATGTCCTCTTGTTTGAATCTTCCCTACTCTCAATGGAAAAAGCATATCCACGTCAACTCTGTCTATCCCTCTCATCATTTTAAAGACCTCTATCAAGTCCCCCCTTAACATTCTGCGCTCCAAAGAATAAAGACCTAACTTGTACAAACTTTCTCTGTAACTTAGTTGCTGAAACCCAGGCAACACTCTAGTAAATCTCCTCTGTACTCTCTCTATTTTGTTGACATCTTTCCAATAATTTGGCGACCAAAATTGTACACCATACTCCAGAATTGGCCTCACCAATGCCTTGTACAATTTTAACATTACATCCCAACTTCTATACTCAATGCTTTGATTTATAAAGGCCAGCACACCAAAAGCTTTCTTTACCATGAGATTCCACCTTCAGGGAACTATGCACATTTATTCCTAGATCCCTCTGTTCAACTGCATTCCTCAATTCGCTACCATTTACCATGTACGTCCTATTTTGATTTGTCCTGCCAAGATGCACTTCACACTTATCAGCATTAAACTCCATCTGCCATCTTTCAGCCCACTCGTCTAAATGGCCTAAATCTCTCTGTAGACTTTGAAAATCGACTTCATTATCCGCAACACCACCTATCTTAGTATCATCTGCATACGTACTAATCCAATTTACCACACCGTCATCCAGATCATTGATGTATATGACAAACAACAGTGGACCCAAAACAGATCCCTGAGGCACCCCACTAGTCAACGGCCTCCAACCTGACAAACAGCCATCCACCATTACCCTCTGGCATTTCGCATTCAGCCACTGTTGAATCCATCTTGCTACTCCACCATTAATACCCAACAATTGAACCTTCTTAACCAACCTTCCATGTGGAACCTTGTCCTAAGCCTTACTGAAGTCCATATAGACAACATCAACCGCTTTACCCTCATTAATTTCCCTAGTAACCTCTTCAGAAAATTCAAGAAGATTAGTCAAACATGACCTTCCAGGCACAAATCCAAGTTGACTGTTCCTAATCAGACCCTGTTTATCCAGATGCTTATATATATTATCTCTAAATATCCTTTCCATTAATTTGCCCACCACTGACGTCAAACGAACAGGTCTATAATTGCTAGGTTTACTCTTAGAACCCTTTTTAAACAATGGAACAACTGCGCAGTACGCCAATCCACCGGCACCATTCCCGTTTCTAATGACATTTGAAATATTTCTGTCATAGCCCCTGCTATTTCTACACTAACTTCCCTCAATGTCCTAGGGAATATCCTGTCAGGACCTGGAGACTTATCCAATTTTATATTTTTCAAAAGTGTCCGTACTTCCTCTTCTTTGAATCTCATAGATTCCATAGCTACTCTACTTGTTTCCCTTACCTCACATAATTCAATATCCTTCTCCTTGGTGAATACCGAAGAAAATAAATTGTTCAACATCTCCCCCATCTCTTTTGACTGCAGATAGCTGTCCACTCTGATTCTCTAATGGACCAAATTTATCCCTCGTTATCCTTTTGCTATTAATATAGCTGTTGAAACCCTTTGGATTTACTTTCACCTTACTGCCAAAGCAACCTCATATCTTCTTTTTGCTTTTCTAATTTCTTTCTTAAGATTCGTTTTACATTCTTTATACTCCTCAAGCACCTCATTTACTCCATGCTGCCTATAATTATTGTAGATATCTCTCTTTTTCCGAACCGTGTCCAATTTCCCTTGAAAACCATGGCTCTTTCCAATTATTACTACGTTTCAACCGACCAGGGACATAAAGATTCTGTACTGGTAAAATTTCACCTTTAAATGTCCTCCATTTCTCTTCTACACCTTCCCATAAAACAAAGTCCCAATTCACTCCTTTTAAATCCTTTCTCATCTCCTCAAAGTTAGCATTTCTCCAATCAAAAATCTCAACACTTGGTCCAGTTCTGACCCTCTCCATAATTATATTGAAACTAATGATTTCAGCCATCCATCCGTTTTACAGAATGTGTTTCCCAGTCTATGTGTGGGAAATTGAAATCTCCCACAATCACTACCTTGTGCTTACTACTAATATCTGCTATCTCCTTACATATTTGCTCTTCCAATTCTCGCTCCCCATTAGGCGGTCTATAATACACCGCTATAAGTATTGCTACACCTTTCCCATTTCTCAGTTCCCCCCAAATAGCCCCCCCGAGACGAGCCCTCTAATCTATCCTGCCACAGCACTGCTTTAATATCTTCCCTGACAAGCAATGCAACACCTCCAACTCTTACCCCTCCAATTCTATCACACATGAGCCTGTCTAACCTCCGTCATAGTTCAGGCTCGGATCGTTGCACGTCAGGTTCGTGTTACATCCTTCCCTTCGAACCGTACCTCCGCATCGTTCCGCAGCTGGCAGAGCAGTAGCCAGGAGACCCGGGTTCGATCCTGAACCCCGTAACCCGTCTGCCTGCAGTTTGCCCGTTTTCCGTGTGATCCGCAAGGGTATCCTCTGAGTGTTTAGTTCAGGATACGGAGTGGAAACAGACCCATTCGGCCCTCCGCGTCCGCGCCGACCAGCGATCACACATACACCAGTACTATCCTACAGATTAAGGACAATTTACAGAAGCCAATCAAGCTACATCAGTGCGGTGATTTTTAAATATTCGACCACCGATCACCAGTTCACACCATGTCAACCCCATTTCTCCCCCGCTCCGTAAACTATATACAGACGACAGTTAATCTCTGAACCATCACGTCTTTGGGAAGATAGGAGAAACCCGGAGCACATCGTAGTCCCTGTCACCTCATTTATCCCCTATAGTCTTGGACATTTCCACCCTGGGGGAGGGGGGAAGGTTCGGATTGCCCACCCTTTGTATACTTTATATGGATAGGATAGGTCTGGATGGATATGGGCCAAATGAAGGCAGATGGGACTAGTGTAGCTGTGATGTGCTGACCGGCGTGGGCAAGTTGGGCCGAAGGAGCAATTTCCACGCTGTTTCTCTAAACGAAGCAAGTGTGAACGGGTAATCCACGGTCGGAGCGCAGTCAGGGGTCCGAAGGATTTGTTTTCACGCTGTATCTCTTAACTATAGTATGACCGGGTGGTTGATGGTCGGAACGGACAGATAGGGCCGAATAGTCTGTTTCCACTCTGTATCATTAAATTAAACTAAACTAAATTAACATCGCTTTCGCAAGAATATTAAAATGCTCGTTTTGTCCCATGTCTTCCAGGCTCTGACCGAAAACATTAACGTATTCACCTCACGCGTCTATAATTGTACCAAGACAGTGGAGAAATTAACGCAGGAAATCTCGCGCGGAAACCTCGGGGACTTGACATTATTGTCCCAGGCGCTCATAGCTCTTAGTGGGAAAAGCTACCTGGACGTGAGGAATATAGACTGTCCAGTCTCTGGAAGTAAGTGCAATTTGTGAAAATGCGTGCGGAGTGCGAGGAGGAAGTGAAGAGGCATAAAACATTTTAGACTTTAGAGACGCAGCGCGGAAACATTCGGCCCACACTGTGCATGCCATACACCATAACTCTCCTACACACTAAGGACATTTACACTTTTCCGAAGCCAATTAACCTCCAAAACCATACGTTTTTGGAGTGTTGGATGAAACCTGAGCATTCGTCGAAAATCCACGTGGTCAAAAGAAGATCAGCACCGTGCAGACAGCACCAGACCCGGGTCCCAGGCGCTGTAAGGCAACAGCGCTCCCGCTTCGCCACAGTTCCTCCGAATAATAGAATAGCTCTTGAATACTGCTCAAGCTCAACAACTATTATTACAGGCATACCGCACGGAAGCAGTTCCTTCGGCCAAGCTTGCCCACGCCAACTAACCTGTCCCATCTACCCTCGCACCACCTTCCTGCTTCTGGAATTCATCAATCTAAACCTATCGTATCTCTGTACCTGTCAAATTGTTTCTTAAAAGTTGCGATAGTACTTGCCTCAAGTACCTTATCTGGCAGCTCGTTCCATGCACCCACCGCCCTTTTGCGTTAAAAAGTTACCCTTCAGGTTCCCTATTAACCTGCCGTCCCTCTTATCTTAAGCCTGTGTTCTCTAGTTCGCCATTCCCCTACTCGGCGGAAACAATGGGCTTACTTGCTATATTCATGTCATGATTTTATACGCCTCTATTAGACCATCCCTCTGCCTGAGCTCTAAGGAGTAAAGTCATAGACTGCCCAACCCCTCGCGCATACCACTAAAGTATCTATAAAGTACAAAGTCTAAATTGCCCAAATTGTGGGATTACTGAGTCCAACGAAACGCTTCAAATAACTAATTTGCTATAACTCTCCAACTAGGTTTGGACACAACACCGAGGAGATCAAGCTCCGCCACAGATATATTTTCGACGCCCAGTGACGCCCCAGCGCGGGATCCTATAATTTCCACGGTGACAAGTCGACATATGGTAATTGTAACGACGTCACCGAGGGGAACAACGTCAACTCCGTTGCCCGATCACAGAGCTTTCGTGCAGACTTCTACACAAACTGGACATCATGCCAGCACGGCCCATACTACATCCCGGCGTACATCCCTTCTTCTACCCACGGTACCGATACGGACCTGGCTGGGACTGTCAACCATAAGTAAGCCCATTGTCCCTACAATGTCTAAATCCACTGTATGGGTAGGTACCGAACCGCGTCTGTCTCTTGTAACTGCACCCAACGTCCTATCTGTGTCCAGACCCAGAGTACCGATTACAAGCAGCTCGAATCTGCCCACTGTAACTAAATCCAATGTCCCTACTGTGACTAAATCCACTGTGTCCGTAGGTACAGGACTGTATATGTCTTTTGTAACTACACCCAGTATTTCAACCGCGAGCAGAGCCACAGTATCTTTCGCAACCAGGCCGCTAATGTCTACCATAAATAAATCCAATGTGCCAAATCTAACCAAGGCCACTGTACCGGTAGAGACCGGGCCACGACTGCCCTATCTAACTGACCATACTGCCCCAACTGTGAAAAGGGCGACCGTGTCGGCAATGACTGGACCGGGCCTGGTCTCTGCATCTGAATACGTTAGCCCTATTTTTACAAGAATGACTGAACCCATCGGAAGCGGGCCGCGCCTGCCTATTGTAACTGAACCGGGAACGCCTACTGTAAATAAACCCCATGACCCAACTACGAGCAGAACCACAGTTTCTATAAGGACCGGACGGAGTCCTTCTAACATAAATATCTTCAATGTCCAATTTGTGACCGGGCCCAATGCACCCATAAGGACCGGGCCGCGAATGTCTAATCTAACTACACCCGATGTCTCCACTGCGACCAAACGCACCGTAACTGTGGCGACAGGAGCGCGATTCTCTACTGTAACGAAACTGAATTTCGCAACTGTGAATATACCGACTGTACCGGTAGAAACCGGACAACGACCGTCCTTTGTAAAGAACCACACTACCCCAACCGTGACAAGACTAACCATGTCTATAGGAACCGGGCCAGGTCTGGGCACTGTAACCAAACCGATTGGCCCTGCTTTTGCTGGAATGTTTGTACCGATCGAAACTGGGCCTCGACTGTCTGCAGTGACTAAACCGGGACTACCCACTGTAACTAAATCCACCGTCCCAAACGTGGCCAGAGCCATCGTTTCTGTAGGGACCGGAACGCGAGCGTCCACCGTAAACAACCAGAATGACTCATTTGTGACCGGGACGATTGCATCGATAGGGACAAGGCTACGAATGCCTTTTGTAACTAAGCTGAATGTTTCCACTGCGCCCAGACAGACCTTGAATGTAGGGACCGGAGCGCGACCCTCTCCAACAAAGAAAATTGATATCGCAACCGTGAGTAGACAGATTGTACCAATAGAGACCGGCCCACGACTGTCCTTTGTAACGGCCCCGACCATGAAAAGGCAGACCGCGTCTGTAGGGACCGGGCCGGAGCTGGCCTCTGTAGCTAAATCGAATAGTCCTAACTTTACCAAAATGACTGTACCGATCGCCCCAACACTGCCCATTGTAATTGAAGCTACTGCCCCAACAGAACCGGCTGATCCTACTGTGACCACTGCATTGATAGAAGGCCCTTGGCCTGGAACCTCTGTTGTAACCAAGCGGAGGGTTCCAATTTCATCCAATCAACCGGCTGCTGCAGGGGCCGGTCCTGGTCTCTCTATTGTAACTACGAATACTGCCTCTACAATGCCCAGTTCGACCGACACGGGGTCGCGACTGTCCTTCGTAACTAAACGCAATGCCCGGTCCGTGACCATCGCTAATGTGCCCACACAAACGGGACATCGCTTGTTTTCTATAAGTGAACCCACACCCTCTAACGTGACGAGAGCCTCCGTGCCTGCAGCGACCAGGCCCAGCCTGTCTATTGTAACTAGACATGGCGTCCCAACTGCATCCGATCAGATTGATTCCGTAGCGACCCGTTCTGGTTTGTCTGCGGTAACTGAAACGCATGTCCCAACCATGTCGCGATCCAGTGTGAAATTAGAGGCCGGACCGCGTCTGTCTGCTGTAGCTGATCACACCGTGCCTATCGCGTCCACTCCAGCTGTGAATATACAGACAGCGCCCAGTGAGTCTGTTGTAACTGTACCAATATTTTTACCTGTTTCCACTACGCCCGCGTCAATGCAGACCGGATCCAGTCTGACTCTCACAACTGAACCGAATATCCTAACCTTATCCATATTGGCTGTAAATGTAGAGACCTGGCCGCGTCTGTCTGTCGTAACTCAAGCAAACACCCCGACTACTTCCAGACCAACGGTGCCTGCAGGAACCGGACGAGGTCTGTCTGATGTAACTGGCCGCACGGTCCCTATAATGACGACTACTGCTGTGAATATTGAGACCGGACCCCGTCTATCCGTTGTAAGTGAACCAAATGTCCCAACTGTGACCACTCCAAGTGTGAATATAGGTAACCGACCGCGTCTGCCTGTAGTTACTCAACGTTCTGACCCTCCTTTAACCACTCGGACTATGACTGTTCGGAACGGAGCCGGTTTGTCTAATGTTACTGAACCGACTATTCTAACTGTATCACCCCTCACTCTGTCTACACAGACCTTACCACGTCTACCTGTTGTAGCAAAACGGATGGTCCCTCCTTTAACCACTCCGAATGTGCCTGAATGGACTGTGGCCGGTCTGTCTGTTGTTGCTGAACCGACTATTCCTACTGTATCTCCCCCGTCTGTGTCTGTAGACACCCGACCGCGCCTGTCTCATGTAACTGAAAGTTTTGTCCCTCTTTTCACCACCCCGACTGTGCCTGTAGGGACGGGAGCCGGTTTGCCCGATGTTCCAACTGTATCACCTTCAACTGTGTCTGTATATACCGGGCCGCGTCTGTCTGTTGTCACTGAACAGTCAGTGCCAACTGCCGCTAGACCAACTGTATTTGTAGAGATTGCACCTATTGCAACGGAGCCCTCTGCTCCGATAGCATCCATTTAGACTGTTGATTTAGGGTTCAGGCCGAGGCTGTCTATTGTAACTCAACTGAATAGCAGTCCACCCATTATGTAGCCAAATATTCAAGATTTAATAAAACATTTTTCATCGTCAACGCTGTCTTCCTTGTTGCATTTTTTGATAATGTTCTCGGCTGCGTTGGATGGTCGTGAGCAAAGGCGGGCTGGGCAATTAACACCTAAATGTAATAAAAAGTAACCAGTTTATACCAAAGATGGACACAAAATGCTGGAGAAACTCAACGTTTCAAGCAGCATCTCTTGAGAACATTAATAAGTATAGAGCGCTGGAGTAACTCAGCGGGTCACGCAGCAGATCTGGAGAGCATGGATAGGTACAAACTGCTGGAGTAGCTCTGCATGTTTGGCAGCATCTGTGGCGAATAAGGATAGCTACAAATTGTTGGAGTGACTCAGCGGGTCAGGTAGCATCTCTAGATAAAACGGATAGCGACAAAGTGCTGGAGTATCTCAGCGGGCCAGACAACATATCTGGAGAACATGGATGGGTACAAAATGCTGGTATGACTCAGTGGGTCAGGCACCATCTCTGGAGAATATGGACGTGGCGTTTCGGCCTGTGTCTGAAGAAGGGTACCGCCCAGAAACGTCACCTATCTATGTTTTCCAGAGGCGTTGCCTGACCCGCTGAGTTACTGTAAAAATGTATGTCTACATTGACACGTAATCCAGTTTTAAGCCGACTGCACTAAATTATGTAAAATACTGGATAAGCATTTACGTTTTGCTCAATTAATTTTCGAAATTGCTGTCTTATGTATTGAAGACTGCGCAATTGTAGTATTGAAGATGCGATGTGATGTTACAGTTGTACCAGACGTTGATGAGGCCACATTTGCAGTATTGTGTTCAGATTCGGTTACCCTGCTATAATGTTGTTAAGCTAGAAAGAGTGCAGAGAAGATTTATGAGGATGTTAGCAGGACATGAGGGCCTGAGCTAAAGGGGGAGGTTGGACAGGCTCGCGGTTTGGAGCGCAGGAGGATGAGGGGTAATTTTATAGAGTTGCATTAGTTCAAGAGAGGAATACATAGGATAGATGCCGACACTATTTTACCATGGAAGATCAAGAACCAGAGGACACTGGTTTAATGTTAGAAGGGAAAATTAAAATGAACCTTAGGGGCAACATTAACATACAGAGTGTGGTTGGTATAAGGACCGAGCTGAGCCAGAGGAAGTAGTTGAGGCAGATATTGTAGCAATATTTAAAATATATTTGGACATGAATATGGATAGGGAATTGTTTGGAGAGACATGAGCGAGAAACGGGCAGGTGAGACAAGTGTACATGCGTTGGTCAGCGTGCGCAAGTTGGGCCATCGGACCTGTTTCCCTACCCTCTCGGTGTGGGCCAATACAATACAAGGGGCGTTGATGTAGAAGTTGAAGTTTAGTTTATTGTCACGTGTACCGAGGTACAATGAAAATCTTTTGTTGCGTTCTAACCAGTCAGCGGAAAGACAACACACATAATTACAATTAAGCCATCCACAGTGTACAGATATATGATAAGGCAATGACGTTTAGTATAAGGTAACGTCCACGAAAGTCCGATTAAAGGTAGTCCAAGTGACCCCCAGTGCGGTAGATGTTAGCTCGGGAACACTCTCTAGTTGTTGGTACGATGGTTCAGTTGCCTGATAACTGCTGGGAAGAAACTGTCAATGAATAAGGAGGTGTATGTTTTCACACTTATATCCCTCTTGCCTGAAGGGAGAAGGGAGTAGAGGGAGTGACCAGGATGACACAGGTAAATGATTATGTTGTTGGCCTTGCCGAGGCAGCATGGCCTCGGTAGAATCAATGGAAGGGAGGTTGTTTTTTGTGATGGTTAGACATTTCTGACAGGCTTCGGTAGAGCTGTTTCCAAACCATGCTGCGATGCATTACGATAAAATACTGTCTACTGCGCATTTGCAGACATTGTCGGTGTCTTCACGTGTAGTTAGTGCATGGATTCAGCTTTTCAACTTGGGGCACAATCTCTGGAATTCTCTGCCACAGAATGTAGTTGAGGCCAGTTCATTGGCTATATTTAAGAGGGAGTTAGATGTGGCCCTTGTGCTAAAGGGGTCAGGGGGTATGGAGAGAAAGCAGGTACAGAATACTGAGTTGGATGATCAGCCATGATCATATTGAATGGCGGTGCAGGCTCGAAGGGCCGAATGGCCTACTCCTGCACCTATTTTCTATGTTTCTATGTTTCTAATCCTTCTCGCAGTTTCTACCGCATTAAGGAGCCAGAAACTTGCCTGTGTGAAATTAGTAAAAGTTCTGGACCAGAGTAAATATACCCGCGCTGTGGGTTTGTCAGTGGTTGCCTCCTCAAAGCTCCATTGACCCGGGTTTCGATCCTGACCTTAGGTTCCGTATTAGGTTCTGTATCCTCAAGTCAAGTCAATCCAAGTCGAGTTTATCATCTGCATATGTACGCTAGGGAACAAGCGCAAGCCTCGGGTTATGAGACTCGGGTACAAGTGCAATAGAGATATTGCCTGCAGCAGTATCACGGACACCTAGACACAGACAGCACACAAGGCATATATTATTAATATAAACGTAAATCCATCTGTTACCTATTAAAAGTCCGATCTTGGATGTAGATTTGTTTGTTCGTGTGCGTGTGTGTGTGTGTTTGTGTGTGTGTGTGTGTGTGTGTGTGTGTGTGTGTGTGTGTGTGTGTGTGTGTGTGTGTGTGTGTGTGTGTGTGTGTGTGTGTGTGTGTGTGTGTGTGTGTGTGTGTGTGTTTGTTTGTTTGTTTGTTTGTGTGTAATCACATCTTCCCGAAAAAAAGAAGGGCTAACGGTAATTTTTACATATTCTGGTAGAGATTTCACCCCTGGAGTCCGAAAACGCCTTCTCTGAAAACTTCATACTTTCTTTCTCCAGTTATGACTGAAAAAGTTCAAAAATCGGAAAAAAAACTTGAAATAAAACGACTCTTTCGTTGATGACGTCACAATGGATGTGCGTGCCTGCGGTCTTGCTCGCGCTGCGAATGACGTCACCCTCACCTCTCCCTCCTCCCTCCTGTTATTCAAAATACGAGCAAGTCGAGCTATGGATTGAAGCCGCCGAACTCACAGTCCTTTGATTGACGCCCGCCGCCCGCTGCCCGGCCGCCCGCTGGCCGGCCGCCCACCCGCCCCGCTCCCGCCCTCGTCACCCGCTCATCCTGCCCTCCTCCTCCTCTCCTCCTCCTCCTCCTCCTCTTCTCCTCCTCCTCTCTCCCCTCCTCCTATACCCCCTCCTCCTCTCCCCCTCCTCTCCCCCTCCTCTTCCCCCGCCTCTCCACCGTCCTCTACCCCCTCCTCTCCCCTCCACTCCCCCCTCCTCTAACTCCGTCCTCTACCCTCTCCTCTCCCGCCTCCTCCCCCCCTCTCTTCCCCCTCAACTCCCCCTCCCCTCCTCTCCTCTCTTCCCTCAACCTCTCCCGGCCTCTCTGCTCTCTCTCCCCCACCTCCCCCACTCCCCCCATTCTCCCCCTCATCTCCCCCTCTCTCCTCCTACCTCCTCTCCCCGTCCCCTCCTCTCCCCCTCCTCTCCACTTCCCCTCCTCTCTCCCCCTCCTCTCCCCTCTCCCGGCCTCTCTCCTTTCTCCCCCCTCTCCCCCCTCTCCCCCCTTCACCAATATCCCCCCTCGCACCCCCTCTCTCCCCCACTCTCTCCCCCTCCTCTCCCCTCCATGGCCTCTCTCCACCCCCTCTCTCACCCCTCTCTCATCGCCTCCCCCCCTCTCTCCCCCCTCTCCACCCTCTCCCCCCTCTCCCCCCTCTCCCTCCCTCCTCACTTCCCTCTTCTCTGCCCCCTCTCTTCCTCTCCCCCCACATTCACTGCCCCCTCTTTTTCCCACTCTCTCCTCCCCGGTCCTCTTTCCTCTCTCCCTCTCTCTCTCCACCCCTCTCTCCACACATTCTCTCACCCTCTATCCCCCACCCCCCTCTCCCCGCCCCTCCTTCCCCTCCCCTCCTGTCCCCCTCCTCTCCCCCTCCTCTCATCCAATCTCCCCCCCCCCAGGCTGCTCTCCCCTTCTCTCGCCCCGCTCTCTCCCCCATCTCCCTCCTCCCTCTCACCCTCTCTCCCCATGTCCCTCCCCCTCTCTCCCAACCTCTCTACCCCATTCTCTTCCCCTCTCCCCCCCACTCTTCCCCCTCTCTCCCTCTCTCTCCCGCCCTCTCTCCCCACTCCCCGCCTCTCAGCCCCTTCCCCCTCTCTCTCCTCCCACTCTCTTCCTCCTCTCTGTCCTCCCTCTGTCTCCGCCCTCTCTCCCCCCTCGCTCCCATCTCCCCCCCTCTCCCCCTCTTCCCCCCTCTTCCCCCTCTCTCTGCCCCTTTCTCTCACAGCCACTGCCTCTCTGACCCTCTCTCGTTCTGCCCCTCTGTCTGTCTCTGCCCCTCTCTGTCTCTACCCCTCTCTCCCTGTCTCTGCACCCCTCTCTCGGTCTCTTCCCCTCTCTCTAACCCCCCCTCCCCCACTCACTCTCTCTCTCTTGACACGCCTGCGAGTTGGGGGCTATGTGTGAGTGGATAGGGCGGGGATGGTGTAAAAGGAGCGAATTCATAATATTCATATAATATGAAGGGGGTGGTTAGTCTGTGTGTGTTTGTGTGTGTGTGTGTGCGTTTGTGTGGGGGGGGGGTGGTGGTTAATGTTTTTATGTGTGGGGGGGGTGGTTAGTGTGTGTGTGACGCCGCAGGCCGTCCTTCCCGCGCGTTGAGGGGACGGGACCCAACGAGTCCCACGTGGTCTATCCATCTTGGATGTGTGTGTGTGCGTGTGTGTGCGTGTGTGTGTGTGATCACATCTGCTCGAAAAAACGACGGTCTAACGGAATTTATTTACATATTCCGGTAGATATTAATCCAGTGGACTCCGAAATTGCCTCATCTGAAAAATTCGCGCATTATTTCTCGAGTTATTATTAAAAATGTTTAAAATTCTGAAAACTTAGAAAATAAAACCGTTGGTTTTCGCTGATTACGTGATGACATCACAATGGCTGCACGCTGTATTCACGCGCTGCGAGTGACGTCGCCCGGCCGCGTCGTCTGCAGCCCAGCCCGGGGCCGCCCGCCCCACACCCCGTCTCTCACCCTTCTCTCTGCCCCATCTCTCCCCCCTCTCTCCCTCCCTCTCTCTCCCCCTCTCTCCCCCTCTCTCCCCCTCTCTCTCCCCCTCTCTGCCCCTCTCCCTCTCTGTCTCTGTCCCTCTCTCTCTGTCTCTATCCCTCTCTCTCTGTCTCTTCCCCCTCTCTCTCTGCCCTCTCTCTCTACCCCCTCCCTCTCTGGACGCGCCTGCGAGTTGGGGGCTATGCGTCAGTGGATAGAGCGGGGATGGGGTAAAAGGAAGCAATGAATAATATTAGGATAATATCAAGGGGGTGGTTAGTGTGTGTGTGTGTGTGTGTGGGGGTGGTCAGTGCGTCTGTGTTTGTGGGGGGTGGTTAATGTGTGTGTGTGTGGGGGGGGGTGGTTAGTGTTTGTGTGACGCCGCAGGCCGCCTCCCACCGCAAACGCGCGTTGAGGGGACGGGACCCACCGTGTCCCACTTGGTCTAGTTAACTATTAAAAGTCTGATCATGGTCATGTGTGTGTGTGTGTGTGTGTGTGTGTGTGTGTGTGTGTGTGTGTGTGTAATCACATCTTCTTGAAAAAACGACGCACTAACGTACAATTTTTACATATTTCGGGAGAGATTTATCTCCTGGAGTCCAAAAGCGCATTATCTAAAAAAAACATTATTTATTGTTCGAGTTATTAATGAAAATGTCAAAAATCTGACAAAACTTTGAAAAAAACGAATGTCTTTCGCTGATGACGTCACAAAGGTTCTGCGTGCCTGCCGTTTTTGCTCGCGTTGCGAGTGACGTCACCCCAACCCTCCCTCCTGCCCCCCGTTATTCGAAAGTCGGGCCGTCGACTCAAGACCAAAGATAATCGCTGAAGACTGCGGCGGCCCAACTCGCGGTCCTTTGGTCGACGCTCTCCCGCTCGCGCCTCGGCTCGGGTCCGATGATCGGCTCGGCCCAGGTCCAGTCCTCCGCTCGGCCCCGGTCCGGACCTCGGCTCTGCCCCGGTCTTCCCCACTCTATCTCCTCCCCCTTCTCTCTACCGCCCTCTCCCCCTCTCTCTCCCCCCCTCTCCCCCCTCTCTCACCCACCTTCTCTCTCTCCCCCTCTCTCTCTCCACCTCCCTCCCACTCCCCCTCTCTCCCCTCCTCTCTCTGCCCCCTCTCTCTCCCCCTCTCTCCCCTCTCTCCCCCTCTCTCGCCCCCCACTCTCCACCTCTCTCTCCACCTCTCTCTCCCCCACTCTCTCCTATCTCTCTTCCCCCTCTCCTCCCCCCTCTCTCCCCCACTCTCTCCCCCTCTCTCTCCCCGTCTCTCCCCCTCTCTCCCCCTCTCTCCCCTTCCCCTCTATCTCCCCCCTCTCTCACGCTACCCTCTCCCCCCTCTGCCCCCCTCAACCCCCCCTCAACCCCTTTCTACCCTCTCTCCCGCCATCTCTCCCCCTCTCTCTCCCTCTCTCTACCCCTCTCTCTCCCCTCCCTCCCCCATCACCCTCTCCCCTCTCTGTCCCCGCTCTCTCTCCCCCCTTCCCTCCCTTCAGCCATCACCTCCTCCCCTGCCTCTCCCTCTTCCCTCTGTGTCTCTGCCCTCTCTCTCTGCCTCTCTGTCTCTGCCCCCCCTCTCCCTCTCCAGACGTGCCTGCGAGTTGGGGGCTATTCGTGAGTGGATAGGGCGGCCATGGAGTAAAACGAGCGAATGGATAATATTAATATAATATCAAGGGGGTGATTAATGCGTGTGTGGGGTGGGTGCGGGGGTGTGGTTTGTACGTGTGTGACGCCGCAGGCCGCCCCATCCCGCATCCGCACGTTGAGGGGACGGGGCGCAACATGTCCCACCTGGTCTAATTACAAACACATTATCTGAAAACTAAGGCATACCTGCGAAACATAGTTAGAATACAAGTCCGCAGTCCACATTGTTCCGCTGCCGAAGTAGCATTAGGACTGTGTAGGTCGGTTAAGAAAGACGATGGTCGTAGAGAACTAGCTCTTTCCTGAACTTGGTGGTGTGGTACTTCTGTCCTGTCCGATAAGAGCGCATGGTCCAGACGGTGGCGATACGTTGGTGATTGTTGTCGCCTTCTCGAGGCAACGCCTGGTGTTGGGGCTATCGATGGTGTGGAAGGCTGTGCCCAAGGTGGACCGGCTGAATCCATCACTCTCTGCACCACTCTCTGCGGATGTTCTGGTTACTACCCATTTCATCTCCCCACCCCATTTCCACGCTGACATTTCTCTTCTGGACCTCCTCTATTGCAAGAGTGAGACCACACACAAATTGCTGGAACGGCACCTCATATATAGCGTGGACAGCTTACAACCCAGCTGTATGAACGCCTAATTAACTAATTTTATGTAACCTACGCAAACTTCCCTCCACTCCCCCTTCACCTGTTTCCCTTTCCCCCCAACCTAGTCGTTTGACCAGTTTCACAGTTCTCCTTGTTTTTTTCTGTAGAGATCACACCTTCTATCCTAGCTCTTCATCATCCCCCACCCCCTACTTTCAGTCTGAAGAAGGATCCCAAGCCGAAAGTCACCCATCCTTTGTCTTCTGAGCTGCTGCCACACCTGCCGAGATACTGCAGAACTTTGTGGCTATATTTGGTATTAACCAGCATCTGCGGTCCCTTGGTTCTACTCACTGTATCCTCGTGTGTTCCTATGCGTTGGAATTGCCGTATTTGACCCTGATGCAAGCAGCCACGATACTTTATGCAGTAAATCTGTCGACGTTTGTTGGA
>CM075982.1:33463514-33492305 GCA_038087875.1 Malacoraja senta
GCTGACCATCAGGCCCAGGGGATTTATCATCCTTCAGCCCACCCAATACTATTTTTTCGCCTAATGAAAATGTATTTCCTTTCCTCTACCCCCTTAGATCCTCTGTCCTCCAGTATTTCTGGGAGATTGTTTGTGTCTTCCTTAGTGAAGACAGATCCGAAGTACCTGTTCAACTCCTCTGCCATTTCCTTGTTCCCCATAATAATTTCACCCGTGTCTGCCTTCAAGGGACCCACATTTGACTTTGCTATTCATTTTCCCTTAACATATCTAAAGAAGCTTTTACTTATATTCCTGGCCAGCTTCCCTTCGTACTTCATCTTTTCCGCCCATATTGCCCGTTTTGTTTCCTTCTGTTGTCCTATGAAAGTTTCCCAATCCTCTGGCTTCCGGCTAATCTTTGCTGTGTTATACATTTTTTCTACATACCAGCCTAGTCTTTTCAATCTTTCCTCATATGACAGTCCCGCCTCCCAGGGACCAATCTCGTGAACCTACGCTGCACTGCCTCTATCACAAGGATGTCCTTCCTCAAATTAGGAGACCAAAACTGTACAGAATACTCCAGATGTGGTCGCACCTGGGCCCTGTACAATTGCAGAGGGACCTCTACTCCTATACTCATATCCTGGTGGTTGTGGTAGAATCACACATGAAAGCGACAATTAAGAGTCAATTGGATAAGGAGAAGAGTAGAGAGAAATATGGACCATGCACAAGTATAAGGGATTGGTTTATTTCAGCATTACGGTCGTCACAGTCCCGCATGTAATGTCAGTATAAATTATGTTATTCAACGTGTCAGGCCGTTATTTTACTCCCGAGTGTAAGAGACCGGTGAGGGAAATCGGAGCCAATTTCTGGCATTTGATGGATTGCGTCTATTGTGCAATAAATGTCAAATGCTCTTCAAAGGTCATGTTGAACGCGTGGGCAGATGATGTTGCCTCTATACACCTGGGAAATGCATACTTGGCTGTTGGTTAGAACAGATTGCAAAACTTCTCCCCTTCACGATTGTTGATAGCCTGTCGTGAAACAATGAACCGAGCTCAAAAAGTTACCAACAGCACTGTTAATGATGTTCAATATAGCACACTGAGAACAATCTGCTTTGACAGTCCAACATGCAGTTAAACATGTTTCAACAGGGAAACGAATATGGTCTTCTTAATGCCAACCCGAGCGATGGTGAACGTGCACAAGGAAATTGGTGAAATTGAGATCTTCTGCACTGTAGAAAGCATATTTGTGGGAATATATCACAGCATGGTTTGCGAGAAATTGAAGAGAGTTGTGGACGCAGACCAGATCATAACCCAAACCCACCTCCCTTCCATTGACTCAAACTACACTCCAGGCTGCCTCGGCAAGGCCGCCAGCATAATTAAGAACAAGTCTCACCTCGGACACTTCCGCTTCTCTGCTCGCATTAAGCAACAGGTGCAGAAGTGTGAAAATGCATACCTCTAGATTCAGGGGAGTTTCTTCTCAACTGTTATCAGTTGAGAAGAAACGTCGGCTCAGGAGCCAGAGAGTGGACCTGAGCTACCATTCACCTCATTGTGGACCCTAGGACTATCTTAATCGGCCTTTATTTGACTATAACTTGCTCTGAACCTTATTCCCGTTATCCTGTACCTACACACAGTGGACGGCATGATTGTAATCACCAATAGTTGCTTTCACGCTGACTGGATAGCACGCAACAAATAAGCTTATCACCGTACCTCGGTGCACGTGACAAAATCTGCTAACCCACCATTCTACCTCCAGGTCGCTCAGGTCGGCCGACTTGGGGCTACTGACTATCCCGCGGTCCAGGTATAAGCTCAGGGGGCGACCGCGCTTTTGCGGTGGCAGCACCTAGACCGTGGAACAGCATCCCTCTTCTCATCAGAACTGCCCCCTCCATCGACTCCTTTAAGTCTAGACTTAAAACCTATTTCCACTCACAAGCGTTTCTTGAGGTCCTCTGAGGGAGCGCTGTATGTATGTGTTTATGTATGTATTGTTAGATCTATGTACCATTGTATGTAGCACGTTAGTACATGCACTGATTTAAAGCACGTTGGTCAACGAGAGTTGTTTTCAAATATGCTATAGAAATAAAATTGACTTGACTTGACTTGACTTGAAAAAAGTCAACTGAACTCAAAACTAACTGAGAGGAAATAAACTAAACTAAACAAAACAAAAAAACAAAATACTAATCCAAACTAAACGTTATTAACTCAACCAAACTAAACTCAACTCAATTAAACTAAAATAAAATAAACTTCTAGTCGAAAGTACAGACTGCTTTATTGACATATGTCCGGAAAAAGAACAATGGATTTCTTACTTGCAGTTGGATCTTTCGTTCACTTGCACGGTTCAAGTCACCAGTTAAGGATGGGGATGCGATCAACTGGAACAAGATCAGAGGCGATTCACATGGGCGTTGCCAGAGCTGGCAGCATCTTGGATTTAAGAGGAAAATAAACGCACCAAATGTCTTCTAAGAAAAGGAGGTCAAAATTTATATTGGCACAAAGTAAACTACGTCAAGGATATCTGGGGGGCCTTCACGCGTCACGCGTCAAGGATATCTGGGGCGCCTTCCCCAATTATTTACACAGACCACACCATCACCGTGGCGACGCAATGGCGCTGCTCGTAAAGCTTCTGCCTAACTGCGGCAAGGACACCGGTTATGACCTCGGGTGCAATCTACGTGTGTGTGTTTTTGCCCGTTGCGCTGTGACCGCATGGGGTACCGTCGGGTTTCATTATGTCACAGTGTCATGGTAAGTCATAGAGCCGTACAGCATGAAAACTGGTCCTTCGGCCAAACGACCACGTCGACTAATATGCCCCAAGTACACTTGCCTGCGTATGGCCAATATGTCTCTCAACCTATCCTATCCGCGTACCCGTCCAAATATTTTTCAACGTTGTGATGGAACAGCTACAACTATCCCCTTTGGCAGCTCGGTCCACGCTGCACGTGATAATAAAGGAACCATTGACGCATTAAGCCATCTGTATGAAAAAGGTATCCCTCAGGTTCCTATTAAATCACCCCCCCGCCCTCAACTTTAATCTATGTGCTCTCGACCCTCATTCCCCTTTTCTGCGTATAAGACCCCATGCTGCCAGGAGTCAAGGGCCTGAGTTATTGGAAGCGGTTGCGTAGGCTAGGCCTTTAAACCGTTCCAATGTACCTCGGAACACGTGACAATAAACTAAACCGAACTGATTTGAACTAAACTGAACTGTCTGTGTGCAGTTGCCACGTTCTTTCTGTGTCCGCGTTGGTTTACTCCGGGTTCTGCTATTTGCTCCCGTGTCCCAAAGACATGCGGGTTCTAGGTTAATTTGCCTTTGTAAATATCCCTATAGTATCTAGGGAGTGGAAGAGAAAGTGAGATTACATAGAACTTGGGACACATTGTGCGGGTATAACTCATGTCATGTCATGCAGCATCCCTGCAGAATATGGAAAGGTACAAAATGTTAGAATAACTCAAGAGGTCTGGCAGCATCACGGCAGAATATGCATAGGCAATATTTCGGGTTCAGTCCCATCTTCATACTGCTTGTGGGTAGCTGGAGGTGGGGGTGGGGGAAGCTACAAAAGGGGAGAGGCACGACAAAGCGTGGCAGGCAATAGGTCGATATAGGCGATGTGTTTTTTTGGAGCAAAGGCCAGAGGTAAAAATGGAGAGTGTATAACACGTTTGAAGAGTTGTGGACTGTGAGGCCAGAGGAAGTTACGTAGCAGGGATGGGGAGTTGGATGGTCGAAATGGGTCGGGGTCCAGGTGGGTCACAAGGGAGGGAGGGAGAGGGTGGTTGGGATATATTTCGAGATATAGGAGATTTCAATGTTAGTACCATTGAGTTGTACGCTATCCAAGCGAAATCTAAAGGATTGTTTCTCCAGCTTTCATGTAGCATCTCGTTGGCAAAGGAGGAGGCCCAGGACAGAAAGGTCAGTGTGGGAATGGGAAGGAGAGTAAAAATGGTTAGCAACCGGGATATTCAGTAGGGCAGGGCGGACCGAGCGCAAATGTTCAGCATGACATAGAACTAGTATGAATTCTTCTTCACTATCCGGAAGTGGCGGCGCTGTCGTACAGCAGCGGCTCGCCTGCAGTCCGTCTGTCTTTACTTTTTTTGTTGTTTTCTTTTGTCCTGTTTTAGTTAAATTTTAGTTTATTGGGTTGTGTATGTGTGGGGTGGGGTGGGGGGGGGGGTGAAACATGACTTTTGTCTCTTCCTTCGGGGGAATGCGACTTTTTCTTGTCGTATCCCCCTTCTCTGCCTCCGTCTGCGCTGAGGCCTAATGGCGGAGCTGCCGGCCTCCAACTCCAACTGCGAGCGAGCGACCGACCTCGAGGCTCCGGAGGCAGAGCCAGGACTTACCAGCGCGGGGCTGGCCTGCTTCGGGGCTGCGGTGGCGTTCCGGCGGTGGCGACCGAGGACACTGGTGGCGACCCGAGACCGGAGGCTCGGCCGCGGCTGGCCCAGTGGACGACATCTTCGGGAGCGCGCAGGTCACAGGTTGGTGACCTGTTTTTCTGGAGCTCCCGCAACTACAGCTGCGTCCGCTGGACTGGAGGGCGGCAGCTTCGGCAGCTTCGTACACCCCGGGCCGCGGAGTTTGAACCGGCCCGTCGCGGACGGAGCACGGATTCAGCCGCGGGATTGACTTACCATCACCCGGCGGGGTCACAACATCAGAAGCCTGGATCGCCTCAGCGCAGAGGAAGAACAAAGCGGGAAGAGACAGAGACTTTAAGACTTTTGCCTCCATCACAGTGAGGAGGTGCCCGGTGAACTCACTGTGGTGGATGTTAATTTGTGTTTATTGTGTGTTTTGTTATTTATTATTATATGTATGACTGCAGGCAACGAAATTTCGTTCAGACCGAAAGGTCTGAATGACAAATAAAGGAATCTCTAATCTCTAAATGGGTGATCGATGGTCGGCATGGACTCGGTGAGTAAAACTACCTGTTTGCAAGCTGTACCTTTCAGTCAACGAATGTCAATATAACCTCTGCAAAATATACTACATAGTCTCAGAGAACATATGTCGACAACATCCAAAGTGAGTGGAGCAAAGGCGGCAAAAAGGGGGAACGTGAGACACAAGGAAAAGCAGATGCACGAAACTACAGTAAAAAATGCCTTCGGCACCCGGCGGGTCTGTGGAGGGAACGGGCAGACAACGTTTCGGATTGGGAACTTTCTTCATACCCAATGATAATACCACACCATGGCGAGTTAAGAGGGCCCATCGCCGCCTACAGGCCCCTCTCATCGTTGCATTTGGAGGAAAGCGCTGCGGGAAGGGAATGGGATGATTAACCTGGCTTTGTGCGCGGTAGACCTATTATTATTAACGATCGAGTTTTTTGAACAGGTGACCGACGGCTGAATTGATTTTATGAAGCCTCCCATCGTAAACTGGTCCAGGTCACCCAGACGCACGAGAGAATCAATACAAAGATAGGTTGGACAAGCTTGTATCGTTATGTACAGAACGCAGGAGGCCGTGGAAAGACCACATAGCAATATATGTACATATATACAAATATAATACTTATTTGGAATAGAGTGGGTAAATGTAGTAGCTGTTATCCGGAGTAGATTACTCAAGATCTGGGGGACTTAGGCTTAAGGTGAGGAGGGGAAGACTGAATCTGAGGGGCAACTTTTTTACACAATAGTTCTATTCTGCACACTAGAGACAATTGTAGTGGAGGTTATATGGAACGAGCTGCCAGCGGAGGTAGTTGAGGCAGGAACCATAAAAACAAATAAACTGCATTTGGACAGGTACATTCATTGGAAATGATTAGAGGGAGATGGGTCAAACGCAGACAGGAGGGAAGGGTATAGGTGGAACGTCTTCGTTGGAATGGACCCGTTGGTCTGAAATGTGGAAATGTCAAAACAAAGGCAATAGTTTTATGTTGAGAGGCTCACGTTAGATATATGGGGCATTTTCCTGGCACAGATTGATGAGTGCCTGTTTTGTTGGTGGAGGACGATACGATAGTGGCGTTTGATAGGTTCTTGGATAGACACATGGATTTGCAGTGGATGGGGCGAGCATTCAGATTGGTTGCAATAGGGCAGCACGTTCCATAAACCCACCACTACAATTGTACAATTTAAAAGTAACATTAGCAAAATTTTCAGATGACACAAACCTGGGTGGCAGTGTGAACTGTGAGGATGCAGGGTGACTGGGACAGGTTGGGTGAGTGGGCAGATGCATGACAGATGCAGTTTAATGTGGATAAATGTGAGGTTATCCACATTGGTGGCAAAAAACAGGAAGGCGGGTTCTTATCTGAATGGTGTCAAGTTGGTAAAGGGGAAGTACAGCGAGATCTGGGGGTCCTTGTTCATCAGTCGCTGAACGTAAGCATGCAGGTACAGCAGGCAGTGAAGAAAGCGAATGGCATGTTCGGATTCATAACAAGAGTAGTTGAGTATAGGTCCTTCAGCAATTATACAGGGCCCCAATGAGACTACACCTGGAGTAGTGTGTACAGTTTTGGTTTCCAAATTCGTGCTATTGAGAGAGTGTAGCGTAGGTTCACAAGGTTGTTCCCGGGATGGCGGGGCTGTCATATGTTGATAAAATGGAGCGGTTGGGCTTGTATGCTCTGGAATTTAGAAGGATGAGAGCGGATCTTATTGAAACATATTAGATTATTAAGGGATTGGACACGTTAGGGGCGGGGAACATGTTCCTGATGTTGGGGAAATCCAGAAATAGGGGCCACATTTTAAGAATTAGGGGTAGGCCATTTAGAACGGAGATGAGGAGAATTTTGTTCATGTATCTCCATGTATCCACTACACAGAGAGTTGTGAATCTGTGGAATTCTCTGTCTCAGAAGGCAGTGGATGCCAATTGTCTGGATATTTTCAAGAGTTAGATAGAGCTCTTAAAGATAGCGGAGTCAGGGGATATGGTGAGAATGCAGGAATGGGGTGCTGATTGTGGATGATCAGTCATGATCATATTGAATGGCGGTGCTGGCTCGAAGGGCCGAATGGCCTACTACACCTATTATCTGTTGTCTATTGGCATGCTTCGGTAACTGGAGGATAATCGAGACTGGATGACAATGCTCGGTCCATCACGCATGCTGACCTCCCCACCGTCGTAGGGATCTACAGGACGCGCTGGTTTCAAAAGGGCACAAGCATAACTGAGGGGCCCACCACGCTGGCCTCGATCTCGTCTAGATTCTACCTTCGCGAAGAAGATAGAAGAGCCGGAAAATTGGGGCCACGAGGTCCAAAAATAGATTCTTCCCCAACCATTAGCACAACACTGACTTCACTATGCACTAAGGACTTTGATTGCACGAAGAACTTCGTGTACCCTTTCACGAGTATTGAGGTTATTAATTTATCGAATATTTGTTTATCATAACAATAAGTCAACTGCACCAAATGGACCACTCCCCGGGGTTCTGAAATACATAGATGTGGCGAATGTGGAGGCAATATTAGTGATCTAACCAGAATCACTATAGTCAGGAATAGTTTCAGAAGACTGGAAAATCGCGAATGCAACTCTACTTACACGGAAGAAGGGAGCGACGCAAGAAATTGAAATAATTGGTCGTTTACTCTGACTTCAGTAAGATTGGGAAGATTTTAGAATGCATTATTAACGATGAACTTTCAAGGTACTTGGAGCCACGTTATCAAATAGGCAGAGATCGGCATGCTTTTTTGTTAAGGGAAGTTCTTGCCTGGCTATTATGTTGGAATTCTCCGAGGAAGCAAAACACGCAGGATAGGTAAAGGAGAGTCAGTCGATGATGCTTACTGCGATGTTCAGAGGGCTTTTGATAAAGCGCCACGGGTGAGGATGCCGAACGACGTAGGAGCCCATGGTATTGGAGGCAAGTTGCCATCATGGATAGATGATTGGCTGACTAGCAGAAGGCAAAGAGTTGGAATATTGGGTGCCTTTCTCTGGTGGGATGTCAGTGACTAGTGGGGTTCCGCGGGGTTCGCTGATGGGTCCACTACTTTTCACGTTACGTTAATGATCTGGAGATTAGAATTGGTGGCTTTGTGGCCATGTTTTGCGGATGCTGCGAAGGTCGGTTGAGGGGCAGGTGGTATTGAGGAAGCAGGGAGTCCGCAGAAGGACTTAGACAGGTTGGATGTGTGGATAAAGGCGTGTCACGAGCAGTGCAGCATAGTGAATTGTACGGGCATTCACTTTGGTAGAAGGAATTAAGGCATATACATGGAGAGGGGATTAACAATCGGATGTGCAAAGGGACTTTGGAGTGCTAGTGCCGGATCACCAAAGGACTAATTTGCAGGTTGAGTAGGTATCAATGCATTAATTTGAAATGACTGGGATATGAAACTAAGCATGTAATGCTAACGCTTTATAAAGCTCTGGTCAGGCCATATTTGGATATTGTGAGCAGTAATAGAGCCCGGATTTGCGGGGGATGTGCTATCGTTGGCGAGTGTCCAGAGGAGGTTTACCAAGATGATCCTGCTGATGACTGGTTTGTCGTTTGAAGGCACTGGGACCCTACTCGCCGGAGTCTAGAAGGGTGATGGGGGATCTCGTTGAAATCTACCGAATAATAACAGGCATGGATAGAATGGATGTGTAGAGGATGTTTCCACTTCGGGGAGAGTCCACAACCAGACAGCACAGCCTCAGAATAAAATGACGTACCTTTAAAATGGAGCTGAGGAGGAATTACTTTGGCTAGTGGGTGATGAATCTGTGGACTTCATTGACACAGACAGCTGTGGAGGCCACCAGTGGGTATTTCTGAAGCAGAAATTGTTCGGTTCTTCGTTAGTAACGGCATCAAATATCACAGGGGAAAAGGCAGGAGAATGGTGTTGAGGGAAAATTCGATCCGAAATAGTTTCATTGCGGATCAGACTCGATGGCCGAATGGCCTAATTCTCCCCTAATGTGATATTACAGTCTTTATTATCTACCAACTGTTTTGTCCTGTACACTGTGGACAGCTTAATTGCAATCTTTAATCATTTTCCTAGAATGTATAAGCACAAAATGTTATCCTCTTTAACCTGTAACTGTTGACGGTGGATGGCTTGATCGTAATCTTAAACCGGGCTTTCCTGCAATGTATCTTCCATTAAACGTTATACCTGTTATCCTCTATCTGCACCCTTTGGGTGGCATCGTTGAAATCATGTATAGACTTTTCGCTGACTGGACAGCACGCAAGAAAAACGTATTTCACTGTACCCGGGGACACGTGGCAATAAACCACACAAAACTAAACTAAACTAAACTCAACTAAACTAAACTATAATGTATTCTGTTTACAGGCATGCTGCAAATAGGAATTTTATTGTTCTGTGGCGGTACAAATGACAGTTAGACACGACTGACTTGATTCTGGCGATATACCAGGGAAATGCTCCGATGTTACTGATCAAACAGGTACCAAATGGCTGAATCATGTTATATTTAATATAGACACAAAGTGCCGGAGTAACTCAGGCAGCATCTCTGGAGAACATGGTTAGTTTCTACGTGCCGCAGTAACAGCGGGGCAGACAGCGTCTCAGGAGAACATGGATAGGTACGGGAGATAGTATAATAATACCCCTTTGGGGATCGGGATGGCTTGCTAACAGCAGGGATACAAGCATGCGACAAGTGGAACAAGTGCTGCGACTAGGGTGGGGGAGGGGGAGAGAGGGACGCGGGCAATGATAAGGCAGAGGTTTACGCACCTCCTTCAACCTCATCTACTGTATCCGCACCTCTCGGTGCCTGCTCATATATAACGTTGCTCTCCGCCTCTTCGTTATCTTTCTCGTGATCCGATGCCGAGCATTGAGCGACGACGTCGTCGTGAAATGGAAGAACGGAAGGGGAACTATGTTTGCGCTCAGCTGGGGGATGGGGAGCGTCGGCGCGACAACTGTCGCTTAAAGGAATAGTTTGTTGAAGCAGGCGTTGCAATAAGGCTTGTCGTTGTTCTCCTTAAAGACCCCTTTGCAGAGCTGTTTGAGGCAGAAGGCACAGACAAAGTGCTCCGGGTGAAATCTCTTGCCCATGGCGGCGATGCAGCGGCCGGTGACGGGCTTCTGGCAGGCGCTGCACAGCGACCCCTGGCGCTGGTGATAGTGCAGCTCGCAGTATGGCATCCCGCTCACCTCGAAGAAGCTGGCGTTCGTGAACGGCGTCAGGCAGTCCTGCATGGGGAGCCAGAGAGTAAAGAAAAATATTGTTTATTAAATACTCTGACACACCACTCAGAGTATTTCTTCATGTGTAGAAAGGGCGAGACCAAGCGAAGACTGGGCGATTATTTCGCTGGACAGTTACGCTCAGTCCGCCTTGTCCTACGCGAGATCCCGGTTGCTGAACATTTTATCCCCTTCCCATTCCCTTACTGACCTTTCAGTCCTGCGCCTCCTCCATTGTCATAGTGAGTCCCCCAGAAAATTGGAGAACATCACCTCATATTTCGTTTGGGCAGCTGACAACCGATTGGCATGAACGTTGATATCTCTAAATTCAAATAACCCCTGCAATCCCTCCCTCCTCCCTTCCCCACTTTAGTCGTCCGACTAGATCCACAATTCGCATCCATGCACCCCTTTGCCATTTCATCTTCCGCAGCCACGAATGTGCCATTGTGGGCTCCACTCGCCGGTCATCTGCTGGTGGTCTGTTCTGGCCATTTGCTGCCTCTAGTTCCCTTCCCTCTACTTTTAATCCGAAGACGAGTTCTGACACGAAACTTCACCCATCTTTTGCATTCTCCAGTGATGCTGCCTGCTCGCTGAGTTACTGCAGTACATTTTGTTTATCTAGAATATTTCATCAGTCACAGAGTGCATAGATGTTGCGAGGTTATGTTCTTAAGACAAATGAGCAGACTTAAAACCTTCCGTAATGTCCCCATGCCTTCTGAAATGCAAGGTGGCGACTGTGTTAATCCCAATACTGTGGTTTACATCATAACGTGTGCTGACGTGGCGCCGACGGATTTGAAGCCGAAGCAAAGAAGGGGAAGCCAAATAACAGAATGGAAACGAAGCCGAAACGCCAAATAATCGAAAGCGTACGAAGCCGAAACACCAACTAACCGAAAGTGTGGGACGCCTAAACGCAAACTAACCGAAAGGACGGGACGTCTGAAAGCCAACTAACCGAAAGGCTGCGTCGCCTAAAAGCAAACTCACCGAATGGCCACTCTGCCCAAAAGACATCTACCCGAAAGGCGGCGTCGCTTACAAGCCAACGAACCGAATGCCGCTCAACAGAAAAGTCAAATAACGGAGATGACTTTGCCGGGAGGCGGGATTTGTCAGCCATTGGTCTAGACCCCTGTGCCCATCACATCACTGTGGAGGGATGAACATTGTCCCACATCTCCGCTCCACCCGATCCACAGCCCGAAACATTGCGGCCGCACGGGGGCGACGAGGCGGAGGGTGGCCGTGGGAGAGTGGGAGCTGTCGGCGGGAGGGTGGGGGTCTTTTCCCACACAAGCCATAGGTGACTGGGCAATCTGAACCCAAGCACCAAATTGTAAGCGGCCGAACATTGTCCACTCCACCCGACCCACAGCCCCCACTCTCCCACGGCCACCCTCCGCCTCGTCTACCCCGTGCGGCCGCACTGTGACGGGCTGTGGGTCGGGTGGAGGGGACAATGTTCATCCCTCCACAGTGATGTGATGGACGCGGGGGACTGGACCAATCGCTGAGAAGTCCCGGCCCCCGGTAACGTCATGTCCGTTATTTGACTTTTCTGTTGAGCGGCTTTCGGTTCGTTGGCTTGTAAGCGACGCCGCCTTTCGGGTAGGTGGCGTTTCGGCAGAGCAGCCATTTGGTGAGTTTGCTTTTAGGCGACGCAGCCTTTCGGCCCGTTGGCTTTTAGGCGTTCCGCCATTTCGGTTAGTTTGATTTTCGGCGTCCCACCCTTTCGGTTATTTGGCGTTTCAGCTTCGTACGCTTTGGGTTATTTGGCGTTTCAGCTTCGCTTCCATTCGGTTATTTGGCTTCCACTTCTTTGCTTCGTCTTCTCGTCCGTCGGCGCCACGTCCGGGTACCATGAAGTCTACAGATTCACCAAACCGTTACAATTGTAGAAGTCATTTAAAAAGGTTTATAAATTAAAGAAGGGGAAAGATCGAAACCTTTTCCCCAGGGTAGCGGATTTCAGAACAAGAGGACATTTGTTTAAGGTGAGAGCTGCCAGAATTAATACGAAGGGACAACATTTTCACTCAGATGGTGGTGGGAAAATAGAATTAGCCGCCAGAGGAGCGGCTGAGGCCGGTGCTATAACAACATTGAAAATACCCCTGGACATGTACACGGAAAGGTTTGAAGCGAATTAAATGTGTAGGAAAGAACTACAGATGCTGGTTTAAATCGAAGGTAGACACAAAATTCTGGAGTAACGCAACGGGTCAGGCAGCATCTCTGGAAAGAAGGAATAGGAGATGCTGCCTGTCCCGCTGAGTTGCTCCCGCATTTTGTGCCTACCTAAGATTTAGAGCAATATGGGGGTGGGAGATTGCAACTTCACGTGGTCTGCCCTGTTTCGACGAATGCAACCAACCTGGTGTGCACAAACAAACAAGATCAAATAAAACAAGTTGTCCTACAACTTTAGGCTGTGTACCCCATACGCAAGAAGAAGAAGCGCAATATGGACCAATAGTGCGCAGATCAGTATCTTGGTCGGCATGGTCAAATTGGACCGAAAGGCCGGTTCCAATGTTGTATGACTATCGCTCTACCGCATCAGATATTACCCCTTGTCCACAGGCGATTTGCCCAACACTCTGTCCCTCGCTATGGCAATTGGACTGGTGCGGACAATTTGGAGTATTGTGTTCAGTTTTGGTAACCCTACTCCAGGAAGCATATCATTAAGCTGGGAAACGGGGAGAGACGATTTACGAGGATGTTGTCAGGACTGGAGGGCATGAGCAATAAGCAGAGATTGGGCAGGCTACGGCTTTGTTTTTTGGCGTGCAGGAGACTAAGATATGATCTTAGAGAGATGTATCGATAATGAGGGCAAGTGCTAACAGATGCACAGAGAGAATACAATTTAAGAAATATCTGGACAGGTACATAGGAAAGGTTCAGAGCGATTAAACGATCAAACGTGGCAGATATGACAAGCTCAGGTCGGCATCATGGTCTGCACGGAGTTGTCGGGACAAAGGGATTGTTTTGTGCTGTACTCTATGTGGCTATGATTCTTTGATCGATACAGGCCATATGGCCAATCGATTGGACTACAAAGGCAGATATCCCGTTGACCATCCAATGTTCAACACAGGAACCTGCAAAGCCAATCCGGACACCAGAGCGTGCTCTACCGAAATTATGAGGATATTGAACCCAGGAGGAATGGCTCGTGAGAATGGGGATAGGAAATGGGCCCGTTCAGTTCTCTAGGTGTAACCGAAGGTCGAGTGAGTGCCTCTGGATTAGAGGAGATAATTCAAAGGTAGGGAAAAGAAGAGGAGGGCAATCGTAATAGGGGACTCTATGGTTAGGGGGTCGCATAGGCGATTCTGTGGACGCAGTCAGGAGACCCGGATGGTAGTTTGCCTCCCTGGTGCCAGGGTCAGGGATGTGTCTGAACGCGTCCAAGATATCCTGAAATCGGAGGGAGAGGAGCCCGAGGTTGTGGTACATATAGATACCAATGACAAAGGCAGAAAAAGAGAAGAGGTCCTGAAAGGAGAAATTAGGGAGTTGGGAGGAGAGTTAAGGAGAAGGCCCGCAAAGGTAACAATCTCAGGATTACTACCTGTGCCACGCGACAGTGAGAGTAGGAATGAAATGAGGTGCAGGATAAATGCGTGGCTGAGGAACTGGTGCAGCGGGCAGGGATTCAAATTTCTGGATAATTGGGACCTCTTTTGAGGAAGGTGTGACCTGTACAGAAATGACGGGTTGCACTTGAACCCGAGGGGAACCAATATCCTGGCGGGGAGATTTGCAAAGGCTACTGGGGAGACTTTAAACTAGAACGGTTGGGGGGAGGGACTCAAATAGAGAAGGATAGTAGAAAATGTGGGAGGCAGGAGGCAGTGAAGGGAAGCACTCGGACCCAAAATGTAGGGGAGAAAGAAGAAAAAGATAATATACAGAGAATAAGTGGTGGTGGGTTTCTTAAATGTGTATATTTTAATGCTAGGAGCATTGTAAGAAAGGTGGATGAGCTTAGATTCTCGATTGACACATGGAAGTATGATGTTGCGGCGAGCAGTGAAACGTGGTTGCAGGTGGGCTGTGATTGGAAACTAAATATCCCAGGATTTCGTTGCTTCAGGGGTGATAGAATTGGAGGGGCAAGAGGTGGGAGTGTTGCATTGCTTGTCAAGGAAGATATTACAGCAGTGCTTTGGCAGGATAGATCAGAGGGCTCGTCTAGGGAGGCTATTTGGGTGGAGCTGAGAAATGGGAAAGGTGTAGCAACACTTATAGGGGTGTTTTATAGACCGCCAAATGGGGAGCGAGAAATGGAAGAGCAAATATGTAAGGAGATAGCAGATATTAGTAGTAAGCACAAGGTAGTGATTGTGGGAGATTTCAATTTTCCACACATAGACTGGGAAACACATTCTGTAAAAGGGCTGGATGGTTTGGAGTTTGTAAAATGTGTGCAGGATAGTTTTTTGCAGCAATACATAGAGGTGCCTACTAGAGAAGGGGCAGTGCTGGACCTCCTGTTAGGAAATGAGACAGGGCAGGTGGCGAAGGTAAGCGTTGGGGAGCACTTCGGGTCCAGTGATCACAATACCATTAGTTTCAATATAATTATGGAGAGGGTCAGAACTGGACCTAGGGTTGAGATTTTTGATTGGAGAAAGGCTAACTTTGAGGAGATGCGAAAGGATTTAAAAGGAGTGAATTGGGACATGTTGTTTTATGGGAAGGATGTAGAAGAGAAATGGATGACATTTAAAGGTGACATTTTAAGAGTACAGAATCTTTATGTCCCTGTTCGGTTGAAAGGAAATAGTAAAAATTGGAAAGAGCCATGGTTTTCAAGGGAAATTGGACACTTGGTTCGGAAAAAGAGAGAGATCTACAATAATTATAGGCAGCATGGAGTAAATGAGGTGCTTGAGGAGTATAAAGAATGTAAAAAGAATATTAAGAAAGAAATTAGAAAAGCTAAAAGAAGATATGAGGTTGCTTTGGCAAGTAAGGTGAAAGTAAATCCAAAGGGTTTCTACAGCTATACTAATAGCAAAAGGATAACAAGGAATACAATTGGTCCATTAGAGAGTCAGAGTGAACAGCTATCTGCAGAGCCAAAAGAGATGGGGGAGATATTGAACAATTTCTTTTCTTCGGTATTCACCAAGGAGAAGGATATGGAATTATGTGAGGTAAGGGAAACAAGCAGAGTAGCAATGGAAACTATGAGATTCAAAGAAGAGGAGGTGCGGACACTTTTGAAAAATATGAAAACGGATAAGTCTCCAAGTCCTGACAGGATATTCCCTAGGACATTGACGGAAGTTAGTGTAGAAATAGCAGGGGCTATGACAGAAATATTTCAAATGTCATTAGAAACGGGAATAGTGCCGGAGGATTGGCGTACTGCGCATGTTGTTCCGTTGTTTAAAAAGGGTTCTAAGAGTAAACCTAGCAATTATAGACCTGTTAGTTTGACGTCAGTGGTGGGCAAATTAATGGAAAGGATACTTAAAGATAATATATATAAGCATCTGGATAAGCAGGGTCTGATATGGAACAGTCAACATGAATTTGTGCCTGGAAGGTCATGTTTGACTAATCATCTAGAATTTTTCGAAGAGGTTACTAGGGAAATTGATGAGGGTAAAGCAGTGGATGTTGTCTATATGGACTTCAGTAAGGCCTTTGACAAGGTTCCTCATGGAAGGTTGGTTAAGAAGATTAAATTGTTGGGTATTAATGGTGGAGTAGCAAGATGGATTCAACAGTGGCTGAATGGGAGATGCGAGGGAGTAATAGTGGATGGCTGTTTGTCAGGTTGGAGGCCGGTGACTAGTGGGGTGCCTCAGGGGTCTGTGTTGGGTCCACTGTTGTTTGTCATGTACATCAATGATCTGGATGATGGTGTGGAAAATTGGATTAGTAAATATGCAGATGATACTAAGATAGGTGGTGTGGTGGATAATGAAGTAGATTTTCAAAGTCTACAGAGAGATTTAGGCCATTTGGAAGAGTGGGCTGAAAGATGGCAGATGGAGTTTAATGCTGATAAATGTGAGGTACTACATCTCGGCAGGACAAATCAAAATAGGACGTACATGGTAAATGGTAGAGAATTGAGGAATGCAGTTGAACAGAGGGATCTAGGAATAACTGTGCATAGTTCCCTGAAGGTGGAATCTCATGTAGATAGGGTGGTAAAGAAAGCTTTTGGTGTGCTGGCCTTTATACATCAGAGCATTGAATATAGAAGTTGGGATGTAATGTTAAAATTGTACAAGGCATTGGTGAGGCCAATTCTGGAGTATGCAGTACAATTTTGGTCGCCTAATTATAGGAAGGATGTCAACAAAATAGAGAGTACAGAGGAGATTTACTAGAATGTTGCCTGGGTTTCAGCAACTAAGTTACAGAGAAAGGTTGAGCAAGTTAGGTCTTTATTCTTTAGAGCGCAGAAGGTTAAGAGGGGACTTGATAGAGGTCTTTAAAATTATGAGCGGGTTAGACAGAGTTGACGTGGATAAGCTTTTTCCATTGAGAGAAGGGAAGATTCAAACAAGGGGATATGACTTGAGAATTAAGGGACAGAAGTTTAGGGGTAACATTAGGGGGAACTTCTTTACTCAGAGAGTGGTAGCTGTGTGGAATGAGCTTCCAGTGGAAGTGGTGGAGGTTGGTTCGATTTTATCCTTTAAAAATAGATTGGATGGGTATATTGGTTGGTGACCTGTTTTTCTGGGGCTCCCGCAACTACAGCTGCGTCCGCTGGACTGGAGGGCGGCAGCTTCGGCAGCTTCGACCACCCCGGGCCGCGGAGTTTGAGCCGGCCCGTCGCGGAGCACGGATTCGGCCGCGGAACTGGCTTACCGTCGCCCGGCGGGGTCACAGCATCAGAAACCTGGATCGCCTCAGCGCAGAGGGAGAACAAAGCGGGAAGAGACAGAGACTTTAAGACTTTTGCCTCCATCACAGTGAGGAGGTGCCTGGTGAACTCACTGTGGTGGATGTCAATTTGTGTTTATTGTGTGTTTTGTCATTTATTATTATATGTATGACTGCAGGCAACGAAATTTCGTTCAGACCGAAAGGTCTGAATGACAAATAAAGGAATCTCTAATCTCTAATCTCTAATCTCTATGGACGGGAAAGGAATGGAGGGTTATGGTCTGAGTGCAGGTAGATGGGACTAGGGGGAAGTATTTATTTATTTTTTAAAAATTTTAAAAAATGTTCGGCGCGGACTTGAAGGGCCGAGATGGCCTGTTTCCGTGCTGTAATGGTTATATGGTTATATGGTTATAATTCAACCGACCAAGTCTACAGAGAGACAGGAGAAGTCACATGGCCGGAAGTGTTTGTTGTGTAGGAAGCAGTTGAGTCCGACGCTCCATGTTAGAAATAACGGAAGCTATACTCTGTTGGAACGATGGGTCAATGGATGGTAAATGGAATTTAACTCTGACAAGGGTGAAGTGTTGCACTTTATATTATTTTTTAATGAAGGCATATCATGGAAGCAGATCCTTCGGCCCACGGAGTCCATGCCAGACATCAATCACCCGTTCACGCTAGTGCCACGTTATTCTACTTTCTCATCCACTCCATACATATTAGGGGGCAATTTACGGAGGGCAATTAACATGCAAACCCGCATATCTTTGGGATGTGGGAAGAAACAGGAGCACCAAGAAAAAAACCCACGCAGATATGGGAGAACGTTCTCCCACGCACAGACAGCACCGGAGGTTAGAGTCGAACTAGCGCAATGATACAGCAACCCTATAAGTTGCTCAACTGTGCTGCACTGCGACATGTCTAATCAGGTGTAAATAACTAAATAATACAATCTGAAATCCAAGATCATCTTTAATCAGTATTCAAACTATAGCGGTACAGCAAGTTGTTAGTTGTTAGAACATCGTGACCGCTTCCAAGACTGACCTGCACTGGTGGGTGTTAGTATAAATCGTACAGTAGGGTGGGGTGAGTGATGCTATTCTACTATGATTGGTTCTCATGCATAAACCAATCTACATCAGGGAAGGACAGCAACTGTAAATGGTAGAACCCCGGACCGTGTTGCGGAAAAGAGAGACCTGGGAGTGCAGGAGCACGGTTCCCTGAAAATGGCGAGTCGGGTGGATGGGCGATGTTTAGATTAGTTTAGAGGTATAGCGTGGAAATAGGCCCTTCGGCCTACCGTGTGCGCGTCGGCCAGCGATCTTGGAAAATTTATTTACAGAAACCAGTTAACCTACGACGGTTAACGCCTTTGGCATTTGGGAGGAAACCGGAGCACACGGAGTAAGCCCACGCAGTCACAATGAAAGGGTACAAACTCCGTACAGACAGCACCCGTAGACAGCATCGAACCAGAGTCTCTGGCGCTGTAGGCAGCAAATCTAGCAGTGCGCCACTATGCCACCCTGGTTAAGAAGGCGTGTGGCATGCTTGCCTTCATTGGGAAAAGGAGACATTTATACACTCGATCTGGGTACGTAAGAACAATCTGGTGTATTAACTGCAGGGGTTTTCAGCTACAGGGAGAGATGGGAGAAGCCTTGGATTGTTTTCTCTGGAACGTTGGAAGATCAGGGTAGACCTGATAGGAGTATTTACAATTATGAGATTGGGTAGGCAGTCAGAGCTTCTTTCCCCCAGGATGCAAATGTCAATGACTAAAGGCGAATAAACCTGAGGTGACAGGGGCAAGTTTAAAATAGATGTGTGTGTGGTTGGCGGAGGGGGCTTTTACACAGAGGGTGTTGGGTGTCAGGCGTCGGGCGGGGACAGACAAGAATTTGCCTTGGATAGACACGCGAGTGAGCTGGGATATGGATCATATGCATGCAAATTAGTGAAGATTAACTTGGCGACTGGTTAGGCACACACATTGTAGGCAGAAGGGCCTGGGTCTTTCTGGGCCCCCCATTCCGACTAATGTGTTGAAGATGCGAGGTTCTTTGCATTGGTATAAGACGTTTGTGAGGCCTAATTTAAAGTATTGTGTTCAGTTTTACACACCATGTTTTAGGAAGAATGTTGTCAAGCTGGATAAGAATAGATCGCTTAAATGAACAGTCATTTACCCGGAGCAGGGGAATCGAGAACTAAAGAGATCGGCTTAATGTGAGGATGGGGGAATTAAATGGAAGGTAACAATTTCACAAAATGGGTGGTGGGTGTATGGAACGAGCTGCAGGAGGAGGTAGTTGATGCTGGTACGACATTAACATTTAAGAGGTTAGATTTAGAGGGTTATGGAACGAGTGCAGGCAGGTGACACTAGCGTCGATGACAGATGTTTGTCGGCATTGCCATTTGGGCCGAAAGGCCTCTTTCAGTACTGTTAACAGGTACACAAATATGGAGGGAGGTGTATGGTACTGTTCTGTTTTATGTTATATGTAGAAGGTGTTCTGCTGCAGATTTCAGAGGAAAAGCCACAGAACCATAGAGAGGAAATGGAACTGGAGAGAGGAAGTTCATGTTCAGAGTTAACCACCGGAGAGCAGTTGAGGGGGGTTTCCTGTGTAGGCAAACCAGATCTCACTCCACGTGCAATTATATTCACCACTGACCGACTACAGTGAAAGGGGCGTCATTGATGCTGCTGACTGTTTTAAATTGAGCAAGTGTGGGGGCGATGTATTTTGGGATGTCGAATGTGAGATAAAGTATACAGATACTTAACTTAATAGAATTGATGTACAGGGGGATTTGAGGTCTAAGTCCGTAATTCTCCGAAATGGCAATATAAGTAGATTGAATTATAAAGAAGGGATATGGCATGTTTGCATTCAATGATGGGGCACTCATTATGAGTGAGCATGTTACGGTGCAGCCTTTCGGACATTGGTTACGCCGCAATTGGAGAATTGTGTGTAGGTATGGTCGCCTCAATACATAAAGGACGCAGAAGCTTTTTGAAAGGGTGCAGAATAAGTTTATCAGAACGTTGCCTGGATTAGAGGGGATGAGTTACAGGGAGAGGTTAGAGCGGGTGCAGCAGATCTTTACCAGAATGTTGCCTGCATTCGACGGTATTAGCTGCAGGGAGAAGTTAGGGAGGATTCAGGAGAGTGTTACCGAAATTATGTGCAAGAAGAAATGATGTGCACGATGTGCAAATGATGGTTTTCACCGAAGATAAACACAAAATGCTGGAGTAACTTAGCGGGTCAGGCACCATCTGTGGGGAAACCGAATGTGACTTTTCGGTTCGAGACCCTTCGTCTGATGATCATCGAGACCCTTTATCTGCAGACTAAACAAGGATCTATAGCCGAAACGTCACCTACACCTTTTCTCCAGAGATGCTGCCTGACCAGCTGAGTTACTCCAGCTTTTTGTGTCTATTATACCAGAATGATGCATGGAGTATAGATTATTAGCTAGAGGGAGAAGTTGGAATGGGGGCAGAGGCGATTTACCAGAATTATGTCTGGATTAGAGGGTATTCGTTAAAGGGAGAGGTAGGAAAAACTTGGATTCCATTCTCTGGAACAACAAAGTTTGAAGGGCAATTCGGGCAATTTACAACAAATTCTGAGAGACATAGATAGGATAGTCAGTCAGAAACGTTTTCCCAGGATGGAAATATCAAACACGGAGATGTACGAGGCAGGTTTTTTTTACACCGAGGGTGGTGTGTGCCTGGCAAACTATCGGGGTGGTGATTAAGACAGATGGTTTGGGGGCATTTCAGAATAATTTGGATAGATGCATGTATATGCAGGGAATTCGGGGATATTCACTAACGGCAGGCAGATAAGAGATCGTCTTGGCATCTTGTTCAGCACAGACGTAGTGGGCCGAAGGGACTGTTCATGTATTGTATTGTTCTATGTTCTATGTTCTATATTATAGGTTCCGTATTCTTAGTTCCATTTCTATGTTTTATGTTCTGTGCCATATTTTCAACGTTTTGCGTTCTGTGTTCACTTTTCTATGTTCTATGTTCTATGTTGTAGCGGACTGATCTCGTGGCCTAAAACATAATGTTTTTGACCGGTAAGGAAGTCGAGGGATTGTCATTATCTTGCTGAATTCCATAGCAGGAACATTGTGCTGAATAGCCTAAAGCTGCTACTTTTTTTGTTACATAAATCCATTGCTAAACCGCAGTTGCTGCTCGAACTCTTGATTATCACATGCCTGTCCCCGCTTGACGCCCCTTCTCGAAGTTGCTGTAATGTGGGGAGTCGGCGGAGGCCATGGCAATACCGCTCCCCCATTCGCTCTCCTCCTCCGACCCTCAGGTCGCAGAGTCATAGCCATGGAGTCATACAGCGTAGAAACAGGTCCTTCAGCCCACTGATTCTCCTACTCTGGTAAAAGTCTGTTCATTTATCATATCTACACCATACATGATCTTGAACCTCTTCACCTCTCATTCTCTTGCGCTCCAAGGAATAAAGTCCTGGCCTGCTAAACCTCTCCGTGTAGCTCAGGCCCTCGTGTTCTGGCAACACCCTCGTAAATCCTTTTTGCACCCTTATTCAGTTTAACAACAAATTTCCTATAACACGGTGTACATAACCGAACACAATACTCCAAGTGTGGCCTCATCAACGTCTTGTACAACATGACCACCCAAGCTCTATAGTCAGTACTCTGACTGATAAAGACTAATGTGCCGATCGACATCTTTACCACCATATCTACTATGCACCTGAACTCTTAGAACCCTCTGTTCGGCAACACTGCCTGTCTACCTGTGACGTCATTGTCAGTTAACTATGTGTCTTCACTCCTAGATCCCTCTGCTCGACAATAATCCCCGACGCCAGTTTCAGGGAACTACGTACCTGCACTCCAAGGTCCCTCTGTTCTACAACACTCCCTGTGTACGTGTTATGCTACTTTCATGGAAGTGTGTACCTGCACTCCTAGATTCGTCTGCCCTGCTTTGACTTCCCAAAATACAACACCTTTCACTTCTCTCCACTTAACCATTTCTCAGCCCACCTGCCAAAGCACCAAGATCCTGCTGCAATTTTGACAATCATCTACGCTATCCACAATACTACTGCCCACTTTAAAAGCGAAGGGCACTCCTCCCCCACACAACTCCCGTACAACCCATCTGCCCCTCGGGTCACAACCACTTACCCTGCAAACGAAACACTCTGGGTGCCAGATGTTGTCCAACGCGGAAAGGTAGTTCTCCAGGACCGGCCGATCGCAGCAGCCGCATTTGGGCGCGAACAGACAGAAGTAATCTTTGTGGCAGTACGCCTTCCCGTCCTTCTCGTGGTAACCTAAGGACATTGAGAAGATGTGAGCGTGTGTGGTGGTGCGTTTATGGAGGTGCGAATTGTTGGGGGGGGGGGTGGGGAGTGCTGGGGCTGGTGAAAGCAATACACATGCGTGGGTGAATTAACTGGTGGCGCAAATAACTCTGCTGAAACGGGCCTCTCATAGAATCATAGGGACGTACAACGTGGAGACGGCCTCCATCGGTCTGCATAGACTCGGTGGGACGAAGGGCCTGTTTCCGTGCTGTTTCCCTTTTTCTTTGAGTTAGAGACATAGGATCATAAAGTCATACAACGTAGAAACAGGCGTTTTAGCTCAACCTGCCCACATCGACCAACATGTCCCATGTACACTGGTCCCACTACACTCGTTTGGCCCATAATTTCTCAAAACCTATCCCATTCATGTAACTGCCTAAATATTTCTGAAGCATTACGATAGTACCAAGATCAACTACCTCCTTCCGCAGCGCGTTCCACACACCCAGCACCCTTTGTGTAAAAGAGTTACCCATCAGTTTCCCATTGAACCTCCCCACTTACCTTAAACCTACATCCCCTAGTTCTCGATTGCCATACTCTGGGTAAGAGACCGTGTTAAACAAGAATTGGATGAAAAGGCGACTGGTTTACTAATAAAAGGAGCAAAGTGCAGGAGTAACTCAGCTGGTCAGGCAGCATCTCTGGAGAACATGGATATGTACAACGTGGTGAAGTAACATTGAACCAGGTAACATGTCTGGAGAACATGGATGGCCACAAAGTGCTGGGGCAATTCAGAGGGTCCAGCAGCATCTCTGGAGGACATGCATAGTACAAAATGTTAGAATAACTGAGCCGGTCAGGCAGCATATATGGAGAAAATAGATAGTGGTTTAGTTTAGTTTAGTTTACTTTGGACTAGTTTGTTTTAGTTTAGTTTAGTTTATTGTCAAGTGTAGCGAGGTAGAGTGAAAAACGTTTATGTTGTGTGCTTTCCAATCAGCAGAAAGACTATACATGATTACAATCAAGCCGCTCACATGGTACAGATAAACTAAAAAAACGGGGAGAGTCACCAGTCAAGAGTCAAGTCAAATGTGTTTCATAGTCATATGTCCCAGATAGAACAATGAAATTCTTACTTGCAGCATAACAGAATATGTAAACATGGTACACTGTAAACAATATGATAAACGAGAGAATGAGAAAAAAGATCAGTGTGTATATATACACATACTCACAAGTACACACACACTCACACACACACATATATATATATATATATATATATATATATAGAGAGAGAGAGAAAGTAATGTAATAATAATACTAATAATAATCTAGGTTGTTGTGCCAGGTTGTTTGTCAATCGGTCGATCTCACTTCTATACTCTGACTCATCACCATCTATAATTCGTCCAACAATGGTGGTGTCGTCGGCGAACTTGAAGATGGAGTTCGCACCATGTCCGGCTACAGTCATGAGTAGAGCAGGGGTTGAGCACGCAGCCTTGAGGTGCTCTCCTACTGATTGTTAATGAGGAAGAAGTATTTCTGCCAATTCGAACAGGTTGTGTATGAGGAAGTCGATTATCCAATTGCAGAGGGATGCCCAGAGACCTAGTTTCGTGAGCTTGGTAACTGGCTTTCTTTTCTCATCAAAAATAATTTATTTAATTATTATCACGAGACAAAACAAAACCGCGGTGATACGCCCAACACCATATTACAAAATCAACAAATTATTCAGACACTAAATTTCCAAACAACTATGTTACAAATATTCAAAATAACTACTATACAACTATGTCCCTCTCTAACACCACTGGGGCGCGGAAGTAACCCCGGTAAAGAGCAAAACATCTGGCTCGGCAAAGCCCTCTTCCGCCTGGCGCCGTGATTCGCAGATGGCCAGCTTGGATAGGCCTAGAAGCAACCCAGATCCCTCTTCCGCGTCCTACTCCAGGTCGCCCAAGAAGGACCTCAGCTGACGCCAAACATTCCCCTTCACCCCCTTCACCTCCTTGCCCTTCAACCTCCTTTTGAGGATGAGGTTCAGCGAGCTGGTGAGCCCGTGTAAGTTTTGCCACCGGAGGGAGGCCAGTCTAGGCTCCTTCGGCGGCCTCGATGAACTGGCAGGTTTCCTCCACTGGAGTGAGTGGAGTGGCGTCAGGGGGAGCGCTAATATCCATTGAATCATTGTCCGAGTAGTCCCCTTCCATCCGCTCACTGCACAGGAAGTCACCATCCCCATCCCCGGACACACGCGTAGTGCTCGATACCCCGCTCCACCCTGTGCAGCAGTTGCCTCTGCCCCACCCACTGATCTCTCCTCCACATCAGTCCCAACCCTGGGGCCAGTGGCAGAGGGGCCTTCCCCAGATGTACCCGGGGAGTCAAGACCTTCGGCAGTGGGGGCATCTATCTCTCCCCCAGTTTGGCCCAGGGTGGACTCTGGTGCACCAGACTTGAAGATTCCCTCTGGACCCAGGTCCTGTGGGAGAGAAGGCTGGTCCCCCCATCCCGTCCCCGCCTATAGTCTCTACCTCCAAAGGCGTGCTCTGCGCTTCGCCCTGTGTAGGTTGCTCCTGGCCTACTTCGGATGCCTGGACGCGGGTCACTCTCCCCAATAGGAATCTCCCCCTTCTCCATATCACCCGAGTGGTCCCCATCGCCAACCTGCCCAGAAACCCCTCCAGAACATGGGACCACGGCCCGAACCAGAGGGCGGGAGCCTTCCTCCACCACAGTACTCCTCTCTCCCCTGGAGGATTCCTGTCCGTCCCTCTTCCGCTCCTCCCTAGACAGATTCCTCCTTCTTTTTTTCAAGGGGGAGGAGCTCACAGGCTCTGGGGTCGCCTGAGCAACTTTCGTCTGTGGCACCCACTCCACCCATCCTTATCCCCTCTGCCCTCGGTTGGAATATGGAGCTTACGATCTCCCTAACAGGAGCTGATGGCATGGGTGGAACGTTCTTGTCTTCGGGGTTTTTGTTCTCCAGTTGGTTCATCTTCTTTGCCGCCTTACCTCCCTTTTTTTTTACACATCCACTCCCACCCGCGCTCTGCGCAAACCGCAGAGTTCCCTGGCTCAACTACAGGGAGGGTGGAAGCGGGTGTGAGGGGTGTGGAGGGAGGTTTGGGGAACCGGAGGCAGAGTCCTCCACCTGGGATTTGGGGCAATTCCTCCGAATACACCCCACTACCTTACAGGCACGGCACCTTGGGCGCTCCGATGTCCAGAAGATGGTGAAAACACGCCCATCCTGCTGGACACAGAAGCACCCGTCAACTTCCTCCTCCCTGTCCAGCATCAACGTCCGCTGGGGCCAGATGGAAAGAACGTGCCGCAGCTCCTTCCCGCAGAACCTCTGGGATATCAGGGTGACGTCTGTGAGTTCCTTCCCCAGGGTGTGAAGGTGGGGAAGGAGGGCCTTATTTATGATGCAGGGCGAGAGGATGTTCAGGACCACCCGCTGCGCGGTGGTCACCAAGTGCTCGACCTGAAGGAATGGTCCCCCCACTTAGATCCCTTTACGGAGTCGAGGAAGAACACCGCCTTCCCATCCTGCCCACGTACAAGACGCCTGCGGGCTTGGCCGCCACGGCCACCGCCACGGCAGCCGCGCAGTCCTGCAAGTTCATCTGGGGAGGCAGGTAGCACCTTTTCCCATGCTCGAAAGGCGGGTTCCTCATGGGGAACCGGCCCCAAGAGGTGCAGCCGAAGCAGCCGCCTCTGCATAGTTCCCGAAAGGCCCTTCTCCACCAGAACGCGTGGTATCAGGCGCTACAATTTAAATAAAACACTTAAACAAAGTGCGAGACATACACAGGCGGTCCAAATTGCATGAGGCCAAGTCCACATACAAAAACAATATGGAACAGTTCGAGGGAGGGAGGCAAGTGATGTTGCCTCGAACGTCGATAATGGCGGTTCCCACGAAAACTCCCACGAAAACTGCTGCATCTTCGCCCGGCTCTCTGGGCTCTCCTGCGCTCCCTGCGATCTGCACACCACAGACAATCTGCGAATAAATTTATGCAGCGTCGCATCGCTACACAAGGATGTTTAAATGTACCGATGTACCTACTCCGAATTCTAAAAACATGTTTGAACACACTCGTTTTGTGTTTGGACGGGAGCTCCGTAATACCACACCTCGTCTCCGTAACCAGCTTTTTTTGTATCAAAAATCATTTATTTCATTACAAACACAATATTTATTACGAACAACACGAATACAAAAACAAAACAAAAACAAAAACAAAACCGTGGTGACACAACCACCATCATATTACAAAATCACCAAATTATTCAGACATTAAATTCCAAACAACTATGTAATAAACATCCGTACAGATAACAACCGTGGTCAGGGTGGAACCCGGGTCTCTGGCGCTGTCAGGCAGTAACTCTATCTCCGCGCACTGAGCAGCCCAAAGAATGAGGACGGGTTGCCTGCCCAATCCTTTCACAGATGTCACATTACCCATTGAGCTACTGCTGCACTTTGTGCTATACTCAAGAATCCAGCATCTGCCCTGCCTAGTGTCTCTATTTCTCGTATATTAAACTTCCAATCATGCATAAACCTATGGTTACTTAAAAATCATTTATTTTTGAAAATTCTGAGGGACACAAAATGTGTAATTCGGAGACCGACCCTCTATACCCTCATTCCCCATTGACACTTTACGAGGATGTTGCCAGGACTCGAGGGCTAATTTTGCAGGGAGAGGTTAGACAGTCCAGGACTTTATTCCTCGGAGCGCAAGAGGCTGAGGGGTGATCTTTTCGAGCCGTATGAGATCACGAGGGGAATAGATAGGGCGAATGCACAAACTTCTTCCTAAAGTAGGGAACATCAGAATGATTGATTGTTGGCACATTGGCGCAGCGGTAGTTCATGCCTTACATCGCCAGTGAACCGGGTTCGATCTAAACTACGGATAATGTCTCTACGGTGTTTCTACTTTTTCCCGTGAACGCGCATGGATTATGTGAGTGCCCCCCACTCCACGCTCCAGAGACGTACGTAATTTGGCTTCGGTAAAACAAAATGCACATTGTCCCACAGGTCCTGTTTCCGCGCTGTTGCTCTGAAGTCTAAGGTCTAAAGTGTATGGATCATGAGGGGAATATATAGTGTATATGCTCGTTCGTTTTAACCGACAGTATGGAAATCAAGAACTGGGGCACTTAGTTTGTGCGGAGGAAATATCTAAAAGGAACCTAAGGCGTATATATTTTCACTGCGTGTATGGTGAGGAAATTGAACGAGCTGCCAGAGGAGGAAGTTCACAACATTTAATATACATTTGGACAAGTACATGTATTGGAACGGTTTTGAGTGATAAGGGCCAAACGTGGTCAGGTGGGTGTAATGTAGATGGGGCATCTTGTTCGGCATGGGAAAGTTGGGTCGAAGGGTCTGTTACCACGCTGTATGACTCTATGATTTACATTAAGCTGGGAAGAATACAGAGCCGTTTTGAAATTATAGCCAGTGCTCCAATGCCTGAGATTTATGGAGAGGTTGGGCAGGCGAGAGTATTGTTCCTTGGAACGCAAGAGGCCGAGAAGTGATCTATTAGAGGTGTTAAATATCATGTGTGGAATGTAATTATGGGCGGCCAAGGGCGCAGGGGTAGAGGCACTGCCTTACACCGGCAGACACCCGGCTTCGAACCTGACTGCGGATGTTGTAAGTACGAATTTGTACATTCTCCCTGTGACCGCGTAGGTTTTCTCCGGGTATACATCTTCTTGAAACTTTCATCTGAAATACATGCCATCCTGCCTTTGGAATTTACAAATGAGGTTTCACAGTCTACCCTATCTATACCTCTGATAATTTTGGATACTGCCATCAAGTCTCCTCGCAACCTCGGGCATTCCAGAGAATACAATCGAAGTCTCGCTCTAGCTAGCACCCCGTAAATATAACCACCCCCTGGACGACATAACGACGCAGCGGTGCAGTTGTTTCCTTACAGCGCCAGAGCCCGGATTCGAGCCAGACCACGGGTGCTGTCTGAACGGAATTTGTGCGTTGTCTCTGTGACAGCGCGTGTTTTCTCCGCGTGCTCCGGTTTCCATCACAGACGAAAGATGCACAGGTTTGTAGGTTAATTGGATTCAGTAAAATTGAAAATTATCCAAATGTGCCGGATAGTGTCGTGTTATGGGGTGATCGCTGGTCGAACATGGTGGGCCGAAGGCTCTAAAGTCTAAGTTCGAAAGGTCGGATGAATGCACAATCTTTTTCCAGGGCGTTGTGGAGGCCAGTCCACTGGCGGTCGTTCATGACAACGTAGGTA
>CM075982.1:33492505-33607775 GCA_038087875.1 Malacoraja senta
GGAGAAGAGAGAAAGAGAGAAAAGATGAACAGGGGCAGACAGAGGGAGAAACTGGCGATGAGAGTGACTGCGTTGATAAGAAAGAGCGATGAAGACAGAGAGTGGGAGAAGAGCGAAATATGTGGTAAGGGGTGGAGAGAGACGAATAGAGACAGTGAGAGAGAGAGAGAGTGAGAGGTGCTGAGAGAGAGAAGGTTAATCAGGGTGAGATGCGGAGACAGAGACGGGGAAGAGAAAGGGAAAGGGAAGACAAAGCGTGGCAGACAAAGAAGTAGAACCGTGTAAGTGAGTGGGTGAGTGAGTGAATGAGTGATTGAGTGAGTGAGTGAGTGAGTGAGTGAGTGAATGGGTGTGAGTGAGTGAATCAGTGAGTGAATGAGCGTGCGCGCGAGAGAGAGAGAAAGAGAGAGAAAGATTGACAGTGAGAGCGACGAGATTAGTGCGAGAGGGACAGACGGGAACGAAAGAGCGAGACACGGGGAAAGAGAGAAAGAGAGAGAGGTACTGACAATATGAGCGGCAGAGTTAGTGAAAGAGAAAGGCAGGGATAGGGGATATGTAGAAGGGGAATAGTGACAGAAAAGGCAGAGACGGACAGAGAGGGGGACGGGTGATGAGAGTGACTTGCTTGGTCAGAGGGAGAGAGAGACGGAGAGGGATGGGTGGGGAAGGGGAAATTAGATAGAGGTGGAAGACAAATAGGGACAGAGTGAGGCTGGTGATGTGAGAGGGTTAGTGAGAGAGATAAACGGAGACAGAAACATGGGAAAGTAAGAAAGAAAGGAGAGACGGGCAGTCAGAGAGGTAGAGGCAGTAAGCGAGTGTGTGAGTGAGTGAGTGAGTGAGTGAGTGAATTAGCGCATAAGCGAATGATTGATTGAATGAGTGAGGGGGGGCGAGCAAGTAGCGGGACGGTCATTCAGACAGCGAAACAATCAATGTGAAGGGCAGAGAGTAAAACAAAAAATGCTGAGAGAACAAAAGAGGGACGATGAGAGATACAGAGGAGGAGAGAGACATAGACATGGGAGGGGAAAGACAGTCAAGTGGGCAGGCAGGTAATCAGACAGAGACGGCACAGTGAGCGACATAGTGACGCCGCGGGAGAGTACTGCCCCACAGCGTCAGATGCCCGGGTTCGATCTTGACCTCCAGTGTCTCTGTGTGCGGAGTTTGCACGTTCAGCCTGTAACCGCGTTGGTGCTTCGCTTTCCTCCCACATCCCAAAATGTGTGCGGGTTTTCAATTCAACTGGGGTGGATGGGGAAAATGAGATAACAAAAAACTAGTGTGAACGGGTGATTGATGGTCGGCGTTGTCAATGGGGATCAAGGGGCCTGTTTCCATTATATATCTGACAAAGATTATATGATCCGAAACGGAACATAGAACATAGAACAGTACATCACATAAACGGGCCCTTTGGCCCACAATGTTTATGCCGAACATGACGTCAAGTTTAACCGATTTCACCTGACCGCACATGCTCCATTTCCCTCTAGCCAATGCATTTTCATGTCCCTACAACCATGTGTAAAGGAAGTTGCCACGCACATCTCCCCTCACCTTATAGCTATGCCCTCAAGTGGGAAACATGTTCTGACTGTCGACCCCATCAATGCTTCTTACACTTTTATACACTTCTATATCGTCTTCCCTCAACCTCATAGAAGATGAAGTTTGATTCATATTACGGGCAAGGGACCACGCATATGCAGGGGATGGAGGGATATTGATCACGTGCAGAGAGATGACATTTGTTTTGATTAACATCATATTGAGCATAGATATTGTGGGTCGAATTGGGCTCGTTGCTCTGCTGCATTTTACCGTGTTCCGTTTCAGAGTTCTTTGGTCCATTTATGACATCACTCCTGTCGCTGGGAGACCGGACCTATATATGGCACTGCAAGTAGAACGACTTACGTCAAGAATAGCTGCACCGCAGTAAGCACATTTTGGCGAGAAAAGGTTCTGGTGATCCTTTTTGCAATAGGCCCGACCATCCCGCTCGTAGAAACCGTTGTGTCCAATTTCCTCCTGGCAGTGCGCACAGACGAAATGTTCGGGATGCCACGTTAGACCCATCGCCGTGATAATCTGCAATGCGGGAAATGCAAAGAGGCGGCTGCATCAACAGGAGTCACAGGTCAACCCACCGTTCGCGACTCGGGTACAGAAAGCATCTGTAAGAGTTTACGAGGACGTTGCCAGGACTGGAGCGCGTGAGCAACACGGAGAGGTTGAGCAGGCTAGGACTCTTTTCCTTGGACCTCAGGAGCATTAGCGGTGATCTCATAGAAGTGTACAACATCGTGAATTACAGATAGGATGAATGCAAATAGTAGTTTACCCAGAATACTGGTATCAAGAACCAGATGAGATAGGTTTAAGGTGAGGGGAGGGGGGGGGGGGGGGGGTTATTACTGGGAAACTGGGAGGGCACTTTGTAAAACAAAGCGTGGTTATATCTGGAACGAGCTCCCAAAGGAGGAAGACACAAAATGCTGTAACTCAGCGGTACAGGCAGCATCTCTGGAGACAATAGAAAATAAGTGCAGGAGTGGGGCATTCGGCCTTCGAGCCAGCACTGCCATTCAATGTGATAATGGCTGAGCATCCACAATCAGTACCCCGTTCCTGCCTTCTCCCCATATCACCTGATTCCGCCATCTTTAAGAGCCCTATCCAGCTCTCTCTTGAAAGTATCCAGAGAACCGGCCTCCACCGCCCTCTGAAGCAGAAAATTCCACAGACTCACAACTCTCTGCGTGAAAAAGTGTTTCCTCATCTAAATGGCTTACCCCTTATTCTTAAACGGTGGCCCGTGGTTCTGAACTCTCTCAACATCGGGAACATGTTTCCTGCGTCTAGCGTGTCCAAACCCTTAATAATCTTATATGTTTCAATAACATCCCCCTCTCAACCTTCTAAATTCCAGAGTATACAAACCCAGCCGCTCCATTGTCTCAGTATATGACAGTCCCGCCATCCCGGGAAATAACCTTGTGAACCTACGCTGCACTCCCTCAATAGTAAGAATGTCCTTCCACAAATTGGGAAACCACAGCTGCGCACAATACTCAAGGTGTGGTCTCACTAGGGCCCTGTTCAACTGCAGAAGGACATCTTTGCTCCTATACTCAACTCCTCTTGTTATGAAGGCCAACATGCCATTCGCTTTCTTCACTATCTGCTGTACCTGCATGCTTACTTTCATTGACTGATGAACAAGGACACACCAGATCCCGTTCTACTTCACCTTTTCCCAACTTGACAGTATTTAGATAATAATCTGCCTTCCTGTTTTTGCTACCGAAGTGGATAAGTACACATTTAGCCACATTAACCTGCATCTGCCATGCATCTTCCCACTCAACCAACATGTCCAATTCTCATAGCATCCTCCTCGCAGTTCACACTGCCACCCAGCTTTGTGTTATCTGAAAATTTGCTAATGTTATTTGTAATCCCTTCATCTAAATCATGAATATATATTGTAAATAGCTGCGGTCCCAGCACCGAGCCCTCCGCAACCCCACTAGTCACTGCCTGCCATTCTGAAATAGACCCGTTAATCCCTACTCTTTGTTTTCTGTCAGCTAACCAATTTTCTATCCATGTCAGCATTCTACCCCCAATACCATGTGCCCTAATTTTGCCCACTAATCTCGTATGTGGGACGTTATCGAAAGCTTTCTGAAATGCCCATGTACACTCCATCCACTGGCCCTCCCTTGTCCATTTTCCTAGTTACATCCTCAAAAAAATATCCAGAAGGTTAGGCAAGCATGATTTCCCCTTCGTAAATCCATGCTGACTCGGATCGATCCTGTTACTGCTATGCACATGTGCCGATATTTCATCTTTTATGATCGTTGTCTAGTTCATCTTATTCCGACCTACAGGCAGAAACTAAAATCTGCTAAGCCTGTGGTCAGAACAAAGAAAAGGTGGACAAGCGAGGGCATTGAGAACCTAGAATCCTGGTTTGACTGCACGGGTTGGAATGTGCTCAGGGAAGAAACCACAAGCCTCGATGTGTATACAGACACTGTATCATCATATGTCAGCCTTTGTGAGGACTGTTGCATTCCCACTAGAACCCGGACATATTTCAACAACGACAAGGCCTGGTTTATAGTAGAACTCAGACAGCTCCGACAGTCTAAAAAGGAAGCCTACAGGAGAGGGGATGCAGACCACTGCAGGCAGGCCAATTACAAGCTAAAAAGAGGAATCAGAGCTGGCGAGGAAAGTTACTCTGAGAAGTTGACGAGCAAGTTCTCAGCTAGTGACTCTTTTTCAGTTTGGAAGGGCTTACAAGAAATCACCAGCTACAAGAGGAAAGCTCCCCGCTCTTTGGACAATTTCAGCTGACCAACGACCTGAACGAGTTCTACTGCAGGTTTGACAAGCAGAAACTTAACGCTGGTACCCCTCCCCCCCTCGCCAACAAACACAGCCAGACCCCAGTCTGCAAAGACTGGACCCTTTTACACCCGCTCCTCCCCAATCACCACTTCACACCTACTGAAAGCAAGACTACAGTCAAAAGACTGGACCCTTTCCCACCCAATCAACACTTCACACCCACTCACAGCCTGACCTAAGACTGCAAAGACTGGAACCTTCTACTCCCACTCCTCCCCATTCACCACTTCACACATACTTAAGGCAAGACTCCAGACTGATAAGACTGGACCCTTTCCCACCTACCCCTCTCCAATCACCACTTCACACCCATTTCCCCATCCCCTGCGTGCTGCACAACACCACTTCTCCATCATCAACAATTAAAATAGAGGAGGCTGAGAGGCTGTTCAGAAAACAGAAAATCGCCAGGACCGGACACGGTTTCCCCCCTCTACCTTCAAGCACTGTGCCGAACAACTGGCACTGGTCTGCACAGACATTTTCAACCAGTCCCAGCAAACCTGTACTGACCGTGCCTGCTTCAATGTTTCCACTGTTGTTCCTTTACACTAAAAGGCAAGGATTACTGGTCTTAATGACTACAGGCCTGTCGCACTGACCTCTGTAGTCATGAAGATCCCTGAAAGACTTGTGCTGGCCAAGCTGCAACATATCACGGGCTGGACCCCTCTGCAGTTAGCACATCGGGCCAAAGATCTGTGGACCTGGGCCTGCACTTCATTCCCCAGCACCGAGACCGCCAGGGGAACTATGCGAGGATTTTGTTTGTTGATTTTAGTTCTGCATTCAACACCATTGTGCCAGAGGTACTACACTCCAAACTCTCCGAGTTGACTGTGCCTGAACCCCTCTGTCGGTGGCAGGGCTGGATTTAGATGAAGAGAGGCCCTAGGCTATTCCACTTGTGAGGCCCCTCCCAATCCCCCATCCCCACGACGAGAGGAAGATGGAAGAGTCCACCAGATTGACACCGATGTGTAGCCGAGCGTGGCCAATGAGATAAGGGCTTGTAAGCAGCCCTTTTTATTTATTGCCAGTGCTAGTATCGAGTTATCGGCTTAAAAACACTATTATTCTGAAATGGAGGGCAAGGAAAATTACTGAAGTGTTGTTTAGGGAATACAGTGCGTTGTGACAGCATATGTAAGAAAGGCCTGTGACAGTGACAAAAATATTATACACCAGGCACGTATGAAGCTTTTCAAAAAGCGGGGTGCCATGGCAGGATTACAAACATTTTATGTGAAATAAGTGCACGCAGCGCATATCAGAAGCGCGAAGCTGAAAGTCCCTTGCGGCCGGGGTCCAGGGCCCGCTTAAGGGCCCCGGATGCTCAGGGGTTTTAGATGCTCTCTGGTGTATTCTGAGCCTTATTTTGGAGCATTTTTGCACCAAATTAACGACCAATGTTTCAGAACGAACTTTGGTTGAATCAAGGGTAATGAGTGGTTGGAATGGGATGATTAAGGTTATTGTTGTATACATATTTTAAATCAAGAATGAAAGCTTGTTTTAATAATCAGGTTGTACTGTAAAATGTTATGTAAAATGTTATAAAGGAGCATGCAAACGCTGCGAATACAATACCGTTAGAAAATGTTTTGTGTGTTGATTTGATTGCCTGTTACTGTTCGACTGTGTTAGTGTGTGCCCATTAAAAATATGATGCAAAATGAAAGTCGCAAACTATGGAATTCATATTTGGTATATTTGGAATACTGAGGGTATACCCGGTCGTGTTCTAAACACCTGCGTGGGCCAACTGGCTGGAGTTTTTATGGACATTTTCAACCTCTCACTTCTGAGGTCTGAGGTTCCCACCTGCTTTAAAAGGGCATCAATTATACCGGTGCCCAAGAAGAGCAAGGTGACATGCCTCAACGACTATCGACCAGTGGCACTAACGTCGGTGGTGATGAAGTGCTTTGAGAGGTTGATCACTCTGTACTTATGACTACGTAGCTGGTCATAGTGCGAACTCCATCATCAAGTTCGCTGACGACACCGTTGTTGTGGGACGTATCACTGATGGGGACGAGTCAGAGTATAGAAGAGAGAACGACCGACTGACCAAATGGTGCCAGCACACTAACCTGGCCCTCAACATCAACAAAACCAAGGAACTGATTGTGGACTTTCGAAGGTGTAGGATGGGGACCCACAGTCCCGTTTATATCAACGGGTCGATGGTGGAGAGGGTCAAGAGCTTCAAATTCCTGGGCGTGCATATTTCTGAAGATCTCTCCTGGTCCGAGAACACTGATGCAATTATAAAGAATGCACATCAGCGCCTCTACTTCCTGAGAAGATTACGGAGAGTCGGGATGTCAAGGAGGACTCTTTCTAACTTCTACAGGTGCACAGCAGAGAGCATGCTGACCGGTTGCATCGTGGCTTGGTTCGGCAACTTGAGCGTCCAGGAGCGGAAAATACTACAGAAAGTGGTAAATACTGCCCATTCCATCATCGGCTCTGACCTCCCTACCATCGAGCGGATCTATCGCAGTCGCTGCCTCAAGAAGGCTGGCAGCATCATCAAGGACCCACACCATCCTGGCCACACACTCATCTCCCTGCTACCTTCAGGTAGAAGGCATATGAGCCCGAGGACTGAAACGTCCAGGTTCAGGAATATCTACTTCCCCACAGCCATCAGGTTATTAAACTCAACTGAAAAATAACTCTGAACATTAATAGACCATTATCTGTTTATTTGCACCTTATCTGTTTATTTATTCTTGTGCGTATATATTTATATAATGGTATATGGACATACTGATGTGCTCTCTATTCATCATGCCTACTATATTCTGTTGTGCTGAAGCAGAGGGAGAAGAAAGCGGGAAGAGACAGAGACTTTAAGACTTCTGCCTCCATCACAGTGAGGAGGTACCTGGTGAACTCACTGTGGTGGATGTTAATTTGTGTTTATTGTGTGTTTTGTCATTTATTGTTATATGTATGACTGCAGGCAATGAAATTTCGTTCAGACCGAAAGGTCTGAATGACAAATAAAGGAATCTCTAAATCTCTCTCTCTAAAACAAGAATGTCATTGTCCTATCTGGGACACATGACAATAAACTCTCTTGACTTGACTTGATATTTTTCAGTATTGATATCAAGGAAAACAAAGCAGTTCCAATTGTTTGATATTATTCATATGGAGGAGAAAATATAATACTCTAAACTCTACCTTAATTCTGCAATCTCACTAAAGATAAGCCCCCTTTCCCTCTCCCCCCCCCTCACCCTTCCCCCTCCGTCTCCCTCCACCTCTCTCTCCCTCCCCATCTCTCTCTCCCCCTCCCCCCCTTCCCCTCTCCCCGTCCCTCTCTCTCCCCCTCTCTCAACCCCCCCATTCCCCCCCTCTCACATCCCCCCTGTCTCCCCCTCTCTCTCCCTCCCATGCAGCGAGGCTCCGACTCCGCGCCGCAGACACCGCAGCCCCCTCCCCCCCCCGGCCGGAGAAACGGGCACTCGCACAACGCAATATCCCACTACTTACCTGGAGTAGACACGAGGCATCAACGTGATTGTGTGGAGTGCAAATGGAGATCTGAACTCGCCCGGGCCCACTGCGCACGCGCGGAGAGACAGCGTCATTTTGCTTCGCTACTGCGTCACCGGCTTCCCCCAACAGCGCAGGCGCGGATGGTCGCAAATTTGTCCCCAAAACTTTCAGCGACCGGAACCAAAATTTCGGGTAATTTCCGTCAAAGTGGAAACGCTGATAGTGCTCCAATTTTATTTTCTCGGATTGTTATTACTCTGGGATAAAAACACCTTGGCCGGAGCCCGCCTAGACTTTAGACTCTAGGCTTCAAACTATGAGGCCTGTAGGTAAATACGGCCCTGCCAAGCCCCCCCCCCCCTAGATCTCGAGCCCCTAAGATTAAGCTTGTGAATTTATACGTAAATCTGGCTCTGGTCGGTGGATCACCAGCTTCCTGACAGACAGGAAGCAGCATGTGAGGCTGGGAAAGCACATCTCGGACCGGCAAACCCTCAGCATAGGAGCACCGCAAGGCTGCGCACTCTTCCCTCTCCCCTACTCTCTCTACACCAATGACTGCACCTCCCACTGACTCCTCTGTCAAGCTTCTCAACTTTGCGGACGACACAACCCTGATTGGACTGATCCAGGATGGGAAGGAATCTGCCTACAGACAGGAAGTGACACAGCTGGCATCCTGGTGCCATCGTTACCATCTGGAGCTCAATGCTCTTAAGACAGTGGAATTGATAGTAGACTTTAGGAGAGCTTCCCCTCCCCTGACCCCACTCACCATCGACAACACCACAGTCACATCTGTGGAGTCGTTTAAGTTCCTGGGAACCATCATCTCCAAAGACCTTAAGTGGGGAGCTACCATCGATTCCAGTGTCAAAAAGGCACAACAGAGGATGTACTTGCTGCGGCAGCTGAGGAAGCACAATCTGCCACAGGCAATGATAGTTCAATTCTACATGGCCATCGTCGCGTCTGGCCTCACATTCTCCATCAGGTCTGGTTTGGGTCAGCCACCAAGCACGATACCCGTAGGCTGCAGCGAATCGTCCGATCAGCTGAGAAGGTTATCGGCTGCAACTTTCCCTCCATTGACGAAATGTACACACTGCAAGGACCAGGAAGCGAGCCGGTAAGATCATCTCTGACACCTCACCGTGGCCACAAACTCTTTGAGTCACTTCCCTCTGGAAGGCGACTCCGGACTGTCAAAGCTGCCATAGCCAGTCATTAAAATAGCTTTTTTTCCACGAGTAGTAGCTCTACTAAACAACCAAAAATCTGTAGCCTCCTTTTGCTCTCATATTTTATTTAATGCACAATAATGTTTTATTATTAATGTTTAATGTTTTATGTATCATTCCTAACTGTCAGTGTATGTCATGTTGTCAGTTGCGGATAATCCCCAAGGCAAATCCTTTATATGTGAATACCTGGCCAATAAATTTATTCATTCATTCATTCATTCATTCATTTATTTAGATTGACTCCAGCATCATCCCCACCACCGATGTCAGGCTAACTGGTCTATAATTCCCTGTTTTCTCTCTCCCGCCTTTCTTAAAAAGTGGGATAAGATTAGCTGCACTACAATCCATAGGAACTGATCCTGAATCTATAGAACATGGTAAATGATCACCAATGAGTCCACGATTTCTAGAGGCACTTCCTTAAGTACCCTGGGATGCATCAGGCCCTGGGGATTTATCAGCCTTCAGTCCCATCAGTTTACCCAACACCATTCCTGCCTAATGTGGTTTTCCTTCATTTCACCGTCAACCCAGGTACTCTGGCCAACAGTACATCTGGAAGATTGTTTGTGCTTTCCTCAGTGAAGACGGATCCAAAAGTACCTGTTCAACTTATCTGCCATTTCCTTGCTCCCCATAATGAATTCATCCTTTTCAGTCTTCAAGGGCCAACTTTGGTCTTAACTATTTTTTTTCCTCTTCACATACCTAAATAAGCGTATACTATCCTCCTTTATATTCTAGGCTAGCTTACCTTCGCACATTTTTTCTCTCCGTATTGCCTTTTTAGTTATATTCTATTGCTCTTTAAACCTTACCCAATCCTCTGGCTTCCCACTCATCTTTGCTAAGTTGTACTTTTCTTTTCTTTTTATACTGTCGCTGACTTATAATGTGCAGATAGCTATTAATGACTATGATATAGTTGGGATCACGGAGACATGGCTACAGGGTGACCAAGGATGGGAGCTGAACATCCAGGGATATTCAATATTCAGGAGGGATAGACAGAAAGGAAAACGAGGTGGGGTAGCGTTGCTGGTTAGATAGGAGATTAACGCAATGGAAAGGAAGGACATTAGCTTGGAGGATGTGGAATCGATATGGGTAGGGCTGCGAAACACTAAGGGGCAGAAACCGCTAGTGGGTGTTGTGTACAGGCCACCTAACAGTAGTAGTGAAGTTGGGGATGGCATCAAACAGGATATTAGAAATGCGTGCAACAAAGGTAAAACAGTTATAATGGGTGACTTCTATCTACATATAGATTGGGTGAATCAAATTGGCAGGGGTGCTGAGGAAGAGGATTTCTTGGAATGTATGCGGGATAGTTTTCTAAACCAAAATGTAGAGGAACCAACGAGAGAGCAGGCTATTCTAGACTGGGTATTGAGTAATGAGGAAGGGTTAGTTAACAGTCTTGTTGTACGTGGCCCCTTGGGCAAGAGTGGCCATAATATGGTTGAGTTCTTCATTAGGATGGAGAGTGACATGGTTAATTCAGAAACAATGGTTCTGAACTTAAAGAAATGTAACTTTGAGGGTATGAGACGTGAATTGGCCAAGATTGACTGGCGATTAATTCTTAAAGGGTTGACGGTGGATATGCAATGGAAGGCATTTAAAGACTGCATGGATGAACTACAAAAAATGTTCATCCCAGATTGGAAAAAGAATAAATCAGGGAAGGTAGTGCATCCGTGGATAACAAGGGAAATCAGGGATAGTATCAAAGCAAAAGATGAAGCGTACAAATTAGCCAGAAAAAGCAGCCGACCAGAGGACTGGGAGAAATTCAGAGACCATCATAGGAGGACAAAGGGCTTAATTAGGAAAGGGGAAATAGATTATGAAAGAAAACTGGCAGGGAACATTAAAACTGACTGCAAAAGTTTTTATAGATATGTGAAGAGAAAGAGGTTAGTTAAAACAAATGTAGGTTCCATGCAGTCAGAAACAGGTGAATTGATCATGGGGAACAAGGACATGGCGGACCAATTGAATAAGTACTTTGGTTCCGTGTTCACTAAGGAAGAAATAAATAATCTGCCGGAAATAGCAGGGGACCGGGTGTCAAAGGTGATGGAGGAACTGAGTGTAATCCAGGTGAGCCGGGAAGTGGTGTTAGGTAAATTGAATGGATTAAAGGCCGATAAATCACCAGCGCCAGATAGGCTGCATCCCATCCTATCTGAAGTAGCTCCAGAAATAGTGGATGCATTAGTGATAATTTTTCAAAACTCTTTAGATACTGGAGTAGTTCCTGAGGATTGGAGGGTAGCTAATGTAACCCCACTTTTTAAAAAGAGAGGAAGAGAGAAAACGGGGAATTACAGACCAGTTAGTCTAACATCGGTAGTGGGGAAACTACTAGTCAGTTATTAAAGATGGGATAGCAACACATTTGAAAAGTGGTGAAATCATTCGACAAAGTCAGCATGGATTTACGAAAGGTAAATCATGTCTGACGAATCTTATAGAATTTTTCGAAGATGTAACTAGTAGAGTGGATAGGGGAAAACCTGTGGATGTGTTATATCTGGACTTTCAGAAGGCTTTCGACAAGGTCCCACATAAGAGATTAATATACAAACTTAAAGCACACGGTATTGGGGGTTCAGTATTGATGTGGATAGAGAACTGGCTGGCAAACAGGAAGCAAAGAGTAGGAGTAAACGGGTCCTTTTCAGAATGGCAGGCAGTGACTAGTGGGGTACCGCAAGGCTCAGTGCTGGGACCCCAGCTATTTACAATATATATTAATGATTTGGACGAGGGAATTGAATGCAACATCTCCAAGTTTCCGGATGACACTGGGGGGCAGTGTTAACTGTGAGAAGGATGCTAGGAGGCTGCAAGGTGACTTGGATAGGCTGGGTGAGTGGGCAAATGCATGCCAGATGCAGTATAATGTGGATAAATGATAGGTTATCCACTTTGGTGGCAAAAACAGGAAAGCAGAGTATTATTTAAATGGTGGCCGATTAGGAAAAGGGGAGATGCAACGAGACCTGGGTGTCATGGTACACCAGTCATTGAAAGTAGGCATGCAGCTGCAGCAGGCAGTGAAGAAAGCGAATGGTATGTTAGCATTCATAGCAAAAGGATTTGAGTATAGGAGCAGGGAGGTTCTACTGCAGTTGTACAGGGTCTTAGTGAGACCACACCTGGAGTATTGCGCACAGTTTTGGTCTGCAAATCTGAGGAAGGACATTATTGCCATAGAGGGAGTGCAGAGAAGGTTCACCAGACTGATTCCTGGGATGTCAGGACTTTCATATGAAGAAAGACTGGATAGACTCGGCCTGTACTCGATAGAATTTAGGAGATTGAGGGGGCATCTATAGAAACTTACAACAGTCTTAAGGGGTTGGACAGGTTACCTGCAGGAAGATTGTTCCCGATGTTGGGGAAGTCCAGGACAAGGGGTCACAGCTTAAGAATAGAGGGGAAATCCTTTAGGACCGAGATGAGAAAAACGTTTTTCACACAGAGAGTGGTGAATCTCTGGAACTCTCTGCCACAGAAGGTAGTTGAGGCCAGTTCATTGGCCCTATTTAAGAGGGAGTTAGATGTGGCCCTTGTGGCTAAAGGGATCACGGGGTATGGAGAGAATGCAGGTACAGGATATTGAGTTGGATGATCAGCCATGGTCATATTGAATGACGGCGCAGGCTCGAAGGGCCGAATTGGCTACTCCTGCACCTATTTTCTATGTTTCTATGTTTCTAAGTTTCCCTTGTCAGCCACGGTCGCCCCTTACTCCCCTTGGAATCTTTCTTCCTCTTTGGAATGAACTGATCCTGCACCTTCTGTATTATCCCCAGAAATACCTGCCATTGCTGTTCCACTGTCATCCCTGCTAGGGTGTCTTTCCAGTCAACTTTGGCCAGGTCTTCCCTCATGGCTACATAGTCCCATTTGTTCAACTGTAATAGTGACACCTCTGATTTACCCTTCTTCCCCATAAATTGTAGATTACAACTTATCAGATCATGGTCACTACCTCCTAATGGTTCCTTAACCTCAAGTTCCCTTATCAAATCCGGTTCATGACACAACACTAAATCCAGAATTGCCTTCTCCCTGGTAAGCTGCTCTAAGAACCCATCTCGGAGGCACTCCTCGAACTCCCTTTCCTGGGGTCCAGTACCAACCTGATTTTCCCAGTCTATCTGCATGTTAAAATCCCTGTATTAACTTGTATTACCTTTACGACATGCCAATTTGATCTCTTGATTCAATTTGCACCCCATATCCAGGCTACTGATTAGTCCGATCAGAGTCTTTTTACTCTTACAATTCCTCAGTTCTATCCATACTGACTCTACATCTCCTGATTCTATGTCACCCCTAGCAAGGGACTGAATTTCATTCCTCACCAACAGAGCTACCCCATACACTCTGCCCACCTGTCTGTCTTTTCGATAGGACGCATAACCTTGAATATTCAGTTCCCAGCGCTGGCCCTCTTGCAGCCATGTCTCTGTAATTCCCACAACATCATACATGCCAATTTCTAACTGAGCCTCAAGGTCGTCCACTTTATTTCTTATTCTTCGCGCATTTATATACAATAATTTAACTTCGGTATTCACCTCCCCTCTCACACCGGTCACTATAGGCCCTGATCTTACTCTGTTATCCCTTCTCGAACGTTAGTTCCCATTAACTCGGGAGTATTTTGTAACTTTTCCTGTATTCGCTTTCCCTTTAACTCTATCTTTATACTCCCAATTAGTCAATCCTTCCCGCCCACTATTTAGTTTAAACCCACACGTGTCGCACTAGCAAACCTGCCTGCCATATCGTTAGTACCCCCCCCCCCCAGTTAAGGCGTAAACCGTCCCTATTGTACAGGTCTCCCGTACCCCAGAAGAGACCCCAGTGGTCCCGTTGAATTTCTCCAGCATTTTGTGTTGATCTACGGTTTAAACCAGTATCTGCAGTTCCCTCATACACTTCCTAGTGGAGATATTTGAGGCATATCGAAACCTTTAAAAATTATTTGCGCAGGTACATGGAAAGGGTCGTTTTGGAGGCATGTGGGCCAATCGCAGGCAGGTGTGATTGTTAGAGATGGGGCATGTTGGTCGTCGTGGGAAAGTCCGGCTGAAGGGGCTATTTCCACGCTGTATTTTATTTTATTTTAGTTTAGAGATGCAGAATGGAAACAGGCCTTTCAGCCCATCATGTTGACATCGATCAACCATTCTCACTCATTCTGTGGGGCTTATATACACTGGAATTTAGAAGGATGAGAGGGAACCTTGTTGAAACATATAAGATTATAAAGGGATTGGACATGCTAGAGGCAGGAAACATGTTCCTCATATTGAGTCCAGAACCAAGGGCCACAGTTTAAGAATAAGGTGTAGGCCATTTTGAACGGAGATGAGGAACAACTTTATCACCCAGAGAGTTGTGAGTCTGTGGAATTCTCTGCCTCAGAGGGCGGTGCAGGCCGGTTCTTTGGATTATTTCCATAGAGAGTTAGATATAGCTCTTAAAGATAACGGACTCGAGGGATATGGGGAGAAGGCAGGAACGGGGTATGATCAGTCATGATCACAGTGAATGCCGGTGCTGGCTCGAAGGGCCGAATGGCCTGCTCCTGCGCCTATTGTCTATTGTCTATTGTTATCCCATGCCCATTCTTGCTATTGAGGGAGTGCAACATAGGTTTACAAGGTTAATTCCGGGGATGGCGGGACGGTCATATGCTGAGAGAATGGAGTAGCTAGGCTTGTATACTCTGGAGTTTAAAAGGATGAGAGGTAATCTCATTGAAACATATAAGATTGTTCAGGGCTTGGACACACTAGAGGCAGGAAACGTGTTCCCGATGTTGGGGGAGTCCGGAACCAGGGGCCACAGTTTAAGAATAAGGAGTAGGCCATTTAGAACGGAGAGGAGGAAACACTTTTTCACACAGAGAATGGCTAGTCTGTGGAATTCTATGCCTCAGAGGGCGGTGGAGGCAGGTGCTCTGGATGCTTTCAAGAGAGAGCTAGATAGGGCTCTTAAAATAGCGGATTGCGGAGATATGCTGAGAAGCCAGGAACGGGGTACTGATTGGGGATGATCAGCCATGATCACATTGAATGGCGGTGGTGGCTCGAAGGACCAAATGGCCTACTCCTGCATCTATTGCCTATTATCTATTGTCTATTGTCCTCATCCACTGCCTGCACACCAGGAATAAATAACCTGCAGACCCGCAAGTCTTTTGGATGTGGGATGGAACCGGAGCACCTTGAGGAATCCCACACGGTCACATGAAAATGAATGAATGAATGAATACGTTTATTGGCCAAGTATTCACATACAAGGAATTTGACTTAGTGCTCCGCCCTCAAGCGACAACATGACATACAGTGACAGTTACGAATGACACATAAAACACTAAACATTATTAATAAAACACCATTGATCAAACGTGTGAACCAAACAAAATACCAGAGCAAAAGGAGGCGACAGATTTTTGTCTATTGAGTAGAACTACTACTCGTGGAAAAAAGCTGTTTTTATGTCTGGCTGTGGCAGCATTGACAGTCCGGAGTCGCCTTCCAGAGGGACGTGATTCAAAGAGTTTGTGGCCAGGGTGAGAGTGGTCAGAGATTATCTTACCCGCTCGCTTTCTGGACCTCGTCAATGGAGGGAAGGTTGCAGCCAATAACCTTCTTAGCTGATCGGACGATTCGCTGCAGCCTCCGGGTGTCTTGCTTGGTGGAGAACGGGCAAAGTCCACACAGACAGCGACTGAGTTCAGGATAGAATACGGTCCCTGGAGCTGTGAGGCTCCACTGTGCTGCGTCATTTGGAATCAGACAGTGTATAATTAGTTCGAGTCGTACAGCATAGAACCAGACTATTCGGCAGGGTACCCGGACCTGGCGCCGACGGACGAGAAGCCGAAGCAAAGAAGTCGAAGCCAAAGAACCGAATGGAAACGAGGCCGAAACGCCAAAACCCCCCCAAAAGTACGAAGACGAAACTGCAACTAACCGAAAGGATGGGATTCCTAGATGCAAAATAACTGAAAGAGCGGGACGCTTAAAAGCTAACTAACCGAAAAGCTGCGTCGCCTAGAAGCAAACTCACCGAATGGCCGCTGTGTCGATAGGCCACCTACCCGAAAGGCGGCGTCGCCTACAAGCAAACGATTCGACTGCCGCTCAACAGAAAAGTCCAATAACGTTGCCGGGGGGCTCTACTCGTCAGCGATTGGTCCAGACCCCCGCATGCATCACATCACTGTGGAGGGATGAACATTGTCCCACACCTCTGCTCCACCCGACCCACAGCCCGCGGAAGGTGGCCGTGTGAGAGTGGGGGCTGTCCCGAGGGATGCGCACCTTTGTACGCTTACAACTTGGTGCTAGGGTTCGGAATGCCCAGTCACCACTTGTGTGGAATAATGACCCCCACGCTCACGTCTACCCCTTCTCTCTCCCCTCTTCTCTCTCTTCCCCCTCTCTCTCCCTTCTCTCACTCCCTTCGCTCTCTCTCCCCATTCGCTCTCCCGCTCCCCCTCTCTCCCGCCTCGCTCTCCCTTCTCTCTCCCCTCTTCTCTCTCTCCGTCTCTCTCCCCCTCTCTCTCCCTTCTCTCTCTCCTCCTCTCTCCCCCCTCCTCTTTCCCCCTCTCTCTTCCTTCTCTATCTCCCTTCTCTCTTTCTCTCCCCCACTCTCTCCCGCTCTCTCCCTTCTCTCTCCCCATCTCTCTTTTTCTCTCCCCCCTCTCTCCCCCTTCTCTCTCGCCCCCTTCTCTCTCCCCTCCTTTCTCTCCCCTCCTTTCTCTCCCCCCTCTCGCCCTTCTCTCTCCCCTCTCTCTCTCTCTCTCTCTCTCTCTCTCTCTCTCTCTCTCTCTCTCTCTCTCTCTCTCCCATTCTTCCCCTCTCTCTCCCCCCCTCCCCCCCCCTCTCTCCTCCCCCCACTCCCCCCCTCTCTCCCACCCCTCCTCTCTCATTCTCACATCCCCCAATCCACGAAGCCGATGAAATGAGACAACTGTCACACCAAAGTTAGACCCAAAATCCTGGACTAACCCAGCTGAACAGGCAGCATCTCTGGAGAGAAGGAACGGGTGACGTTTCGTGTCGAGACCATTCTTCAGACCTGAAGATTAAGCCTGAAGAGTCCCGAAACGCCTGGGAATTTGCTGATTGCATAAAACATGTATTTGTTGAATACCCTTAATCCACTTGCGTCCGTCTCCCCCTCTCCAGGTATCCTCATCTCCTCCCAACTGATTTAAACAAAATATTCACTACTTCAAATGTTATATTTTTACCTGATATTCGGAGTCTGAAGAAGGGTTCCGAAACGTCACCTATACATGTTCCCCAGAGACGCTGCCTGACCCGCCGAGTTCCAGTGGCGCTTCGTAGCTATTCATGTTCTCCAGAGTTGCTGCCTGGCCCGCCGAGTTACTCTACCATTTTGTACCTATCTATGTTCTCCAGTGATGATGTCTGACCCGCCGAGTTCCTTAATAACTTTGTACCTCACCATGTTGTCCAGAAATGTTGCATGACCCGCTGAACTACTCGAGTACTTTGTACATATCCGTGTTCTCCAGAGATTCTGCCTGACCCACTGAGTTCCTTTAGCAGTTTTACCAATCATTGTTTTCCAGAGATGCTACCTGGTCCACTGACTTATCTCAGCACTTTATACCATTCCGTGTTCTCCGGCGATATTGCCTGACCCACAGAGTTACTCCAGCACTTTACACTTTCCATTGTCTCCAGAGATGCTGCCTGACCCGCTGAGTTACTGCAGCACATTGTGTCAAACATCACCTTCCCAGTTGCATCCTAGCCAAGATGTCGCTCTTCCCTCCCGTGCGCCCCCACCCTCTTCCTCCTCTACCACCCATCCTGTGGTGCCCCTCCTCTCCTACCCCCTCCCCCTCGTGGGGCGGGACTTACTCTAATCATACTCAATCAGCATGGAAACAGGACCTTCGTCGCAAGATGTCCATGCGCACCAATATACTCCATCTGCAGATACATAGGGTGGTGGAGAAGGCTTCCAGAACGCTGCCGCACGACAGTGTAAGTATAGCAGTTGGGACATAACGTTGTAGTTGTGCAAGACGTTCCTGACCATGCCGTTGGAATATTATTCAGTTAAGGTAACCTTGCACTAAGGACGATGTCATTGATCTGGAAAGAGCGCACAGATGATTTACGAGGATGTTGCCATGAACGGAAGGCGTGAGATATACACAGGGAGGTTGGGCAGGCTAGGGTGTTATTCTTTGGAGAGCGAGAGGCGGAGGGATGATTCACTGGAGGTGGATAACAGCATGAGGGGAATTAATCCGGTTAATACAAAACAAATTCCCCCCAGGGTGGTGGAATCAGGAACTGGAGGGGATTGGTTTATGTTGAGAGGAACCTGAGTGGCAATGTTTATCCAGAGAGCGTGGTGAGTGTATGGAATGAGCTGCCAGAGGAAGTGGATGAAGCTAATATATCATATATTATTATCAATTATTTTAATATAATATATATATATTATATTAATATATTAACAATATTAAATGCATTTGCACGTACATAGAAAGGAAATGATTAGATGGGGTTTTGGTCAAACGACGGAAAACGGGACCAGCTTAGATGCAGTACCATGGACGAGTGGGACCGATTGGCCGGTACTCAGTGCCCAGTAGCACTATGAGATGACAATCATTACGCGAATCGTGTCACACCCGCAAAACCCCAGGACCAGAACCCATCGCACAATCACACGGAACCGAACAGTGCTGCACTCACCTTTCCTACGATGGGCTTCTTGCAGGAGCAGCAGATCCCCTTGGGTCCGGTGCTTACCCCAAGGCGTTTGAGGTCTGTTTGAAGGGTTCCCAGCATGGTGTCCAGCGAAGGCTCCGGCGCCTGCGAATTTGCTTCTGGGATGTGAATGGCCGAGGTCGGCGAGGGTTCATTGAGGCTGAGAACCTGATTTAAAGACGAAGAAGAGGCTTCTGATATAAATACATCTCCATATATACAGTTACTTTTCACGCATTGGTGAATAATGTAAGCCTTTGAGGGTGGCACAGTGGCGCAGCGGTGGAATTGCTGCTTTACAGCCCCCGAGACACAGGTTCGACACTCACGACGGATGCTGTCTGAATGAATGGATGAATGACCAAATGAATGAATACGTTTATTGGCCAAATATGTGCACATGAAAGGAATTTGCTTTGATGATCCGCTCGCAAGTAACAACACGACATAAGTAAACAATTAAGTATAAAACATAAGACATTAAAACATTAAGTCTAAAACATTATAATTTAAACATGTGAATGAAATAAAATACCAGAGCAAAAGGAGGTTACAGGCATTTGGTTATTGAGTAGAGTTACTGCTCGTGAAAAAGCTGTTTTTGTACGTTCTCCCTGTGAGCGCTTTTTTACAGGGGGAACGTAAAAAAATCCGTACAGACAGCACCCGTGGTTAGGATCGAACCCCGGTAGCTGGCGCTGTAAGGCAGCCATTTTACCGCTGCGCCACTATGCCGCCCTTATCTGTCAATCCAAGCACTAAAAACACACATTGACGTGGCATCCACAACTATCTGTGGCAATGAATTCCACAGAAGGCCTTTATTCTTTCCCAGCAATTAAAATATCGTCTCCACATCCAATATATCTAGGCCTTTCACTATTCGCTGAGTTTCAATGAGGTGCCTCTTCTACCTCTAAAGTTATGTAACGGGTCATATAACGTTGACATTTACAGACCGTAACAGGGAATGAATTAGGCGACTTATTTTAATTTAGTTCAGTTAGGTTTAGAGATATAGCGTGGAAGCAGGTCCTTCGATCCACTGAGTACACGCCGACTAACGATCAGTTATCCACACTAGTTCTACCCTGCACCCGGGGGACAATTTACAGAAGCCAATTAACCTACAAACCCGCAAGTATTTGGAATGTGGGAGGAATCCGGAGCTCTCGGATACAACCCTTGCGATCACAAGGATATCGTACAACCCTCGTACAGACAGCAAGCGAGGTTGGCATTGAACCCGGGTCTCTGGCCGTGTGAGGCCACTGCGCCACTGCACCACTGCACCGCCCCTGTTTGAGCGGGATGTTGAACTACTCTGGATTTACAAGGCTTTGTGGAGCAGTATACACCCCCCATCCACCTCCACTCACACCTGCCACCATTTCCTATTCATCCGTTGTAACTTTAGAAACGATCTACACGCATTGTGGCGGATTTGCAGCGGCTCGCGGGCGCACAGACTTACGCCGGCCAGGTTCGCCATGATGTCGTCCAACTCCCGAGCAGCCGAAGTCGGGCTCAGTAAAGTAGCTTCTTGGGTGTCCGGAGAACGCTCCACAGGCGGTCTGAAATAATGACCAAATGCTGTCAGATAAACAGGCAAATTCTATAAATAGTCCGCTTGCAGGAAAAGCGGACGAGATTCATCACTTGATGAGTGAACCAAGGAGTTGCGGAGCGAACGGTCCCTGCGGAAAGGTGGTGGGGAGGGAAAGATGTGTTCAGTGGTGACAAACTTTGAGGATGTCACGGAAATGTCGGAGAATTATGTGTTGGATGAGGGGGGATTGTGCGTGAAAGTTGTGGAACAGGGAACTCATAGTCTCAGGGTCATACAGCGTGGAAACAAGCCCTTCGGCCCAACTTGTCCGAACCGACCAACATCTCGCATCCACACTAGTCCTTCCCGTTTGCGTTTCGTCTGTGTTCCTCTAAACCCATCTTATCCATATACCTGTCTCAATGTTTCTTAAGCGACAGCGAGAGCAGAACGATTGAACACAGAGGAGACACGTGTGAGGACCTCATCTATGTCCTTATATGTCCTGTCTCTACTCGATCCAGGGACCCCGACAGTTCTTCCTGGTGAGTCAAAGGTTCACGTGTGCCTCGTCAAACTTCTGGTGTTCCCGATGTCAGCTTCTGTATGTCGGCGAGACGAAATCTGGACCGGAGACTGTTTCGCTGCACACTTACAATCGGTCAGCCGATGCCTACTGGCTCTCCCGCATGTTAACCATCTCAACTCCCTTGCCCATTCCCGTTGCGAACTTTCGGCCAATGGCCCCCTCCATTGCCAGAGTGAGGCCATAGGCAAATTGGAGGACACGTGAATAGCTTACAGCCCAGCGGTATGAACATTGAATTCTCTATTTTTTTTAAATTAACTTCACACTAATACCCTGCCCCCATCCCTTCTTACCCCCTTCCTCCACCCTGGTCGTGTTGACAGTTCCACAGTTCTCTGCGTTGTTTCTCTTGAGATCGCATCTTCTCTGGCCAACAATAGACCTAGCAGCGCACCGCCCTGCTGAGGTCAGTTGTTTCAGGCCCTGATTTGTCCCGGTCATTTCTTACCTCCATCTCTTCACCAATACCCCCTCACCCGCCACTTTTACTTTGAAGAAGGGTCCCGACCCGATACCGCAGCAGCAGAAGTCCGGCTCAGTAAAGTAGTTTCTTGGCAAGAAACCTTTTATCCAGAGATGCTGCCTGACCCGTTGATTTACCCCAGCACCTTGTGTCTACATTAGGAAATAGGCTCTTTGGCCAATAATCCTCCGTGCCGACCCATATGCCCCATTTAAGCTCGTCCCATTAACACGTGTTTGGCCCATATACATCTAAAATGTTCTCATCCGTGCACGTGGCCAAATTTCCATTGATTTAATGTGACACGGGCAAATTTTATAGAGGTTTGTGGCAAGATTCGTTTACACAGAAGTTGGTGGGGTCTGGAATGCGCTGTCAGCGGTGGTGCTGGAGGCAGTTCTGATTGCCGCCCAGGTTCACTTAAATCTTTCCCCACTCACCTGAAACCGATGCCCTCTAATTGTTTTATTCCTCTACCCTGGGTTAAAAGTCTCAATGCATTCACCCAATCTATTCCTCTCATGATCTTATCCAGCTGAAAAGGATCACCCCTCTCCTTGTAACTATTACCCCCTAATCCAAACAGCATTCTGGCAATACCCCATAATACAGGCAAAATTCTGGTAAACCTGCTCTGCCCGAAACCTCCATGCAGCTAATAACATCAAACCCCGGGGGCACTCTGGTAAATCTCATCTGCACCCTCTCCAACCTCTCCTTGTAGCTAATATCCCGTAATCTGTTAGGTCTACTGCAGCCTCTCCAGAGCAACCGCATTCTTCCTATAGTTGGTGACCAAAACTACACGTAATAGTCCAAGTAAGGCCGAACCAGATTTATTCGTACTGGGTCTTGGAGCCCACCTTTCAACGCCATCAGACGGTCTTCCTCCTTTGGAAGCAGCTTCCTCGTTGTCAACGAGATACGTGAAATAGACTGGGTTCAACTGGAAAGATAAATTAAATGGAACCAGTCTTAGCAGACTCAACTATGATCGCAAACATTTACGTCGATGGAACTGAGATCGACATTTCTCACATTTACAGTCCATCAACTTTTGAAAACAATAAAAACAGTTTTCAAAGTTAGTCGCGGAGAAAGAGAGAAAAGGAAAGAGAGACGGAGATAGGCAGATGGGAAGCGAGAACGAGATAAAGAGGCAGAGATAAAGAAGCAAAGAGAGAGAGAGGCAGAGAATGAGATAGGGAGACATGCAGATATGGAGAGGCAGAGAGTGAGACAGGGAGGTAAAGAGGGACAGGCAGAGAGAGAATGGCAGAGAGGCAGGGAGAGGGAAAGAGAAAGAGAGAGAGGCAGAGAGAGAGAAAGTGAAAGAGAAGGAGAGAGACACGAGTGTGATGAGAACATGGGAGACACGGAGACCAGAGAGAGAAAGTAAAGACTCGAACGGAGAAAAGTGTGGTGGAGTACATGCGTCACTCAACATCAAAGATGTCGAAGTGCTTCAGTCCTTCGCGTAAATGCCACCAACAACCTGCCGTGGGTCACCACATTGAAACGACAGCCAATATGGCACACTGACACTTTAACTTCCTCAAGAAACGGAGGAAACTCGGCATGTCTCCAATGACTCATGCAAACTTCTACAGATGCTCTGGAAAACGCATCCTGTCGGCATGCCTCACAGTTTAGTTTGAGAACCGCTCTGTCCATGTCTGCCCAGATCGTAAGTAATTACAAACAGGTGTGGTGCAGCCCAATCCTTTACAGAGAACAGCGTCGAACCCATTGACTCCAGCTGCGATAAAATAGAGAGAAGGAACATGTTGCAGGTGAGGCGGTTGCGGGGCGTGAAGAAAGGGGGAGGGGGCTGCAAGAGAGAAAGAGAGAGAGAGGGACAGAGACAGAGAGACAGAGAGAGCGAGGGAGGGAGGGAGAGAGAGAGAGAGAGAGAGCGAGAGAGAGAGGGAAAGAGAGAGAGAGAGAGAGAGAGTGAGAGAGAGTGAGAGAGAGAGAGAGAGAGAGAGAGAAGAGAGAGAGAGAGAGAGAGAGAGAGAGAGAGAGAGAGAGAGAGAGAGAGAGAGAGAGAGAGAGAGAGAGAGAGAGAGTTGGATATATGGAGCGACAGGGTTAAATGGGAGAGGGAGGCGGAGACAAAGCGGGAGGTAAGAGCGATAAATGAGGAAAGGAGAGGGAGTGAGAAAATACTCAAGAGAGGTGGAGAGGGAGGTACAGGCAATCTGGCTTTAAGAGCGAGTTAGATAGAGCTTTAGGGGCTAGTGAAATGAAGGGATAGGGGGAGAAGGCAGGCACGGGTTATTGATTGGGGAATACCAGCCATGATCACAATGAATGGCGGTGCCGAAAGTGCCGAATGGCCTCCTCCTGCACTTATTCGCTAGGTTTCTATGTTTCTAATCTGACCGACTGCGTGAGGGGGAGAGAGAGAGAGAGAGAGAGAGAGAGAGAGAGAGAGAGAGAGAGAGAGAGAGAGAGAGAGAGAGAGAGAGAGAAGAGAGAGAGAGAGAGAGAGAGAGAGAGAGAGAGAGAGAGAGAGAGAGAGAGAGAGAGAGAGAGAGAGAGAGAGAGAGAGAGAGAGAGAGAGAGAGAGAGAGAGAGAGAGAGAGAGAGAGAGAGAGAGAGAGAGAGAGAGAGGAGGAAGAAGGAAAGAGAGAGTAGATGAACAGGGACAGACAGAGAGAAACTGGCGATGTGAGTGACTGCGTTCATATGGAAGAGATGTGGAGACAGAGAGTAGGGAAGTGCGAGGCATGGGGTAAGGAGATAATGAGAGAAGACAAACATAGACAGAGAGGGAGTCATATGGTCATAATGTTGTACAATATCAGTCTCAGGATGATACCCAGGGATCCTACCTGACCCACTGACTTACTCCAGCATTTGATACCTATCCCTATTCTCCAGAGATGCTGCCTGAACTCGCTGAGTTACATCAGCACGTTGTACCTATCCATGTTCTCAAGATATGCTACGTGACCCACTGAGTTACTCCATCACTTTGGACTTATCCATATACCGCAGAGATTCTGCCTACCCCGCAGAGTTACTCAGGCATTGTGTGTCTCTTTTTGATTCTCACTTGACTTGGACCAGACGACTCCACTTGCTGGCCACCAGAGGTCGTCGGTTTTGGCTGGTCTGAATTGACTCGTGAAGTGCCATCGGTGACCAATGTAGTCTGAATGTCAATCCCAGCCAGAAAAGACGGGTCGTCGGCGGCCCCAGCGACGGCAACCGACGGTCGCTCAAGTTCCGCCAGCAACAGATCTACAAAGTTAAGGTGGACATGAGAGGAAACATTTACTGAAACCATTCACTAAAACGGGTGTAGGGTCCGACCCAAAATATCGACATATTCTCCAGAGATGTAGAACTTAGAAGTTTATAGGTTCACAAATAATAGGAGCAGAATTAGGCCATTGAGTGTACTCCGCCATTCAATCATGGCTGATCTTACAACCCGATTCCCCATGCCTTCTCGCCAAAACCTTTCACATCCACCAGTCAAGAACCTGTCAACCTGCTCATTAAAAATACCGATTGACTTGGCCTCCACAGCCGTCTGTTGCAATTCACCACACATTCACGACCTTCTGGCTAAACAAATTTCCCATCATCTCCTTTCTAAAGGCACGACGTTTAATTCCGAGACTGTGTCTTCTGGTCCTACTCTATCCGAATCGTGGGAACATCTTCTTCACATCCAGAACTTTCATTACTTTGTAAAGTTCAATTACCTCTCATCCTTCTAAACATTAACTAAACATCATTCTAAACATTAAATTGTAAGGGTAAAAATACCCCAATGGGACTTATCTACAAGCCCCCAAACAGTAGCCTAGATATAGGGTGCAAGTTGAATTAAAAGTTAAAATTGGCATGTCGTAAAGGTAATGCCATGGTTGTTATGGGAGATTTCAACATGCAGGTAGACTGGGAATATCAGGTTGGTACTGGACCCCTAGGAAGGAAGTTTGTGGAGTGCCTCCGTGATGGATTCTAAGAGCAGCTTGTACTGGAGCCTAACAGGTAGATTTAGTGTTGTGTAATGAACCGGATTTGATAAGGGAACTCGAGGTAAAGGAGCCATTAGGAGGTAGTGATAATATGATAAGTTTACAATTTGAGAGAGATAAGGGTCAATAGGAGGTGTGAGTATTACAGTTGAACAAAGGGGACTATGGAGCCATGATAACCATATAACCATATAACCATATAACCATATAACCATTACAGCACGGAAACAGGCCATCTCGGCCCTTCAAGTCCGTGCCGAACATTATTATTATTATTATTATTATTATTATTATTATTATTATTATTATTATTATTATTATTATTATTATTATTATTATTATTATTATTAAAAAAAAAAAAAAACTTCCCCCTAGCCCCATCTACCTGCACTCAGACCATAACCCTCCATTCCTTTCCCGTCCATATACCCATCCAATCTATTTTTAAAGGATAAAATCGAACCAGCCTCCACCACTTCCACTGGAAGCTCATTCCACACAGCTACCACTCTCTGAGTAAAGAAGTTCCCCCTAATGTTACCCCTAAACTTCTGTCCCTTAATTCTCAAGTCATGTCCCCTTGTTTGAATCTTCCCTACTCTCAATGGAAAAAGCTTATCCACGTCAACTCTGTCTAACCCGCTCATAATTTTAAAGACCTCTATCAAGTCCCCTCTTAACCTTCTGCGCTCCAAAGAATAAAGACCTAACTTGTTCAACCTTTCTCTGTAACTTAGTTGCTGAAACCCAGGCAACTTTCTAGTAAATCTCCTCTGTACTCTCTCTATTTTGTTGACATCCTTCCTATAATTAGGCGACCAAAATTGTACTCCATACTCCAGAATTGGCCTCACCAATGCCTTGTACAATTTTAACATTACATCCCAACTTCTATATTCAATGCTCTGATTTATAAAGGCCAGCACCCCAAAAGCTTTCTTTACCACCCTATCTACACGAGATTCCACCTTCAGGGAACTATGCACAGTTATTCCTAGATCCCTCTGTTCAACTGCATTCCTCAATTCTCTACCATTTACCATGTACGTCCTATTTTGATTTGTCCTGCCGAGATGTAGTACCTCACATTTATCAGCATTAAACTCCATCTGCCATCTTTCAGCCCACTCTTCCAAATGGCCTAAATCTCTCTGTAGACTTTGAAAATCTACTTCATTATCCACCACACCACCTATCTTAGTATCATCTGCATACTTACTAATCCAATTTTCCACACCATCATCCAGATCATTGATGTACATGACAAACAACAGTGGACCTAACACTGAGGCACCCCACTAGTCACCGGCCTCCAACCTGACAAACAGCCATCCACCATTACTCTCTGGCATCTCCCATTCAGCCACTGTTGAATCCATCTTGCTACTCCACCATTAATACCCAACAATTGAATCTTCTTAACGAACCTTCCATGAGGAACCTTGTCAAAGGCCTTACTGAAGTCCATATAGACAACATCCACTGCTTTACCCTCATCAATTTCCCTAGTAACCTCTTCGAAAAATTCTAGAAGATTAGTCAAACATGACCTTCCAGGCACAAATCCATGTTGACTGTTCCTACTCAGACCCTGCTTATCCAGATGCTTATATGTATTATCTTTAAGTATCCTTTCCAATAATTTGCCCACCACTGACTTCAAACTACCAGGTCTATAATTGCTAGGTTTACTCTTAGAACCCTTTTTAAACAACAGAACAACATAGGCAGTACGCCAATCCTCCGGCACTATTCCCGTTTCTAATGACATTTGAAATATTTCTGTGATAACCCCTGCTATATCTACACTAACTTCCCTCAATGTCCTCGGGAATATCCCTGTCAGGACCTGGAGACTTATCCGTTTTCATATTTTTCAAAAGTGTCCGCACCTCCTCTTCTTTGAATCTCATAGTTTCCATTGTTACTCTGCTTGTTTCCCTTACATCACATAATTCCATACCCTTCTCCTTGGTGAATACCGAAGAAAAGAAATTGTTCAGTATCTCCCCCATCTCTTTTGGCTCTGCAGATAGCTGTCCACTCTGACTCTCTAATGGACCAATTTTATTCCTTGTTATCCCTTTGCTATTAACATAGCTGTAGAAAACCTTTGGATTTACTTTCACCTTACTTGCCAAAGCAACCTCATATCTTCTTTTAGCTTTTCTAATTTCTTTCTGAATATTCTTTTTACATTCTTTATACTCCTCAAGCACCTCATTTACTCCATGCTGCCTATAATTATTGTGGATCTCTCTCTTTTTCCGAACCAAGTGTCCAATTTCCCTTGAAAACCATGGCTCTTTCCAATTTTTACTATTTCCTTTCAACCGAACAGGTACATAAAGATTCTGTACTCTTAAAATTTCACCTTTAAATGTCCTCCATTTCTCTTCTACCTCCTTCCCATAAAATAACATGTCCCAATTCACTCCTTTTAAATCCTTTCACATCTCCTCAAAGTTAGCCTTTTTCCAATCAAAAATCTCAACCCTAGGTCCAGTTCTGACCCTCTCCATAATTATATTGAAACTAATGGTATTGTGATCACTGGACGCGAAGTGCTCCCCAACGCTTACCTCCGCCACCTGCCCGGTCTCATTTCCTAACAGGAGGTCCAGCCCTGCCCCTTCTCTAGTAGGCACCTCTATGTATTGCTGCAAAAAAACCCTATCGTGCACACATGATGGAGGTGCTGGCCAAAGTTTACTGCATAGAGACCCTAGCAGGGATGCCAGTGGAGCAACAATGGCAGGCATTTCTGGGAACAATGCAGAAGGTGCACGGTCAGTTCATTCAAAAGAGGAAGAAAGAGTCCAAGGGGAGTAAGGGGCGACCGCGGCTGACAAGGGAAGTCAGGGACAGTATAAAAATAAAGGAGAAGAAGTATAACATAGCAAAGATGAGCGGGAAGCCAGAGGATTGGGCAACGTTTCAAGGGCAACAGAAGATAACTAAAAAGGCAATACGTGGAGAAAAGATGAGGTACGAAGGTAAATTAGCCAAGAATATAAAGGAGGATAGTAAAAGCTTCTTTAAATATGTCAAGAGGAAAACATTAGTTAAGACCAAAGTTGGACCCTTGAAAACAGAAAAAGGTGAATTTATTATGGGGAACAAGGAAACTGCAGATGAGTTGAACAGGTAATTTGGATCCCTCTTCACTGAAGAAGACACAAACAATCTCCCTGATGTGCTAGTGGCCAGAGGATCCAGGTTGGCGGAGGAACAGAAGGAAATTCACATTAGGTCCCACATAGGAGATTAGTGGGCAGAATTAGAGCACATGGTATTGGGGGTAGGTGCTGACATGGATAGAAAATTGTTTGGAAGACACGAAACAAAGGGTAGGGATTAAACAGTCCCTTTCAGAATGGCAGGCAGGGGGTGGGAGGGGAGTTGAGGTTGTAGCTAGCAGATGTAAAACGGATAGAGGCGAAAAGGGACATTTATTGTTCGGGGCATTGAGCATCAGAGCAAGGAATTCATTATGCAGATTTATTGGGTTTAGGTAGGCCGTCTTAAGAGTACATTGCGCAGTTCTGTTCACCTCATAACAAGATGGACGTGAAAGCATTGGAAATTGTGCAAATGAGGTTTACCAGAATTCTGTCTGCATTATGAGGTAATGGGTATGAAGGTTGAACAGACTTCCAGAACGCTGAAGACCTGATAGAAGTACATACAATTATGACACGCAAACATAACGTAGTAATTCAGAACGTTATTACAGTCATAGAAGAAACAGGTCCTTTGGCCACAATAATCGTCCCCGAATAACATGGCTCTGGTACACTAGTCCCACGCAAGCTGAATCTTTCCCTACAGCTTAGGCCCTCGAGATCTGGGAACATGCTGGTAAATCTTTTGTACACCCTTGCCATCATAACAACAAAAATTCTAATAAAGAGACTAAAACGATTGTAAATGTGGTCTCACCAATGTCACATATAACTAGCATTGCCTCGCAATTTCTATACGCATTACTGTGACTAGTGAAGGCCAATGTGGTGAAAGCCTTCTTGACCACCCTATCTACTTGTGACGCCACTTTCAAAGATCCCAGATACCTATGCTCTAAAACACTCCCAAGGTTCCTGCCATTCTCTGAGTAGGTGCTAACCGGGTTCAGAAACCATTCTTCAGCCCACCTGCCCAATCGATCGCGATCCTGCTGCATTGTTTGATAACCATCTGCGCTACCTACAACACCACCCACCTGAGCGTCATGTGCAAACTTACACATCATGCCTTGCACGTTCTCATGCAAATCATTTATATAGATAGTCATCGGCCGCCAGTCCGAAAACCAACCAACATTCTTCCACGAAAGGAATTTTGTAACCAGTCGGCTGGCTCTCCTTTCATCTCATTCGATCTAAACTTTCTGAACAGTATCCCATGCGGAACGTTGCCAAATGTCTTGCTGAAATCCATATAGACCGAGTTTGCACCTCTGCAGTTCCTTTTCCCAGGGCGAAAATGTCAAAGATTGGAGGCGTGGCTTGAACACGAAAGGGGCATAGTATAAAGAATATGTGTGTGGCAATTCTTTTACACAGAGTGGTTGGTGGCGGATTAGGAACGTAGGATAGGCCGATATACTGCAGATTCATGGTTGTTATGCTAAGAATAGAAAACGTTGCGAAATCCGATAACCATACAGAAGTAGATCATTTGGACAGTTCAGCAAACGTCTGATCTCCAAGGAAACGACGCCACTTTCTCGTTTCATTTCCCCTAATTTCCCCAAATTTACTTCTCAAATCTCCTACACCCACGTACACAAAACTCGAAATTACAAAGGCCTGACTGCCCTATCAATTAAGCCACAAGGTACTGCAGATTTTGGTTTTCAAAGATATAAAGTGCTGGAGTAAATCAGCGGGTGAGGCAATATCTCTGGAGCACATGGACATGTACAAGTGCGGGAGGAACTCGGCGGGACGGGTAGCATTTCTGGAGAACATGGATAGGTACAACATGTTGGAGTAACTCAGCGGTTCAGGCAACATCACCAGAGAACAGGGATAGGTATCAGTGCTGGAGTAACTCAGCGGGTCAAGTGGCATATCTGGTGAACGTGGACTGCGTCGTTTCGGGTGGGCACCCCCCTTCAGACTGAATTCAGTCGGAGAGAAATCCGGATGGGTGGTTAGAGCAGGACAAACGCTAGCAAGTGATAGTGCTGAAGCACCCTCACACAAATTCTCCAGAAATGCTGCCTGACCCGCTGAATCATTCCACACATTGTGCCCTTTTGTGTAAACCAGCACCTGCAGTTTCTTATTTCTACAAGACACAATTGTTCACAAATCTCCCTTTACCCGTGCGTAGCTGTGTCATGTTCGGATTGGCTCGATAGAGATTCGTCCAGCAAAGAAACGTGGTGGGACGTGATTCAGTGGCACCTTGGTGTGTTGAGTCCCCTGGTCAAATGCTGTTAAGATATGTGTCATATGCCCATGCCGACCTTTCCTACCAATCTAATCCAAGTTCCCAGCATAGCCTGCTCTGTGCTTCAAAGGTGCCCCCCCCCCCCGGTGCCCAATACAAGTGAAGTGCAGGTAAGGTGCTTCACTCGCACGCGGTCCGTTTGACGAGGCTGTTGTTGCGACTCACGTTGTAGCCCTGCGGACAACACTTTCTTCAGGCCACCGCCTCCGAGAGGGCGCGCATGGGGCTTATTTCACCCCCACTGCTCCCGTTTCGCTTTCTGTTGGCCGGCGCTATATCCGCTCCCCGTTCCTACCCCTCGATATCATTCTACTCCCTCCGCTTTGTCCACACCGCCGTTCCTTCCCACGTCACCGCCTCCTTCTTCTCCCGCGGAGTCGCCGACATAATCAACATTGGACCCGCGGAGAGAGCTCCATAGTGACAGTGCGTCTTTTTGATGGCAACGTCCTGTAGAAAACGTTATTGCCAGGGGCTAAAATTAGGCCTCCACAACAGCGGTATCACTAGGACCGTGCGGTAGCTGATGAAGAAGGACTCGTTGCTGCAGACCAGCAACATCGGCGCCTAGTTATATGGTCATCAGCAGACACAAACAAACACACATACAGACACACACACACACACACACACACGCACGCACGCACCCACGCACGCACGCACGCACGCAGGCACGCACACACACACACACACACACACACACACACACACACACACACACACACACACACACACACACACACACACGCACACACACACACACACTCACACACACTCACACACATACACATTGGAGTGGTCGGAGGGGCCGCTGCGAGTCGGCTGCCTGCCAGCCGACTCGTTATTTCGGCTTTTTTTTGTGTGTGTGTCTAATGTTAGTTTGGGTGTCGCTTGGTGTGTCTTGTGTGGGGTGGTAGGAAGAGGAACAGGGGAACCGGTTTCGGTCGCCTCCTCGACGAAGAGGCGACTTTTTCCATTGCGCCTCCCTCGCGGCCTAACACCATGGATTGGAACGGCCTTTCCCGGAGTCGGGCACGGAGCATCAGCAGCAGACGCAGCGTGGACTTTCCATCGCGAGTGGGCGAACCCTTGCCGGGGGTCGCCAGAGAGGAGTGCTCCGATCGCTTGCCTGGTGACGTTGACATCGTGGTCGTCGAAGGCAACTTTGGCCGCACATAGCGTGGGTAGGTAAATTGAACGAGGTGTCATGGGAGCTAGGTGCGGCAAGTATTATAATGACATTCCTTAGGAAAGGGGATGAGGAGGATTTTCTATCATCACAGGGTGGTGAATCTGTGGAATTCATTGCCACCGGCGGCTGTGCATACCGTCATTGGGTGATGTTAATACGGAGACTGACATGTTTGATTTGTAAGAGTATCAATGGTTATTGTGAGGCGGGGGTGTGGGGTTGATAGAACAGCCACGAATAAATGGCGGCGTTGACACGATGGGCCGAATAGCCTATTTCTGCTCCGTTGACTTATGAACATTCGAACTATAACAACGTTTGAAATACATTTGGACAGGTGCATGGATAGGAATTTGGCCAAACGCAGGCATGTGGTATTAGTGTAGGTGGCACCTTGGTCGGCAGTGACGAGATGGCACGTACGGCCTGGTTCCGTACCGTATGACCTGAAGACCGCATGACACTCGCCCCGATGATACATTCTCTCTGTGACCAGACCAGTGAAACTTCGGTCTCTAGGTTACACACCGCAGGCAGAGGCACAGCGAGAGGCACAACATCCGTTCCTGCAGCTCGCTGCTAAATTAAAACCACAAAGACGAAATCCGGTGATACGAGAAACTGAACATTCCCCTTTGCAAGCACACACACACACGCACGAGCGCGCGCGCACACAAACACAAACACACACAAGCACGCACACACACACACACACACACACACACGTGCACGCACACACACACACACACACACACACGCAAACACACACACACACGCACACACACACACACACACACACACGTGCACGCACACACACACACACACACACACACGCAAACACACACACACACGGACACACACACACACACACACACACACACATACACACACACACATACACACAAACACACACGCACACTCACACACGCACGCACACACACACACACACACACACACACACACACGTGCACGCACACACACACAAACACACACACACGCAAACACACACACACACACACGCACGCACACACGCTCACACGCACACATACACACACACACATACACACAAACACACACGCACACTCACACACGCACGCACGCACACACAATTAACGTCAGTTGCTTCTTGACAGGTTGAGTTACACCAGACCTTTTTAACTATCCATGTTCTCCAGAGATGCAGCCTAACCCATTGAGTTACTCGATCACTTTGCTCCTATTCAAGTTTTCCAGGGATGCTGTTTGACCCGCTGAGTTACTGCAGCACTTGATGCCTTGCTTTTATTTAACACTGCCCCCCTGAGGATACACTTGGACACTCGGTTCAACACTCGGTTACCTCTAAAGCCGCAGACAGCTTCGGCGTATTCATACGTGAGCCTGGGATACTTTGCAAGGCAACAAACTTCGCCTCCCGTTGGCCTCCGCCTTCAATCCTTATCACTCCACAAGCTTTCGTCCGTGTCTCACATCCAAAGGTGTCCTCCGCCCCCGCCCCACTTCACATCCAATAATCATCACTGCCCGAAGCATCACTGCCGCAGAAGCCCCTCCACCCCTTTTGTCCTCCCGTCCCATTCTCACCGTTCCCCGTCACCATTCCGTCTCCCTTTCTTCCGTCCCCATCTCCCCGTTCCCCGCGCCCCTTGTGCGTTCCACTATGCTCGCCTCCCTCTATCACCCCGTCCAGCTTCCCCATACCCCTATTCCCTTCCTACGTCGCGTCTTCCCTGCCCCCTGTCTATCTGCGCCGTCCCCTCTCCACCCCCCGTCTCCCCGTTCCCTTCGCCCCCAACCCCGTCGCCATAATCTCGACCCCTTCCGTCCCGCCTCCTTGCCTTCGTGCATCGTCCCCCTCTCACGTTCCATGTCTCTCATCCCACGTCCCCATCTCCCCTTTCCTCCACCCATCGCCTTCCTTCTCCCCCCTCGCCCCGTTTCCCGCCGCGCAATACGATTGACGGATACCCACCACCCTTCTTCCCAATAACTCCCGCCCTCGCCCAACTCCAAACCTCACAACTCCATCCATCACTCACATACGCCCACCACGTCCCTCACTGCCTCCATCCTCCTACGCCGACCGCTCTATCCCCAGCCCTGCCAATCTCACGAACTCACCCAGCGCGTCCATATTCAGAGCGTCCCGTTCAGTCGCTCCCGAAGCAGCTCAGTCACCGGAACCCGGACGGATCGCCGCTCCTCCTTCACCACTCGACAAATTTTCATTGGACGCCTACCCAACCTACTTGAGGCGCGCATGCGTCTCGACTGACTGTATCACGTCCGACCCAGGAAATGTTTAAAGTGGATTTCCGCGGACAGGTTTTATTGATCACAGGCGGTGGTGGGTGTCTGGAAAACGCGTTCGGGGTGGTAGAGACCAATAGGATAGTGGCGTTTTGGTTTAGTTTAGGTTACGTTTAGTTTAGGTTTCGGTATATTTGAGTTTAGATTTAGGTTTACATGTAGGATTCGTTTAGTTTAGGTTGAGTTTTGTTTAGGCTGAGTTTAGTTTAGGTGGAGTTTAGTTTAGGTTTAAGTTACGTTTAGTTCATCTTTAGTTTATTTTTGATTGATTTGCGTTTAGTTTAGGTTGAGTTTAATTTAGGTTTAGTTCACGGTTTAGATTTAATTTAAATTCAGTTACATCTACCATGTAATATTGAAAACCGTTTTTTTGTTGCGTTTTATCCAGTCAGAGAAAAGAACGAATATTAATACAATGATTACATGATTACATAATCATTGTCTAGTTCACCTTATTCCGATCTACAGGCAGAAACTAAAATCTACTAAGCCTGTGGTCAGACAGCTCCGACAAGGTAAAGAGGAAAGCCATAGGAGCGGAGATGCAGCCCTCTACTGGCAGGCAAAGTACAAACTGAGAAGAGGAATCAGAGCTGCCAAGGAAAGATACTCTGAGAAGTTGAGGAGCAACATCTCAGCAAGTGATTCTATTTTTCAGTTTGGAAGGGCTTGCAAGAAATCACCAGCTACAAGTGGGAAGCACACCCCCCCCCCCCCGCTCTTTGGACAATCGTCAGGTGATCAACGACCTGAATGAGTTCCACTGTACGTTTGACAAGCAGAAACGTAACCCTGGTACCCCCTTCCCCTCCCTAACCAGCACAGCCAGACCCCAGTCTGCAAAGACTGGACCCTTCTACAACCACTCCTCCCCAATCACCTCATCACAACTACTTAAAGCAAACGACTCCAGTCTGAAAAGACTGGACCCTTTTCCACTCACACCTCTCCATATAACCATATAACCATATAACCATTACAGCACGGAAACAGGCCATCTCGGCCCTTCAAGTCCGTGCCGAACATTTTTATTTTTTTATTTTTTATTATTTATTTTTTAAATAAATACTTCCCCCTAGTCCCATCTACCTGCACTCAGACCATAACCCTCCATTCATTTCCCGTCCATATACCCATCCAATCTATTTTTAAAGGATAAAATCGAATCATCCACCACCACTTCCACTGGAAGCTCATTCCACACAGCCACCACTCTCTGAGTAAAGAAGTTTCCCCTAATGTTACCCCTAAACTTCTGTCCCTTAATTCTCAACTCATGTCCCCTTGTTTGAATCTTCCCTACTCTCAATGGAAAAAGCTTATCCACGTCAACTCTGTCTAACCCGCTCATAATTTTAAAGACCTCTATCAAGTCCCCTCTTAACCTTCTGCGCTCCAAAGAATAAAGACCTAACTTGTTCAACCTTTCTCTGTAACTTAGTTGCTGAAACCCAGGCAACATTCTAGTAAATCTCCTCTGTACTCTCTCTATTTTGTTGACATCCTTCCTATAATTAGGCGACCAAAATTGTACTCCATACTCCAGAATTGGCCTCACCAATGCCTTGTACAATTTTAACATTACATCCCAACTTCTATATTCAATGCTCTGATTTATAAAGGCCAGCACCCCAAAAGCTTTCTTTACCACCCTATCTACATGTGATTCCACCTTCAGGGAACTATGCACAGTTATTCCTAGATCCCTCTGTTCAACTGCATTCCTCAATTCTCTACCATTTACCATGTACGTCCTATTTTGATTTGTCCTGCCGAGATGTAGTACCTCACATTTATCAGCATTAAACTCCATCTGCCATCTTTCAGCCCACTCTTCCAAATGGCCTAAATCTCTCTGTAGACTTTGAAAATCTACTTCATTATCCACCACACCATCTATCTTAGTATCATCTGCATACTTACTAGTGGACCCAACACAGACCCCTGAGGCACCCCACTAGTCACCGGCCTCCAACCTGACAAACAGCCATCCACCATTACTCTCTGGCATCTCCCATTCAGCCACTGTTGAATCCATCTTGCTACTCCACCAGTAATACCCAACAATTGAATCTTCTTAACCAACCTTCCATGAGGAACCTTGTCAAAGGCCTTACTGAAGTCCATATAGACAACATCCACTGCTTTACCCTCATCAATTTCCCTAGTAACCTCTTCGAAACATTCTAGAAGATTAGTCAAACATGACCTTCCAGGCACAAATCCATGTTGACTGTTCCTAATCAGACCCTGCTTATCCAGATGCTTATATATATTATCTTTAAGTATCCTTTCCATTAATTTGCCCACCACTGACGTCAAACTAACAGGTCTATAATTGCTAGGTTTACTCTTAGAACCCTTTTTAAACAACGGAACAACATGCGCAGTACGCCAATCCTCCGGCACTATTCCCGTTTCTAATGACATTTGAAATATTTCTGTCATAGCCCCTGCTATTTCTACACTAACTTCCCTCAATATCCTGTCAGGACCTGGAGACTTATCCGTTTTCATATTTTTCAAAAGTGTCCGCACCTCCTCTTCTTTGAATCTCATAGTTTCCATTGCTACTCTGCTTGTTTCCCTTACCTCACATAATTCCATATCCTTCTCCTCGGTGAATACCGAAGAAAAGAAATTGTTCAATATCTCCCCCATCTCTTTTGGTTCTGCAGATAGCTGTCCACTCTGACTCTCTAATGGACCAAGTTTATTCCTTGTTATCCTTTTGCTATTAATATAGCTGTAGAAACCCTTTGGATTTACTTGCACCTTACTTGCCAAAGCAACCTTATATCTTCTTTTAGCTTTTCTAATTTATTTCTTAATATTCTTTTTACATTCTTTATACTCCTCAAGCACCTCATTTACTCCATGCTGCCTATAATTATTGTAGATCTCTCCATTTTTCCGAACCAAGTGTCCAATTTGCCTTGAAAACCATGGCTCTTTCCAATTTTTACTATTTCCTTTCAACCGAACAGGGACATAAAGATGTTAAAGAAGGAACTGCAGATGCTGGAAAATCGAAGGTACACAAAAATGCTGCAGAAACTCAGCGGGTGCAGCAGCATCTATGGAGCGAAGGAAATAGGCTTCGCTCCATAGATGCTGCTGCACCCGCTGAGTTTCTCCAGCATTTTTGTGTACCAGGGACATAAAGATTCTGTACTCTTAAAATTTCACCTTTAAATGTCCTCCATTTCTCTTCTACATCCTTCCCATAAAACAACATGTCCCAATTCACTCCTTTTAAATCCTTTCGCATCTCCTCAAAGTTAGCCTTTCTCCAATCAAAAATCTCAATCCTAGGTCCAGTTCTGACCCTCTCCATAATTATATTGAAACTAATGGTATTGTGATCACTGGCCCCGAAGTGCTCCCCGACGCTTACCTCCGCCACCTGCCCTGTCTCATTTCCTAACAGGAGGTCCAGCATTGCCCCTTCTCTAGTAGGTACCTCTATGTATTGCTGCAAAAAACTATCCTGCACACATTTTACAAACTCCAAACCATCCATCCCTTTTACAGAATGTGTTTCCCAGTCTATGTGTGGAAAATTGAAATCTCCCACAATCACTACCTTGTGCTTACTACAAATATCTGCTATCTCCTTACATATTTGCTCTTCCAATTCTCGCTCCCCATTTGGCGGTCTATAATACACCCCTATAAGTGTTGCTACTCCTTTCCCATTTCTCAGCTCCACCAAATAGCTTCCCTAGACGAGCCCTCTAATCTATCCTGCCAAAGCACTGCTGTAATATCTTCCTTGACAAGCAATGCAACACCCCCACCTCTTGCCCCTCCAATTCCATCACCCCTGAAGCACCAATTACCACTTAACACCCGATTACAGCCTGACTGCAAACGACTGCGGCCTTGACCATTACCCACCACTTTCGTGCTACCCAACATCATGCTGGCCACTTCTCCATCACCAACAATAGAAATTGCGGAGGTGGAGAGGCTGTCCAGAAGAAAGAAATGCCGGAAATCGCCAGGACCGGACAATGTTTCCTCCTCAACTCTCATGCTCTGTGCCGAACAACTGGCATCGGTCCACACAGTCATTTTCAACTAGTCCCTGCAAACATGTACTGTCCCTGCCTGCTTCAAAGTCTCCACTATTGGTCCTATACCCCAAAAGGCAAGGATTACTGGTCGTAATGACTACATGCCTGTCGCACTAACCTCTGTAGTCATGAAGACATTTGAAAGGCTTGTGCTGGCCAAGCTGAAAAATAACACAAACCCCCTGCTGGACCCTCGGCAGTTTGCCTACAGGGCAAATAGATTTGTGGATGACGCAGTCAACCTGGGCCTGCACTTCACCTTTAGCACGTAGACAGCCAGGGTACCTATGCGAGGATTTTGTTTGTTGGTTTTAGCTCCGCATTCAATACAATTGAGCCAGAGGTACTACACTTCAAACTTTCTAAGTTGACTAAGGGCATCTTTGTGATTGAGGCAGTGCAGCGTAGGTTCACGAGATTGATGCCTGGGATGGCGGGACTGTCATATGAGGAAAGATTGAAAATACTAGGCTTGTATTCACTGGAGTTTAGAAGGATGAGGGGGAGTTTATAGAAACATATACAATTATAAAAGGACTGGACAAGCTAGATGCAGGAAACATGTTCCCAATGTTGGGGGAGTCCAGAACCAGGGGGGCACAGTCTTAGAATAAAGTGGAGGTCATTTAAGACTGAGGTGAGAAAAAACTTTTTCACCCAGAGAGTTGTGAATTTATGGAATTCCCTGCCACAAAGGGCTGTGGAGGCCAAGTCACTGGATGGATTTAAGAGAGCATTAGATAGAGCTCTAGGGGCTAGTGGAGTCAAGGGATATGGGGAGAAGGCAGGCACGGGTAATTGTTAGGGGACGATCAGCCATGATCACAGTGAATGGCGGTGCTGGCTCAAAGGGCCGAAAGGCATCCTCCTGCAGCTATTTTCGTTGTCTATGTTTCTATGACTGGGCCTGACCCCCCTGTCAGTGGATCAACAGCTTCCTGACAGACAGGAAGCAGCGTGTGAGCCTGGGAAAGCACATCTCGGACCCGCAGACCCTCAGCATAGGAGCACCGCAAGGCTGCGTACTCTCCCCTCTCCGCTACTCTCTCTGCACAAATGACTGCAACTCCAGTGATCATCTGTCAAGCTTTATTTATTAGATGTACATTACATTTCAACAAATTACATTAGTACTCATCACGTATATCTTATTACATTTAATGTACTCCGTCATTTTTTAAACTAATAAAAAGGAAAGGTTGAAATTAAGAAAAAAGAGCAAGTGAAGGAAAATAGTGAAGGTGTAAAAACGTGACAACAGGAAAGAACAGAGACACTGTAGGAAAGAAATTAAAAAGAAAAGATTCAGAGATAGACCCTAAAGAAGAAAAAAAAGAGAAAGAAGAGAAAAGAGAAAAACAAGTACTTTATTATGAGCATCACGCAAATGGGATATACTAACTCTCCAGCTTTCATCCCCCCTTACCTGACCTCAGCTTTTTTAAGGTACTTTTGCACCTTATACTTGTAATAGTTCTATAAATGCAGACCACGTCAAGTGGAAGTGATCTGATTTACCTGCCAGGAGGAGTCTTATCTCTTCTAGGTGTAATGTTTCAAACATATTTGAAATCCACATGTTTATAGTTGGTATTGGAGCATTTTTCCAAAATTTTAGGATAAGCTATTTTCCAGTTATTAACCCGTAATCAATTAATTTCTTTTGAAACACATTTAGTTCAGGTCTATCTTCCGTTGTTCCGAAGATAATCCATTCTGCTTTTGGTGTCAGTTTTATTTTAAATAATTTTGTAAAGATTTCAAAAATTTCAATTCAAAATTTTTGAATTTTTGTACAAAAAACAAATGAGTGCGCTATAGTAGCTTCTTGAGGTTGACATTTATCGCAAATAGATGATACATTGGGGAAATTGTATTAACTTTAGTTTTTGAATAATATAATCTGGGTAAAATTTTAAATTGTATTAAAGTATGTCTTCCATTAATCGAGCATTTATGCACGTTTAATAAATGTTCATTCCACCTTTCCTTTGAAATTTTAATAGCTAATTCTTGTTCCAAGTCTCTTCTAATACCTTCCGTAGATGGTATTTCTACATTTAAGATAATATTATACAAATATGATATTAAGTTTGCTGATTCAGCTTTTATCTGCATTGCTTCGTCCAGTACATCTGCTGGGATACTATTTTTTTTTTTTTTTTTAATTTTTATTTATTAGAAGTACATTACATTACAACCACATACATTAATACTCGTCATTTGTATCTTCTTACAATTAATGTACTCCCTTTATTATTTTTTTTTACACTAGAAAAGGAAAAGATTGAAAGAAAGAAGAAAGTGAAGGAAAAAGTGAAAGTGTAGAAAAGTGTAGAAAATGTAACAACAAAAAAGGACGAAGACCCTATAAGAGCGAAATTAAAAACTAAAAAAAAAAAAGAGTTAAGAGATAGGCCCTAGGAAAAAAAAGAGAAAGAGAGGAAAAAAGAAAAAATATATATATTTTTTTGAGTATTACGTAAATAGGACATACCAACTCTTCAACTATCATCCCCCCTTACCTGACCTCAATTTTTTATTTTTTTTTAAAGTACTTTTGCACCCTATGTTTGTAATAATTCTATAAATGCAGACCACGTCAGGTGGAAGTGATCTGGTTTACCTGCTAGGAGGAGTCTTATCTCTTCTAGGTGTAATGTTTCAAACATATTTGAAATCCACATATTTATAGTTGGTATTGGAGCCTTCTTCCAAAATTTTAGAATTAGCTTTTTTCCAGTTATTAACCCATAGTCCATTAATTTCTTTTGAAACACATTTAGTTCTGGATCATCTTCCGTTATTCCGAAGATAATCCATTCTGCTTTGGGTATCAGTCTTGTTTTAAATAACTTTGTAAAGATTTCAAAAATTTCATTCCAAAATTTTTGAATTTTTGTACAGAAGACGAATGAGTGCGCTATAGTAGCTTCTTGGGATTGACATTTATCACAAATAGATGATACGTTTGGGAAAATTTTATGAATTTTAGTTTTCGAATAATATAATCTATGTAAAATTTTAAATTGTATTAAAGTGTGTCTTACATTAATCGAGCATTTATGCACGTTTAATAAGTATTCATTCCAACTTTCCTTTGAAATTTTAATAGCTAACTCTTGTTCCCAGTCTCTTCTGATACCCTCCGTAGGTGGTATTTGTACATTTAAAATAATATTATACAAATATGATATTAAGTTTGCTGATTCCGCTTTTATCTGCATTGCCTCGTCCAATACATCTACTGGGTTATTATAATGATCTTTTGTATATTTTTTCAAATAGTCGCATATTTGAAAATATTTAAAATATTGATTATTTCCGAGTTTATATTTTATTTGTAATTGTTGAAATGAAAGTAATTTTCCAGTTTCATACAAGTCACCAAGCGTTTTAATTCCTAGTCTATCCCATTGTGTATAAGCTTTATCTATAATAGAAGGACTAAACGAAGGGTTATTGACTATAGGTAATAAAAGTGATAAATTTCTTAATTTTAAATTTTGTTTTATTTGTTTCCAAATACGGATTGTACTATGAATAATTGGGTTCTTATTATAATTTATGTTATTCAGTTTCATTGGAGAGAGGAGGATCGCTCCAATGTTTCTAGAGGAGCAATCCTCTTTCTCCATTACAATCCAGTCTACTTGCTGGGCGGAGTTATCCATCAGTTGAATCATGTTTTTAATATTTACTGACCAATAATAATACATAAAATTAGGTAGTGCTAAACCCCCCAATACTTTAGGTTTATTCAGATGAGTTTTTTGTATTCTATGTGATTTATAGTCCCATATAAAATTAGTGATATCTGAGTCGAGTTTTTTTTAAAACTTCTTAGGTAAGTATATAGGAATTGATTGAAATAGGTATAAAATTTGTGGTAAAAAGATCATTTTTATTGCGTTTATTCGGCCTATTAAAGACATCGGGAGCGTTTTCCAGAATTTAATTCGTGTATTTAATTTATTAAGTAGGGGGTCAAAATTTGCCCTGAACATACCTTGATATGTTCTGGTAATTTCGATTCCCAAATATTTAAATTTTTCTGTAGCTATTTTAAAAGGGAATTTTAAAAGATGTGTTGAATCTTTCGGTTTTATTGACATAATTTCACTTTTATTCCAATTTATTCTATATCCAGAAAAAGATCCAAAGTCTTCAATTAAATTTAATATATTTGGTATAGTAATTTGAGGTTTTGTTATATACAGTAATATATCATCCGCGTATAAAGATATTTTATTATATGAGTCTTTAGTATTATAACCATGAATATCAGGGTGTATTCTAATTTTTTCTGCTAGCGGTTCAATAATGAGAGCAAACAGCTGTGGTGATAATGAGCATCCTTGTCTATTTCCCCTTGATAGTTGAAATTTCGAGGATAATATGTTATTAGTTAGTATTCTAGCTGTAGGTTTGTTATATAATAACTTAATCCATAAAATAAAATTCTCTCCCAGTTGAAATTTTTGTAATACTTTATCCATATAATTCCATTCTACTTGATCATATGCTTTTTCAGCATCCAGCGAAATAATTGATAATTCTTGATCTTCAGATTTGTGTGAGTGCATTATGTTGAGTAGACGTCTCATATTATTAGAAGAGTATCTCTTAGGGATAAACCCTGTCTGATCTGGGTTTATTAATTTACTAATGTATTTACTTAATCTTCTAGCTAATGTTTTCGCTAATATTTTTTGATCGGTGTTTAACAATGCTATAGCTCTATATGAACCAGGTTCTTCTAAATCTTTATTTTTCTTAGGTATTAATGTAATCGTTGATTCCGCTAATGTATCAGGTAGTATTCGTTTTTTAAAAGCGTATTGGTACATTTTATGTAATCTTGGTATTAGTTTATCATAAAAGTTTTTATAAAATTCATTAGTAAATCCATCAGGGCCTGGTGTTTTTCCATTCTTTAATGAGTTTATTGTATCTTCTAATTCCTTAATTGAGATTTGTGCACCGAGTTCCTCTTGTTCCTTCAGCTCTAACTTTGGAAGATTACAGGTATCCAAGAACTTTGTGATATTATCGGAATCAATTATCGTTTTAGATGTATACAAATTCTCGTAAAATTGCGCAAATCTTTTATTAATATCCTTCGGTGTTGTTAATAATTCCCCTTTATCTGATTTGATCTTTGGTATAGTATGTTCCTTTTCTCGTTTTTTTAGCTGGCGAGCCAAAAGTTTATGCGGTTTATCCCCAAATTCAAAGTGCTCTTGTTTTGTAATTTGAAAAAGTCTTATAAGTTTGGCAGATAATAATTTATTTAATTTAAATTTTAAAATTATTATTTTATTATGTTTATCTATTGATGGATCTTTAGCATTATCTATATCCATTTGTCTAATAAGTTCTTCTAACTGTCTTTGTTCATTCTTATTCTTTTTATTTTGAAAAGCTTGATATGAAATTATAATACCCCTAATGTATGCTTTAAAAGATTCCCAAAATAAAGTAGGCGATATATCTGAAGTATCATTTGTTTGAAAAAAGACCTCCATTTGTTCTTTTAAATATATACTCGCTTGTGGATCTTTTAAAATTTGAGAATTAAATCTCCAGAACGATTTATTCTTAGACAATCCTTCCAGTTTTAAAAAGAAAGTTAGTGGGGAATGGTCTGAAATTGAATTTGTATGGTATATTGCATTAGATGTTTGGGGGATTAATTTTGTATCCAGCAGAAAGTAGTCTATACGTGAGTATGTCTTATGTACCATTGAGTAAAACGAATATTCCCTGCCAGTTGGATTAACAATTCTCCAAACATCTGCTATATTAGTGTTATTTATATAGGTATTGAGGAGTTCCCCAGTTTTCGATTTCATATTCCCTCTCTGTTTTTGACTTGATTTATCTAAGTACGGGTCTAAAACACAGTTAAAGTCTCCTCCTATTATAACATTTTGATAGTTTGACTCTGCAATTATGTTGAAAATTTTATTGAAAAAGTGGGGGTTATCAAAGTTAGGGGCATATATATTTACCAAAGTAAGTGGAGTGTCATGGATTTCTCCATTAACTATTAGGTATCTCCCTTCTATATCTGTTATAATATTCTTTGCTTTAAATGGTATACCTTTTCTTATGATGATTGACGTGCCTCTAGATTTTGAAGTAAATGAAGAATGGTATGTTTGACCTATCCATTTCGCCCTCAGTCTAACTTGATCCTGAGGTTTTAGGTGTGTTTCTTGTAGGAAGGTAATGTCAGAGTTGTACAGTTTCAGCTGAGCTAGTATCTTACCCCTTTTAATAGGTTCGTTAATACCTCTTATATTCCAACTACAAAATGAGATTCCTCCTAGGTTCTTTTGTGTGGTGTCATGCATTTTGAATAATTATAGTACCTTTGAATCTTGTGGTGCGTCCATATCCCAGGTCTTTAGGTATTGGGGGAGTTTTTGAATTATTACATTTTGCTGGTATGTCCATTTTACGCTTATCACTAAACACAACACACAAACAAGTGATTTTATGTGGTAAAAAAAAAACTAAAAAAGTGAGGCTACAGTGTCTAATATAGTCGGCACTGTAGCGAGTGTCCCACCTGTAGGTGGGAAAAAACCTTGTTTTGACTTCCATTGCGTTGTTACACAAATAGCTCCGCTCTCTTAGTTAATCATAACATATTAAAATATTAAAACGAGGCCTCACATTCAGATATATAATACAATTTTACCCTGATATTTCCTTATAACATATATATATATATCGGAGTTTAATTATTAAACCAATATTTTTGACTTCAATAAGAATCAACTGTTGGTTGAAGGGGTTAACGAGACGTGCCCCTGGACATAAGCCAGGTGCTCGTTTCTCATCCCCTCCTCCCACTTATAGATAAGGTTACAATTTATTAAAAATTCATATTAGTATGTTAGTTCATTATTTTTTCTTTTTGTTTTTGTTAGTATTCTAATCTAACCTACATAATTTGTTAAGTTGTTAATAGGATAAGTTCTTACAATTGGTTATAATATTTTAATCAATAAGCAATTATTTTCTGGTTTATATTCCAACTGTTCAGTTGTTTACACGTTTTGAACAGAAAATGTCCTTGATTCAACATTCCAAAGATAACAGTGTAACTATCCCCAGACAAAGCATTGCTTAGAATAGTACAGATCTGCCAAAACTCCCTTTCATTTCTGTTTTTCAACGATAGTTTGGGCGTATTTGAATGCGTCTTCAGGCTTAACAAATGACTTTTCAAGACCATTAAAGGAAATACGCATTTTCGCGGGGTAAAAAACCCCAAATCTGATCCCTTCTCTCCCTCTTAAAAGATCTTTAACCTTATCAAATTTGTTTCTTTTTTGCACAATTTCATACGGGTAGTCCCTGAATATCTTAATAGTGTCCTTGTCCATCCGCAGTTGTACACCGTATTTGATTTTGCTCATAACATATTCCAGTTCTACAGTATCCCGAAATTTCACAATAATATGTCGTGGATAAGCTTTTCCCGCACCAGATCTTTGTTTAAATCTTGGAACACGATGAGCCACTTCGATTTTCGGTTCCTTGTATTAAACGAAGATTCAACAGTTGTTTCAACAAGCCCATGGCAAATTCACGTACCTGCTCCCCTTCTGCCCCCTCTGAAACACCAAGAATTCTCAAATTCTGGCGTCTAGAGCGAGCTTCCAGGTCCAGGCATTTGGCTGAGACTTTCTCCAGTTGAGTCACCATCTGTAGTGAAGCTTGTTCGTTTTCTCGCCTCATTTGCTCATATTCTTGCCTCAATTTCGCCATGTCTTCAACCACTCGAGCCGTGTTTTTCTCCAATTCCGTAATTGTGTGCATACTTGCAGCTACTGTTTCAAGCACAACCGTGAACTTATCCGTAGTAGTTACATCCATCTTATCCATTTTCTCTGATAGTCCATCTTTCACCTCATCAATTCGTTTATTCATAATGTCCAGTAAATCCATCATATTCTTCTGGTTACCAGCGTTTAAATCCTTCATCATCTTCTCCATTCCTTCCATCATTTTTGCCGTATTTTCCCTCATTTCCTTCTTATCTTCCATCCTATTTTCCTTCATTTCCTTCTTATCTTCCTTCATATTATCTGAAATCTCATCTTTCAAATTTTTCATTGATTTCTTCAAGTCATCAAAGTCTTTCTTAGATCTTGTATCCATTTCTGCAGCCACTTCAGAGACTTCAGAGGTAACTTCAGAAGTAACTTCTGCTTCAGACTTCTTCTGGTCTTTCAACAGCTTTTTCACTGCTCTCTGAGGGCTCACAGCTGGAGACAGTTTACTCATTTAAAGGGCTTCAAACCACCGTTTAGAACATCGCGTTTTACGATGACGTCATCAGCGTGATGACCAGAAGCTCCGGTAAGGTTTTTAAAAACAATCCCGATTTCTGGACCCGTTTTACACGATAAATCGTGAAGTTTTTCGGGAGAGGAGCTAGGTGCACGTCTGTTAGTCTAACATGACGCCACCGGAAGTCTGCTGGGATACTATAATGATCTTTTGTATATTTTTTCAAATAGTCACATATTTGAAAATATTTAAAATATTGATTATTTCCCAGTTTATATTTTATTTGTAGTTGTTGGAATGATAGTAATTTTCCAGTTTCATACAAGTCTCCGAACGTTTTAATTCCTAGTCTATCCCATTGTATAAAAGATTTGTCTGTAATAGAGGTATTAAACGAAGGGTTATTAACTATTGGAGATAAAAGCGATAGATTTCTTAATTTTAAATTTTGTTTTATTTGTTTCCAAGTTCTGATTGTACTATGTATAATTGGGTTTTTGTTATAATTTATGTTATTCAGTTTCATTGGTGAGAGGAGGATCGCTCCAATATTACCAGAGGAGCAGTTCTCTCTCTCCATTACAATCCAGTCCACTTGCTGGGCAGAGTTGTCCATCAGTTGGATCATATTTTTAATATTTACTGACCAATAATAATACATAAAGTAAGGGAGTGCTAAGCCCCCTAATACTTTAGCTTTGTTCAAGTGTGTTCTTTGTATTCTATGGGATTTATAATCCCATATAAAATTAGTAATGTCTGAATCCATTTTTTTTAAAAACTTCTTTGGTAGATATATAGGAATTGATTGAAATAGGTATACAACTTGTGGTAAAAAGATCATTTTTATTGCATTTATTGGACCTATTAAAGACATCGGAAGTGTTTTCCAAAATGTAATTAATGTATTTAATTTATTAAGTAGAGGATCATAATTTGCTTTGAACATGCCTTGATATGTTCTGGTAATTTCCATACCCAACTATTTAAATTTTTCTGTAGCTATTTTAAAGGGGAATTTTAAGAGATGTGTTGAGTCTTTCGGTTTTATTGACATAATTTCACTTTTATTCCAATTTATTCTATATCCAGAAAAGGATCCAAAGTCCTCAATTAGATTTAGTATGTTTGGTATAGTAATTTGAGGTTTTGTGATGTACAATATTATATCATCCACGTATAAAGATATTTTATTATTTGAGTATTTAGTGTTATACCCATGGATAACTGGATGTGTTCTAATTTTTTCTGCTAAAGGTTCAATTATGAGAGCAAATAACTGCGGTGATAATGAGCATCCTTGTCTGTTACCCCTTGATAGTTGGAATTTCGAAGATAATATGTTATTAGTTAATATTCTAGCTGTCGGCTTATTATATAATAATTTAATCCATAAAATAAAATTCTCTCCCAATTGGAATTTTTGTAATACTTTATCCATATAATTCCATTCTACTTGATCAAATGCTTTTTCAGCGTCCAACGAAATAATTGATAATTCTTGTTCTTCAATTTTATCTGAGTGCATTATATTGAGTAGTCGTCTCATATTATTAGATGAATATCTCTTAGGGATAAACCCCGCCTGATCTGGGTTTGTTAATTTACTAATATATTTACTTAATCTTCTAGCTAATGTTTTCGCTAACATTTTTTGATCTGTATTGAACAATGCTATAGCTCTATATGAACCCGGTTCTTCTATATCTTTGTCTTTTTTGAGTAATAGTGTGATCGTTGATTCAGCTAATGTATCAGGTAATATTTGTTCTTTAAAAGCATATTGATACATTTTTTGTAACCGAGGTATAATTTAGTCATTAAAAACTTTTGTAGAATTCATTAGTAAATCCATCAGGACCTGGAGTTTTTCCGTTCTTTAATGAATTTATTGTGTCTTCTAATTCCTTGATTGAAATTTGTGCACCCAATTCTTAGATATTCCTTCCAGTTTTAAAAAGAAAGTTAGTGATGAATGGTCTGAAATCGAATTTGTATGGTATGGTGGGTTCACAGTGTGAGGGATTAATTTTGTATCCACCAGGAAATAATCTATACGTGAGTATGTTTTGTGTACCATTGAATAAACCGAGTATTCCCTGCCAGTCGGATTAGCAATTCTACAAACATCTGTTATATTGGTATTATTTATATAAGTATTTAAGAGTTCACTAGTTTTAGATTTCGTATTCCCTCTCTGTTTTTGGCTTGATTTGTCTAAATACGGATCTAAAACACAGTTAAAGTCTCCTCCTATTATAACATTTTGATAATTAAATTCTGCGATTATGTTCAGAATGTTATTGAAAAAATGAGGATTGTCAAAGTTAGGCGCGTATATATTTACCAAGGTAATTGGAGTATCATGAATTTCTCCGGTAACTATCAAATATCTCCCTTCAATGTTTGTTATGATATTCTTTGCTTTGAATGGTATACCTTGTCTAATAATGATTGACATACCTCTAGATTTCGAAGTATATGAAGAATGATATGTTTGACCTATCCATTTCACCCTCAACCTGGCTTGATCCTGGGATTTTAGATGTGTTTCATGTAAAAAAATGATGTCAGAATTGTACAATTTCAGCTGAGCTAATATCTTACCCCTTTTAATAGGTTCATTAATACCTCTTATATTCCAACTGCAGAATGTGACTCCTCCTAGGTTCTTTTGTTTAACATCTTGCATTTTGAATAGTTATAATACCTTTAAATCTTACGGTGCATCCATATCTCAGGTCTTTGGGTATTGGGGGAACCTTTGCATTACTAAGTTTTGTTGGCATATCCCTTTTAGGCTTATCACTAAACAAGAAACATAAACATGTGACTTGATGTAGTAATAATAATTTAAAAAAAATTGAAAAAGTGAAAATTCAGTGTCTAAAATGGTCGACAATGTAACAAGTGGCCCACCTATAGGTGGGAGAAAACCTTGTTTCGCCTTCCATTGTTGATGTTAAACAAATAACTCCGCACCATTGGTTAATCATAACATAATAGGACGGGGCTCACAATCAGATATATAATACAGATTTACCCTATTTATTTCGTTATAACATCATATATATATCACAATTTTATCTACTAATTATTAAACAAATGATTTTACCTTCAATAATAATCAACTGTTGGTTGAAGGGGTTAATGAAACGTGCTCCTGGATCTAAGCCAGGTGCTCGTTTCTCCTCCCCCCTCCCAGTTATAGATAAGGTTTAGATTTAGTAAAAAATTGTGTTAGTTATGTTAGTTCATTGTTTTTTCTTGTTAGCGTCCGTTACTATTCTAGTTTAATATTGTTAACTTGTTAAATTGTTAAATTGTTAATATGATTAATTCTTACAATTGGATTTAGTATTATAATCTCTTAAACAATTAATGCTTCTGATATAGTCCACTCTCTTCAGTTCGGCTGTTTGCTTCGTTTGGAACACAGAATGTCCTTGAGTTAAAACTCCACAGAGTCTAGCCATCCTAAGCTAAACACTACACGACATGAAATGATTCTGAGCTGCCGATCCTCCATTAACTGTGGAATTCTAACAAAAAAGTTTGTCCATACCATCTATGTATTCCCGCTACTTTTCCACGATGCTCTGGGCATATCTGCACGCATCCTCCGGGTTTACAAATGATCTCTCACGTCCCTTATAAGTGATGCACATTTTAGCAGGATAAAAGACACCGTATCTAACATCTTAAATTCCCCTTAAAAGTTATTTTGCCTTTGCGAACTGATTTCTCTTTTGCACAATTTCATACGGATAGTCCCTGAATATTTTGATAGTATCGTTATCAAGCCTCAGTTGCATTACATATTTAATTTTACTCATCACCTCTTCCAGTTCTGAAATGTCCCGAAATTTCACAATAATCTGTCGTGGGTGGTCTTGTCTTGCTTGAGATCTTGGTTTTAATCTCGGTACACGGTGTGCCACTTCAATTTTCGGTTCTTTGGGGAGATTAAGCAGTTGTTTAAATAAGCCCATAGCAAACTCACGAATGCCCATTCCATCAGCTCCCTCTGAGACTCCAAGAATTTTCAAATTCTGGCGTCTAGAACGGGCTTCCAGGTCCAGGCATTTATCTGAAACTTTCCCCAGTTGAGTCGCCATCTGTACTGAAGTTTGATCATGTTCTTGCTTCATTTGATCATGTTCTTGCCTCATTTTCACCATGTCTTCAGCCATTCGAGCTATATTTTTCTCCATTTCCATGATTGTAGCCATACTTGCAGCTACTGTTTCAAGCATAGCCGGGAACCTGTCCGTAGTAGCTTCTTCCACCTTATCAATTCTCCCCGATAGTTCATCTTTCACATCATCAATTCGTTTATTTATAGTGTCAAGTGAATCAATAACCTTCTGATTACCAGCATTCGAATGCGGCATCATCTTTTCGATTTTTTCCATCATTTTTCCCATCAGAATTTTATTTTCATCCAAAATTTAATCTTTCTTCAAATCCTCAAATTCTTTATCCTTAGCCAGATCTGTCTTAGATCTTGTAGCCATTTCTGCAGCCACTTCAGGAACTTCAGAGGTAGCTTCTCCATCAGGAATCTTCAGGCTTTTCAGCAGCTGTTTTTTTAACTGGTCTCTGAGGGCTCTGAGCTGGAGACAGTTTTTTCATTTAAAAGACCTTAAGCCACCGTTTAATACATCGCGCTTACTGATGACGTCATCAGCACGGCCACCAGAAGCTCCGGTACGGTTTTTTAATCGGTCCCGACTTGTAGACCCGTTTTAACGCGAAAAATCTCGAATTTTTCGGGAGCGGAGCAAGGTGTGCGTCTGTTAGTGTAACATGGCGCCACCGGAAGTCTCTCCTCTGTCAAGCTTCTCAAGTTTGCGGACGACACAACCCTGAGAAGGTTCACCAGACTGATTCCTGGGATGTCAGGACTTTCATATGAAGAAAGACTGGATAGACTCTGCTTGTACTTGCTAGAATTTAGATGATTGAGGGGGATCTTATAGAAACTTACAACATTCTTAAGGGGTTGGACAGGCTAGATGCAGTAAGATTGTTCCCGATGTTGGGGAAGTCCAGGACAAGGGGTCACAGTTTAAGGATAAAGGGGAAATCTTTTAGAACCGAGATGAGAAAAACATTTTTCACACAGAGAGTGGTGAATCTCTGGAATTATCTGCCACAATAGGTAGTTGAGGCCAGTTCATTGGCTATATTTAAGAGGGAGTTAGATGTGGCCCTTGTGGCTAAAGGGATCAGGGGGTATTGATAGAAGGCAGGTACAGGATACGGAGTTGGATGATCAGCCCACTCCTGCACTTATTTTCTATGTTTCTATGTTTCTATGAACAGTAAATGTGTGCATAGAAGGAATATGTTTAAAATGTTCTAGTTGCCTATTAACAGGAAATGTTGGTTAATAGTATAAATTTATTATTATAAGATTAAGTAATAGACATTGAGCTGGATAATCTCTTAAAATGTAAGAGGATTAAGTCCAGGCCAGAAGTCAGAGTTTTGTCTGTACAGGAGATATGTGTTTTCTTATCTTGAGGTAATCAGTGTTTTGTCTGTATAGGAGCACCTGAATATAGGGCACCTGAATAGCAACAGGAAGCATGGCTATTCAAATATCTATTCCCCAGTTAGATTCTGGGTGTACTTTTGAGAAATGGACTGAAATCTTGGAGGCTTCGTTCATTTCCAATGATATCACTGCAGAGGAGAAGAAGAGAGCATGATTCATATGCGGCTTAGGAAGAGAGGATTATCACACCTTACGTACGTTACTGCGGCCAGCAAAGCCCACGGTTAAAAGGTACGAGTGTAAGGAGGTATTAAGGGCTAATTTCTCGCCAAAACCTCCAAGGGCATCCAGAGGCAAGGAGCCTGAACTAAAGAGGGCATGGAGTCCCTCAAAGGACAAAGGTCAAGTGCAAAAGGACCAAGGTCAAGTGCAAAAGGACGAAGGTCAAGTGCAAAAGGACCAAGGTCAAGTGCAAAGGGACAAAGGTCAAGTGCAAAAGGACTACGGTCAAGAGCAAAAGTATAAAAGTCAAATGCAAAAGGACAAAGGTCAAGTGCAAAAGAACAAAGGTCAAATGTAAAAGGACAAAAGTCAAATGCAAAAGGACAAAGGTCAAGTTCAAAAGGACAAAGGTCAAGTGCAAAATCACAAAGGTCAAGTGCAAAGGGGCAAAGGTCAAGTGCAAAGGGACAACGGTCAAGTGCAAAAGGACAAAGGTCAAGTGCAAAAGGACAAAGGTCAAATACAAAAGGGCAAAAGTCAAATACAAAAGGAAAAAGGTCAAGTGCAAAAGGACAAAGGTCAAGTGCAAAAGGACAAAGGTGAAGTGCAAAGTGACAAAGGTCAAGTGCAAAGGGACAAATGTCAAGTGCAAAAGGACAAAAGTCAAGTGCAAAAGGACAAAAGTCAAGTGCAAAAGGACAAAAGTCAAGTGCAAAAGGACAAAGGTCAAGTGCAAAAGGACAAAGGTCAAGTGCAAAAGGACTAAGGTCAAGTGCAAAAGGATAAAGGTCAAGTGCAAAGGGACAATAGGCAAATGCAAAGTGACAGAAGTCAAAGGCAAAGGGAAATTGCCATCCAAAGGGCAACCCTAACAATTCAAGCTACATTCAGGGGTATGAAGGTACGGAGAGAGATCCGGAACAAACAGCAGGCAGCAACGGTAATACAAGCAGCATTTAGAATGCACAGAGTATAGCCTCAATAGAAGGCAATGAGATTGGCAGCTATAATGGTACAAAACCATTATAGGGCACACCTTCAAATGGAAAGTGATCGCAAAACCTACATGGACGTATGCAGCAGCGTTGCGCTGCTTCAGGCTGCCTACCGAGGAATGCTTGTTCGAAAGCAATTGCGGTGCATGCACAAATCTGCCAAGGTCATACAGACTTATTTTCAGATGCATAAACAGCGTCAGTATTTCAAGAAACTACGCTGGTCTGCCATTGCGGTACAGCAACGATACCGAGCTTGCCAGATAAGAGATGTCCAAGTGAGACATTATAATAGTTTGAGAAAAGCAGTGGTTTGTATTCTGGCCTTATACCGCGGGATCAAAGCCAGACTATTCGTTGAGAAAATCAAGGCAGCACGCAATATTAAGTCATTCATAAGGATGTGCATTACAAGAAAGCATTTCTTGATGTAAAAGGCGGCTGTAGTCACTCTGCACGCTGCATACCGTGGTTACCGATCAAGGGTACGCTACAGAGCTGCAGCGTCAAGCAGTCATTTCGATCCAGAGATGGTACAAAGCATGCAAAATAGGGCATTCCCAGTTTGTGCAATATCAGTCAATGAGGGATGCAACTATTACAATTCAGGCTGCCTACAAGAGTATGGTGGTTAGGCAGTGGGTTAAGCAAAAGAGAGCTACTGTAAAAGTGCAGTCAGTGCTCCGTAGGAGTTGGTATCGGAAAGAATTACGAAGAGAAATAGAGGCACAACAGAAAAGGCTGAAACAATACAAAAGGCTTAAACGACATAGGAAAGACTTCCTCAAACTGGAATATACAACAATTGTAGTGCAGTTTCACTACCTTGCTTATGAAGCAAGAAAACTAAACAGAGCACAAATCAAAGCCAGTGTTGTATTGCAAAGACAATATAGATCTTACTTCTTGATGAAAAACCAGAAAGGTGACAAGAAGAGAAATAGATGAACAACAGAAAAGGCTTAAACGATTTAAAGAAAGGTTAAATAAATGTGTGACAATGAGTATGAAGGTCCTAATAGAAAAGTCTAAAGAAGAGAGGCTTGTCGGTCATGACAAAAGTATGCAGGACCGATTACAATTAGGACACTTCAGTATAGTCCAGCATGGAGCCTCCTTCACTGAGCAATGGAAAATGGTTATGCATTGCAGAATCTCATGAAACAACAAGAGCATATACCGTACAGGTGAAATTGACTTAAAAGAGGAGGAGTGCGGTGTATGTAATAGAAATGGTATTACCTGCCTCCAATATAAAGGGAGAGGAGTGCGGTGTATGTATTAGAAATGGTATTACCTGGCTCCAAGTTAAAGGGGGAGGAGTGTTAGGTATGTAATGGAAATAGTGGTACCTGTCTCCAAGTTAAAGGGGGAGCAGTGTTAGGTATGTAATATAAATGGTGTTACATGCCTCCAAGTTAAAGGGCGACGAGTGTTAGGTATGTGATAATTAGCATATGTAATTAGTGTATTGTGATGTCTTGTGCAAGTACGCAAGTGCAGGGGGAGACTCAAGGTGGCATCCTGGAATAAAGTAGCTTGTAAGATTACTCCCGTGTCCGAGCCTTATTTAAGTATGTTTCAAGCATCCAAATACACATCAGGGATGCTGTTCCACAGTCTAGGAGCTGCAAACGCAAAGGCGCGGTCGCCCCTGAGAGGAGAAGAGAGAGAGTGGGAGAGAGCGGGGAGAGGGGGAGAGAGAGAGGGGGGAGAGATAAATGGGGGAGAGAGAGAGGGAGAGAGAGATATACTGGGGGAAAGAGTTAGAGGGAGAGAGAGAGGGGAGAGAGAGGGGGGGGGGAGAGAGGGGGTGAGAGAGGGGGAGGGAGAGATAGAGAGGTGGGGAAAGAGAGCGGTGGGGTAGAGAGAGAGAGAGCGGGGGAGAGAGAGGAGGGGAGGGAGATAGAGAGAGAGAGAGGGGAGAGAGAGAGATGGGCAGAGAGAGAGAGAGGTGGGGGGAGAAAGAGAGAGAGGTGGGAAGGAGAGACAGAGAGGTGGTGAGAAAGAGAGAGAGAGAGAGAGAGAGAGAGAGAGAGAGAGAGAGAGGGGGGAGAGAGAGAGAGGAGCGGACAGAGAGAGAGGGAAAGTTAGAATGGATGGGGGGTTCGCAAGGTTTTTTTCAAAGCTCGCTTGCCCGCTCGCAAGGTTTTCTTCAAAGGACTTGCGAGCGGCGCGACTGGCAGCGCGTTGGGTTTGCAGCGGGATGGAGGGAGGGAGGGAGGAGCGTGACTTCACTCGCTGCGCCGGGGGGCAGGTTTCCCAGAGGGAGTAATGGCCGTGAGGGCCACCTTCTCATCGCGTGCCCCGCGCGACGAGAACGGCCGCCACCGCCATGTTCTACCATCGGGCGGGGGAGACGGAGAGGTTTAAGAAGCAAGCCGGTGGCCTCCGGTGACCGGCTGTGACCTCCGGTGACCTCCCGATGTGCAGAACGCTCAATCTTCCTGCGCATTTTGAAAAACGGGAGGGGGGGAGTGGTAACGTACCTCGTGGAAAATTGTGCATGCGCGTTAACAGCAGCTGCATTAATCCAGAGCGGGGGACGGGGCCGCGATGGAGCTGGGCCACGAGAAAAGGCATTGTGAGGTCAGCAGCTGGGCAACCGTTATATATTTTTTAAATGTCAGTTTGGTGATAACTTTTAGTAAATATTTCGGGAAATAATTGACCAAATTTATAGAGGAGTGGATTTTTGAAATCATAAGGAAATGTTCTACCAGAAGATGTAAAAAAATCACTGTTATTGTAACGTCAGCAGCTGAGCAGTGGTCAGATTTATTTAAAAAAAGGTCAGATTGGTCAACAATTTCAATAGAAAAGTCGGGAAAACAATGTACCAAATGTACAGAGGAGAGGATTTATAAAGTCACAGGAAAATCTCTACTGAAAATATGTAAACATTTCCCCGTTTCGGCGTCTGGTTTTCGAGCAGATTAACGGACTTGGTTCCCTCCCAAAACATCGCTCATCCACACATCCAACCGCGCCCATACTTTGACAGTTAGGCACCTGTCAAGTAAAGCCACTGTGAAGCCACTGTCGATCAGAATGACTGCTTTTATTATATTGTTAATTTTTAGGCCTACTTTATTTTTAAGAATGGTAATTTTAATTTGTTTTAAAGCTCTATGTATTATCCTCTTGTTTTTTACACTGAATGGAAACCGATTGAGCAACGTTTTTTCGTTTCCTCTGTGTATGCGAGTATTCAGTGAAATGATATTAAAGAAATACTGAATACTGAATACTGAACTGAGATACGTTTCAATTGCAAAATTATACACACACATTTCAAAGACAGCTTTAAAAAAATAAAATTGCTGTCTTCATTGACAGGTTACATCGGATCCGCTGTGCGTTTGTGTGTGTGTGGGGGGTGGTTAGTGTGTGTGGGTGACGTGGCAGGCTCCGCCCCTGAATTCCATAGTTACCGACATCTTTCATGCATGAGACGCACACGCTTCATTTCCAGAACATTCTGAACGCGTGACGCACACGGTTGCATTTCGCTCTCTCTGTCTCTCCGCCTCTCCCTCTCTCTCCCCACCTCTCTCTCTCCCATCTCTCTCTCTCCCCCTCTCTCTCTCCCATCTCTCTCTCTCTCCCCCTCTCTCCCTCTCTCTCTCTGTCTCCCCCCTCTCTCTCTCTCTCTCTCTCTCTCTCTCTCCCTCTCTCTCTCCCCCTCTCCCCCCCCTCTTTCTCTCTCCCCCTCCTTCTCTCTCTCCCCTTTCTCTCCCCACCCCCTGCCCTCCCCTACGCTTCCTCCCCTAAACCCCCCGCCCCCGGCGAGAGAGAGGGTGGGTGAGAGAGAGGGGAGAGAGATGGGGGGGAGAAAGAGGGGAAAGAGAGAGATGGAGGAGAGAGAGAGATGGGGCGGAGAGGGAGAGACAGAGAGAGCGAAATGCAACCGTGCGTCACACGTTCAGAATGTTCTGGAAATTAAGCGTGCGCGTCTCATGCACGAAAGCTGTTGGCAGCTCTATGTAATTCATGGGGAGGAGCCTGCCGCGTCACACACACACACACACTAACCACCCCCCCCCCACACACACACACCGGGTCCGATCTAAGCTGTCAATGAAGACAGCAAATTTATTTTTAAAGAACTGACTTTGAAAATAAAAGTTAATGTTAAGAATTAGTAATGTTAAGTGAGAAAGAATTCAATTCAACTCAATGAAAAACAATGGAATCAACAATAATTGTGGAGTTAAATGAGAAACAATAAAATTCAATGCAATGAAAAAAGTAATAAACAATGCTTTCATCCAGTGCGGGGGGCGGGGCCAGCAGGCAAGCTGGGGGGCGGGGCCGGCCGGGGCCAGGAGGCAGGTGGGCCAGGAGCAAAGGCGTTGTGAGGTCAGCAGCTGGGCAACCATAACTTTTTTTTTTAAATGTCAGTTTGGTGATGAATTTTAGTAAATATCTCGGGAAATAATTGACCAAATTTATAGCGGTGCAGTTTTGAAATCATAAGGAAAATTTCTACCAGAAGATGTTAAAAAATCACTGTTATTGTAATGTCAGCAGCTAGACAGCGGTCAGATTTTTTTTTAAAGGTTAGATTGGTCGACAATTTTAATTAAAAAGTCTGGCAAATAATGCACCGAATTTACAGAGAAGTGGATTTCTTACATCACCAGGAAAATCCCAACTGAAATATGTAAACATTTCCCCATTTCGGCGTCTAGCTTTCGAGGAGATACGTTTCATAAGCAAAATGTCACACACACACCCACACACACCCACACACACACACACACACACACACACACACACACACACACACTCACACGCACACACAGTTTTAATATATACTAGTGACACACACACACACACACACGCACACACACACACAACACACACACACACACACACACACACATACACACACACACACACACACACACACACACACACACACACACACACACACACACACACACACACACACACACACACACACACACACACACACACACACACACACACACACACACACACACACACACACACACACACACACACACACACACGCACACACAGTTTTAATATATACTAGACCAAGTGCAGACCCGTTGGGTATGTTCCCCCCTGCGCGCGATTTGCGGGGGGACGGGACATGCGGCGTCACACACACTAACCACACCCACAACCACACTAACTACGCCCTTGATATTATATTAATATGATTAATTTTCTCCTTTTAATAACCACCCTATCCAGTGTCGCATAGCCCCAAACTCGCAGGCGCGTCTAGAGAGGGAGGGGGTAGAGAGTGAGGGCAGAGAGAGAATGGGGAGAGGCAGAGAGAGAGGCAGAGACAGAAGGGAAAGAGACAGAGGGAGAGGGGGTGGAAGGGTGGAGGAGAGGGAGGGTGAGTGAGGGGGCAGGATGGGATATAGAGATGGGAGGAGAGAGAGGGGAGGAGAGAGAGGGGAGGAGAGAGAGGGGGCTGAGAGGGGGGAAGGGAAGGGGGAGAGTGGGTGGGAAGGGAGGGGGAGAGGTGGGGGAAGGAAGGGGTGGAGGGAAGGGGGTAGAAAAGGGGTGGAGGGGAGGGTGTGGAGGGCAGGGGGGAAGGGTGTTTATGGGAGGGGGAAGGGGGTTTAGGGGAGGGAGGGTGAGGAGGGCAGAGGGGCTGGGGGAGAGGAAGGGGGAGAGAGGGAAGTGGGAGAGGGAGAGGGAGGGGAGAGAGAGAGGGGAGGGGAGAGAGGGAGGGGGCAGAGAGAGAGAGGGAGTGGGAGGGAGAGAGGTGAGAGGGGGAGAGAGAGGAGAGAGAGGGGGGAGAGAGGGGGAGAGAGGGGGAAGAGAGGGCGGGGAGAGCGAGAGAGGGGGGGGGAGAGAGGGGCGAGAGAGAGAGATGAGTGGGGGGTGGGGAGGGAGAGAGAGAGAGAGGGGAGGGGGAGTGAGAAAGGGAGAGAGATAGAGATAGAGAGAGAGAGAGAGAGAGGGGTGGGAGGGCGAGGGAGAGAGAGAGAGGGGAGAGAGAGGGCGGAGAGAGAGAGGGGGTCGCAATGTTTTTTTCAAAGGACGTTGTGTTTGCAGCGGGAGGGAGGGGCGCGTCGATAACCGCCGCCGCCATGTTCTACCATCGTTCGCGGTAGACGAAGAGGATTCAGAAGCAAGCCGGTGGCCTCCGGCGACCGGCTGTAAGCTGCTGTGACCTCCAGTGACCTCCCGATCTGCAGAACGCTCGTTCTTTCTGCACATTTTGAAGAACGGGGGAGGGGGGGGGGCGGTGTTGGAGTGGGCGGGCGGGCGTGGGCCCCAGTTGAGGCCGCCACAATGTTCTAGAAGCCGAGCCGAAGCGCGAGCAGAATTCTTTTGTGGGGAGGCCAGCTGCGAGGGGCGTGGCGCGAGCGTACTTGGGGCTGGGCGCGGGGCGCGGGGAGGGGCGTGACTTCCCAAAAGAAAAGCAGGTGTCCTCGGGATCTGAAGAACCTGCTCCTTCTTTCTGCACCTTTAAAAGAAAGGGGGGGGAGGTGGTGGTGATTTAACTTGTGCAATACAGCAGAGAGCCGGGCGGGGGGGGGGGGGGGGGACACGGAGAGGGACACAGAGAGAGACACATATAAATAGTAAAATTCAATGCTATGAAAGAAAAAAAAAGAATGCTTTAATCCACAGCGAGGGGACGGGGCCAGGAAGCAGATGGGCCTCGATTGGTGGGCATGTGGGCATTGTGACGTCAGCGATTATTTTTTTTAAAGTGAGTTTTGTGAACAACTTTATTCCAAATCTGGGGAAATAATTGACCAAATTTAGAGAGGAGTCGATTTCCGAAATAATAAGGTGAATCCCTACCGAAATATGTAAAAATCTCCGCGTTTCTGCGTCTGAATTTCGAGGAATACGTTTCAAATGCAAAATGACACACCCACACAGACACACACACACACACACACACACACACACACACACACACACACACACGGCGGACGTGGGCCCGAGTGCGACCGCGGGCCAACTGCGAACAGGTGAGGTCGCCGCAATGTTCTAGCAACCGAGCCGAAGCGCGAGCGGACCTCTTTTGTGGGAGTCAGTCGTGGCGCGCGCGTACTTAATTTTGAGCCACTTGGGCGGGGCGCGGGGCGCTGGAAGTGGCGAGGCTTCCAAATTAAACCAGGTGTTTTCGGGATCTGAAGAACCTGCTCGTTCTTTCTGCGCCTTTTAAAGAACGGTGGGGGCGGGGGGCGGGGGTGACTTAACTTGTGCAAAACAGCAAATGTTTAATCCAGAGCCGGGCCGGGGGTGAAGTGACATGGAGAGGGACACAGGGAGGGACAGGGAAAATCAATACAATTCAATGCTATGAAAAAAAGAAATAAACAATGCTTTAGTCCTCAGCGGGGAGGGGGACGTGGCGGGGTCAGGAGGCAGGTGGGCCTCGATTGGTGGGCACGTTGGCCTCGATTGGTGGGCATGTGGGCATTGTGACGTCAGCAGCTGTCAAGCGGCGATTATATTTTAAAAAGTGAGTTTGGTGAACAATCATTTTCAAAATCTGGGGGAAATAATTGACCAAATTTAGGATTTTTTGAAATCATAAGGTAAATCCCTACCGAAGTATGTAAAAACCTCCCCGTTTTTCCGTCTGCTTTTCGAGGAGATACGTTTCAAAGGCAAAGTGACACACACACACACTCACACACACACACACACACACACACACACACACACACACACACGCACGCACGCACGCACGCACGCACGCACGCACGCACGCACACACACACACACACACACAAACAGTTTTAAAAATATACTAGACCAAGTGCAGACACTATCTACCCCCTTGATATTATATTAATATTATTAATTTGCTCCTTTTACCCCATAACCACCCTATCCACTGACGCATATCCCCCATCTCGCCGGCGCGTCTAGAGAGGGAGGTAGAGGAATTGTAAAGGCAAGAATTTGAGGAATTGTAAAAGCAAGAAGACACTAATTCGTGTTATCTACAGACCCCAAAATAGTATCCCGGATGTAGGGTGTAAGTTGCAGCAGGAGTTAAAACTGGCACGTGACAAAGGTAATGCAACTGTGGTGATGGGGGATTTCAATATGCAGGAAGATTGGGAAAATCAGGTTGGTTCAGGACCCCAAGAAAGAGAGTTTGTAGAATGCCTCCGAGATGGATTCATAGAGCAGCTTGTAATGGAGCCGACCAGGGAAAAGGCAATTCTGGATTGAGTGTTGTCCAATGAACCAGATATGATAAGAAAACTCGAGGTAAAGGAACCGCATGGAGGTAGTGATCATAATATGATTAGTTTTAATCTGCAATTTGAGAAGGAGAAGGTTAAATCAGAAGTGTCAGTGATGCAGTGGAACAAAGGGGTCTATGAAGGCATGAGAGGGGAGCTGGCCAAGGTAGACTGGAAAGGGATCCCAGCAGGAATGACGGTGGAACAGCAATTGCAGGAATTTCTGGGCATAATCCAGAAGACGCACGATCATTTCATTCCAAAAAGGAAAGAGTAGCCGGAAGCCAGAGGATTGGGAAACGTTCATAGGACAACAGAAGGAAACAAAACGGGCAATACGGGCTGAAAAGATGAAGTACGAAGGGAAACTGGCCAGGTATATAAAGTAGGACAGTAAAAGCTTCTTTAGAAATGTTAAGGGAAAAATAGTAGCAAAGTCAAACGTGGGTTCGTTGAAGGCAGACACGGGTGAAATTATTATGGGCAACATGGAAATGGCAGAAGAGTTGAATCGGTACTTCGGATCTGTCTTCACTAAGGAAGACACAAACAATCTCCCAGATGTACTGGAGGACAGGGTATCTAAGGGGGTAGAGGAACTGCAAGAAATTTGCATTAGGCGAGAAATAGTATTGGGTAGGCTAACGGGAGTGAAGGGTGATAAATCCCCTGGGCCTGATGTTCTGCATCCCAGGGTCCTCAGGGAGGTGGCTCTAGAAATAGTGGACGCATTGGTGATCATTTTCCAATGTTCAATAGATTCAGGATCAGTTCCTGTGGATTGGAGGATAGCTAATGTTTTCCCACTTTTCAAGAGAGGAGCGAGAGAGAAAACAGGGAATTACAGACCAGTTAGCCTGACTTCGGTGGTGGGAAAGATGCTAGAGTCAATTATTAAAGAGGTAATAATGGGGCATTTGGATAGCGGTAAAAGGATTAGTCCAAGTCAACATGGATTTATGAGAGGGAAATCATGCTTGACTAATCTTCTGGAATTTTTTGAGGATGTGACAAGTAAAATGGATGAAGGGGTGCCAGTGGATGTAGTGTATCTATACTTTCAGAAAGCCTTTGATAAGGTCCCGCACGGGAGATTAGTGACTAAAATTAGTCACTAATTTATTATCTAAATGGGGTTAGGTTAGGTAAGGGGAGGTGCAGCGAGACCTGGGCCTCCTTGTACACCGGTCACTGAAAGTAGGCTTACAGGTACAGCAGGCAATGAAGAAAGCTAGTGGAATGTTGGCCTTCATAACAAGAGGATTTCAGTATAGCAGTAAAGAGGTTCTTCTGCAGTTGTATAGGGCTCTAGTGGGACCACATCTGGAGTATTGTGTACAGTTTTGGTCTCCTAATTTGAGGAAGGACATCCTTGTGATTGAAGCAGTGCAGCGTGGGTTCATGAGATTGATCCCTGGGATGGCGAGACTGTCATATGTGGAAAGATTGAAAAGACTAGGCTTGTATTCACTGGAGTTTAGATGGATGAGGGGGGATCTTATAGAAACATATACAATTATAAAATGACTGGACAAGCTAGATGCAGTGAAAATGGTCCCAATGTTGGGCGAGTCCAGAACCAGGGGCCACAGTCTTAGAATAAAGGGGAAGTCATTTAAGACTGAGGTGAGAAAAAACTGTTTCACCCATAGAGTTGTGAATTTATGGAATTCCCTGCCACAGAGGGCAGTGGAGGCCAAATCACTGGATGGATTTAAGAGAGAGTTAGTTCGAGCTGTAGGGGCTAGTGGAGTCAAGGGATATGGGGAGAAGGCAGGCACGGTTTATTGATAGGGGACGATCAGCCATGATCACAATGAATGGCGGTGCTGGCTCGAAGGGCCGAATAGCCTCCTCCTGCACATAGTTTCCATGTTTCTATGTTTCTATAGATAGATAGATAGATAGATAGATAGATAGATAGATAGATAGATAGATAGATAAATAGATAGATAGATAGATAGATAGATAGATAGATATGATATGATAGATTATGAGGCATCGATAGGCTACAGTTATCCACTTCTTATAGAAACATAGAAACATAGAAAATATGTGCACGAGGAGGCCCTTCGTCCATTCGAGATCGTCCCCAATCAATAAACCTTGCCTATAGAAAACATAATATTTCTTCTTATGGTCGAAATGTCGAAGACTGGAGGACATATCTTTAAGGTGAGAGAGGAACCACCGGGTGGCGCCAACAATGGCTGCCTCGCCAGCAGTATGTATGTCCCTTTTTTCTTCGTTGTTTTTCTTAATATGTGTTAAATGTATGTTTTTTAAGTGTTCTTTGGCTTCTTTTATGTGGGGGTGGGGGAGGGTTTGGGGGAAACTTTTTCTAATCTATTACCTCGACGGAGATACGACTTTCCGTATCGTATCTCTGCCTGCAAGGCGGCTTAACATCGGGGAGTTGGCGGCCTATGCTGCAGACCGATTTCCAGAGCTGCAGCGCGGGAGCTTGCGGACTTTAACATCGTGGAGCTCGCGGTCTCTGGTTAGAGACCGACATCGGGAACTCCAGTCCGACCTTAGGAGCTTCTCCCGCCCCGACGCGGGGACTTTTATCGCCCCTACGCGGGAGCTTCGATCGCCCCGACGCTAGAGCTTCAATAGCTCCGACGCGGGAGCTTCGATCGCCCCGACACGGGGGCTCCGACCGCCGGCTGCGGGAGCTTCGATCTCCCCGACGCATGGTTCGACTTCTCCGACCGCGGGAGAAAAATGAAGGAAGAAGATAAGACTTTATTGCCTTCACAGTGAGTAATGTGTGGAATACGCTGTGGTGGATCTTCATGGTCACTTTTATGTAGTTGTTGCTTTGTTGGTATGGCTGTATAGTAATTCGCATATCACTGTACCTTAATTGGTACACGTGACAATAAAAGAGAATGTGCGGACAGTATTTTACAGAGTGCATGGTTATCCCTGAAATGCGCTGCCAATGCTGGCGGTGAAGGTAAATACCACTGTGTCATGGGAGACGGTTATGCATAAGCAGAGGCTTATGCAGGGATTAGCGGATATGGATCACGCGCAGGCAGAGAAAATGAGTTTAACTTGGCATCACGTTCGGCATGGACATCGAATGCTATTCATCCCATTTAGTGAACGCCCGCGCGCGCGCACGCACGCACGCACGCACGCACGCACGCACACACACACACACACACACACACACGCACACGCACACGCACACGCACACGCACACGCACACACACACACACACACACACACACACACACACACACACACACACACACACACACACACACATCCCGCTGAGAGATCGACTTACCCGCAACAGAGAAAGAGATCATGAGCGTGCCTGTCGTGTACAGAAATCTGTCAAGATACAAATCCAATCTTTGACAACCGTCCACAACTTTCTCCTTCAACCACCCTCTTCATCAGCATCGTGTCCCATGCAAAATATCTAGCTTCTTATGTGTCCAATTCCCATGGTCAGGCCTTAATAACGAGAGGAGTTGAGTATAGGAGCAGAGTTCATTCAGCAATTGTACTGGGCCCTGTTGAGATCACACCTGGAGTATTGTGTGCAGCTTTGGTCTCCTACTTTGAGCAAGGACTTTCTTGCAATTGAGGGAGTGCAGCGTAGTTTCACAATGTTAATTACCGGGATGGCGGGACTATCATATGATGAAAGATTGGAGCGACTGGGCTTGTATTTACATGAATTTAGAATGATAGGCGATCTTATATAAATATATAAAATTATTAACGGATAGGACACGCGAGATGCAGGAAACATGTTCCCGATGTTGGGGAGTCCAGAACCAGGGACCGCAGTTTAAGAATAAGGGGTAGGCTATATGGAACTGAGATGAGGAATAACGTTCTCACACAGAGAGATGTGAATTTGTGGAATTCTCTGCCTCAGAAGTCAGTGGGAGCCACCTTGAATCTCCACCTGCACATGCGTACTTGCACAAGACATCAGAAGACACTAATTACATATGCTAATTATCACATACCTAACACCCCTCCCCCTTTAACTTGGAGGCAGGTAACACCATTTCTATTACATACCTAACACTCCTCCCCCTTTAACTTGGAGGCAGGTAACACCATTTCTATTACATACCTAACACTGCTCCCCCTTTAACTTGGAGGCATGTAACACTATTTCCATTACTTACCTAACACTCCTCCCCCTTTAACTTGGAGGCAGGTAATACCATTTCTAATACATACACCGCACTCCTCCCCCTTTAACTTGGAGGCAGGTAATACCATTTCTATTACATACACCGCACTCCTCCTCTTTTAAGTCAATTTCACCTGTACGGTATATGCTCTTGTTGTTTCATGAGATTCTGCAATGCATAACCATTTGTCCATTGCTCAGTGAAGGAGGCTCCATGCTGGACTATACTGAAGTGTCCTAATTGTAATCGGTCCTGCATACTTTTGTCATGACCGACAAGCCTCTCTTCTTTAGACTTTTCTATTAGGAGCTTCATACTCATTGTCACACATTTATTTAACCTTTCTTTGAATCGTTTAAGCCTTTTCTGTTGTTCATCTATTTCTCTTCTTAAGTCACCTTTCTGGTTTTTCATCAAGAAGTAAGATCTATATTGTCTTTGCAATACAACACTGGCTTTGATTTGTGCTCTGTTTAGTTTTCTTGCTTCATAAGCAAGGTAGTGAGACTGCACTACAATTGTTGTATATTTCAGTTTGAGGAAGTCTTTCCTATGTCGTTTAAGCCTTTTGTATTGGTTCAGCCTTTTCTGTTGTGCCTCTATTTGTCTTCGTAAGTCTTTCCGATACCAACTCCTACGGAGTACTGACTGCACTTTTACAGTTGCTCTCTTTTGCTTAACCCACTGCCTAACCACCATACTCTTGTAGGCAGCCTGAATTGTAATAGTTGCATCCCTCATTGACTGATATTGCACAAACTGGGAATGCCCTATTTTGCATGCTTTGTACCATCTCTGGATCGAAATGTCTGCTTACGCTCCAGCTCTGTAGCATACCCTTGATTGGTAACCGCGGTATGCAGCTTGCAGAGTGGCTACAGCCGCCTTTTGCATCAAGAAATGCTTTCTTGTAATGCACATCCTTATGAATGACTTAATATTACGTGCTGCCTTGATTTTCTCAACCAATACTCTGGCTTTGATCCCGCGGTATAAGGCCTGAATACAAACCACTGCTTTTATCAAACTATTATAATGTCTCACTTGGACATCTCTTATCTGGCAAGCTCAGTATCGTTGCTGTACCCCAATGGCAGACCAGCGTAGTTTCTTGAAATACTGACGCTGTTTATGCATCTGATAATAAGTCTGTATGACCTTGGCAGATTTGTGCATGCACCGCAATTGCCTTCGAACAAGCATTCCTCGGTAGGCAGCCTGAAGCAGCACAACGCTGCTGCGTACCTTCATGTAAGTTTTGCGATCACTTTCCATTTGAAGGTGTGCCCTATAATGGTTTTGTACCATTATAGCTGCCAATCTCATTGCCTTGTATTGACGGTATACTCTGTGCATTCTAAATGCTGCTTGTATTACCGTTGCTGCCTGCTGTTTGTTCCGGATCTCTCTCCATACCTTCATACCCCTGAATGCAGCTTGAATTGTCAGGGTTGCCCTTTGGATGGCAATTTCCCTTTGCCTTTGACTTCTGTCACTTTGCATTTGCCTATTGTTCCTTTGCACTTGACCTTTGTCCTTTTGCACTTGACTTTTGTCCTTTTGCACTTGACTTTTGTCCTTTTGCACTTGACATTTGTCCCTTTGCCCTTGACCTTTGTCCCATTGCACTTGACCGTTGTCCTTTTGCACTTGACCTTTGTCATTTTGCATTTGACTTTTGTCCCTTTGCACTTGACCTTTGCCCCATTGCACTTGACCTTTGTCATTTTGCACTTGACCTTTGCCTTTTGCACTTTGAGCTTTGTCCTTTTGCATTTGACTTTTGTCCTTTTGCATTTGACCTTTGTCCGTTTGCACTTGACCTTTGTCCTTTTGCACTTGACCTTTGTCCTTTTGCATTTGACTTTTGTACTTTTGCACTTGACCTATGTCCTTTTCAACTGGACCTTTGTCCCTTTGCACTTGACCTTGGTCCTTTTGCACTTGAGCTTGGTCCTTTTGCACTTGACCTTGGTCCTTTTGAACTTGACCTTTGTCCTTTGAGGGTCTCGCTGCCCTCTTTAGTTCAGGATCCTTGCCTCTGGATGCCCTTGGAGGTTTTGGCGAGAAGTTAGCCCTTAATGCCTCCTTACACTCCTCGTACGTTTTATCCGTGGGCTTTGCTGGCCGCAGTAACGTACGTAAGGTGTGATAATCCTCTCGTCCTAAGCCGCATATGAACCATGCTCTCTTCTTCTCCTCTGCAGTGATATCATTGGAAATGAACGAAGCCTCCAAGACTTCAGTCCATTTCTCAAAATTACACCCATAATCTAACTGGGGAATAGGTATTTGAATAGCCATGCTTCCTGTTGCTATTCAGGTGCCCTATATTCAGGTGCTCCTGTACAGACAAAACACTGATTACCTCAAGATAAGACAACACATATCTCCTGTACAGACAAAACACTGACTTCTGCCCTGGACTTAATCCTTTTACATTCTAACAGATTATCCAGCTCAATGTCTATTACTTAATCTTATAATAATAAATGTATACTATTACCCAACATTTCCTGTTAATAGGCAACTAGAACATTTTAAACATATTCCTTCTATGCACACATTTACCGTTCATAGAAACATAGAAACATAGAAAATATGTGCAGGAGTGGGCTGATCATCCAACTCAGTATCCTGTACCTGCCTTCTATCCATACCCCCTGATCCCTTTAGCCACAAGGGCCACATCTAACTCCCTCTTAAATATAGCCAATGAACTGGCCTCAACTACCTATTGTGGCAGAGAATTCCAGAGATTCACCACTCTCTGTGTGAAAACTGTTTTTCTCATCTCGGTCCTAAATTATTTCCCCTTTATCCTTAAACTGTGACTCCCTTGTCCTGGACTTCCCCAACATCGGGAACAATCTTACTGCATCTAGCCTGTCCAACCCCTTAAGAATGTTGTAAGTTTCTATAAGATCCCCCCTCAATCATCTAAATTCTAGCGAGTACAAGCCGAGTCTATCCAGTCTTTCTTCATTTGAAAGTCCTGACATCCCAGGAATCAGTCTGGTGAACCTTATCTGTACTCCCTCTATGGCAAGAATGTCTTTCTTCAGATTTGGAGACCGAAACTGTACGCAATACTCTAGGTGTGGTCTCACCAAGACCCTGTACAACTGCAATAGAACCTCCCTGCTCCTATACTCAAATCGTTTTGCTATGAATGTTAACATACCATTCGCTTTCTTCACTGCCTGCTGCACCTGCATGCCTACTTTCAATGACTGGTGTACCATGACACCCAGGTCTCGTTGCATCTCCCCTTTTCCTAATCGGCCACCATTCAGATAATGGTCTACTTTCCTGTTTTTGCCCACCAAAGTGGACAACCTCGCATGTATCCACATTATACTGCATCTGCCATGCATTTGCCCACTCACCCAGCCTATCCAAGTCACCTTGCAGCCTCCTAGCATCCACCTCACAGCTAACACTGCCCCTCAGCTTCGTGTCATCCGCAAACTTGGAGATGTTGCATTCAATTCCCTCGTCCAAATCATTAATATATATTGTAAATAGCTGGGGTCCCAGCACTGGGCCTTGCGGTACCCCACTACTCACTGCCTGCCAATCTGAAAAGGACCCGTTTACTCCTACTCTTTGCTTCCTGTTTGCCAGCCAGTTCTCTATCCACATCAATATTGAACCCCCAAAACTCATAACAGTGACCAATTGCTTCCTGTTTGCCAGCCAGTTCTCTATCCACATCAATATTGAACCCCCAAAACTCATAACAGTGACCATCCAACAGTCCAGCTTTTACTGTGACAATGCATTACATTCACAGAGGGCTTTTATTGTGAAGGATTTCACTGCTCTAGCTTGTGGCCTGTGGACTCTGGTGCATCCTCGACCTCTCGAGCTGTCCCCACCGGTCCTAGTTTCTGCTGCTGGTCCCCGCTGCTCCAAGCGTCGGGACTGTGCCTCTCTCGTGGTCAGCTTTCTCCACTCTCGGCCGTCTCCCGCGACCGGGCTTTCTCCACTCTCGGCCGTCTCCCGCGACCGGGCTTTCTCCGCTTTCGGCCGTCTCCCGCGACCGGGCTTTCTTAGCTTTCTCCCCCGACCGGGCTGACTCTGCTCCCGACCGGGCTGAAGTGCTTGAGTGCTGTGTCCTGCTTCTGTCGCGCGGACCCACTCTTGGCTCGGGGCCGGACTTCCTTTCACGTCCGGGCTTTCCCCGCTCTCGGCCGTCCCTTGCGACCGGGCTCTCTCGGCTTCTCGGCTTCTCTCCGCTTCTCTCGCGGGCATGTCCGCTTTTCTGCTCACGGTCGGGCTGACTCTGCTCCCGACCGGGCTGACTCTGCTCCCGACCGGGCTGAAGTATCAGCTTCTTTTCGGTGGCTCTCCGGACCTGTCCGTGGCCTACACGGTACTAGGCCCTCACCCGACGCCTGTGGCTGCTACTGGGGCTGGCCGTGGGCTACACGGTCCTCTTTCTTCGGTGGCTTCTCTGGAGCTGTCCGTGGGTTACACGGTATTAGGCCCTCACCCGACGTCTGTGGCCGCACTTCCCTGCCGGCTGGTGCCGTGCCCTACTTCCTGGTTCGTGATGAACTAGTGCTACACGACGGCGTGGTGGTGAAGGGTCACAAGGTCGTGGTGCCGGCCGCTCTGCGGGATCACTATTTTCAAACTGCACACAACGGCCACCCGGCGGTGGATGCCACTTTGTCCCAGGCCCAGAGCTAATTCTACTGGCCAGGTATGGCTCAGGACATCCGTGACAGGGTCTCCGTTTGCGCTGCCTGTAACAGTCTCCTGCCTCATCAGCAGCGCCAGCCCCTCCTGCAGCAGCCTTCCATCACCTCTGCCGCCGTCATCGGGAAGCTTCGCCACCACATTTGCACCTTCGGACCCCCGGTGACCCTCCAATCGGACAACGGCAGCCAGTTCTCCAGCGCCGAGTTCCGTGCCTTCGCTGCCCGTTGGAACTTTCGCCACAGCACCAGCAGCCCTGAGTATCCGCAGAGCAACGGCCTTGCGGAACGCGCCGTCCGCAGTGCCAAGGAGCTGCTGGAACACTGCCGCCTTTCACATTCCGACTTCTACCTTGCCCTCCTCAACCTCCGCAACATTTCCCGCGACCCCGCGCTCGGTTCACCTGCCCAACGCCTCATGTCCCGCACCACTAGACCACCTCTCTCTGTCTCGCAACAGTCCCTCAAACCCTCGGTCCAGAACCCTGCTGCTGTCACAGAACGCATCATCGAGAAGAAAGCCATCCAGAAGCGCTCCTTTGACAAGTCGGCCCGGCCGCTTCCTTGCCTGTTCCCGGGCCAGGTGGTTCGGATGCAGTCCCCCTCCGGGCACTACAGGCTGGCCGTAATGGTTGGTAATGCCGGCTCTCCCCGGTCATACCTCGTCGACTATGAGGGCGCTATCTACCGTCGGTCACGCCAGCACCTCCTGCTCGTCAACGAGCCTCCTCCGCCTCCCGCGGACCCGTTTAAGCCACCTATCCCTTCCATTCTGCCCGAGGCTCCGCCAGCCCCTGTCACTCCTCGCATGTCGCGGAAACTGCCCTCCCAGCTCTCTATGCCCCGCGCTCACAAGCCTCTTTCCCCTGCCTTGCCTGCCAGCGTGCCCGTTTCGCCTCGCTGTTCTCCTCCGTCTCCGGTTCGTTCCCCGCCCGGCTCTCCCACCTCTCTCCCTGACTCTGTCCCTTCTGCTCCTGCGGTTGAGGGGGAATGCGGGTTGCGCACCCGCTCTGGCCGGTTGGTCAAGCCGCCTGTCCGTTACGGGGAGCTCGCTTAGCTGTGTTATGACACGATTAACTGTACCCAGCGCGGTTTGTAATCCTAGCGTATGAGCCGTGGTCGCTCTGTGTATTGTCGTGTATTTGTTTCCAAGAGGAGGGATGTAGATCAGTGCATGTTCCTTTAACGTAGTGACCTCACCATTACTAACCACTCCCCATTGTCTCTCGTATAATTGTAAGGTCCCCACCTCCAGCCCGCTCTCTAGCTCCAGTGATGACCACGGACAGCTATTGCATAGTGTGTGTCAGTGATTATAATAAACCATCAGTAAAAGACTCTGTGTAGGAACCAAGTCATTTTACAGGCCTGGCTGTGGGCTGCACAGCCTTGGATACATTCCAGGCTTCCATATCTTCTCTTTTATTTGTATACTGTTCTTGACTTCCCTTGTCTCTGTCCTGCTCCTGCGGTCATCCCTAACTCCCCTAAGAATCTTTCTTCCTCTTTGGAATGAACTGATCCTACACCTTCTGTACTTCTGTATTCCCAAAAACTTGAAAGCTTTTACCTAAGTAACAACACACGCAGTATGTGGCAGGGAATCCAAGCAGTCACAAACTACAAGAAAACAGTACCAACCACAGACCCCCAGGATGTCACCCTCCCAGACAGCCTTAATACCTTCTACACCAGGTTTGACAGACTGAACACAGACACCCCCTCAAAAGCCCCCTGCAACCCCACGGACACTGTCTTTCAGGTGACACCCACACAGGTCCTGAAAACTCTGAGGCAGGTGAACCACCACAAGGCTGTGGGACCAGATGGTATCCCTCCTAAAGTTCTGAAGGCCTGTGCAGAACAACTCACTGGAGTGTATGTAGACATCTTCAATCTGTCTTTAAACTAAGCAGTGGTCCCCCGTATTTTTAAATTTTCCACCATCGTACCAGTTCCAGAAAACCCAAATCCACTCACCCTGAATGACTTCAAGCCAGTGGCACTCACGCCAGTTGCCATGAAGTGTCTAGAAAAACTGGTTCTCACACATATCAATCACATGGTCCCGGGCACGATCGACCCCCTCCAGTTCGCCCACCGCCCCAACCGCTCAGTTGACGACGCAGTGGCCATTGCTCTATACCACATCCTGCAACACCTGGACAGCAGAGGAACATACGTCAGAACGCTGTTCCTGGATTACAGTTCGGCTTTTAATACCATTCGCCCGGGCAGGCTGACGGAGAAGCTGACAGACCTCGGCGTCCCGACTCCCACCTGCAACTGGATCTTGGATTTCCTGACTGAAAGACCACAGGTGGTGAGGATGGGAAGGAGGGTGTCTGCAGAGCTCACCGTCAGCACAGGATCACCACAAGGCTGCTGTCTCAGTCCCAAACTTTTCACCCTGTACACACACGACTGTGTCTCCACCCAGGAAAATACCATCATTATTAAGTATGCGGATGATACCACCATCCTGGGCCTCATCAAGGGGGGGGGGGGACGAGTCGGGCTACAGGAATCTGGTGAACGACATTCTTTCCTATGGTGAGGTGAACGACCTAAGCCTCAACACAGACAAGACAAGAGAAATAATAATGGACTTCAGAAAAAATCCACCCACCCTGCAGCCCCTCATCATCAAGGGGACTGTGGTTGAGAGGGGTGACAGTTACAGATACCTGGGATTACAAGTAACATCAGATCTGAACTGGACTTTGAACACTGTTGCAACAGTGAAAAAAGCCCAGCAGAGACTGTACTTCATCAGGCTGCTCAGAAAAGCTGGTCTGCACTGTCGCCCTCTCACGCAGGTCTACAAAGGACTGATAGAGAGCATCCTCACCACAGGCATCACGGTGTGGTATGGAAACACCACACAGACAGAGAGGAAGGCTCTGCAAAGAGTCATAAAGACTGCAGAGAGGATTATCAGAACGGAACTTCCCTCCATGGAAACAATCTACACACAGCGCTGTCAAAAAGAGCAGAGAGAATCATCAGAGACACACTACATCCAGCTCACTCCCTGCTCAAACACAAAAACTGCACATACAACCTCAGGCACAGACGAGCGGACAGCATCGCGCAAACAGAACACGCTTTTTCAAGAGCTTCTTCCCTGCCACAGTGAGACTCTTGGCCAAAACAAAATGAACTGATGTCCTGATCCACCTCATAACATATAGGGTTTTAGGCATTTTCCTTTTTTATTTCTAGAGAAGTATATGTTTTTATAGATTATGTGTCTTTCTGTGTGTCTTTTTTTAACTTGACTTGACTTGACTCTCTGAACAACCGCACAAGAGTTCCTATGTGTGTAAGCACAAATGGCAAATAAAGTTTTTGAATTTGAATTTGAATTTTGAATTTGTATTATTCCCAGAAATACCTGCCATTGTTGTTCCACTGTCATCGCTGCTAGGGTATCTTTCCAGTCAAGTTTGGCCAGCTCCTCCCTAGTGGTTCCATAGTCCCCTTTGTTCAACTGTAATACAGTCGCTCCAACATGCATTGCTGGGGGCTGCATTCATCAGCAGCCTGCGTGTTTGGAGCAGAGCGGTAAACAACGCCGCACGTCATTTTCGATTGCGCTGTCATCAGTCTTGGTGGAGGGGTAGACCTCACGGCAGTAATAGTCGCAATAAAGGTTTATTTTTCTGGTTGGCTGCCAGTAACTAATGGCGTTCCGCAGGGGTCGCTGCTGGGGCACTGCTCTTCACGTTGTATATTAATGATTTGGACGAGGGGATTGAAGGCTTTGTGGCCACGTTTGCGGATGTTACGAAAATAGGTGGAATGGTAGGTGGTGTACAGAAAGCAGAGACTGCGCAGAAGGACTTGGACGGGTTTGAAGAGTGGGCAAAGAAATGGCAGATGGAATATAGTGTAGACAAGTTTGGAGTCATGCATTTTGGTAGAAGGCCCATCAAGTCTACCCCACTATTCAATCATGGCTGATCGATCTCTCCCTGCCAACCCAATTCTCCTGCGTTCTTCCTGTAACGTCTGACACCCGTACTAATCAAGAATATATATATATTCTGTGGCAGAGAATTCCACATATTTACCAGTCTCTGACAAAATAAATTCCTCCTTATCTACTTCCTAAAAGAACGTGCTTTAATTCTGACGCTATGACATCTAGTCCCACACTCCCCCGCTGGTGGAAACATCCTCTCCACATCCACGGTATGCAAGCCTTGCCTCTATGAACTGTGAATACGTATGAAGCGGAACCGTGCCACTATAAACTGTTTTTGTCCATTGTTTTTGCTCAGGTTGAATTGTGAGGCGATTGGATTGATCAGACATGAGGATCACAGGAGCAACTCCAGTCGGTCAGCCATTCAGATAGAGGGAGAGGGGAACGAGAGGCAGGAGGAAATTAGGGGAGATGCCGGAGAGGAAGAGAAGAGAGGGGAAGATGAAGTGGAGCACGAAAAGTCAGAGGAAGAGGAGGGAGATAGGGGAGAGTGGAAGGAAGAGACTGAGGAACGTACGAGAGGGAGGAGAGGAGAGCAGAATGGATGATGCAGGAGAGAGGCGGAGAGAGAGAATGAAAAACGGAGAAGGCAGGCGAGAGAATGAAAAACGGAGAAGGGAGGGAAGATACGGAGGGAGATAGAATAAATAACGAACAGTGGAAGGGAGTGACGGGAGAGACGGAGGGAAAGAACGGAGTGATGAGGGGAGAGATGGAGGCAGAGGAGGGAGAAGGGAGGGAACTACAAGAGGGAGCACTGGGAGAGTGGAAGGGAGACGTGGGAGAGTGGGGTTAGAGCTGAAGGGAGAGGAAGTAGAGGGGTGCTACGACTTAGAAATGTTCGAGGTGATTTTGGAGACGGAAGGGTACATTGGAGAGGGAAGAGGTTCAATTGATGTCATCATATCCCTCTATCGTCCGCATCTCCAACGACACCATGCATATCGAAATGCTTATGAAAATGCCTCTGAAATGCTACTATCATATCTGCCTCCACCACTGACCTTGGCAACGCTATCCAGCCAATCACCACCCTATGTGTAAACAAAACTTGCACACATCTCCTTTGAATTGGAACCTCTCACATTAAAACTATGCCCCTCTAGTATTTCGCGTTTCCACGCTGGGGGAAAGGGGATCTGTGTATCTACCCCATCTATGTCACACATAATTATATACATCTCCATCTGATCTACATGCAATCTCCGATGCTCCAATGAAAACAATCCCCATTTGTACAACCTCACCGTATATCTAATATCCTCTAATCCAATCAGCATATTGCGGAACCTCCTCTCGAAAACTACCACAGCCTTCCTGTAATGGGCGAGAAGAACCAGATGCGTCAGACCAAAGACGTTTACAGCTGCTTGTGACTTACCAACCTTTATACGCAATGCTCTGACATGTGAAAGCAACATTCAATATGTTTAGATTACCAAGCTATTTACTTACGTTGCCACGTTCAGAGATTTATGGATTTGGACGCCAAGGAGCCACTATTCATCAATGCTTTAAGGCTCATTCATTTTATATTTAAACTTCCATTTGTCCACCCAACGTGCAATTCTCACTATTTGGCGGATTAAATTCCGTCTTCCATTTTGTCAGCCAGTTCTCTTGCCGATCTTTTTTGCCGCTGTTACACATCGCTAGCGGACATTTCAATGAATTGATTGGTTGAAAGAAACAAGTCCACACCGACCGGTGGCATTGGAGTAGCTGCTAGCTGCCGCGTCACAGAGCCAGGGATCTGGGTCCAATCTGATCTGTGGTGCTGTATTTGTTTGTATGTTATATTCACCTTTCCCATGTGACCGCGTGGTTTCCTCTGGGAGCTCTGAATTCTTGCCGCATCCAAAAGACATCCTAAGGCCAAGATTTGTAGGTTAATTTGCCTCAGTAACAACTCCCCCCTCCTCCACCCAGTGTAAGGAATGGATGCGAGACAGCGATAACATGGGACAAATGTGAACAGGTGATCAATGGGCGGGTGGACTCAACGTTTCCATTGTGAATCTGGAAACTTAAATAAATTGAGTGCATTGAACTCGCGGCTCATGCTAGTTGTATGATATCCCACTTCGTCATCCACTCCCTACAGAGTTGCAGACCTTTTTTTTTAGAGAGGCCAATTAACCTGAATATGCCATTCGTCTTTGGGATATGTGAGGAAATGGGTGAATCAGAAAACAGCACCCGAGGTCATGATAGAAACCGAGTCTCTGGCGCTGTGAAGCGTTATAGATATTTATGACACGTATGTGAATGTAGTGCGGCATGGTCAGCAAGTTTGCGGATGACACTAAATGTGCTGTTGTAGTAGACTGTATTTCATCTAAAATTACAACGAGATGTTAGTCAATGGGGCCAATCGGATGAGAAGCTAGTACTGAATCTGGTGGTTCGTGTGTTAAACCTTCTATGTCTTCTGCCTGACAAGAGAGGGGAGAAGAGCGAATAAACTGATGTGAAAAGGTCCTCGATTATGTTGAATGCTTTCCCCTGAGAGCAAGGAGAGAGTGGAGAGAATGGTGAGAGATACGCTGAATTTGGATTGGTCAGCAAAGCAGGAAGCGGAGATGAGAGGCTGGGGTAGAAGCGTTCCTGCATCTCATGGTGCTGCTGCAGAAGAGCCTGCGTTTTCTACCATCCCCTCACCAGTTACCCGCAGCATAACAGGCTAGAGAGCAACTGAGAAGGAAACTGGACTGACGACGTTTCAGTTCGGGACCCTGATGGACGAGAGATGAGATAGCGTGTAAAGAGAGGAGGAGTTGAGGCAGGATCTCACAGGTGATGGATGGATGAAGGTTTGAGGGTGGATTGGTAGATGGGTGCAATCGGGGAGGCATGAGCGGAGACAGTAACCGAGACTGGTGGTGATGGGTGGAGAAAGAATGATGTATAGGATGTAATATGATGAAATAGTAAGGTGCGCTTTAAAATATAGCAGCAGGGTGAGGGATGGTGAGAAAAGGAAAATGGCTCCCGACTGATATATCGTCATTACCTCTCTCTCGAACCCCTTTTCTCTAGCTCACTTTCCCTCCCTTTCTCTTTCACTGTCGCCTCGCCGTTCCTCACTCTCCCCTCTTTGTCGTAGTATGCCTGCCTCGCTGTCTCTCTCTCTCTCTATCACTGTCCCTTCAGCGTCATTCGCTCTCCACTGTATCTCATCCATTTCCCCTTACTTTCTTTCTCACTCCCTCTTTCACTTCTTCCTGTTCCTCTTCCTCATGTCCGGCCATCTTCTGTATCACGTCTTTCCGGTCGGTCAGTGACGGATTGACGGTCGGTGGTTGCAGAATTGGCTACTTCAGTCAGTCACTGTGATACAGTTCCTGTCGTCAGTGTAGCCCGGGATGCGCCACGTGGAGGCTTCTGCTTGCATCCCTCCCTTTCACTGTCTCTCTCCAACACCTCCCCCCTCCCACGATGATCTCTGCGACAAGATGTCTCCGTAATCCTAACGTCTCCTTGTCAGTCAGCAGATTCACAAATGCCTTCGCCTTCACCCAGCTGTTTACCGTCCTCTGCGCTCCTTTGAACGGACTGATTCTGGACCGACGCAAGTGGAGACGTCGGGGAATGAACTCGGCCTCAGGTAATCTGGGACTGAATGCATGGGATCGTGCCTGGGATTGGGTGCGTTTTATTTCGGTAAATGTTGGGAAGAACTAATTTCCAAACTTCATAACATCTAAAACTGGCCCTTTTTCCCAGCTCATCCATGCCGACTAATATGGCTCATCTAAGCTGTTCACTTTGCCATGATATGGACGATATATCACAAAAAACGTTCCTGTCCATGTCCTTGTCCCTGTGGCTTTGAAATCCCTCCAAGCCTTTCCTACCAATTTATCCTCCTCTCTCGCCCACTCACCCCCCTCCCAGTGTCTGGCTGATATTCAGCAGTCGGCCCTCACTCCCTCGCCCTTACAGTCACCCAATCCATTTCAATCCAAATATCTTTCAAATGCTATTGTACCTGCCTCAGCTACTTACACTGGCAGCCGTATATTCACCATCCACTCAGAGAAAAGGTGATAGTCATAGTCATAGAGTGATACAGTGTGGAAACTGGTCCTTCGTTCCGACTTTCCAACATCGTGTGCGGACGTGGCGTCGAAGGACGAGAAGCCGAAGCAAAGAAGTTAAAGCCAAATAACGGAACGGAAATGAAGCCAAAACGCTAAATAACCGAAAGCGTATGAAGCCGAAACGCCAACTAACCGAAAGGGTGGGACGCCTAAAATAAACTAACCGGAAGGGTGGGACGCCTAAAAGAAAACTAACCGGAAGGGTGGGACGCCTATAAGCAAACTCACGAAAAGGCCGCACTGCCGAAACGCCAACTCAGCGAAAGGCTACGTCGCCTACAAGCCAAATAACGGACATGACGTCGCCGGGGGGCGGGACATCACCGGACAATGGCGACGGGAGGGTGGGGGCCATTTCCCCACACAAGCCATAGGTGCCTGGGCACTCTGTACCCGAGCACCAAGTTGTAAACGGCTGAAGGAGCGCATCCTCCGGTCCAGCCCCCACTCATCCACGGCGACGGCCGCTTCCGCCTCGTCTCCCCCGTGGAGCCGCACTGTGACGATCCGTGTGTTGGCAGCGCCGGGTGGAGTAGAAGTGTGGGACCTCTACCCACCCAGAGTCACTGACCGTGATGCACCGCCATCGGACCCCAACCCCCACACCAGGGTGATTCACCCACCTAACTCCCAAACCGGATGATTCAGCCCCCACCCCGGCCGCGGAGACGGACGGCTCGGGGCATTGGCAGCCATAGTAAATCGCTTTTAAAACATGGGGGAGGGGACACAAATTCCCTGGCGGGCCGAAGACAAGTGTGCATGACAACGAACAATTTTATCTATCGGTGAGTTCGCTTTTGGGCGTCCTACCCTTTCGGTTACTTGACGTTTCGGCTTCGTCCGCTTTCGGTTAGTTGGCGTTTCGGCTTCGTACGGTTTCGGTTATTTGACTTTTCGGCTTGGCTTCCATTCGGATAATTGGCTTCCACTTCTTTGCATCGGCTTCGCGTCCTTCGACGCCACGTCCGGGTATCGGTCAACATGTCTCAGCTACAACAGTGCCACCTGACCATATCCCTCCAAACGCTATGACCATATCGCTCCAAACCTGTCCTTTCCGTGTACCTGTCTAATTGTGTCTTAAATATTGGGATAGTCCCAGGCTCAACTACCTCATCTGGCAGCTTGTTCCATACACCCACCATCCTTTGTGTGAAAAAGTTATCCCTCAGATTATTATTAAATCTTTCCCCCTTCACCTTGAACCTGTCCTCTTGTCCTCAATTCCCCTACTCTGGGCAAGAGATTCGGTGCATCTACCCGCTCTATTCCTCTCATGATTTTGTGAAAACCTCAATAAAATCACCTCTCGTCCTCCAGCTCTCCAAGGAATAGGGACCCAACCTACTCAACCTCTCTCTATAGCTCAGAACCTTTCGTCCTGTCAACATCCTCGTAATCCTTATCTGAGCCCTTTCAAGCTTGACTATAACATGGTGCAAAGTTACGCACCTGAACACAATATTCTAAATACGGCCTCACCAACGTTTTATGCAACTGCAACGTGACCTCAACTTCTATATTCAATACTCTGATTGATGAAGGCCAATGTGTCAAAAACGTTTTGACCACCTTATCTACCTGTGACTTAACCTTCAAGGAACCATGCATCTGTTGTCCTAGATCTGCTCTACAACATTTCCCAGAGGCCTACCATTCAATGTACATGTCCTGCCCTTGTTAGACGTCCCAAAATCCAACACCTCGCATTTCTCTGTATTGAATTCCATCAACCGCAGCCCACCTGGCCAATCGATCCAGATCCTGCTGCAATCTTTCACAGCCTCCTTCACTATCTGCAACACCACCCGTTTTTGTATTATCAGCAAACTTGCTAATCTTGCCCTGTATTACATTTCCAATAAATCTCTCTGATCTCACCTAAAACCTATGCCATGTGCTTCAGGATTCCCTTACCCTGCCGTAAAGACCCCCTATATATTACCCCCATGATTTGTGGACTGTTCATCCGCCCAGCTTAACATTGAGCAAAACTGCAAAATGCAGAGAGCCTCGATTGGAGTGAAAGCCACTTAATGTAATGTAATGATTTGATCCATGTTAACACGTTCACTCTGCTGCGTTCCAAGGCATAAAGCACTGATCTACTCAATCCCTTCCGATAGCTCAGGCCATTGAGTCCTGACAACATCCTCCAATATTCTTTCTGCACTCTTGAATTTAATGGCATTTATCCTCTGGGTGAGGACCAAATCCGAATAGACTACTCTAGTACTGATTTACCAAACATGTAACATATGGGGCCAACGGCATTACAGTTCTCTGACCGATGAAGACATGTGAGAATAATCATATATTTCTGTCTGCATGTTCACATACATATAGCTAGAATATAGTTTATATATAGGAACGTACTGGGACGGAGATAGCACAAGGAAGATAAAGGGTTAGAGGGGTATTATCTAAATATTCAGATCGTTCGATTGTAAGCTATTCAAACTTAATCTGAAGTATTCATACTAACAGCCATTCTAGGCAACCAGACCATAATAGGGCAACGTTTATTCAAAGTCCCCAGTAGATCTTTGCTGATGCAGAGTTGTTGGCAGTGTTGTGTACGCTGGTTCAAGATACCGATGTTTGTGGGGAAGAGGCTGTACTTGAACCCGGATGGGCATGACGAGGTCGGGTTGAATGAGTATCCACTGCTAAATTTTAACTCCCCTCCTGTTTCACCTAAACTTTTCACCCTCTCTCCCCATCAGGCTCAGCAGCCTCCCGACATGCAGGCTGCGGTCCTCTCTCTCGCCCTCACCGTTACCCGCTCGGTGCTGTTCTCTCTCGCAGCCGCCATTCCCATACCGGAGGTTCAGTACCTGACATTCGTTCTATTCATGATCAACCGCTGCTTCCTGTATGGGGGACTCTCCGCATTTCTCGCCATGACGCAAGTTACGTCCGCCGGGATTGTTGTAAATAGTTAAGATATTTAGTTGTCATACGTACCGCAATGGGAAAATGAGATTCTTACTTGCAGAACAATACAGGCCTGTAAACTTAGCACTTCCTTGCAACAGCATAACGAATGAATGAATGAATGAAGGAATGAATGAATCAATGAATGAATCAATTAATTAATTAATTGATCAATAAATAAATTAATTAATTAATTAATTGATTAATGTTTATTGGCGAGGTATGTACACATACAAGGAATTGCCTTTGTGCTCCGCTCGCAAGTAACAACATGACATACACTAAACAATTAAGAATAAAACATAAAACATTAAAACATTAAGAATAAAACATTATAGTTTAAACATGTGAATGAAATAAAGTACCAGAGCAAAAGGAGGCTAAAGCACAAAATGGATAACATAATAAAACAAGCAAAAACGTTCCATAAAATAAAACAAAACAACATTAGTGCAAAACCAAACCAAACAGCGAAGTCCATACTGCAGTTTGTAGTTCGATGTTTAGTATTTATTTGTTGTGTTCAATTGGCTGGTGGTATTGGGAAGATGGTTGTTGTTTGGTGTTCCTGAACCAGGATGTGACGCTTTTCAGACACCTATACCGTTGTAGCCGTGGCAGGAGTAAAAGGAGAGTGTGGCCAAGATGGTATGCGCCCTTGATGCTGGTTGCCTTCTTGAGGCTGCGCCTTGTTGTATGTGCCTGGAATACGGTGCGAGGAGTGGCGGTGAAAGTAGACACTATAGTAGCTTATAATAGGCTTTTAGATAGATGATTGATGTATCAGAGTCTACTCGGCCCGGCCGGGTACCCGGGATCCGGTAGTCAAAGACGTGAAACTAATAAATATTCCCTCAAACAAGCGAGGCATATTCCCAGTCCTGGGGCTTAGAGGATGGAAGCAATCTATGACAATTGCCAGCTACTGATGGCTTAAAGCTGCTGCATGGATTAGATGATATTAGCTACTAATAAGAATAAAGTGCTGGAGTAACTCAGCTAGTTAGGCAGCATCTCTAGTACGCTAGCATAGACAAAGCTTAGAGTCGGAACCTTTCCTCAGACTGGGTATTAGCTGTTGTCAGTTCTGGTCGTCCGTTTACGGGAGGGATCTAGAGGCTTTGTAGAGGTTTTGCAGAGGTTGCAGAAGATATTTACCAATGTCGCAGTGTGAACTGTGAAGAGGATGGTAGGAGGTTACAGGATGACGTGGACAGGTTGAGTGAGTGGGCAGACCCGTGGCAGATGCAGTATAATATAGATAAATGTGAGGTTATCCACTTTGGTGGCAAAAACAAGGGGGCAGATTATTATCTCAATGGGGTTAGGTTTGGCAAGGGGGAGGTGCAGCGAGACCTGGGCGTCCTTGTACACCAGTCACTGAAAGTTGGCGTGCAGGTACAGCAGGCAGTGAAGAAAGCTAATGAAATGTTGGCCTTCATAAGAAGAGGATTTCAGTATAGGAGAGGTTCTTCTGCAGTTGTATAGGGCTCTGGTGAGATCACATCTGGAGTATTGTGTCCAGTTTGGTCTCCTAATTTGAGGAAGGACATCCTTGTGATTGAGGCAGTGCAGCGTAGTTTCACGAGATTGATCCCTGGGATAGTGGGACTGTCATATGAGGAAAGATCGAAAAGACTAGGCTTGTATTCACTGGAGTTTAGAAGGATAAGGGGGGGATCTTTTAAAAAACATATACAATTATAAAAGGACTGGACAAGCTAGATGCAGGAAAAATGTTCCCAATGTTGGGCGAGTCCAGAACCAGGTTGGAATAAAGGGGAAGCCATTTGAGAAAGAGAAGAGAAAAAAAGTTTCCACCCAGAGAGTTGTGAATCTGTGGAATTACGTGCCACAGAGGGCAGTGGAGGCCAAGTCACTGGATGGATTTAAGAGAGGGATAGATAGAGCTCTAAGGGCTAGTGGAATCAAGGGATATGGGGAGAAGGCAGGCACGGGTTATTGATTGGGGACGATCAGCCATGATCACAATGAATGGCGGTGCTGGCTCGAAGGGCAGAATGGCCTCCTCATGCACCTATTTTCTGTTTCTATGTTTCTATGAATGCTGCCCGGATTAGGAGACATTAACAACAAGTAGCATGTATTGTTTTCTCTGGTATAACGAAGGTCGAGAGTCGATCAGATGCAAGTATAGAAAACGATGAGAGGCTTAGATAGCATAGACAATCATACCCTTTGTCATTGAGTGGCATTTTCAAGGACTAGGGGGCAAAGTCCTAAGGAGAGCGGGAATACTTAATTGAGGTGTACGGGAGAAGTTTATATTTCCACACAGATGGTCGTCGGCGTCAGGAACACGTAGCCAGGCGTGGTGGTAGAGGCTGGTATGATATTGGAGTTTAAGTGTTTTTAATATGTGAACAAGGATATGCAGTGAATGGGGGATATTGATAAAATGCAGGAAGATTTGATTACTATACAGGACATAAAGAATAGTAGAGTACAATGATGGAACGTGCCCTTTGCCCCATAAAGTTTGTGCGGAAAGTAATGTCATCACTAACTCGTATCTGCTTGCACTGGATCCATAACTCCCCATTCTGTGCATATGCCTGTCTAGACGTCTCCAAAATGCCATTATCGCGTGTGCCTCCATCACCACTCTGGCGTTCTTGTCACTCACCACCCCGTTGTGTAAGAGAAAGGAACCACAACTCTTATAAACGTTGCCACACTCAATGCTATGCCATTGTGTGATAGTTTTACCGTGGGAAAAGGTTCCCATTGTCTATCCTGTCCATGCCTCTCATGATTTGATACCCTTTTATCAGATCTCCCCATACACTGCGGCGTTCTAGAAAAATCAACCCAAGTCTGTCTGCCCTCTCCCTGTTGCTAATACCGCCAATCCAGGCAACATTATGATTAACCGACTCTGACACTTTTCAATGCTTTCCGTAATATGGCGATTAAAACTGCGTATCGGACTCCCAATACGGTTGAACTAAATTCCCATAAAAGTACATGCTGGCATTCTGCAGTCCCTCTGTCTCTGGTATATTGGGATCATGTTTATCACTAAAGTTGGAATCGAAAGCCGTGTTCCTGCGGCGTACTGTTCTATGTTCCATGTTCTATATTCACATTGACTGATATAAACGTCACGCGGGTCCGTAGCATAACGAGTTATTTGGTTCGAATGGCCGGTTATTTTGATATTGATTTACGGCAATGATCTGAACTCCCTCATTATATCTCGACAAGGTTCCCTCCCTGCCACTTTGGGGAACTCTACGGGGCAACACGGGCGCTGGCGGCAATCGTCTCCCTGCTTCAATATCCTTTCTTCACTCTCGTTAAGGGCCCCTTGCAGGACCATCCGTTATACGTAAGTCCCGGAAGTCCGAGTGTTTGGATTACCCCCCAACAGGTGTTGGGCTTTACACTTCGATATGTCAAATCAGGGCAGGACAATAATAGGTAGAACCCATTACTGGTAGATAGTCGATGTAAATCAGAATATGCAGTACGTTCCTACACTAACAGATAGTTGCAGTACAGAGAGATGTGGCATAGTATTTATTTATGTTTATTGTTGTCATGTGTACTAAGGTACAGTGAAAATCGTCGTTTGCATATGCCATCCTAACAATTCAAATAGGTCATTCATAAATATAATCAGGCCAAAACGAAATATTATTGGCAGAGCAAAGAGGAAGACTCAGCATGTAAAATATGTTTATAAGCATTGTAGCACAACAATCCAGTAGGCAAAGTCGATGGTCCTTAATGGATATAGGTGAATCACACAGTACCCTAGCATGGATTATTTCGATTATGCTAGCTGAAAGTGGCGAGTCGGGTGGACGGTGGCACGCTACCTTCATTGACACCAGCATTAAGTACAAAAGTTGGAAATGACGTAGCTGTGCAAATCTTTGGGGGGGAAACAGACTTGGTGTCTGTCTACACCAGAGGTGTCCATGTTACAGAAAGGATCTTATTAAGCTGGAGAAAGTGCGGAAAATATTCATCAGGCGGTTACCTAGCTTTGCGGGCTTGAGTTATAGGGAGACATTCGATAGACTGGGACACTACTCTTAAACGTGTAGGAGGCTGAGAGGTGACCTTGTTGCGGTATACAATGTCATGACGGTCATGGATCAACTTATCCACGTGCTGGTGGGGGTGTGTGTTCCCTCTCTCCATGCTGTGCAGCGATGCGAGGTCGATTCTGTTCATTACGCCTAAACTGAACCTCTCCCTCGTCTCCTTTCGGATGCAGATGAACATCGGTTTCATCGCATTAGTAGCTTTGGCCTACGCCCACCCAATCAACGTCTTCATCTATTGCCGATGGTCCAATCATCAAGTGCTGGAGGGGCTTGGCGCGTCAGCCATCTACGGAGGGAATACATATATGACGTTTCTGTGTTTTTCCGGGAGGATGAGAGGGTGTCATTTTGGGCACGTTGATGCATTTGATGGGAGCGGGCCAGGGGAATCAGTGGGGTCGGGCTAAAATGAGGTGAAGGTCAGCGCATTAAGTAAGTAGAGACAGGAAGAGGCCCTTCCACGGGGTGCGAGAGGTATGGATAAAGTCGGGTTTCCACAGTGCTCATGTGTTTAAACAGATCATAGAAGAGTACAACATTGCAATGGATCCTTTGACCCACAATACCCGTGCCGAACGCCTTGCCATATAAAAATAATCTATTCTGCCTGCCTCTGAACCATATCCCTCCATTCCCTGCAAATCAACGTGCCTATCAAAACTGCCATTCTCTTATCTTCCTCCAACATTACCAGTGGCAGCACGTTCCAGGTACCCACCACTATTTGTGAAATAACCCTTGCCCCATTCTTTCCTCGTCTGACCAAAAGGGTATACCTTCTAGTCTTTGAATTGGGAAGAAAAGTTCTGGCTGTCTACCCTATCTATTGATCACATAACTCCACATACATGTTTACAAATATGTGTTTACGTGGGCAGCGAATAGGAATAGGTAGGGAGGGCACACAACTTTTAATATGTTCAACAACAGCCATTGGCCTCCCTGCAGAATAATCAGTATTGCTCGGTTATTTCAGGTGAATTGTTTGGGAATACCGTTTGATCCGGGGCCCGTGAGAATAATGTCGGTTTGAATATGAATTTTTAAATAAACCACACCTGATCACATATTGATGGGTTATCAATTAATACACCGCGGCTGATCAAACGTGTCACTATCTCGTGTGTTGTGAACTCATTTAAACGTAGGATTATATATGTATATGATTGAATGAAGGGAACATGGAAACATAGAAACATGGAAAACAGGTGCAGGAGTAGGCCATTCAGCCGTTCGAGCCATTCAATATCATGACTGGACATCCAGTACCTTCTTTCTTCCCATACCCCTTGATTCCATTAGCTCTAAGAGCTGTATCTTACTCTCTCTTGAATACAATTGACGTGCCACAACAAGTCCATAGAGGCTGGAAATGGAGTCGGCAAAATATGTGTGTTGCAGACTAAGCCCTGACCTGGTGAAATGTATTTTTATAACAATCAAACAGGTTCGCTTGTTAATAAATATATGGCCATTTAATTAGTCCCCGTGACACTATTATACTACCATAGGACGGGAAAAGGATCATAAAAATTGCTCAGCCTTCATTAGACTTCGCTTGGAACTCCCCGTGTGCTGGTGTAACTGGTTCATGCTTCTCTTGCGTGGCACTGCATATGCAACATAACATTGCCCTGTCACAAACATACTGTTTCCCAAAAATACACCAGTGCCTTGGTTGTGGCAAAAACAGGTAGATTTAACTGGCCTTTGCGGATCTCTTACTATCTGTAGTCGGGGTAGCTCTGCTGCGCTTGTCATGTTTGATTCCAATCTTGTTTAAAGGGAGGTGTGTACCATCCTTTAAATGTGGGTTAGTCCTTAAGTTTGCCATTTTGAAGGAAGTCCAGTCCATGTGGGCCACCCCAGAATAAAAGGAGGGTCAATAGCCCATTGTCCTTTCTTGTTTCCACGAACTGTTCACAGTCAATCAAATGTATCCAACGACGATGATCTTTAATCTTCACGGCAGTTGATGTTGTTGGTAGCACTTGGTTGGTCCTTTCAACACAGTCTCAATTTCTTCTTGTCCCAGCACCCCGTCATCTTGCAGCCTTCATGGACACGTCCCTGTGCTCACTGGTGTTCAGCACAGCTCCTCGTACCTGGGAAAGCAGATCTGGCAAGACATAGGTTAATTATAATATCAATTGCTGTCCATACATAATTAGTTACTCGCCCAGGGCCTGTAGGTGGCTCCCCCCCCCCCCACTCTCCAGGGTGTGGGCACAGCGGCCTGTCCTGTATCAGTTAAAGAGTTGTTAATCCTGTTTTTCTAGCTGCGGTTGAATGACCCATCCTATTCATTACCTCCACCAAAACTCTGCAGGTGATTTGGAAATGTGAAATCACCTTCCTTGTGAACTGAAGAAGGGTTTTGGCCCGAAAGGATGCCTATTTCCTTCGCTCCATAGATGCTGCCTCACCCGCTGAGTTTCTCCCCCACTTTTGTGTACCTTTGATTTTCCAGCATCTGCAGTTCCTTCTTAAACACTTCCATGTGAACTTATTGTTTAATCCGTTTATCTGAAGAGGCTCCACCCACCTCTACTTTATCTTCTCTCACCTTTTACCCCTCATTGTGAGTTCCTTCAAACCCCCTTTTGTAAACCATAAGACAATTTTGCATGTACATGCATTTTTCCCTCACACAGCACAAGCTTCAACACCTTTGTTTGCATGCAGACAGTAATCTTGCTACATTTGCATTTTAAAGGACAACCTCTGTTATCACATCAAAACAATCTTTCCCAAAAGAACTCACTCAGAATCAGTAAACAATAATACATTTTCTTTTTTTCTGTGATTTTGACATTTCCAATCTCATTTAAAACTTTAATCGGGATGAGTCTCTTTTTGAACTCTGCTCAAAAGATTTATAACAACCAACGCATTTTATCATTCGAGTTTAGCTCCACTCCCCATTCATGGCTGTTTCTTAAAGGGACACACCATAACCTGTCTGTTCATTTGCATTTTAAAGGACATACTCTGTTCTTAAAGGGACACACACACATTTGCTCATTGCTTCAGATTTCACACATTCCACATACAAAAAACATTGTTTTACAAGCAGTACATATACAAAAAACATTGTTTTACCAGCAGTACATAATATTTCATCTTCAAAGACATCTCTATGTAATTTACTTTCCCTTTTTCTGACAAGACTTCTGTTTACCAGGATTCTGGTTACAAAGAATTTACAAGAAAAAATGTAAAAGCTGCCATTGAGAGGGATAGACAGAGTTGACGTGGATAAGGGTTTTCGATTGAGAGTAGGGAAGATTCAAACAAGAGGACATGATTTGAGAATTTTAGGGACAAAAGTTTAGGGGTAACATGAGGGGGAACTTCTTTACTCAGAGAGTGCTAGCTGTGTGGAATGAGGTTCCCGTGGAAGTGGTGGAGGCAGGTTCGATTTTATCATTTAAAAATAAATTGGATAGGTATATGGACGGGAAAGGAATGGAGGGTTATGGTCTGAGTGCAGGTAGATGGGAATAGGTGAGAGTAAGTGTTCGGCACGGATTAGAAGGGCCGAGATGGCCTGTTTACGTGCTGTCATTGTTATATGGTTATATGTTTTATTAGCTCAGATATTCCCCAGGGAGACTGATGCTCTGTCGGATCACTTATATAGTCAGCGCAGTGGGAGGACTGACGTATAGTCTTTTTGTTGAAGCGAGAGAGTTAAGTTTGAAAAACCTACGCTGTGATTGGACATTGATCTAGTTCGTGATTAGTCGGACCCCGTGACTTTTCAGTCTCCCTACCCTATCCTCATTTATACACCAAATTTTCCTTCATCTCCAATTTTTTTATAACATAGTTGCTTGTCAGAAAAAGGGTTCCCCCGGGGAAATTTTGTTTTGCGCAATAACTTCCCCCTCTTTTTTTTTTTTTTTTTTTTTTAACTTGCCACTTCACTTTGCGACCCAATCCTTTGTTTTTTTCCTCTTTTTGCTGCCTGTCCATCAACTGCAGCAGCTTCCAACCTCGTGAACTCTATTTCTGCCTTATCATTCCCTCCTCACCATCATGGGTAAGGAAGTGATTATATGTTAGTAAGACAGGTAAAAATGCATCGGGTACACAAACTTGTCCAAGCGGGGTTTCCATAGTTGTTTTGGATATCACAGGCGTCCCCCTGTAATGTACATACCTCCCTCATGTCTGGCAGGACCGTTCTATTTGCTAGCATCTGTTTACGTGCTGTCACTACGCATTTGGATGCATAGGCTGCTTATTTGGCTATACTATCGGCAAACGCATTGCCTTTAGTTATAGGGTCCCCAGCACTAGTGTGGGCGGCACATTTAATAATGGCTAACTGTTCTGGGAGCATCAATGCCTTAAGCAAGTTATGCACAGAAAGGGCATTCCCGTGCTCCCAATCCTGGGGAGCTTTGTAAGGTCGGAACTTCGGGGTATAGGTATGTTACTAGCGGAGCAGCTACGGGTAAGGATGCCACCGCTACTGGTGGGGCGTAGGGAGGTGGATGTCTCCCGGGATTATCTAAATCCTGATCTTCACTACCAAACAGGGTCGTCGTGCCAGACATGAGGTCTCCTCCGGAGAATTTACCAGTACTGGGTTTATTTTGACTAACCATCACCTGTTTCCTACCTCCCGCCTGTCTCTTAATTCTTTTATCTTGTTCCTCTGCCCACTGGCATTCTAGTTGTAATACTTTCCATCCTGTCATAGTGCTATCCTTGTTTCTTAACTCTATCCCTTTCATACATGCAGTATCCATCCAACTTCGATCTCTACTCTCCTCATGCTCCTTTTTTGCTTCCGCTTTCCATTCCTTAATTCCTTTCTTCCAGTTATTTCCTGCATTCCTTTCCCATATCAACATCTCTGTTCTTTTAATTGTCTAACTTAATATTCTGTAGGCGTCGTTACTTTTAGGGTTCAAATAACACATATGTTGGACGGGCATTCCCCCATTACTTGTATCCAGTATTCCCCATAGCCGCGAGTCTCTCAAACCGGCAACTTTTCTAATGAGAGAGAGAGAGAGAGAGACAGACAGACAGTGAGAGCTTCTCAATTCTAAAAAACAGACCCGTTTTTTTCCTTCAACCTGGCAGATTTTCCAATTTAAAAAACAGATTTTTAAAAAAATGAACAGATCCGCTAATCATAGAGAGAGAGGCAGAGAGGGAGAGGGCGAGATAGTAGACTTCTCAATTCCTAAAAAACCCAGTCCCTAGTGTCTCAACTTGTACAACCTACACTAACTCTACCTACCCTAGCCGCGAGGTTTCTCAGCCCGGCTAATTCTACCTACCCTAACCCTCTAGCCACAAGGCTTGTCAGCCCGGCTAATTCTACCTACCCTAACCCTCTAGCCGTGCGTTTTTCAGCCCGGCTAATACAACCTACCCTAACCCTCTAGCCGCGCGGTTTCTCAGCCCGGCTAATTCTACCTACCCTAGCCGCGAGGTTTGTCAGCCCGGCTAATTCTTCTTCTTCTGAGAGGGAGAGAGGGAGAGAGGGAGAGAGGGAGAGAGGGAGAGAGGGAGAGAGGGAGAGAGGGAGAGAGGGAGGGAGGGAGGGAGGGAGGGAGGGGGAGGGGGAGGAGGAGGGGGAGGGAGGGGAGAGAGAGAGAGATAGAGAGAGAGAGAGAGAGAGAGAGAGGGAGAGAGAGAGAGAGAGAGAGAGAGAGAGGCAGTAAATCTAAAGAAAAGCAACATCATGATTTTTCCGAAAAGACCCAGATGTCAGGAAGATAAATACAAATGTACTCTCAATGGTATTATTATCGAACACACTATGAGCTATACTTACCTTGGTCTAACTATTGCAGCATCAGGGAGCTTCAATATGGCAGTCAATGCACTAAAAGAGAAAGCTCGAAGAGCTCTGTATGCAATAAAAAGAAGATTCTACAACATCCAAATTCCAATTTAAATCTGGCTTAAAATATTTGACAGTGTAATCCAGCCTATTGCGCTTTATGGTAGTGAAGTATGGGGGCCGCTCAGTCAACATAGTTATAGTAAATGGGAAAAACATACAACGGAGGCCCTGCATGCGGAATTTTGTCGGAACATCCTCCACATCAAAAGGAAAACACCAACAAACGCATGTAGGGCGGAATTAGGCAGATACCCACTGATAATAAATATCCAGAAAAGAGCACTAAATTTTTGGAATCACCTTAAATCTAGCCCACCAGATACCCTCCAGTTTAAAGCCCTTAAAACACAAGAGGGGAGCCCAGAAAAGAGTTCCCTGTGTCAGTTGGTACTGAGACTAACTACCCCACATTCAGTCAGACCCTATCCAATTAAATCCTGACCAGCCTCAGATGAATACTGATCCCCAATCACCAGTCAGAGTGAACCGAATTATCAAACAATGTAAAGAAACGTATTTGGAACATTGGGATAAAGAAACCAAAAGCCAAAGCAGATTAGAATGTTACTGTGCCCTAAAAAGAGATTATAAATTGGCAGACTATCTCTCAACTGTTAGAGACATAAAACAGAGACAGACCCTCACCAAATACAGGCTAAGTGACCACTATTTGGCAGTTGAAAAAGAAAGACAGAAGAGATTCTGGCAACCAAGAGAAAACAGAATATGCGGCCACTGTTTGAAAGATGAGGTTGAAACAGAGGTGCACTTCCCCCTAAAATGCAAAAAATTTGACAAAACAAGGAAAACATACTTTGACAAACTCAGTCAGGAACCCCTGATTTTAAAGAACCAGATGATATATCAAAACTAAGAATAATCCTTGGTGAAGGAAATACGGCACATCTTGGTGCACAATACGTAACAGCATGCCATAACCTGAAAGACGGTGAATGACCAATATGCACATATGTACGCACACGCTAATTGACATTAACTGACACCAAGAAATTAATATTGAATTGCTAAACTTGCTATCCTGTTGTACTGCTTACAGCTGCAAGAACGTGTAGAAATCAATAAAGGGCTATGGGCCTCTTGCGAGTTTATGTACAGGGACATATCTATCTATGCACTGTATACTTGTATTTATACTTATGCATTTTAAATATGTATGTCATGTTTTAAACTTTGGCAATATAACAATGTATTTTTTATCATGCCAATAAAGTTTTTTAATTGAAATTGAATTGAATTGAGAGAGAGAGAGAGAGAGAGAGAGAGAGAGAGAGAGAGAGAGAGAGAGAGAGAGAGAGAGAGAGAGAGAGAGAGAGAGAGAGAGAGAGAGAGAGAGAGAGAGAGAGAGAGAGAGAGAGAGAGAGAGAGAGAGAGAGAGAGGAGAGAGATGGATAGAGAGAGAGAGAGATACTCCTCAATTCCTTCTTAAAAAATGAATACACAAAGCCCAATTGGTCTTACCTTTCATGTCTGTATTAAGAACCTCGGCGGGGAACCGGATCAACTTCTGATGAAGGATCAGAGATGTTCCCGGGAGTTTCTAGGGTAGTCGGTCTAATAAGGGGGCCTATAATAGCTCAATTTTCTCCCTTTCCAGTCCTTTCTTTCTTTTTAAATCTTTTTTGTGTTTTTCTTCTAAAAAAACAAAAATAAAACATAAAAAACAGAGCAAAAAGAATAATGATAAACATAACAATGGTATTGATACATAGGGATCAGGGTTACATTAATAACAGGTATAACCTAATATGAGACCAGTGTCAAAATACACAATGAATATAGACCTCCCGGTCTTTATGTAAATATAGTTAAATCTTTAAAAGGAAACATAAATGTAAAAAAAACACAAAGATAAAAAGACATAAAGAAAAATAAAAAAGGAAAATAAAACACAACCCCCCTAAACTAAATATATATTTTTTTAATTTCAATAATCAAATAAGAATAAAAATAAAATAAATTAAAAAACAGAATCTGAACTGAGAATTTCAACAATTTAAGTCTGTTTGTCGTCAAGTCCGTTCCACCCTATAGAGGTAAATATTTTTTATAACGGTTAAAGAGGGAGCAATTTATGTTGTATGAAAGTGTTCAATCAATTTTCCCCAAGTATAATCAAATTTAACCAAGGGTTCAACAATGTCACTCCTGATTTTTCCCCCCAAATTTAAGCATGATCTCGTTTCAGAATACCACTGGAGTGTGGTCGGAGGGTTGGAGTCTTTCCATTTAAATAAATTAGATCTTCTGGCGATTAATGTAGTAAAAGCAATCAACCGATGGGCGGAGCGGGACAAATGGATAGAATTTAACATTGGTAGCCCAAAAATTGCAGTAATATGACGAGGTTGTAAATCTATACCTAAGAGTACAGAAATAGTATCAAAAATGTATTTCCAATATTATTCCAAAAGAGAGCAGGACCAAAACATATGGGTCAGTGAGGCCACTTCAGAGTTACATCTGTCACAGGTAGGATTTATATGAACATAAAAACTAGCTAACTTACCTTTTGACATATGAGCTCTGTGAATCACCTTGAATTGTATCAAAGCGTGTCTTGCACACATTGAAGAGGTATTAACTAATTGAAGAATCCTCTCCCATTTCTCTATGGATAAAGACATTTGGAGTTCTCTTTCCCAGTCATTCTTAATTTTATCAAATGTATCTGATAAGGTTGGTTGGTTAAGAAGGTTCAATGGTTGGGTATTAATGGTGGAGTAGCAAGATGGATTCAACAGTGGCTGAATGGGAGATGCCGGAGAGTAATGGTGGATGGTTGTTTGTCAGGTTGGAGGCCAGTGACTAGTGGGGTGCCACAGGGATCTGTGTTGGGTCCACTGTTGTTTGTCATGTACATCTGGATGATGGTGTGGTAAATTGGATTAGTAAGTATGCAGATGATACTAAGATAGGCGGGGCTGTGGATAATGAAGTAGATTTTCAAAGTCTACAGAGAGATTTATGCCGGTTGGAAGAGTGGGCTGAAAGATGGCAGATGGAGTTTAATGCTGATAAGTGTGAGGTGCTACATCTTGGCAGGACAAATCAAAATAGGACGTACATGGTAAATGGTAGGGAATTGAAGAATGCAGGTGAACAGAGGGATCTTGGAATAACTGTGCACAGTTCCCTGAAAGTGGAATCTCATGTAGATAGGGTGGTAAAGAAAGCTTTTGGTGTGCTGGCTTTTATAAATCAGAGCATTGAGTATAGAAGTTGGGATGTAATGTTAAAATTGTACAAGGGATTGGTGAGGCCAATTCTGGAGTATGGTGTACAATTTTGGTCGCCTAATTATAGGAAGGATGTCAACAAAATAGAGAGAGTACAGAGGAGATTTACTGTAATGTTGCCTGGGTTTCAGCAACTAGGTTACAGAGAAAGGTTGAACAAGTTAGGGCTTTATTCTTTGGAGCGCAGAAGGTTAAGGGGGGACTTGATAGAGGGCTTTAAAATGATGAGAGGGATAGACAGAGTTGACGTGGATAAGCTTTTCCCACTGAGTGTAGGGAAGATTCAAACAAGGGGACATGACTTGAGAATTAAGGGACAGAAGTTCAGGGGTAACATGAGGGGGAACTTCTTTACTCAGAGAGTGGTGGCTGTGTGGAATGAGCTTCCAGTGAAGGTGGTGGAGGCAGGTTCGTTTTTATAATTTAAAAAATAAATTGGATAGTTATATGGACGGGAAAGGAATGGAGGGTTATGGTCTGAGCGCAGGTATATGGGACTAGGGGAGAATACGTGTTCGGCACGGACTAGAAGGGTCGAGATGGCCTGTTTCCGTGCTGTAATTGTTATATGGTTATATGGTTATATGGTATCTATTTGTAATTTCAAAATCAACTCATAAATAGTCGTTATTAATCCATTCTGATAAGGGTTCAACTGTAAAAAAAAATCCAAAATTTCGGATTGATGTGGTAGCGGAAAAAGGGGTAGAGTAGCCTTCAAAAAATGTCTAATTTGTAAATATCTAAAAAAAGTGTCAATTAGGTAGGTTATACTTATTGGAGAGTTGTTAGAAACCCTCCAAAAACGAATCACGAAAAGCTACTATCCCTTCCTCTTCCATAACAAAAAAACGTGATCAATACTAGATGGTTGGAAGAGAAAATTGGATAAAATAGGACTCGATAAGATAAAATCATTTAGTCCAAAAAACTTACGAAATTGAAACCATATTCGGAACGTTCGTCTTATTATTGGGTTAGTCGTATATTTGTTCAATCTCGTAATTGTAAAAGGTAACGAGGCCACTAGAATAGAAGCCAATGATAACCCTTGTAAGGAATCACGTTCTAGGTTTATCCCTCCTGGGCATTGGGTATCTTCAAAATCTTTTGTCCAAAATGTTAAATAACGAACATTGACTGCCCAATAGTAGAGTCTAAAGTTCGGCAATGCCAAACCACCATATTTTTTTGATTTCTGTAAGTATTTTTTACCGAGTCTGGGATTTTTATTCTGCCATATATATGAAGACATTTTGGAGTCTATAATATCGAAGAAAGATTTGGCAATAAAAATTGGTATCGTCTGAAATATATACAGACATTTAGGTAAAATGAACATTTTAATAGCATTGATTCGGCCAATTAAGGATAAGGACATTGGTGACCATTTAGTAAACTGATATTTAATATGGTCAATTAAAGGCATACAATTAGCTTTAAATAAATCCTTGTGTTTCTTGGTGATCTTAATACGTAAATAAGTAAAACTTTCGGTAGTTAATCTAAATGGAAACTATCCATAATACAAAACAAGATTATTTAATGGTAAAAGCTCACTCTTACTAAGATTTAGTTTATAACCAGAAAAACTACTAAATTAATTAAGTAATGCCACTATTGCCGGAATAGATTTCTCAGGGTTAGACATAAATAATAACAGATCATCTGCATAAAGAGATAGCTTATGTATCTTATTCCCGCGGACAATACCAAAAATATTAGGGTATTCCCTAATAGCAGTGGCTAAAGGTTCCAAAGCAATATCATATAGTAAAGGACTCAAGGGACAGCCCTGTCTAGTACCTCGAAAGAGCCTGAAAAAAGGTGATCTCTGATTATTAGTAAATACAGAAGCCTGAGGTATAAGATATATCAGCTTGATCCAAGAGATAAATTTTGGACCAATCTTAAATTTTTCAAGTGTATTGAATAAGTATTCCCATTCTACGCTATCAAACACCTTCTCGGCATCAAGTCAGATGACACATTATGGGGTTTTATTAGACGCTGTATATAAAATATTCATTAATCTCCTAACGTTAAAGTATGAGTAACGATTTTTAACAAAACCTGTCTGATCTTCAGAGATAATTTGCGGTAAAAAAATGTCTAATCTCATAGCTAATATTTTGGAAATAATTTTGAAAACTACATTTAACATTGATATAGGTCTATATGATGTCACTTCAATAGGGTCTTTATCTTTTTTAAGAATTAAAGAAATAGAAGCTTCATAAAAAGATTGTGGTAATCTATTCCTTAAAAAGGCTTCTTTAAATACCTTGCATTGCCATGGAGACAATAAATTTGAAAAATACTTTAAACATTCTACTGTAACCCCGTCTAAACCGGGAGCTTTACCAGAATTAATTGAAAAAATTGCTTTCTGTATTTCTTCTTCCGTGATGGGTTCATCTAACAACAGAGACTCATTATATGGTACATTTGGTAAGTTCAGTTTCTTTAAAACTCATGCATTATATTGGAATCAGTAGGAAAATCTGATTGGTATAGGGAAGTATAAAATTCCTGAAAGGATTTATTAATTTCATCATGGTCTACAGTTACTGTACCATCCCGTTTACTCACTTTAGTAATCTGACGCTTGGCCGACACTGCTTTCAATTGATTAGCGAGTAATTTACCGGATTTTTCGCCATGTATATAAAATTGACTTTTGGTTTTAAGTAACTAGTTCTCAATCGGTGATACTAATAACAAATCATATCTCAATTGAAGTTCAACTCTATTCTTATAGAGCTCTAAACTAGGAACTTTAGAATATTTTTTATCAATTTCTTTCATCTCGTCAGCCAATGTGCGTATTTCTTTTTGTGTTTGTTTTTTTAATCCCGCGGAGTATGAAATAATTTGTCCACGAATATAGGCCTTAAAAGCATCCCAGACTACACCATTGGATATCTCTTCAGTAGAGTTTGTCAAGAAATAAAAAGCAATCTGATCTTTCATAAAATTAATAAAGTTAAGTCTTGAAGCAAAGTAGCATTAAATCGCCATTGTTTAGCACTAAACTTGGAATCTGGTAGTTTAATTGATAGTTTCAATGGGGCGTGATCAGAAATAGCAATTGCGTCATACTCACATGCAGTGACCGATGAAACTAGCCGAGAATCTAGTCGATTCTAGAATAACTATGAGAGAAAAATGAAAATTATTTGTCATTTGCGTGTAAGAATCTCCAAATTTCTAACATTCCCGAGTCAAGTAAAAAATAATTAATAAAATTAACTGAATTATTTGGAAGCACCTGATCCGATGTAGACCTGTCAATCGAGGGATTCAGACAGCAATTGAAATCTCCACCCATTATTAAAAAGTGTTCATTTAAATCAGGAAAGGATGCAATTAACTGTTTAAAAAACTCAGGGTCATCAATATTTGGTGCGTAGACATTCACCATAGCGACTTTTTGCCTATAAAGAACACCGGTGATCACCAAGAATCTGCCATATGGATCAGAAATTGTTTCTTGGTGAACAAACGGAATTGAGGAGTCAATAAAAATAGAGACTCCTTTCACCTTAGCCTGTGAATTTGAATGAAACTGCTGTCCTCTCCAAAACGTGAAGAATCGTAACTTGTCATCTTACCTTACATGAGTTTCCTGAACAAAGATAATCTGAGCATTTAGTCTGTGAAGAACTTAAAAAAAAATCCTCTTAATGGGATGATTCAAGCCATTCACATTACATGAAAGGAAGTTAATAACTTTATCCATATTGCTTATAAAAAACATGTGGAATGTGATGGGTTAATTTCATGATACTGGAAGAAGAATCTAGGGCGGAGCCAGAAGTGACGACATTTCAGACATTTTTGTAGTTTTGAATTTGCACAAATGAAAAACACTAAATGTGGAACAAAAGACCCCTCCCACACCTGAAAAGCCCCAAACTGACCAATAGGCAGTCAGTAAGCTACCTAATGCCACCCCAACCGCATTTCTCCTTGTAACAGCGCTCGGCATCCAAAGAGATATTTGTCCACTCCTAGCCATAACACGTTCGTTGTTATCTCTTTGAAAGAGGAAAAAAATACAGGCTGGCATGGAATTAAAGAGCAAATGCTACTTATTATTATCCAAGGTCAAGATATGAAAAACAAGAACTACGTGCTGTTAGTTTGTCTAACAACAGGGGAACACGAACACGAATTAACAGAGAAATTCTTAAAAGTTAATATATATTAAAACAGTTATATTCTTAATCATTACCAAACGATATGATGTCAAAATAGGAATAGTAAGTCTCCAATTATAACTTAATTAGCTATCGATGACTCCCCTTCCTCTTCGTAACTCTCCAAAAAACTGGAGGCGTCTTGAGGATTGTTAAAAAATCGAGCATTCCGTTGGGAAATCGAATAGGCAATCTCGCTGGATATAATAAAACTGGGCGCAGCTTTTTCTTATACAAATCAGACATTGCTTTATAAAAGGACTTTCTTATTTCCAAAAGCTCGTAACTATAATCAGGAACAAACCGAAACTTGCATCCTTCATATTCAACCACGCCCAACCTTTTTGCTGCCAGGAGAATATTCTCCTTCATTTGCAAAAAATGAAACCGAATAATTAAGTGCCTCGGTTTATTACCGGATTTCTTCCCAAACTTGTGTGCGTTGTCCAACAACGGAAGGTTTTCATTGTGCTCAATGTTGAAAGTTTCCTTTATCATTTTAGAAGCATATTTTATAACGTTATCTCCTTCTTGACCTTCCGGCAAACCAACAATTCGTAAATTCAAACGACGGCTTCTGTTTTCTAGGTCCATATTTTTAAACTTGTATTGCTGAAGTGCTCGAGTGTTTTCATTCATTCTCCGTTCCAGTTTTTCAATCTTCAAAGGGTTCGCAAGATATCAATTTCATCCTTTTGTTCACGAAGTTCATCTTGTAACAAAGACAGTTTTCCTTGGACTTCCTTCAATTTGGTAGAAACTCCTTTCACCATTTCTTCCAAACTGCCAAATCTTGGTTTCATTTCATTTTTTCAGCTCATTTTTCCATTCATCGTTCATTTTCGATATTGCTGCTATAATACTGGAATCAGAAGCTGCAATTGTAGATGTGGCTTTCCCCTGTTCCTTCCTTGGGGAGACGCATTTTCTTCTTGTCCCCATCCTTCAGACAATTAAGGCGTGTAAAAGTGTTGTCAGCACTTTATGAGAAGTTAGACCGTGTCTTGAAGTCAAATAGTCACAAGTAACATTGAAAGAGTGGTAAATGGAAGTTAAATGTTAAGGGAGCAAACGAGTTTGCAACCTTACAGCATCTTGCCACTAGGAGAGTCCTGGCAACATCTGCAACCTCTTGCTCATTCAGCTGTTGATGGTGTCCCAGCGAGGCCTGCCAAAAAAACGCCAATGAAAAGGTTACTTTTATAACAATCAAACTATTCGCTTCTTAATAAACAGACAACTCACAATACGGTTGGTAGACCAGTTCAAAACTTTACTTATTATCGGCCGATGGAAGTGGCAAGGAAAACCCCAGTCTTTTTTTTCTTCTTCTTGGAAACAACATTTCGCTTTATTGGGCACGAACAAGAACACGACACACCACAGATCAATAAAGCCGCCTTTTACAAAAAAATTCCACTTATGAGGGCGAAGCGGGAATGAACTGTGAGCTGAACGATTCAGCAAGATCCTTAATCTTTTTCTTTCTTAAAGTTTAAAAAAGTGAAGCGGTACAAAAAATGTATTAATATATACGTGTTGTACATTACTGTAATCTACCGTACTTCTATTAAAAAAAATTATTAAAAAAAAAAAAAAAAAGATCCTTAATTTGTTACAAAATTGTATATATACAGTACAGCGACGCAGGCTTAGCTACCACGAAGATGTGGGAGACTCTTAGAAGAGCCTTTGTTTTGAGAAGGTTTCTCCCCGCTTCCTCTCGATACGTTATGGCGGAACTTTACTTGGAGCTGGTGTACTTGGTCACGGCCTTTGTTCTTTCCGACACGGCATGCTTGGCCAGCTCCCCGGACAGAAGTAGACGCACGGCGGTTTGGATCTCCCGGGAACAAATGGTCAGCCTCTTGTTATTTTAATGGACCAGGTGCGAAGCCTCGCCGGCGATGCGTTCGAAAATATCGTTCACAAACGAGTTCATGATGCTCATGGCCTTGGAGGAGATGCCAATGTCAGGGTGAACCAGCTTCATCACCTTGTAGATGGAGTAACTCTCCTTCCTCACCTTCTTCCGCTTTTTGGTGCCTTTGGCCGGAGCCTTATTTAACGTTTTTTTCGCGCCTTTCTTCGAAACCACTTTCTTCTCTTCAGGCATTGTAATACGTGACGGTCAGGCACCCAGTCAAGTGAGCAATACAGGCACTTGGCTGTCCTCAGTCCACTTCCCCGAACAACAGAATTACATCGTATTATATAGTGTTTTTTTTTGTCACCTTAGCACATTCCACAAACATTAGTCATGGTCAGATGTACAGAGAATACACGTTACTACAGGATGCGGCTGAGTTGTCTGGTCACATCAGTTGCATCAAAGGCATCTTGTCATGCGGTACAAGAACTTTACATATCAAAGGCATCGGACATTGGTACAAGGTATTTTACATATTAACGGCATTGGACATCATCTCAATACCCCTTACTGGGATTAATCTGGGCTTCCCCTCTCGTCAAATGGTAGACAAATTTTAAAGTCATTCATTTTCTTAATACACAGCAACCTGAGGCATGCCTAGACTTGCCTTTCTCTATCGATCTCCTGGAGAAAAGCCTGCTTTGAGACTAAAATATAAGTTGTAAGCTGGTCCAGGAATTCATTTAATATTTTCTTATATTTATAACAGAATTCAGCCTTATCACTGGTAGCTGAGGAATACTGGGGATGTTTTGAGACTATAAAGATGATGCATCGTACCGCACTGGAATCTACTGCACGGAATCCTGTGATTCGGCCGAACACGCCCATGCCCGATATTCACATTTGCCTGCTTTTGGCCCATATCCACCAAAACTTTCCTACCCAAGTACCTGTTCACGTCTTCCAAATTAATTGTACTCGTTTGAACTACATCCGATCATAAATTTATACACCTCTGTATGATCAACCCTCCACCTCCTCTGTACCAAGAAATAAAGTCATAGCCTGCGCAACTTCTCCTCACACCGGGGCCCGCGAGTCTTGGCAACATCTTCGTAAATCATCTCGGCAATCTTTTCAGCTTAGCAACATACTTCTTATGAAAGGGAAGAAATGGTAGATGAAACCTCAGCCCGTTTTGGTACAGACGTTTAAAGTCCATTACCCTTGAAAAAAGTCAGATGCGTTATTGTCCCTGTGCTCCAATAAACACCAGTGCACATTTGGAGGCTATTTGGTGTTTCAGTGTAGAAAGTCAAGAGATTGCAGATCTTGAAATCATGATGCAAAAAGGACAAAACGCTGGAAGAATTCCACGGGCCAAGCAGCAGAGTGGCTCCGCCAACGTGTTCATTGGAGGTTGAGCTCAGTTCTGCAAGAAAACACGCTGGTGGATCTGCGGTCACTGGTTTAGAGATTCGATTCAACTATCGAGCAACACAGAACGTAATTCGGTAGTGGCAGACTCCATAGGGAGACGTGTCCACAGGAGCTGGTGTTCATTCTAATTTACAACTCAGAAACCGTGTATTTCGCAATGTAAACCCATCCCAGTCACACCGTCCCGGAGAGCTGCCTGTTCCAGAGAGGGCAACACTTTACAGAAGAATATCCAGAGTTGGGGCCAGTTCATTGGCTATATTTAAGAGGGAGTTAGATGTGGCCCTTGTGGCTAAAGGGATCAGGGGGTATGGAGAGAAGGCAGGTACAGGATACTGAGTTGGATGATCAGCCATGATCATATTGAATGGCGGTGCAGGCTCGAAGGGCCGAATGGCCTACTCGTGCACCTATTTTCTATGATTCTATGTTTCTATTATAAGGACGTTAGGGAAAATAGGGTTATAGGGCGAGACCTTTAGGACCAACAGCCACTCTTCTATTAGGTTTATGATTGTTATGGAGAGAGACAGTGCGGGTCCACGCATTGAAGTTTTAAATTGAGCACGGTCAACTATAAACATATTTTTTAAAGTTTGCTGATAAAAGTCCAGGACCTGCATGTGCATGTTAGAGTGAAGTGCAATGCAGGTGGGCTTTAGGAAATTTTGATAAATAGAGAAATTGAAGCTGGTCAAGAATTAGAAGGAGGCTTTGTGCAGGTATACGCAGCTGGGATCGTGTATCCTCGCAGGAGTTTCGGATAGCAAGGAGCACGCTAAAAAATAAAAGGGGTTGGAAGATAGCTCCGGCAGACAATATTAAGGATAATCCCAAGAGATATTATGTACATTAAGGGAAAGACAACAAACAGAGATAATGGGTTCCCGCGTGTATGAAAATGGTCAACTCTGCGAGGAGGCAGAGGTTCTCAATTAGTTTTCGCCTTTGTTTTTAGACGTCGAGAAATCCATGCGTACTGCTGATGCTGGGGCAGTCAATGGCAGTGTCTTGAGATCGTTCAACCTTACGGTCGAGTAACTATCGACGGCGTAAAGGCGTATGGGAATAGACAGATAGAAACATAGAAACATAGAAAATAGGTGCAGGAGTAGACCATTCGGCCCTTCGAGCCTGCACCGCCATTTGATATGATCATGGCTGATCATCCAACTGAGTATCCCATCCCTGCCTTCTCTCCATACCCCCTGATCCCTTTAGCCACAAGGGGCCACATCTAACTCCCTCTTAAATATAGCCAATTAACTGGCCTCAACTACCTTCTGTGGCAGAGAATTCCACAGATTCACCACTCTCTGTGTAAAAAATGATTTCCTCATCTCGGTCCTAAAAGTCTTCCCTCTTATCCTTAAACCGTGACCCCTAGTTCTGGACTTCCCCAACATCGGGAATAATCTTCCTGCATCTAGCCTGTCCAACCCCTTAAGAATGTTGTAAGTTTCTATAAGATCCCCCTTCAGTCTTCTGAATTCCAACGTGTAGAAGCCGAGTCTATCCAGTCTTTCCTCATATGAAAGTCCTGACATCCCAGGAATCAGTCTGGTGAACCTTCTCTGTACTCCCTCTATGGCAAGAATGTCTTTCCTCAGATTAGGAGACCAAAACTGTACGCAATACTCCAGGTGTGGTCTCACCAAGACCCTGTACAACTGCAGTAGAACCTCCCTGCTCTTATACTCAAATCCTTTTGCTATGAATGCTAACATACCATTTGCTTTCTTCACTGCCTGCTGCACCTGCATTCCTACTTTCAATGACTGGTGTACCATGACACCCAGGTCTCGTTGCATCTCCCCTTTCCTAATCGGCCACCATTCAGATGATAGTCTACTTTCCTGTTTTTGCCACCAAAGTGGATAACCTCACATGTATCCACATTATACTGCATCTGCCATGCTTTTGACCACTCACCCAACCTATCCAAGTCACCTTGCAGCCTCCTAGCATCCTCCTCACAGCTAACACTGCCCCCAGCTTCGTGTCATCCGCAAACTTGGAGATGTTGCATTCAATTCCTTCATCCAGTTCATTAATATATATTGTAAATAGCTAGGGTCCCAGCACTGAGCCTTGCGGTACCCCACCAGTCACTGCCTGCCATTCTGAAAAGGACCCGTTTACTCCTACTCTTTGCTTCCTGTCTGCCAGCCAGTTCTCTATCCACATCAATACTGAATCCCCAATACCATGTGCTTTAAATTTGTATGCTAATCTCTTATGTGGGACCTTGTCGAAAGCCTTCTGAAAGTCCAGATATAACACAGCCACTGATTCTCCCTTATCCACTCTACTAGTTACATCCTCGAAAAATTCTATAAGATTCGTCAGACATGATTTACCTTTCATAAATCCATGCTGACTTTGTCCAATGAACTCACCACTTTCCAAATGTGCTGCTATCCCATCTTTAATAACTGACTCCAGAATTTTCCCCACCACCGATGTTAGACTAACTGGTCTGTAATTCCCCGTTTTCTCTCTCCCTCCCTTTTTAAAAAGTGGGGTTACATTAGCTACCCTCCAGTCCTCACGAACTACTCCAGAATCTAAAGAGTTTTGAAAAATTATCACTAATGCATCCACTATTTCTGCGGCTACTTCCTTAAGTACTCTGGGATGCAACTTATCCGGCCCTGGGGATTTATCGGCCTTTAATCCATTCAAGATCTCCCGGGCCTGATCAAATATATCCAAGGACATTAAAGGAAGCAGGAAATGAAATTGTAGGTGCCCTGGCTGAGATTTATTTCGTCATTAAAGGTGACGGAAGACTGGAGTGTACAAATGTCGTGCCTCTGTTTCAGAAGGGGTGCGTGGAAAAGGCTGTTAACTACCGGCCATTGCGTCTCACCTATGTGGTCGGAAAGTTACTAAAGTGTTCTGAAGGGAAATATTTCAATGCATTTATATGGACAGCGGTTGATTAAGGATGGACAGCATGGTTTGTAAGTGCGGGTCATGTGTCACGAATCTGAATTATTTGAAGATATGCATATAAAAGCTGACCAGAGCAGAACTGCAGGCGTTGTATATATTGATTTCAATAAGGCATTTGACAGGACCTCGCTGATTGAATGGAAAGTTCCCTTCATGGAGGGAAGCAGAGGTTGATGGTGGAAGGGTGTTTTTTTCGGACTGGAGGACTGTGACGTGTGGTGTGGCTCAGGGTTTGCTGCTGGGCAGACATGCTGCTTGTCGCACAAGACATGATTAGTAAGTTTGAAGGTTACACTAAAGTGAGTGGTTTTGTACACAGTGTAGATTGTTGTAAAGAATTGCAACAGGATGTTGATCGGTTGGGAAAACGGGCATCAGCTCGAGGTAGGGGTTAAGCGGACTATGGGTTTATTCCTTGAAGCCTAGGAGGATGAGGGGTGATCTTAAAGGTGTGTACAATAGCAAGAGAGATAGATTGAGTACATTACCAGAGTGGTTTATCCGGAGTAGGGGTAAATAAAACCTGAGAACCATAGTTTTATGGTGATGGAAGAATATTTGTATGGGAACGGAAGAGGCTAACTTCAAAGGCTTGTAAGTTTATGTTGGAGGCATTTGAGGCAGGTACTATCATAACGTTTAAGACACTTTTAGCCGTGTATAAGTTAGGTTTAAAGGGATTATGACCGTACGTAAGCAGGTGGGAAGAGCGTAGAGATAACGTAGCACCTTCTTCGGCATGGGCACGTTGGGCCGTAGGGCCTGTTACGCGCTGTCTGAATCTATGACATGGTTAGAATCAGTCAACACCGGTTATCACACGTCATATCATTTTCTATTGCGGTGCTCACCACCAGGAAACTCCAATAACAGCAATAATCACGTACTGGATTGTCTCCACACTATCATATACCCCATGCATTTTCTCTGCCCAACGACGTGTCCCGTGTGCTACCGTTAATCTATGGAATTTAAATGATGGGACAGGACATCCTTGGAGATTTTATTCCATTTCCCATCAAAACCGGAATTATGACGTTTTAATAGAATTAGACATACAAACTAGCGAAGTATAAGGAATAAAGTGGACACGCTTGAGGCTCAGTTAGAAACTGGCAAGTATGATGTTGTGGGAATTACTGAGACATGGCTGCAAGAGGGCCGGGGCTGGGAACTGAATATTCAAGGGTATACCTCCTATCGAAAAGACAGACAGGGGGGAAGAGGGGGTGGGGTTGCCCTGTTGGTGAGGAATGAAATTCAGTGCCTTGCAAGAGGTGACATTGAAACCATATAACCATATATAACCATATAACCATCACAGCACGGAAACAGGCCATCTCGGCCCTTCAAGTCCGTGCCGAACACTTAAATTTTTTTTTTAATACTTTCCCCTAGTCCCATCTACCTGCACGCAGACCATAACCCTGCATTCCTTTCCCGTCCAAATAACCATCCAATCTATTTTTAAAGGATAAAATCGAACCTGCCTCCACCACTTCCACTGGAAGCTCATTCCACACAGCTACCACACTCTGAGTAAAGAAGTTCCCCCTAATGTTAACCCTAAACTTCTGTCCCTTAATTCGCAAGTCATGCCCCTTGTTTGAATCTTCCCTACTCTCAATGGGATAAGCTTATCCACGTCAACTCTGTCTAACCCGCTCATCATTATAAAGACCTCTATCAAGTCCCCTCTTAACCTTCTGCGTTCCAAAGAATAAAGACCTAGCTTGTTCAACCTTTCTCTGTAACTTAGTTGCTGAAACCAGGCAACATTCTAGTAAATCTCCTCTGTACTCTCTCTATATTGTTGACATCCTTCCTATAATTAGGCGACCAAAATTGTACTCCATACTCCAGAATTGGCCTCACCAATGCCTTGTACAATTTTAACATTACATCCCAAGTTCTATATTCAATGCTCTGATTTATAAAGGCCAGCACACCAAAAGCTTTCTTTACCACCCTATCTACATGAGATTCCACCTTCAGGGAACTATGCACAGTTATTCCTAGATCCCTCTGTTCAACTGCATTCCTCATTTCGCTACCATTTACCATGTACTTCCTATTTTGCTTTGTCCTGCCGAGATGTAGCACCTCACATTTATCAGCATTAAACTCCATCTGCCATCTTTCAGCCCACTCTTCCAAATGGCCTAAATCTCTCTGTAGACTTTGAAAATCTACTTCATTATCCACAACACCACCTATCTTAGTATCATCTGCATACTTACTAATCCAATTTACCACACCATCATCCAGATCATTGAGGTACATGACAAACAACAGTGGACCCAACACAGACCCCTGAGGCACCCCACTAGTCAGTGGCCTCCAACCTGACAAACAGCCATCCACCATTACTCTCTGGCATCTCTCATTCAGCCACTGTTGAATCCATCTTGCTACTCCACCATTAATACCCAACAATTGAATCTTCTTAACCAACCTTCCATGAGGAAACCTTGTCAAAGGCCTTACTGAAGTCCATATAGACAACATCCACTGCTTTATCCCCATCAATTTCCCTAGTAACCTCTTCGAAAAATTCAAGAAGATTAGTCAAACATGACCTTCCAGGCACAAATCCACGTTGACTGTTCCTAATCAGACCCTGTTTATCCAGATGCTTATATATATTATCTCTAAGTATCGTTTCCATTAATTTGCCCACCACTGACGTCAAACTAACAGGTCTATAATTGCTAGGTTTATTCTTAGAATCCTTTTTAAACAATGGAACAACATGCGCAGTACGCCAATCCTCCGGCACTATTCCCGTTTCTAATGAAATTTGAAATATTTCTGTCGTAGCCCCTGCTATTTCTACTCTAACTTCCCTCAATGTCCTAGGGAATATCCTGTCAGGACCTGGAGACTTATCCGTTTTCATATGTTTCAAAAGTGTCCGCACTTCCTCTTCTTTGAATCTCATAGTTTCCATTGCTACTCTGCTTGTTTCCCTTACCTTACATAATTCCATATCCTTCTCCTTGGTGAATACCGAAGAAAATAAATTGTTTGATATCTCCACCATCTCTTTTGGCTCTGCAGATAGCTGTCCACTCTGATTCTCTAATGGACCAATTTTATTCCTTGTTATCCTTTTGCTATTAATATAGCTGTACAAACCCTTTGTATTTACTTTCACCTTACTTGCCAAAGCAACCTCATATCTTCTTTTAGCTTTTCTAATTTCTTTCTTAATATTCTTTTTACATTCTTTATACTCCTCAAGCACCTCATTTACTCCATGCTGCCTATAATTATTGTAGATCTCTCTCTTTTTCCGAACCGTGTCCAATTTCCCATGAAAACCATGGCTTTCCAATTTTTACTATTTCCTTTCAAACGAACAGGGACATAAAGGTTCTGTACTCTTAAAATTTCACCTTTAAATGTCCTCCATTTCTCTTCTACATCCTTCCCATAAAACAAAATGTCCCAATTCACTCCTTTTAAATCCTTTTGCATCTCCTCAAAGTTAGCCTTTCTCCAATCAAAAATCTCAACCCTAGGTCCAGTTCTGACCCTCTCCATAATTATATTGAAACTAATGGTATTGTGATCACTGGACCCGAAGTGCTCCCCAACGCATACCTCCGCCACCTGCCCTGTCTCATTTCCTAACAGGAGGTCCAGCACTGCCCCTTCTCTAGTAGGTACCTCTATGTATTGCTGCAAAAAGCTATCATGCCTACATTTTACAAACTCCAAACCATCCAGCCCTTTTACAGAATGTGTTTCCCAGTCTATGTGTGGAAAATTGAAATCTCCCACAATCACTACCTTGTGCTTACTACTAACATCTGCTATCTCCTTACATATTTGCTCTTCCAATTCTCGCTCCCCATTTCGCGGACTATAATACACCCCTATAGTGCTGCTACACCTTTCCCATTTCTCAGCTCCATCCAAATAGCCTCCCTAGACGAGCCCTCTAATCTATTCTGCCAAAGCACTGCTGTAATATCTTCCTTGACAAGCAATGCAACACCCCCACCTCTTGCCCCTCCAATTCTATCACCCCTGAAGCAACGAAATCCTGGAATATTTAGTTTCCAACCACTGCCCTCCTGCAACCATATTTCAGTGATCGCCACAACATCATACTTCCAGGTGTCAATCCAGGCTCTGAGATCATCCACCTTTCTTACAATGCTCCTAGCATTAAAATATACACATTTAAGAAACCCACCACCACTTATTCTCTGTTTATTATCTTTTTCTTCTTTCTCCCCTACATTTTGGGTCCGAGTGCTTCCCTTCTCTGCCTCCTGCCTCCCACATTTATACTAGCTTTCTCTATTTGAGTCCCTCCCCCCAATCGTTCTAGTTTAAGTCTCCCCAGTAGCCTTTGCAAATCTCCCAGCCAGGGATATTGGTCCCCCTCGGGTTCAAGTGCAACCCGTCCTTTCTGTACAGGTCACACCTTCCCCAAAAGAGGTCCCAATGATCCAGAAATTTGAATCCCTGCCCGCTGCACCAGTTCCTCAGCCACGCATTTATCCTCCACCTCATTCCATTCCTACTCTCACTGTCGCGTGGCACAGGTAGTAATCCTGAGATTGTTACCTTTGCGGTCCTTCTCCTTAACTCTCCTCCCAACTCCCTAAATTCTCCTTTCAGGACCTCTTCTCTTTTTCTGCCTATGTCATTGGTACCTATATGTACCACAACCTCAGGCTCCTCTACCTCCGATTTCAGGATATCTTGGACGCGTTCAGACACATCCCTGACCCTGGCACCAGGGAGGCAAACTACAATCCGGGTCTCCTGACTGCGTCCACAGAATCGCCTATCCGACACCCTAACCATAGAGTCCCCTATTACTATTGCCCTCCTCTTCTTTTCCCTACCCTTCTGAGCAATAGGGCCGGTCTCTGTGCCGGAGGCCCGGCCGCTGTCGCTACCCCCAGGAAGGCTGTCCCCCCAAACAGTACTCAAACAGGAGTACTTATTTTCAAGGGGTACAGCCACCGGGGTACTCACTAGTCCCTGCCTCTGCCCCTTGCCCTTCCTAACCGTGACCCACTTGTCTGCCTCCCGTGGTCTTGGAGTGGCCACCCCCCTATAACTCCTTTATATGACCTCCTCACTCTCCCTGATCAGACAGAGGTCATCGAGCCCTTAGGAACCCAATCTCGACGCACCTACGCGGACGCCGCTCCTCCTCCTGCAACGGTCCCTGGGCTGAGGAAACAGGAGATGTGGAGTCAGTATGGATAGAACTAAGGAATTGTAAGGGTAAAAATACCCTAATGGGACTAGTCTACAGGCCCCCAAACAGTAGCCTGGACATAGGGCGCAAATTGAATCAGGAGTTAAAATTGGCATGTAGGAAATGTAATGCTGTGGTTGTTATGGGAGATTTCAAGGTGCAGGTAGACTGGGAAACTCAGGTTGGTACTGGACCGTGTGAAAGGGACTTTGTAGAGTGCCTTCGTGATGGATTCTTAGACCAGCTTGTATTGGAGTCTACCAGGGAGAGGGCAATTCTGGATTTAGTTTTATGTAATGAACCGGATTTGATAAAGGACCTCGAGGTTAATGAGCCATTAGGAGGCAGTGACCAGAACATGTTCAGGTTTAATCTACAATTGGAGAGGGAGAAGAGTAAATCGGAGGTGTCAGTGTTACAGTTGAATAAAGGGGACTATGGGGCCATGAGGGAGGAGCTGGCCAAAGTTGACTGGAAAGATACACTAGCAGGGATGACAGTGGAACAAAAATGGCAGGTGTTTCTATGAATAATACAGAAGGTGCAGGATCAGTTCATTCCTTGGAGGAAGAAAGATTCCAAGGGGAGAAAGGAACGACCATGGCTGACAAGGGACGTCAGGGACAGTATAAAAATTAATGCAAAGAAGTACAACGTAGCAAAGATGAGCGGGAAGCAAGAAGATTGGGTAATGTTTAAAGAACAGCATAAGATAACCAAAAAGACAAGACGGGGAAAAAAGATGAGGTACGAAGGTAAGCTAGCCAAGAAAATAAAGCAGGATAGTAAAAGCTTCTTTAGGTAACTGAAGAGGAAAAAATTAGTTAAGACCAAAGTTGGACCCTTGAAGAACGAAAAATGTGAATTTATTATTGGGAACAAGTAAATGGCAGATGAGTTGAACAGGTACTTTGGATCTGTCTTCACGAAGGAAGACACAAACAATCTTCCTGATATAGTAGTGGCCAGAGGATCTGCGGTGACAGAGGAACTGAAGGAAATCCACATTAGGCAGGAAATGGTGTTGGATAGACTGATGGGACTGAAGGCTGATAAATTCACAGGGCCTGATGGTCTGCATCCCTGGGTACTTAGGGAAGTGGCTCTAGAAATCGTGGATGCATTGGCGATACGTTTCCAATGTTCTATAGACTCAGGATCCGTTCCTGTGGATTGGGGTATAGCGAATGTTATCCCACTTTTTCAGAAAGGTGGGAGAGAGAAAACGGGTAATTATAGACCAGTTAGCCTGACATCGGTGGTGGGAAAGATGCTGGAGTCAATTTTAAAAGATGAGATGGCCGCACATTTGGATAGCAGTAACAGGATCGGTCCGAGTCAGCATGGATTTACGAAGGGGAATTCATGCTTGACTAATCTTCTGGAATTTTTTGAAGATGTAACTCGGAAAATGGACAAGCGAGAGCCAGTGGATGTTGTGTACCTGGACTTCCAGAAAGCATTTGATAAGGTCCCACATAGGAGATTAGTGGGCAACATTAGGGCACATGGTATTTGGAGTAGAGTGCGGACATGGATAGAGAAGTGGTTGGCAGACAGGAAGCAAAGAGTAGGGATTAACGGGTCCCTTTCAGAATGACAGGCAGTGACCAGTGGGATACCGCAAGGCTCGGTGCTGGAATCGCAGCAATTTACAATAGACATCAATGATTTGGATGAAGGGATTCAAAGTAACATTAGCAAATTTGCAGATGACACAAAGCTGGGTAGCAGTGTGATCTGTGAGGAGGATGCTATGAGAATGCAGAGTGACTTGGGTATGTTGGAGGAGTGGGCAGATGCATGGCAGGTGAAGTTTAATGCGGATAAATGTGAGGTTATCCACTTTGGTAGCAAAAACCGGAAGGCAGATTACTATTTAAATGGGGTCAAGTTGGGAAAAGGGGAAGTACAACGGGATCTTGGGGTCCTTGTACATCAGTCTATGAAAGTAAGCATGCAGGTACAGCAGGTAGTGAAGAAAGCGAATTGAATGTTGGCCTTTATAACAAGAGGAATAGACTATAGGAACAAAGAGGTCCTTCTGCGGTTTTACAGAGCCCTAGTGAGACCACACCTGGAGTATTGTGTGCAGTTTTGGGCCCCTAATTTGAGGAAGAACATTCTTGCTATTGAGGGAGTGCAGCGTAGGTTTACAAGGTTAATTCCCGGAATGGCGGGATTGTCATATGCTGAGAGAATGGAGCAGCTGGGCTTGTACACTCTGGAGTTTCGAAGAATGAGAGGGGATCTCATTGAAACATATAAGATTGTTAAGGGCTTGGACACACTAGAGGCAGGAAACATGTTCCCGATGTTGGGGGAGTCCAGAACCAGGGGCCACAGTTTAAGAATAAGGAGTAAGCCATTTAGAACGGAGACGAGGAAACACTTTTTCTCACAGAGGATGGTGAGTCTGTGGTTATCTGGATGTTTTCAAGAGAGAGCTAGATAGGGCTCTTAAAAATAGCGGAGTCAGGGGATATGGGGAGAAGGCAGGGTACGGGGTATTGATTTGGGATGAACAGCCATGATCACATTGAATGGCGGTGCTGGCTCGAAGGGCCGAATGGCCTACTCCTGCACCTATTGTCTATTGTCTATTGTCTATGTTGTGATTATTCGCAAGCATGTTACATTAAACAAATACAATTCACGGTGTGAAAATATGTGTTTAATTCAGGGAATTGATTGACAATCTCGAAAGACTTTGAATTGTGGCGATTATAAGGATTGGGAATTGAGAACGGAGTTATTGCATAAAATGGGACATTGTTTCAAACTCCACCAGACCCAATTCTACACTTTACGATGTTCATCTGAATTCCTTCAATCCGCTTCGCTGAGCAAATCAATTACAAATTCTAGGGAGCCTCTCAACGTTTCTCGTGCGCGGTTTGAAAATTCATTGGGCGACCTTTGTTCACAAGTTTAGGAATTAGTTCAACACATCGCCTCGGACTGAAGTACCCCATAAACTCGGATTCGACCAGCCTGTCCTGACTCCTGTCCTAATCGGAGCAGTTGGGCCTGCGGCTAGTTTATTTATGTACATTTTGTTGGGATCGAGGTCTCCCATGGTCCTCATTATACACACATCTGTATGCCTATGTCAAAACGTCCCAATTCAACGATGGAAGGGTCTGCTGTCTCATTCACCCTGCATTCTGCTGGGTCACAACCGTGCTGGCGGCCTCTCGCTTCCCGGACTGGAAAATATTACATTTGCATCCCGTCCCTCCTATATTCCGCCGGAATTCTTTTCGGCTATCCTGAAGCAAGTCTACATTTCACTCCAGGCCGATGCTAAACTTGCATTGGAATATATATCCTCACCAACAGTCTAGAAACAAAGTATCCTGAAACCACATACAGAAGAGTCAGGGATTTCAATCAGGCTAACTTCAACAGTGTATTGCTAAAATACTACCAGCACTTATCCCGCCCATCCGAAGTCCCAAACACACTCGACAACTGCTACATAACCATAATAAATTTCCAGACCGCATTTTTGGTAAATCGTATCACCTAGCTATGCTTCTACTCCTTAACTAAATAAACAAAGTTGAAGCGGAAGGGGGTGGGGCGGGGGGGGGGGTGGTGGGGGGGGGGGGCGTCACAGCGCTTGTCTGTGGAAACTGGTGAATCCTTTGCGACTGGTCCATATTCTGGGATTCTGCAATTACCTAGATGAATATTCAACTGTTGTCACAAACTTTATTAGTACGTGTGCAGAGGATTATGTATCAAAGAAGACGATATCCGTGTTCTCCAACCACAAGGTGTGGATGAACACTCCCAGACGAAGGTCAAGTCTGCGGTGTTCAAGCGAAATGCGTGGAGTACGTGAAGTCTATTAGAATATTCATAAAACACTCAAGGATTCCAAGAGGGAATCGGGGCTATGCTGTAGTCCAGAGCCAATTCCATGGAAACGCGTAGATTGCGACAGGATTACAACATGCGCTTGCTATAACTGGCCCATCGTTCGTCTTGCTGACATTGAGGGGGAGATTGCTGACCTGAAACCATTCAACTAACCTGTACTTCGTCGCGTCATTTTTCGTAATAAGCTCCAGCCCAGAGGTGGTGGTAGATCTGAATTTGGCCGCATAGCCGTAAGTGCATCGATCGAATCATTGAGGGTCATAAGTGGGAGGCATATGTAACATATCATTGAGGGGCATAAGTGTTCCAAACTATTGGGGAAGGAGGTTTATCACCCATTCCCACCGATTGTGGTCTGTGAGCCAAAAAGTTGAAGATTCATGGTCATGCAGACTGCGGTGATTATTCCAATGCCCTGGTGTCCGACGATGAGTTTGGAAAATGATTATAGCGTTGAAAGCTAAGGTCTCGGCGATCAATAGAAGCCTATCGTAGAAGTACCGGTTGTTTATGTTGTCTACAATGAGGTTAGACTTTAGTAAGTTGACGTCTGCTATAGACCTGTCGGGATGGTAAACAAACCGCAGTGGATCAAGGCTGACTGGGAGGGAAATGTGCACCATCACCAGACCCTCGAAACACTTCATAATGTTGGATGTCAGAGCCATGCACAGTGGTCATT
>CM075982.1:33607975-33643436 GCA_038087875.1 Malacoraja senta
TTTCATACAATTGCTCTGAAGATTGACGCGCATGTGGGCTGGCGGGTTCTTCACATAATCCCTCTCTTCAACTTCTCATAAAATAAAGATCAAATCTCATCAACGGTAAGTTTTCGTTTAATCTTTCTATTAAAATTGAATTTATATTCATTTCAAGAATAGACTTCAGTGGAATAGACAATGAGTAGCATGTTTAGTTTAGTTTAAAGATGCTGTGGAAACAAGCCGTTTGGCCCACCGAGTCTGCACCGACCTGCGATCCCCCATACACTAGCACTATCCTGCACACACTGACATGGCATAGAATAGTAAGATTAAATGAGAACTTACCAGTTTGAAGTTTGATCTTTATTTTATGAGGAGTTACGATGAGCGATTACGTGAAGAAGCCCGCCAGTGCGCATGCACGTCAATCTTCAAAGCAACGGTGTGAAATCACAGATAACAGTTGTTGAAGTGACATAGTAAGATTAGAGAAAACTAGAACTACCAGATGACCTTTATGATATGAGGGTTGGGAGCGGAGGGCACGTAATCGCTCATCGTAACTCCTCATAAAATAAAGATCAAACTTCAAACTGGTGAGTTCTCATTTAATCTTACTATTCTATGCCATGTCAGTGTGTGCAGGATAGTGCTAGTCAGGACTTTCATATGAAGAAAGACTGGATAGACTCAGTTTGTACTCGCTAGAATTTAGAAGATTGAGGGGGGATCTTATAGAAACTTACAAAATTCTTAAGGGGTTGGACAGGCTAGATGCAGGAAGATTGTTCCCGATGTTGGGGAAGTCCAGAACAAGGGGTCACAGTTTAAGGAGAAGGGGGAAATCTTTTAGGACCGAGATGAGGAAAACATTTTTCACACAGAGAGTGGTGAATCTCTGGAATTCTTTGCCACAGAAGGTAGTTGAGTCCAGTTCATTGGCTATATTTAAGAGGGAGTTAGATGTGGCCCTTGTGGCTAAAGGGATCAGGGGGTATGGAGAGAAAGCAGGTACAGGATACTGAGTTGGATGATCAGCCATGATCATATTGAATGGCGGTGCAGGCTCGAAGGGCCGAATGGCCTACTCCTGCACTTATTTTCTATGTTTCTATGTTTCTATGTAACACCTCATAAAATAAAGATCAAACTTCAAACTGGTAAGTTCTTGTTTAATCTTACTATTTTACTTTGGAGTCACGTGAGTGATTCCGTGAAGATTTCAAAGCTCTGTGATTTAATGCCGTGGAAAAGTCCACACAAGCACAACTGCATCAATTGACCACAGATAAGGGAAACATTGATAATGCATACAGACATGACATGGATTTAAAACATGCTGATGCTATTTAATGAACAAATAATAATAATAGTAACCCCTCTCATCCGGGAGGAACTATAAAATAGAACCTAAAATAGAGTTGGCAAATACCCCTGGTCTGGAAATGGGTTATTATAAAATGTTTGGAAAGCTCGTTCGTTAGACCATCCTGCAGTCGCTAGGATGTGGTCCAGCGGAACGTACATAACCCTTGCTGCTGATGTTGTAGCAGCCCTGGTGGAGTGAGATTAGAAAATATTAGTACCTGCATCTGCATAAGCCAAAACCCTGTTTTAACCACCTGGAGATGGTCTGAACTGATACCTTCTTATGAGGTTTTTCGTAACTATCAAACATTGCTAGTATCAAAGCCTCTAAGGCTCCAGATGACCTTGACGTATTGTTGTAAATGTGTGACCACACATAACTGAAGGTCCATGGGGTATGCCATGAGAACTAGTTTGAGACCTGATGCCCCTGGGCTGCTCTATCTAAATCATAAACGTAAAATATTATATTATTTGCAGGTGTAACCATCCTGTCCAGTCGCAATTTATGTAGTGACTGGACCCGTTGCGCTGAGACCAGCGCCCTGAGGATAACTACCTTATGAGAGCCGGGCCAAAGATAAGGATGTAGCTGGAGCCTCCTGGTGAAGTAGTGTTAACACAATGTCAATATCCCATATCTTCCGTGTGCTTGGGCCTGGGAGAACTTGTGTTAAAGATATCCTTTATAAACTGGTCATCAGAGGGTGAGACCCGACGTAGTGGGTCCCGCTCGCTGCAGCAAATATGATGAGAGGCACGTTGGGCTCATTTAATGGCTTTATAACTTAATTTGTTGTCAAGGACCCATTTGAAATGAACTCCAAGACGTCAGTAATCCGTGCTGTATTATATGTAACATAGTATTTTAACAAAACGCTTCCCATCTCCAGAAGAGGAAATGTACTGATTTTCTGGTGCTATCCCTGCAAACTGCAGTGAGCATAACATGGATCAGTCTGACAATCCGAGCCGCAGGAACAGTGTTCTCAGAGACTGCAAGTCAATGAATTGATTTAATCATGCAGGGGCTGGTTTCCCGAGTTACAGGCTGAACCGGCAACGTTTTATGTTTAGAATAACCATATAAGGTTCTATTATATTCCCAACATAAGCAGAAACCATGGCTGCATAGGCCAGTCAGACAGTACGAAAAACCGTATCTCTCGCCACTGTGAACCACATATTTTTGCAACCGGTGAATGAGCCTGGATACAAACATATCGATATTCGGTGTTCCATCGAGCCATAATGTCATAAAATACTTTGTGATCCAACATCCATTCTGTGTTGTCATTGATTTTACGTGATGATACACCAGCGCCAAATGAGGTTAGGTAAATATGACAGGATACTTTGACTGAATTGCACCCATGTGACTAACATATGCCACCACCACAGTGTATCAACTTGGAATTGAGCATGCAAATTATGCATATTCGCAAAATAACCCTTTAACCCATAGAATGCACATAGTGTCTATCGGTAGTTGATACCCATAACTGTAGAATTGGTAACTCATGCAAATACCATCTGCCTCCGTGACTAGAGATGGCATTCGTAATTTTCCATCTTTGAGCTCTAGCATCAATTTGTAATATAACTGAAGATTTAGTGACCAAAACCTACTGGAGCAAAGCTGAATACTGTTCGTCCACCATTGTGACTTTGGTAGCTTCAGCTGGTAATAGCATAGGTCTGTTAACAATGATCTACATGGCACCTGAGAGGTTACTACTTTGCACGTTGTAAGTTCTGATAATGCAAAGACCCAAGTTGCACAGCTGAAACACAGCTGCTATATTGCCAATTACACTTGATGAATAGAAGGCTGCTTCATAACAACAAGATTGTTACAGGCTTCTATTGTTTCCAATCTCTTGCCCCAGGGCAGAGTCACAGACAAATTAATAATTAAAGGTAAATCCCAATAATCAATAACGCTAGTTGGTATCAACTTAAATTTAACTGGATGGTTGAGGAACCTCAATTTCTCAATTATACTTTGCAGCTGAAACAGTTGATTTTAGCAAAATACAGCGTTTAGAATATCATCCAGCTAAGCCAGAACAAGCGTTTTTGAGCTTTTGGCAGTCCAAGTTTAGTAATTTGGTAAATAACCTGGGAGCTGAAGTTAGCCCATTTTGCAACCCTTTAACTGTTATCATTGTCTCATCCAGATAAATTTCAAATGTCTCTGATGATCCCTCATCGTGATAGGTGTCCTCAGTGCATTCTGCACCATTTGGGACAGTGGAATTTTTATTGAACCTTTTTTCCACTTTTCTGGTACATATTTTGGTAAATTAGTCCGCCGACTCGCACCCAGAGTCCCGCTGTTTTACCACTCTCTGGTTCCTCGAGCCTGTCTCGAAAAGTAATTCTTGCCATAATACTGAGCCTGCCTCGAAAGACAACTCTGGCCATAATACTGGGCCTGCCTTGAAAGACACCTCCGGCCATAATTCTGAGCCTGCCTCGAAAAACAACTCTGGCCATATTTCCGAGCTTGTCTCTGAAGGCAATCCTGGCCGTAATACTGAGCCTGCCTCGAAAGACATCTCTGGCCCCAATTCCAAGCCATGCTTGGAACCCTTGTATACTGTGCAAAATAAACCCATCACATGTTATCACTTAGTTTATAAACAGATCTGAATCTCATGTTATCATTGTCATTTGTACAAAAAACAAGTGTAAATATTACCAACTTGTAAATGGTCCACTTACCCCATGTTTCGGAAGAACCAAACCCACCTACCTGCATGGTTATCGGTGGTCTTATGGTAAGCCCAAAGGCCCCTGATGTGGGTTCTATTCCCGTCTTTGACTGAAGAATAGGACTGGTAGGGTGTGTGGATTCCATATTTCCTGAGACCTGCTTGGAACTTGGCCTAAAAGACCTCTGCCCAGCTTTCAAGCTGCCACCAGCTTCAGTGAACTGCTTACTGCCAATAAGGCATGGGGTGTGTCGTCGCCGAAATGATGAAGCTTTGTTCATCGTTGGTACCTTGATTAGGCCGACAGCTTTTGCTTCCTCATCCAGGTATACCTGTTGGATAAGTCTTACCTGAAGAGAAGATTCGGCGGCCGGTTTTATTTCCTGGATTTCATGCCTCCCTGATCAATGTCACCCCTGTTCACTGCCGGCACTTGTAGCGTGAGGGGAACTCTGGCCCCTTCCGGGTTTTCTGCCAACAGCTTAAACCAACTCTTCCGGCAGTAACCCCTTCGTTTGCGAGTATTTCCTTGGAGCCATATGCATGTGCTCCAGTATGTTCCATGGACATACTTTCGAATTTGAAGTCAGTTACACACTGACCACTCGCACTCCCCTCCACAGAGAGGGAGATTCGTAGGCAGCCCTGAAAACAGATGCTGCCGCAGGACCCTGAGGATACCTGCTCTGACATGGCCCTTCCTACGGATCTATTTCAGGATTTTTGCTCTGAGTCAGACAGGAACTGACCCCGAATGCTCCCCTCCTCAGAGAGGCAGACATTGTGCAGCCCTGAAACAGGTGCTGCTGCCGCGGGCCCCCGAGGAGACCCGCGCTGATAACTCCCTCCTTTGGAGTATTATGGTGGAGCAACCTCTCCATCAGGTGCTCCATGTGGGTTTAGACGTCCGCAGACGCTACCCATTGAAGGAGGGGAACCCTCCTGGCCCGACTCATCCGAGTCCAGAGGCCTGACCGACTTACTCCTGGTTTTACCCCTTTTCTGGGGAACCACAGCGGTCTGGGAGCCGCTGACCCCATTGTCAGTGACTTAGGTAGCGAACCCGACGGCCGCCGGCTACCCGTGGTCCAGACCGGGATCTCCCCACGGTCCATAACCGGTTTTCCCGTGGCCCGTCCGGACTTCGCCCCGAAATAGAATCCAGCAGGAAAACTCTGTAACAGAGCTTCCTGCAAGACAAAAAACAGAACCTGGAATTAAGTTTTAAAACTTACCTGCAGGTTTAAACTTACCGCTGGAAGGAGCAGCGCACCTGCCAGTCAGTCGTTGCGCCATGCGCTAGACGTAATGACGCGCATGCGCACTGGCAGGCTTCTTCACGGAATCACTCACGTGACTCCGAAGTAAAATTGTAAAATTGTCCCCAGTCTTTAGTTTAGTTTAAGTGGAAGATGGACTCAAAATGCTGGAGTAACTCAGCGAGACAGGCAGCATCTCTAGAGAGAAAGAATGGGTGACGTTTCGGGTCGCGACCCTTCTTCAGACTGATGTCAGGGGTGAGGGAGGTGCATAGATAAGGAAGGGTAAGGTGTGAAACCAGGATAAAGGGGATAGAGATCAAGGAAAATGTAGAATAGATCATTATTAGGTGGGAGAAGATGACAACAAAGGAAACAGTATGGAAATGTACTTGGATGCAGTCAGACTGGTCGGAGAACTGGGAAGAGGGAGGGATGGAGGGAAGGGGAGAACAAGGGTTACTTGAAGTCAATGTTCATATTGCATGGGGTGTAGGTTGCCCAAGTGAAATATGAGATTCTGTTCCTCCAATTTGTGCTGGGTCTCACTCTGATAATGGAGGAGGCCCAGTACAGAAAGATTAGTTTGGGAATGAGGGGGGAGTTAAAGTGTTTAGCAACCGGGAGATCAGGTAGGTTTAGGCAGATGGAACGGAAGTGTTCAGTGAAACGACCACCGAGCCTGCGCTGAGCTACTCCAGCATTTTGTGTTTAAACCAGCACCTGCAGTTCCTTCCTACTGATTTAGTTTAGTTGAGTTCAGAGCTACAGCGTGGAAATAGGCCAGTTGGTCCACTGAGTCTGCACTGACCTGTGATCCCAGCACATTAACACTACCCTACACACCCTAGGGACAATTTTAAAATTATACCTAGCCAATTAACCTACAAACCTGTACGTCTTTGGAGTGTGGGAGGAAACCAAAGATCTTGGAGAAAACCCACGCGTTTGACAGGGAGAACGTACAAACTCTGTACAGATCGCACCTGTAGTCGGGATTGAACCCTGGTCTCTGGTGCTACAAATGTTGTAAGGCAGCAACTCTACCGTTGTGCCACCGAGCCGCCCATGTGTACTGCCTGTGGAGCTATATCTACATTATCTACACACCTTTCTCTTCAGTCTTTGGGAATGTAGTTTCACTGTGCACACCACCAACAATTTCAATGTCGATTCATATCTAATACACTCCATTCTTTCTAAGAAGTCATTCCTGATAATGTTGTTTGGAATGGTTAGTTTAAGAAACCAATGATTGCTCTATTGATTGTGTTTCTGTTTCATCAATGTTCATTGTCAAAAACTCTTTCATCAGGAGTCTGGAGGATTCACACTTCGATTGGCTAATCCATTTTCTCCAGGAGCTAATACTTATTAATTCCCATCTACAAATTGCTATTGGTATTGGTGCACCACATGACAATAACACTGAGACAGTGGCGCAGCGGTAGAGTTGCTGCCTTACAGTGCCGGACAGCCGGGTTCGATCCCGACTACAGGTGCTTGTTTGTACGGAGTTTGTATGTTCTCCCCGTGATCTGCTTGGGTTTTCTCAGGAATCTTCAGCTTGCTCCCACACTCCAAAGACGTACAGCTTTGTAGGTTAATTGGCTTGGTACAAATTTAAATTGTTCCTAATGCGTGTAGGATGGTGTTAATGTGTGGGGTTCATTGGTCGGTGGGCCAAAGGGCCTGTTTCTACACTATAACTCTAAACTAAACTAAAAGGATGAAAAACTTTGTTTTGTGTGCTATCCAGGCAAAGCGTACCATTTCTGAATACATCAGGTAATGTACAAGAGAAAATAATCAGCATGCAGAATATTGTGTTACAGGTAAAGTGCAGTTAAAAAAAAGTTCAAGGATTGCAACAAGGTGGATTGGAAGATTGGGATTTAATCCTTAGTATATGAGAGGTCCGTTCAAGAGTCTGATAACATAAGGCAAGAAGTTGTTCTTAACCCTGGTGGTATGTGCTTCAACCATTTGTATCTTCTGCGTGACATGGAGGGGAGAAGAGTTAATGATGGGGTTAAGTGGTTCTTGATTATGTTGGCTGTTTGCCCAAGGTGACGTGATGTATAGAAGGAGTCGATAGGAAGAAGGGAGGGTTTGTGTGATGGACTTGGCTTTATCTTTAATAACAAAAGTCTCCTGTATCTACTCTGTGGCTTTGAATCTCTCAAGCTTATCTCTGCACTCAATCAATAAAATGTTTAAGATAAGAGGTAAGAGGTTTTCAACATAGAACATAGAACAGTATAGTTGTGTGGGAAGGAAGTGGAGATGCTGGTTTAAACCGAAGATGGACACAAAAAGCTGGAGTAACTCAGTGGGTCAGACAGCATCTCTGCAGAAAAGGAATTAGGTGACATTTGGGGTCGAGACCCTTCTTCGGACTGAAACGTCACCTATTCAGTTTCTCCAGAGATGCTGTCTGACCCGTTGAGTTACTCCAGCTTTTTGTGTCTATCTTCGGTATAGAACAGGACCGGCCCATTTCCCACAATAACTATGCTGAACATAATGCCACGTTCTAATCTCCTCTGCCTGGCTGGGATTCATATCCCTCCATTCTGTCTGTCTGTCTTTTATTTTTTATTTTTGACTAGTTAAATGTAGTTGTTTGTGGGGGGTTTTTGTACTGTTTTTAACTGTGTATATGTGGGGGGCGGGGGGGGGGCGGGGGGAGGGGGAAACTTTTAAAATCTCTTCCCTGCACGGGAGACCCGACTTTTTCCCTGTCGGGTCTCCGTTGTCGTTGGGGCCTAGCACCGTGGAGCGGCCTCCGATCGGGATGACCTGGGGGCTCCAGTCGCGGAGCCTGCGGAGCTGCGGACTCACCATCGTGGGGCTGGCCGGCCTCGGAGCATGGGCAGCGGTGGTGGCTCGTTGCTGCGGCCTGACACCGGAGCTCCAGCTGCAGCTGCAGACCTGTGGACAGTGATATCAGGAGCTCGTGGGTCCGGGTGAGAGACCGCTTTCCGGAGCTCCTGCAACGCAACTTATCCAGCCCGAGTCGCAGGGTTGGAACGATCTGGAGCGGGACCGTACATCTCCAGGCGCGGCTTTAACGGCCGCGGGACATTCCAGCACCCGCCGGGGGCTCCAACTTGTGACTTCTGGGCCCGGAGCGGGGCCGTACATCGCCCGGTGCGGCCTAAAATGGCCATGGGACTTAACATTGCCCGCCTGGGGCTTTAACATCGGGAGAAAAATGGTGCAGGGGAGAGAAAAGACTTTGCCTTCCATCACAGTGAGGAGGAGATTCACTGTGATGGATATTTTTCTGTAAATTGAATTGTTTGTGTGTCGTGTAGGAATTGTTTTGTTTGTATGTCTGTGGAAACGGAGTTTCGTTTGAGCCTCTTTGAGGTTCAAATGACAACTAATAAAATCGAATAAATCTAATAAATCCATTCCACTGCATATCCAAATGCCTATCTAACACCCAAACTCCTGTCTCTCACTACCCCTCGACCCCAAGAACCTTCATCTTCCTCTGATCATAAATCCCTGTGACCTCTGCCTCCCACTGCTGTTAAATCTGGGACCTCTGCTTCCCACCACTCCTAAACCCATGGACCTCTCCCTCTCCCACTGACCCTGAATCCACAGGTCCTATGTCGCCCTTGTTGCTTGTCTCTTTAATCCTTATTCTTCCTTCATTTTGTTCTCTGCAGCACTTATTTTTCTTAATACTACGTAATTTGTGAATTTATATAATTGTTGCAGCTCCTGAAATGGTTCGAGCTGACACAAATCCTTCAACATAAATCCCTTGAAGTTCAGAGATTATTGTGCAAGCATCATAAGAGTGTATTTAGTTCTTCAGCAGAATTAATGGTATAACCTTCCTTTAATCCTTCAGCTTGCAGTCTAGGTTGCCAGTTGCCAAGAAAACAAAGAGGAAACCGAGTGCTTTAGTTTAGTGTAGGTTAGAGATACAGCGTGGAAACAGGCCCTTCGGCCCACCGGGTCCACACCGACCAGCGATCCCTGCACATTAACATCCACTAGGGACAATTTTTACATTTACCAATTAACCTACAAACCTGTACGTCTTTGGAGTGTGGGAAAGATCTCGGAGAAAACCCACGCAGGTCACGGGGAGAACGTACAAACTACGTACAGATTCAACCCGCATTCAGGATCGAACCCGGGTCTCCGGCGCTGCATTCGCTGTAAATCAGCAACTCTACCGCTGCGCCAACGTGAATGTGAAATGTCCACATGATAAAAGATGTAACAATGTGACGTCCTTTGTGAATGGATTAGGACATCCCTTTCTTACAGTGGGACCCTGGTCTGCTTAAAGTCTTCTTTCACTCCAGTTGATTCCAAAATATTGCTTCTTTCCTCAGCTCCGTATTATTAATGATAACTACCCCCTCTCTCATAGCTTCAAATGCAATGCCCATATCGCTTGTTGCACAGCGAATTGTGGACGCAACCCAGACCATCACACAAACCAACCTCCTTTCTATTGACTCCATTTATACCTCGCGCTGCCTCGGCAAGATCAGCAGCATAATCAAGGTCGAGTCGTACCCAGGCCACTTCTCCCTTCTCCCATCAGGCAAAATGTATAGAAGTGTGAAAATGCACACCTCCAGATTCAGGGACAGTTTCTTCCCAGCTGTTATCAGGCAAATGAATCATCCTATCACAACCAGAGTGCAGGCCTGAACTACTATTAGGCTGTGGGCCAAGCATCAAAAATGTGTCTAGAAATCGGGTTTCATGACCCACGTCACAGAACTAAATGAAATTTTCCCCAGATTTAGATGAAATATAATTGAGAAGGATGTCATAACTCGTCAGTGCCAAAAGTTGCACATTAATTAATTAAACTAATTAGAAAATGAGATCGGGAAAGTAAGTGCCATCTAGTGGCCAATGCCCATATTACACCATGGGCAGCCTATTTTCGTGTTGCAGTCCATTTAAACTATATATATATATATATATATATGACTTGTAAATATTACTGTAATCATATATAATTAAGTATAATTATATTATATAAAAATAATATGATGAATATAATTGTGAGTGTTTTTTTAATGACACTGTCGCAGAGGTCCTGCTCCTGAACCAGCCTAATTAATAGGTGAGGGCAGTTCTTGTGGGTTCCTCCCTTCACTGAACCCCACTGACTGCCAGTGTGCAGAGTGGAGGTCACGGCCATAGTGGGACTGGGGCAGTTCCAGGCTGGGGGACAGTCCTGCAAGGCATCTTCCAGTCACTTTAATAGTAAATGTAATGAGACTGCAGCAGAGGTCTCAGGTTTTAAGGGCTCATGAACCTGCCTAATTAAAGGGTCAGGACAGATCCTCTGGGTTCCCCCGTTTACTGAACCCCACTGACTGCCATAGTGGGGAGAATGGGGGTAACAGCCATAGTGGGACTGGGGCAGTGCCAGGCTGGGTGGGAGACCTGTAAGTGACCTGTCTTATTTCTGATGTAAATCCTGACCAAGAATCGAATGCTCTGATGTTTACTCAATGAGTATTCATTTTAAGCTACAATGAGCCTATATTTATGTTAGAGACCCCCCGATGGTGCCTTTGCAAATGGGAGCTATTACCTTTAACCTAAAATAAGCCTAAAAGTGTTGCATTGTTTGAGTATCTGTAGTTTGTGTGTGTGTGTGTCTGTGTAACCCTGTCAAACGTGTATCTGTGGATGTGTGGATGTAAGTGTGTATGTATGTGTGGATGGATGTATGTGTGAATGGATGGATGTGTGGATGTATGTGTGTGGATGTATGTGTGTGCATGGATGTGTACATGTATGTCTGCGTGCGGATAGATGTGTGGATGTGTGTGTGCGGATGTATGGGTGCATGTATGTGTGTGTGCATGCATGGAAGTGTGCGTATGGATGGATGTGTGTGTGTATGTATGTATGTATGTGTGGATGGGTGGGTGGACTCTTGCACTGTCATTCACCAGCACATCATTATCATAAGTAATTCACTCATTGTTTAAATAATTTGACCAAATAAACAGTGAAACGATCGACATTAAAATAAAACTTTATATAATCATTTATATCCCCAATTTATTTGTTTACATTACATCTGATCTTCATCTGAATATTCTTCATCAGATTCCAAGTATTTTGATAAGTTTTGATGTCCATTGATAAGTTAGTTCAAGTTCAAGTGGAGGGTCAGGCAGAGGCTACAAAAAAACACATCTCATAGTCATTAACTCTGCATGGACTTCAATTCATAAAATGTCAACCTCTTCTTAATGTTAATGAGAATAACACTGTTACTACCATAGATAAATTAGTTCAAGTTCAAGTTCACATACACCAATTCATTTCTGCATAAACATCTGCCATTTCTGACCATTTCTCACTCCAATGGAAGCCTATAAACTGCAATCAATATTCGTTTGTTTTTCTCCCGTGGTCGGGGCCTGGAAACGGCCTTTATGGACGGCGCTATTTACAGCCCCCTCCCCCCGCTATTTACAACCCCCCCGCGGAGATGATCCAAACACACTCCACGGCTCCGCATTTGCGAATCGGCTGCTTCTTAATTGAGACCGCGGCTTCACTATGTTAAGTACATAGGCCCCGCGATCGGAGCACTTTTACTCGGTAAGTTATCGCAGGCAGCTCCGAGATTAGATGTTAAAGACTTATTACACTACAACAAGCTGGCATTAGTGAAAATGTTTAATTTACCTTGTTATGGATACACATAGTTTAGGCCCTCAACTTCATGAATGAATCAATAAGTGAATGAGTGAATGAATGAGTGAGTGAATGAGGGAATGAATGAGTGAATCAGTGAGTGAATGAGTGAGTGAATGAGTGAGTTAATGAGTGAATGAAACATAGAAACATAGAAAATGGGTGCAGGAGTAGGCCATTCGGCCCTTCGAGCCTGCATCGCCATTCAATATGATCATGGCTGATCATCCAACTCAGTATCCTGTACCTGCTTTCTCTCCATACCCCCTAATCACTTTAGCCACAAGAGCCACATCTAACTCCCTCTTAAATATAGCCATTGAACTGGCCTCAACTACATTCTGTGGCAGAGAATTCCAGAGATTCACCACTCCGGTGAATTTTCCGTTTTTTCTCTAATTTAATAAAAATGTGCAGTTTCAGGGGTGATTTATATAATATTTTTACACAGTATGTGAAAATTTCATGTAGTTCTGTGAGTTGGGTCACGAAACAGTAGAATAAAGCTCCTCGGCCCACAGCCTATATCTACCTCTTTGGTGACCCTCAGACTTTCCTAGATCGGAATTTGCATGCTTGTTATTCCCTTGTACAATAAATGTACTGGAATACACTGTAAATATACTGTAGACTGTATGGCTCGATTGTAATCATCTGTTGTCTTTCTGCTTATTGGTTAGCATGCAACAAAAGCTTTTCACTGTACCTCAGCACGTGACAATAAACTAAACTGAACATCCCATTTATTGCTTTAACTCCATAGTCATCTACGGTTTTGCAATTCAAATACTTATTTTGATTCTTTAGTTTAGTGAATCAGTGTGGAGAGGATATTTCCACTTGTGGGAGAGTCCAGGACTAGAGGACATAGCCTCTGAATTAAAGGACGTTCTTTTAGGAAGGGGATGAGGAGAAATTTCTTTAATCAGAGGGTGGTGAATCTGTGGAATTCTTTGCTACAGAAGGCTGTGGAGGCCAAGTCAGTGGATACTTTTAAGGCAGTGACAAATAGATTCTTGATTAGTACGGGTGTCAGAGGTTATGGTGAGAAGGCAGGAGAATGGGGTTAGGAGGGAGAGATAGATCAGCCATGATTGAATGGCGGAGTAGACGTGATGGGCCAAATTACCTTATGAAATAGGTTGTTCGGCTTAGAGTCCTCCCCGACCAGTGATCACCCGTACACTAGTTCTGCCATTCATACCAGGGACAATTTACTGAAGCCAATTAACCAACAAACCTATTCATCTTTGAAATGTGGGAAAAAACAGGACCACACAGAGAAAACTCACGCGGTCACGGGGAGAACATACAAACTGCATACAGAATGCACCCGTAGTTAGGATTGAACCTGGGTCACTGGCGCTGTAAGGTAGCATGTCTCCCGCTCTGCCCCTTAATTCTCAGATATCATGTCTCTGCCTCCAGCATCCCCTGAGGCAGCTCACTCTCGGTTTGAAAAACTCCCCCTCATGTGCCCTCTAAAGCTCACGGACTGCAGTAGTTGAAGAAGGCACGGTGGTGCAGCGGTAGAGTTGCTGCCTTACAGCGCTTGCAGCGTCGCAGATCCGGGTTCAATCCTGACTACGGGTGCTGTCCGTACGGAGTTTGTACGTTCTCCCTGTGACCGCGTGGGTTTTCTCTGAGATCTACAGTTTCCTCCCACACTCCAAAGACATATAGGTTAATTGGCGTGGTATAAGTGTGAATTGTCCCTAGTGTGTGTAGGATAGTGTAAATGTGCGATGATCGCTGGTCGATGTGACTCGATGGGCCGAAGGGCCTGTTTCCGCACTGTATCTCTAAACTAAAGTAGACTAAAGGCAGCTCACAACCACCTTCTCAAGTGCAAGTCGGAAGGGCATTTAAATGCTGGCTCAGCCTGCAAACCTCACATCCCTTGAATAAATAAAATAGTTATTTGATGACATAAAAATTGTAATAAGCTGTATTTCATTTATTTTAAAGTTCCATATCAGAACAATCAGATATATTCTTTGCTTCAGGGGAATGAACCAAGGTGAGCTTTACAGTAAAGTCGCTGTTTTTTTTATGTCACCTTTCCTGAGGGTATATTGTATGTTGACGGGGCTTCAGTTTGCTGCTGTTATTAAGTAGCTGAGATGCAATTAACAGAAAAATGGGACAAAAATTTGCACCTTGTTAATAGCTTCTTTCTGCTTATGGAAGGAAGCCTTGTTAAAAGCATCCAGAGTGAACATGCATTAATTCGGCAGGTGAAATACAAAAAAATCACTTTCCAATGTACTCTCTCAAGGTACTGTATGTTAACTCAGGGACGAGCTGCTTCCATGCCATTCTGTGGGCACCGAGTAGCTGATGTGGGATGTATGGCTTAGTGGCCGATATAATGGGAGTTGTTATTCTCCTTGTGTCATCTGCACTGGTTTTCCTCATGCCTTCCCAGACATTACCAGAGGTCAGACATGTCCGCGGTGGGTGCCGGAGGTTGGTCGGGGGACGCGCTGCCGAGAACAAAGGGCAGCCTGGCGTGGGGGGGGGCTGCCCAGAAAACAAAGGGGGACCCAGTGTGCGGGGGGGGGGGGGGGCTGAGAACAATGGGGTACCCAGTGGGGCCACCAAGAACAAAGGGGATCTCAGCATGAGGGGGGGGGGGGCGCCGAGGAAGACGAGGGATCCGGTATGGGGGGGGGAGGGGGCTACCGAGAGAACTAAGAGGGACTATTGGGGACTAAATGAAATACTTTGTAACATAGTTGGCACCTTATACGTGGCAACTCTGCATACTTGCGTATCTAAAACAAAGAATATTTCTGTGACATGTCATATGTGATAAAGTATATATTCATTCGTTCATTCATTCATTCACATTTCTTCTTGGTTTTGATTGGTCATGGGCCAAGCATTCCAACATAAGTTGGGAATGTGTCAAAAAGACGATAACATCCTTTGGTTTTCTCTCTTCCTCCTAGTAATCTCTCGTTGTGATGGAACTGAGGCGATTACTAATGGAAGAAGAATGAGCTGTAGAGAAAGAATGGAGCCAGCGTTTTACCCATGAGATTGGAGCTATTGTATTCCAATAGTTCCTTGCTGAGGACGGCGCAAGATACCACGTGTAGGAAGGAACTGCAGATACGGGTTTGCACTGAAGAGAGACACAAAATTCTGGAGTAACTCAGCGGGACAGGCATAGTCTCTGGAGGGAATCGGTGACATTTTGGGTCGAGACCCTTCTTCAGACAGGCTACCATGTTCCTTCTTTTTATCCTATCAAAAACAAATCACACTAATGGACTCCTACACACAGAGCAACTTCCAATCATATATATTTATAGACATAAATGATGCAGGAGCAAAATAAATCAGAAAGCAGCTCAACAACATACTGGAATCGAAGATAGACACAAAAAGCTGGAGTAACTCAGCAGGACAGGCACCATCTCTGGAGTGAAGGAATGGGTGACGTTTCAGACTAGTCAGGCGAATAGGGAAATGAGGGATATAGTCTTGACATGAAACATCACCCATTCCTTCTCTCCAGAGATGCTGAGTTACTCCAGTCTATCTTCACTTTAAACCAGTATCTGCAGTTCCTTCCTAAACATACTGGAATCCATCCATGACATATTAATGCCCATTTTAGCAAACCTAACTCTGAGAGTCCCTTGGTGATATTTCCTTTAGTCAAGGGTGGAACCTCTCACTAGACAGCCCCTGGTATATCGACAATGTATAGGCAATGTTCCTGTTAAATATGTGATAATTAGCATATGTAATTAGTATATGTGATGTCTTGTGCAAGTACGCATGTGCGGGGATGACTCAAGGTGGCGTCCTGGAATAAAGAAACTTGTTAAGATTACTCCCATGTCCGAGCCTTATTTAAGTCTGTTTCAAGCATCCAAATACACAACAATTGGCGACGAGGATAAAAGAACGAAGAAGATAAGAACAAGGCCAGCCAAGAAAAATGAACAAGTTAAAAATAGAGGTTGTATTTTGGAAAAAAAGTGGAATAGCACCAAGCAAAAGATTTGGGCCCAAATGGTTTTGGATTATCGCCAAATAGAAAAATAAGATTGGAACGGGCAGTAAAGACAAGCAGGGCAGTAAGGGTCACCGAGCATGGTGTCAACTCACCTGGAATGTATCCATTGCTGTGCAGCCCACAGCCAGGCCCAAGCAGCAGCCACAGACATTGGGTGGGGGGCTAGTACCGTGAAGGCCACGGACAGGTCTGGAAAAGCCACCGACAAAAGAGGACTGTGTAACCCACGGCCAACCCCAGTAGCAGCCACAGATGTCAGGTGAGGGCCTCGTACCGTGTAGGCCACGGAGAGGTCCAGAGAGCCACCGACAGAAGCTGAGTCTTCAGCCCGGCCGGGAATAGTCAGCCCGGTGGGGGGAGAAAGCAGAGAAATCCCAGTCGGGAGCAGAGCCAGCCCAACCGTGAGCAGAAAGCTGAGAAAGCCCTGTCGCAGGAGATGGCCGAGAGTGGAGAAAGCCGACCACGAGAGAGGCACAGTCCCGACGCTTGGAGCAGCGGGGACCAGCAGCAGAAACGAGCTGCAACTCACCTTCACCTTCCGCAGGGTGTCCACGGGAGCCAGCGACAAGCCGGGCAGCAGGTCCAGTAACAGCCGGGAGGGTTGTGGAGACAGCGGGCAGGCAAGTCGCGGAGCAGCAGTAGAGAGGAAGGTCAGCGCGAGCACAGCCAACCCTCGCCAGCGGGACACAGTCAGCCCGGCCGCAAGACACAAGTCAGCCCCGCCAGCGAGCATGGCCAGCCCCCAGCCATGAAGCCAGCAAGCAAGCAAGCCAGCAAAGCAGCAGCAGCCAGCCTGGGAAGCTAGCGGGGGCCAGCCTGGGAGGCCAGAAACAGCCAGCCCGTGGAGACAGCGAGAGCCAGCCTGTGAGGCCAGTGAGGGCCAGCCCGTGAAGCCAGCAAAGCCAGTCCATGAGGACAGCCCGAGAGGTTGCTGAGGCTCCGGAGTCCCGGACTGTACGACTTTAATGTATTGGTCACTGTTATCAATGATTTAAGTAAATAAGTGTGCTGAGCAGGTATATGGCTTAAAATGTTCTAGTTTGCCTATTAACAGGAAATGTTGGTTAATAGTATAAATCTATTATTAAAAGATTAAGTAATAGACAGTGAGCTGGATAATCTCTTAGAATGTAAAAGGATTAAGTCCAGGGCAGAAAAGAGAACAGAATATAGGGCACCTGGATAGCAACAATTGGCTATTCAAATGGCTATTCCCCAGTTAGATTCAGAATCAGAATCAGAATCAGATTTTATTCGCCAAGTATGTTTTGCAACATTCGAGGAATTTCACTGGCCAGGTCAGTCATACAATTTAAAAGCAACAGATTCAAAAACATATTTAACATGAACATCCACCACAGTGACTCCTACACATTCCTCACTGTAGGCGAAATAAAGTTCAAGTCTATTCCTTTGTTCTTCCTTGGTCGGGGGCCTCGAGCCCTCCGTTGATGGGACGGTCTTAACTCCTGTAGCCGGTGGCGTTCGGGCCCTCCGCATCGAGGTGTTCAGCACCTGCATCGGGGGGATGTCAGCTCCCCTGCGCCGGGCGATCGAACCTCGCGTCATGGCTGGACGAACCTTCTGCGGCGTTGGTAGGCCGCAGAGCCCGGAGAATGTGATCCGAAAAATGATCACATCTCCGGGAAGGTAAGAGCTTGAAAAAATTGTTTCCCCCGATCCTCTCCCCCTGCGCCCCACATTAAACAAACTGAAGAACATAAAAACAAACTTTAAACGGACGCTAAATATAACAAAATGTTGAAAAATGAACAGACTGCCGGCAGGGCTGCCCATCTCCGTGGTGGGTGTAATTTTGAGAAATGGACTGAAGTCTTGGAGGCTTCGTTCATTTCCAATGATATCACTGCAGAGGAGAAGAAGAGAGCATGGTTCATATGCGGCTTAGGAAGAAAGGATTATCACACCTTATGTACGTTACTGCGGCCAGCAAAGCCCACGGATAAAACGTACGAGGAGTGTAAGGAGGCATTAATGGCTCATTTCTCGCCAAAACCTCCAAGGGCATCCAGAGGCAAGGAGCTTGAACTAAAGAGGAAAGGGAGTCCCTAAAGGAAAGTAGTGCAAAAGGACAAAGGTCAAGTGCAAAAGGACAAAGGTCAAGTGCAAAAGGACAAAGGTCAAGTGCAAAGGACAAGGGTCAAGTGCAAAGGGACAAAGGTCAAGTGCAAAGGTACAAAAGTCAAGTGCAAAGGGACAAAGGTCAAGTGCAAAAGGACAAAAGTCAAGTGCAAAAGGACAAAAGTCAAGTGCAAAAGGACAAAAGCCCAGTGCAAAAGGACAAAGGTCACGTGCAAAAGGACAAAGGTCACGTGCAAAAGGACAAAGGTCAAGTGCAAAAGGACAAATGTCAAATGCAAAAGGACAAAGGTCAAGTGCAAAGGGACCAAGGTCAAGTGCAAAGGGACCAAGGTCAAGTGCAAAGGGACCAAGGTCAAATGCAAAGGGACAAAGGTCAAGTGCAAAAGGACAAAGGTCAAGTGCAAAAGGACAAAGGTCAAGTGCAAAGGGACAAAGGTCAAGTGCAAAGGGACAAAGGGCAAATGCAAAGTGACAGAAGTCAAAGGCAAAGGGAAATTGCCATCCAAAGGGCAACCCTAGCTATTCAAGCTGCATTCAGGATGGTACGGAGAGAGATCCGGAACAAACAGAAGGCAGCAACGGTAATACAAGCAGCATTTAGAATGCACAGAGTATACCGTCAATATAAGGCAATGAGATTGACAGCTATAATGGGACAAAACCATTATAGGGCACACCTTCAAATGGAAAGTGATCGCAAAACTCACATGAAGGTACGCAGCAGCGTTGTGCTGCTTCAGGCTGCCTACCGAGGAATGCTTGTTCGAAAGCAAATGCGGTGCATGCACAAATCTGCCAAGGTCATACAGACGTATTTTCAGATGCATAAACAGCGTCAGTATTTTAAAAAACTACGCTGGTCTGCCATTGCGGTACAGCAACGATACCGAGCTTGCCAGATAAGAGATGTCCAAGTGAGACATTACAATAGTTTGAGAAAAGCAGTGGTTTGTATTCAGGCCTTCTACTGCGGGATTAAAGCCAGAGAATTGGTAGAGAAAATCAAGGCAGCACGCCATATTAAGTCATTCATAAGGATGTGCATTACAAGAAAGCATTTCTTGATGCAAAAGGCAGCTGTAGTCACTCTGCAAGCTGCATACAGTGGTTACCGATTAAGGGTACGCTACAGAGCTGTACTACAAGCAGTCATTTCGATCCAGAGATGGTACAAAGCATGCAAAATAGGGCATTCCCAGTTTGTGCAATGTCAGTCAATGAGGGATGCATCTATTACCATTCAGGCTGCCTACAAGAGTATGGTGGTTAGGCAGCGGGTTAAGCAAAATTCAATTCAATTCAATTCAATTCAATTCAACTTTAATGTCATTGCACAAATACTGAGTATGGGTACAACGAAATGCAGTTTTGCGTCAGTCCGTAGTAGTAGTGCAATATAGAAATTTTTAAAAAAGAGGATACAGAATAATCAAAAATACAGAATAATTAACAATGGGGACGGAGGGACCGGAGGAATCTATCGGCGGGACTCCGAGTTCAGCAATGCGACGGTATAATTATAGAAGCTGTTCCTCATCCTACTGGTACGAGACCTGAGGCTCCTGTACCGCCTCCCTGATGGGAGGAGGGCAAACAGTCCATGGTTGGGGTAGGAGGGGTCTTTAATGATCTTCCCAGCCCGTTTCAGACACCGTTTTCGGTGGAGGGCATCCATGGCAGGGAGCGGGGCACCGATGATGTGCTGCGCGGTTTTCACCACCCGTTGTAGTGCCTTCCTGTCCGCAACAGTGCAGCTGCTGTACCATACCGTGAAGCAGGTGGTCAGGATGCTCTCGATGGTACACCGGTAGAAGTTGGTCAGGATCTGGGGGGACAGGTGGGCTTTCTTGAGCCTCCTCAGGAAGTAAAGGCGCTGCTGTGCCTTTTTGATCAGCTTGGAGGTGTTGAGGGACCAGGACAAATCCTCCGAGATGTGTACCCCGAGGAATTTGTAGCTGGAGACGCGCTCCACCTCAGTCCCGTTTATATGGATGGGGGTATGTCTGCCCCCTCTGACCTTCCTGAAGTCGACAATAATTTCCTTCGTCTTCTTGGAGTTGAGGACGAGGTTATTGTTGGCACACCAGGTTGTCAGGTGCTGGACCTCCTTGCTCAGTGCATCTTGTACAGCAGAGGTGGAGAGACTGAGGGGTTGTTCATTTGGGGGTGGAGCAACTTTGATGGCTGGGGTTTTGTTATCCCGGTCAAAGCGAGCATAGAAATGGTTTAGTTCGTCAGGAAGGGTGGCGTTGTCTGGGGGAGGGGTGTTAACTTTCTGGTAATCGGCAAGGGATTTGATTCCTTGCCACATGCGCCTGGGGTCAGAGTTGTTTTGGAAGTGCTCCTCAATCCCCTGTTTGTGATTGAGTTTGGCATTCCTAATTCCCATTTTTAGATTGGCCCTGGATGAGCTGTATCCCTCAGCGTCGCCAGATCTGAAATCGCGAGCCTTCAGTAGGAGTCTGACCTCCCTGCTCATCCACGACTTCTGGTTAGGGAAGGTCTTTATTTCTTTGTGGGTAGTGACATTATCGATGCAGAATTTTATATAGTCCATAACTGTTGAGGTGTATGAGTTGATGTCCACTTGTGAATTGAAGGTGGACTGAGTAGCAAACAGACTCCAGTCTGTCTGCTGAAACTGCTGCTGTAAAACAGAGACAGCCCCCTCAGGCCAGACCTTCACTGTCCTCGTGGTAGGTTTCACACGTCTGATCAGAGGTGTGTATTTGGGGAGCAGGAACAGAGAGAGGTGGTCAGACTGACCAAGGTGGGGGAGGGGGAGGGCTTTGTAGGCTTCAGTAATATTAGTGTAAACTAAGTCCAGAATATTGTTTCCTCTGGTTGGGCAGGAAACATGCTGATGGAACCTGGGGAGTACAGTTTTAAGGTCGGAGTGGTTGAAATCACCCGCAACAATAAATGCCCACTCAGGGTGAGCAGATAGATGTTTGCTGATAGCAGCTTGCAGCTCTTCCATTGCTAGCCTGACATTAGCGTCCGGGGGTACATAGACTGCCGTGATAACAGTTGATGTGAATTCCCTGGGCAAATAGAGAGCTACTGTAAAAGTCCAGTCTGTACTCCCTAGGAGTTGGTATCGGAAAGACTTAAGAAGACAAATAGCGGCACAACAGAAAAGACTGAAACGATACAAAAGGCTTAAACGATATAGGAAAGACTTCCTCAAACTGAAATATACAACAATTGTAGTGCACTCACTACCGTGCTTATGAAGCAAGAAAACTAAGCAGAGCACAAATCAAAGCCAGTGTTGTATTGCAAAGACAATATAGATCTTACTTGATGAAGAACCAGAGATCTCCCACTGTAACATTGTGTCGCCATCGACATGTGGAAACAGTATCCCTAGACAGGCAGAAGCTGCAAGCAAACTGATCCTTTACAATGGTATTTGTAAACCTGGTGGATCAGAGGCACAACTTCCTCTCACAATACTCTGCTTATACTGCATGATTTATTTAGAACTTCACCACATCACTAACATCAATTGCGGTCACTCAGTCTTTCTGCAGAGATAATGTTGAATGTATGTAAACCTTGCTGCTGTGTACTCACATATAGTGGACAAGGACTTCCCTTCATAAACGTCCTGAGGTTTAGCTCCATGCTCTTGGACTGCCATCGATTCACCACTGAATGATTTAAACTCCAAGGACCAAACTCAGATGATTTCGTTTTAATTGTGACTTAAATATGTCTTAAGAAGAGTGTTCAATTGAACCTTCCTCTGTGTGAGTACAACAAATAGAAAGATTGACTAGATTGTCTTAGGCTGTTCAGTCCAAAGAAGGTTTCCTGATCTCTATCATTTCATAGATGGGGAAAAATTAGCAGTCAGCTATTCTTTGAGTGTAATGGAAATGAAAGACAAAGACCACAATGGCTGTCCAAGGTAAAGCGATTTAGATTCAAATGCAAAAGTAATTCAAACTCGAGAGACTGCCAGAGAGCCAGGGGGAGGAGATTCAGTGGAGACATACACTGCAGGAGATACAGGGAACTGCGATTGCTAGTTTACAAAAAAAAGACACAAAGAACTGGAGTATGTCAGCAGGTCAGGCAGCATCTAGTTTAGTTTATTTTCATTTAGTTTGTTGTCACATGTACCGAGGTACAGTGAAAGCTTTTGTTGCATGCTATCCAGTCAACGGAAAGACAATACATGATTAAAATCGAGACAAGGTCCGATCAAAGATAGTCCAAGGGTCACCAAGGAGGCAGATAGCAGTTCAGGACTGCTCTCTAATTGTCGCAGGATGATTCAGTTGCTTGATAACAGCTGGGAAGAAACTGCACTTGATCTGGAGGTGTGCGTTTTCACACTTCTATACCTTTTGCCTGATGTGAGAAGGGAGAAGAGGGTGTGGCCAGGATGCGACTTGTCCTTGATTATGCTGCTGGCCTTGCTGAGGCAGCGTGACGTATAAATGGAGTCAATGGGAGGAACGTTGGTTAGTGTGATGGTCTGGGCTGCGTCCACAATGCAATAAGTGACATGGGCATTGCATTTCAAGCTATGAGAGCCTTGGATGGAGCTATTTCGAAAGCAAGCTGTGATGCATCCTGATAAATGTTTTCTGTGGTGCATCTCTGGAGAACATGGATAGGTGACTTTTCAGTTCACCCTTCACAGCAGGCTGCTGATGCTGGAATCTCATTCAGACTCGTTGTCATCGGATGGGAGAAACAGAGAGAGGTGGGGATGGAACGTAGCTTGGCAAGTGATAGGTTGATACAGGTGAGGGAGGGGGGGCTTGTTTGGCAGATGGATGGACAAAGGCCAGAAAGTTTTAAAAAAACAAAAGGTAGTGAGATAAGAAGTTGAGGAGAGAAATGTGAAGATTTTTTTTTAGAGATACAGCGCGGAAACAGACCCTTCGGCCTACCTGGTCTGCACTGACCAGCGATCCCCGCACATTAACGCTATCCTACACCCACTAGGGACTATTTTCACATTTACCAAGCCAACCTGTACACCTTTGGAGTGTGGGAGGAAACCGACGATCTCGGAGGAAGCCCACGAAGGTCACGGGGAGAACGTACAAACTCCGTACAGACAGCATGCGTAGTCGGGATCGAACCCGGGTCTCCAGCGCTGCATTCACTGTAAGGCAGCAACTCTGTGACTGCTCTCTGATCTTGGAATATAGGTGGCAGGCAAAGGGGGGAAAGGGAGTGGGGCCCGGGTTTGTGGGAGAAATGGATGTTCATCTAGATGGGGCACAGGGAAGAGAGGGGACTGGAAGCGGGGTGTGGGGGTGGTGGTTGTTCATCAGTTACCTAAAATTGGAGAAATAAAATTCATACTGTTTAGTTATAAGGTAAGCAAACGGAATATGAGATGCTGTTCCTCCAGTTTGCGTGTGGCAATAGACTCAATAGACAATAGACAATAGGTGCAGGAGTAGGCCATTTGGCCTTTCGAGCTAGCACCGCCATTCAATGCGATCATGGCTGATCATCCCCAATCAGTACCCCATTCCTGCCTTCTCCCCATATCCCCTGACTTCGCTATCTTTAACCCTATCCAGCTCTCTTGAAAGTATCCAGGCAGAGAATTCCACAAACTTACAACTCTCTGTGAGAAAAAGTGTTTCCTCGTCTCCATTCTAAATGGCTTACCCCTTATTCTTAGACTGTGGTCCCTGGTTCTGGACTCCCCCAACATCGGGAACATGTTTCCTGCCTCTAGCGTGTCCAAACTTTTAACAATCTTATATGTTTCAATAAGATCCGCTCTCATGCTTCTAAACTCCAGAGTGTACAAGCCCAGCTGCTTCATTCTCTCAGCATATGACAGTCCAGCCATCCTGGGAATTAACCTTATAGACCTACGCTGCACTCCCTCAATAGCAAGAATGTCCTTCCTCAAATTAGGGGACCACAACTGCACACAATACTCCAGGTGTGGTCTCACTGGGGCTCTGTACAACTGCAGAAGGACCTCTTTGCTCCTAGACTCGACTCCTCTTGTTATAAAGGCCAACATGCCATTCGCTTTCTTCACTGCCTGCTGTACCTGCATGCTTACTTTCATAGACTGATGAACAAGGACCCCCAGATCCCGTTGTACTTCCCCTTTTCCCAACTTGACGCCATTTAGATAGTAATCTGCCTTCCTGTTTTTGATACCAAAATGAATAACCTCACATTTTACTTCGGAGTCACGTGAGTGACTACATGAAGAAGCCCGCCAGCGTGCATGCGCGTCAATACGTCTAACGCATTGCGCACGACTCGCTGGGAGGCACGTCACTCCTCCAGCGGTAAGTTTCAAACCCTGCAGGTACGTTTTTGAACTTATTTTCAGGTGTATTTTTTTGGTTGCAGGAATCTCATTTACAGAGTTCCTGCTGGATATGGAAATCCAGGGCAAAAATCCAGACGGGCCGCGGGGAAACCGGCTACGGAGGACCGCGGAAGTGCAGGTAGCCGGTGGCCGTCAGGTTCGCTACCCGAGTCGCTGACAGTACGGTCAGCGACTTAGAACTTCTGCAGCCCCAAAAGGGTGTGCAGCCAAACGGAGTCTGAGAGGCCTGGACTGGGACGAGTCAGGACAGGAGGGTTCCCCTCCGACACACATGGGTACGTCCCCGGGCGTTTAACCCAGATGGAGCATGGATAGCGTCCTCGGGCGTTCATCCCACAAAGGTGATGCTCCATCATGATATGGTCCGTGAAACGGGGCCATATCAGCGCAGGTCTCCTCGGGGGCCTGCGGCAGCGCCTGTGTCAGGGCTGCTTACAAATCTCCCTCTCTGTGGAGGGGAGTGCCAGGGGTCAGTGTATGATTGACTCCAAACTCGGAAGTATGTCCATGGAACATACTGGGTTACATTCGTGAGGTTCAAGAATTGTCTGTCATGGCATCAAGGGTTGCGATATCCTCGCAAACAAAGGAGCCGCTGCAGGAAGAGTTGGCTTCCAGCCATTGGCAGAAAACCCTGGGGGGGCAGAGTTTCCCCTCACGTTACAAGCTTTGCAAGCATCAGCTACCTCACGTCACATCAATACACCTGTGAATTGTGCATTCCTGAAAGTTACCGGCAGTGAACAGCGCTATCTGGGGAGACATTGGAGGGGGCATCAAAACCCAGGAAATGAAACTCCAACAAATTAAAAAAAATTACTGGCCTCAGGCATCACGGCATTTGCCAAATCTGTGGGTAGCGGGCTATCGGACATCCAGCAGGATGCCCTGGCGTTGATGTGCAATGCACACTTTGAAATGAACTGCTTTCGTTGGTATGTCCTATTTACGTGATGCTCAAAAAAACATTTGTTTCTCTTTTTTTCTCTTTCTCTTTTCTTTTCTTAGGGCCTATTTCTTAACTCTTTTTCTTTTTGTTTTTAATTTCGCTCTTATAGGGTCTTCGTCCTTTTTTGTTGTTACATTTTCTACACTTTTCTACACTTGCACTTTTTCCTTCACTTTCTTCTTTCTTTCAATCTTTTCTTTTTCTAGTGTAAAAAAATAAATAAAGGGAGTACATTAATTGTAAGAAGATATAAATGACGAGTATTAATGTATGTGGTTGTAATGTAATGTACTTCTAATAAATAAAAATTAAAAAAAAAAAAAAAAAAAAAAAAAAAAAAATGAACTGCTTTCAGAAGAACGCCATCAGACCTGCCTTAAATCCCAAATTTACAGGCTTATGTAAGGCCAGCAATGTCCAGCCGCCGAATCGTCTCTTCGGGGAAGACCTATCCAAACAGGTAAACGACGTGGATATGGAAGCAAAAGCTGTCGGACTAATCAAGTTACCAACGACGAGCAAAGCTTCACCGTTTCGGCGACAACACCCCAGCGCCTCCATTGGCAGTAAGCGGTTCACTGAAGCTGGTGGCAGCTTGAAAGCTGATTCTCTGGGCAAAGGTCTTTCAGGCCAAGACCCAAGCCGGCCCTCAGGAAAATGTGCAATCCACGCACCCCAGCAGTCCTACCCTCCAAATCAAGGATGGAAATTGAACCCGCATCAGGGGCCTTTGGGCTTACCATCAGACCACCGGTAACCATGGAGGTAGGCGGGTCTGGTTCTTTCCGAAACATGGGATGTGTGGACCAGTTACAAGTTGGTAATAGATTACACTTGTTTTTGCACGAATGACGACGGATAACATCAGATCCGTTTATAAACTGAAAAGATAACATCAGATCAGTTTATACTGCACAGTATACAAGGGTTCCAAATTGAATTTTCCTTTAACTCATTGCCACCCATCAATATACACCAAGTTGGACATTTATCCACTCCAAACAAAAAGGTTTGGGTATACAAGCAGATATCCAAACAAGTAAAAGAACTGGATGAGGAAGCAAAAGCTGTTGGGTTAATTAAGGCACCCACGATGAGCATAGCTTCACCGTTTCGGCGATGACACCTTGCGCCTCCATAAAAGAAAGATGGAGGATGTCGGATAATCCTTGATTTAACTCACACTCACATGTGCAGTATAGACATTTTAGAATGGAAAACTTCGTTACTGTCTAACAACTGATTTCCATAGGATGCTTTACGGCATACATCGATCTCAAAGATGCATACTATTCAGTTCCCATTCACAGGGATCACTGGAGATATTTGAAATTTAGCTGGATGGGGCAACGATAGCAGTTAAAGCGTTGCAAAATGGGCTAACTTCAGGTTATTTACCAAATAATTAAAGCCGGTGCTTGGGCTGCTCAGAGCTCAAAACACATTGTTATGGCCTAACTGGATGATATTCTAAAATGCTTTATTTTGCTAAATTAGCTGTTTCAGCCGCAAAACTATATTTGAGAAATTGGGGCTTCTCATCCATCCAGTTAAATTTAAGTTGATACCAACTAGAGTTATTGATTATTGGGATTTACCTTTAACTATTAATTTGTCTGTGACTCCGCCCTGGGGCAAGAGATTAGAATTAATAGAAGCCTGTAACAACCTTGTTGATATGAAGCAGCCTTCTATTCATCAAGTGGCCAGTGTAATTGGCAATATAGTGGCTGTTTTTCAGCTGCGCAATTTGGGCCTTTGCATTACCAGAACTTACAACGTACAAAGGAGCAAGCTCTCAAGTACCAAGTAGGTCATTGTTAACAGACCTATGCTATTACCAGTTGAAGCTATAAAAGTCCAAATGGTGGACGAACAGTATTCAGCATTGCTCCAGTAACTTTTTGGTCAGTAAACCTTCAGTTATATTACAAACTGATGCTAGTGCTCAAAGATGGAAAAATTACTAATACCATCTCTAGTTACAAAGGCGGATGGGGTTTGCATGAGTTACCAATTCTTCAGTTATATGGTATCAACTACCTAGAGACAATAGGGGCATTCTATGGGTTAAAGGCTTGTGCGAATATGCATAATCTGCATGCTCAACTACAAGTTGATACACTATGGTGGTGGCATATATTAATCACATGGATGCAATCAAGTCAGTATCCTGTGATGGTTTACCTAACCTCATTTGGCGCTGTCTATCATCACGTAAAATCAATGACAACACAGAATGGATTTTGGATCACAAAGTATTTAATGAAATTGTGGCTCGATATGGAACACCGAATATCGATTTGTTTGCATTTAGGCCCAATCACCAGTTGCAAAATTATGTGGCATGGCAGCCACACCCAGGAGCAGAGGCGATGGTTGCATTCTCGCTACACTGGGGAGGAATGTTCTTTTATGCCTTTCCTCCATTTTGCCTCATCAGTCGGGTCTTGCAAAAAATCCAGCACGATTCCGCTTCAGGCATTTTCGTAGTGCCTGACTGGCCTATGCAGCCATGGTTCCCGCTGATGTTGGGACTGATAATAGAACCTTATATGGTTATTTCTAAACACAAAAATTGCTGGTTCATAACGTGACTCGGGAAACCATCCTCTGCATGATAAAATCAATTTATTGACTTGCAGACTCTGAGAAGACCGTTCCTGTGGATCGGGTTGTCAGACTGATCCATGGCGGTGCACACTGCAGATTGCAGGGATAGCACCAAAAAAGCAGTACATTTCCTCATCAGGAGATGGGAAGTGTTTTGTTTAAATGCTAATATTATATATAATATGGCACGGATAACTGACATCTTGGAGTTCATTTTTAAATGGGTCTTTGACAAAAAATTAAGTTATAGTGACATAAACTGTGCCAAATGTGCCTTCTCATCATATTTGCTGCAGGGATCGGGACTCACTCTGTTGGGTCTCACCCTCTGATATCCAGATTTATGAAGGATATCTTTAACACAAATTCTCCCAGGCCCAGGTACACGGATGTATGCAATATTAACATTGTGTTAGCACTACTTCGCTGGTGGGCTCCAGCTACATCCTTATCTTTGCCTGGGCTCTCATAAGGTAGTTATGCTCATGGCGCTGGTTCAGCGCAACGCGTCCAGTCATTGCATAAGCTACAGCTAAACATCATGGTTATATCTACCAACAAATAATGTTCTATGTAAACGAGTTATTAAACTAAGCAGACCGGGGGCATTGGTTCTAAAGCTGGAATTTTGGCATATCCTATGGACCATAGATTGTGTGTTGTCACACATATTCATCAACATTTTAAGGCTACAAAGATCCTTAGAGGCACTGAGCTGGCAATGTTCGTTAGCCATAAAAAAACACACAAGAGGGTTTCAGTGCAGACCATCTCCAGATGGTTGAGATTTGTATTGGCTTGTGCAGGAGTGAACACTGGCGTTTTAAATCTCAATCTACCAGGGCTGCGATAACATCAGCAGCAAGGTTCATGGAGGTTCTTCTGGACCACACCCTAGCGATAGTAGGATGGTCAGATGAGCAGACTTTCCAAACCTTTTATAATAAACCGATTGCCAGGCCGGGTTCGTTTGCCAACTCAAGTTTAAGTTCTATTCAATAATTTGCTTATTATTTGCTTATTATTAGCATCAGCATGTTTTAAATCTATGTCATGTCTGAATGCATTGTTATTTTTTCACTCATCTTTGGTCAACAGATGCAGTGTGTTGCATAGACTCGTGTTCACGGCATGAAATCACAGAGCTTTGAAGTCTTCACGTAGTCACTCACGTGACTCCGAAGTAAAATAGTAAGATTAAACGTGAACTTACCAGTTTGAAGTTTGATCTTAATTTTATGAGGAGTTACGATGAGGGATTACGTGCCCTCCGCTCCCAACCCTCTTCTCATAAAGGTCATCTGGTAGTTCTAGTTTCTCGAATCTTCCTATATTCAGTTCAACAACTGTTATCTGATGCGGCGGCGCGGATTACTGCAGCGGCCCCTACAGCCCGTCTGTCTTTTTATTTTATTTTTGTCTAGTTAAATGTAGTTGTTTGTATTTTTTTGGTACTGTTTAAATTGGGTATATGTGGGGGGCAGGGGGGGGGGAGGGGGAAACTTTAAAAAAAAATCTATTCCCTGCACGGGAGACCCGACCTTTTCCCTGTCGGGTCTCCGTTGTCGTTGGGGCCTAGCTCCATGGAGCGGCCTCCGACCGGGACGACCTGGGGGCTCCAGTCGCGGAGCCTGTGGAGCTGGCCGTCCTCGGAGCGCAGGGAGCGGTGGTGACGCGTTGCTGCTCACTCCGAAGCTCCAGCTGCAGCTGCAGACCCATGGACTGTGATATCGGGAGCTCGCGGGTCCGGGTGAGAGACCGCTTTCCGGAGCTCCCGCAACGCAACTTCGCCCGCCCGTGTCGCGGGGTTGGAACGATCCGGAGCGGGGCCGTAAATCGCCCGGCGCGTCTTTAATGGCGGTGGGATATTCCAGCGCCCGCCGGGGGCTCCAACTTTGTGACTTTTGGACTGGAGCGGGGCCGTACACCGCCCGGCGCGGCCTCAACGGCCGTGGGACTTAACATTGCCCGCCTGGGGCTTCAACATCGGGAGAAAAATGGTGCAGGGGAGAGAAATGACTTTGCCTTCCATCACAGTGAGGAGGAGATTCACTGTGATGGATGTTTTTCTGTAAATTGAATTGTTTGTGTGTCGTGTAAGAATTGTTTTGTTTGTATGGCTGTGGAAACAGAGTTTCGTTTGAGCCTCTTTGAGGTTCAAATGACAAGAAATAAATCAATCAATCAATCACTCAATCTGTGATTTCACACAGCTGCTTTGAAGGTTGACGCGCTTGCGCGCTGGCGGGCTTCTTCACGTAATCCCTCATCGTAACTCCTCATAAAATAAAGATCAAACTGGTAAGTTCTCGTTTAATCTTCTTATTTATCCACATTAAACTTCATCTGCCATGCATCTGCCCACTCCCCCAACCTGTCCAAGTCACCCTGCATTCTCATAGCATCCTCCTCACAGTTCACACTGCCACCAAGTTTTGTGTCAACTGCAAATTTGCTAATGTTGCTTTGAATCCCTTCATCCAAATCATTGATGTATATTGTAAATAGCTGCGGTCGCAGCACCGAGCCTTGTGGTACCCCACTAGTCACTGCCTGCCCTTCTGAAAGGGACCCGTTAATCTCTTCTCTTTGTTTCCTGTCTGCCAACCAATTTTCTATCCATGTCAGCATTCTACCCCAAATACTATGTGCCTTAATTTTGCCCACTAATCTCCGATGTGGAACCTTATCAATTGCTTTCTGAAAGTCCAGATACACTACATCCACTGGCTCTCCCTTGTCCATTTTCCTAGTTACATCTTCAAAAAATTCCTGTTACTGCTATCGAAATGTGCGGCTATTTCATCTTTTATTATTGACTCCAGCATCTTCCCCACCACCGATGTCAGGCTAACTGGTCTATAATTCCCTGTCTTTTCTCTCCTGCCTTTCTTAAAAAGTGGGATAACATTAGCTACCCTCCAATCCACAGGAACTGATCCTGAGTCTATAGAACATTGGAAAATTATCACCAATGCATCCACGATTTCTAGAGCCACTTCCTTAAGTACCCTGGGATGCAGACCATCAGGCCCTGGGGATTTATCAGCCTTCAGTCCCATCAGTCTACCCAACACCATTTCCTGCCTAATATGGATTTCCTTCAGTTCCTCCGTCACCCCAGATCCTCTGGCCACTACTATATCAGGAAGATTGTTTGTGTCCTCCTTAGTGAAGACGGATCCAAAGTATCTGTTCAACTCATCTGCCATTTCCTTGTTCCCCATAATAAATTCACCTTCAAGGGTCTTAACTATTTTTTTCCTCTTCACATACCTAAAGAAGCTTTTTCTATCCTCCTTTATATTCTTGGCTAGCTTACCTTCGTACCTCATCTTTTCTCCCCGGTTTGTCTTTTTAGTTATCTTCTGTTGCTCTTTAAACATTACCCAACCCGCTTGCTATGCTCATCTTTGCTACGTTGTACTTCTCTTTTATTTTTATACTGTCTCTGATGTCCCTTGACAGCCACGGTCGCCCCTTACTCCCCTTGGAATCTTTCTTCCTCCTAGGAATGAACTGATCTTGCACCTTCTGTATTATTCGTAGAAATACCTGCCATTGTTGTTCCACTGACATCCCTGCTAGTGTATCTTTCCAGTCAACTTTGGCCAGCTCCTCCCTCATGGCCCCATAATCCCCTTTATTCAACTGTAACACTGACACCTCCGATCTACCCTTCTCCCTCTCCAATTGTAGATTAAACCTGACCATGTTATGGTCACTACCTCCTAATGGTTCATTGACCTCAAGTACCTTTATCAAATCCGGTTCATTACATAACACTAAATCCAGAATTGCCTTCTCCCTGGTAGGTTCCAGGGAGCTGCTCTAAGAATCCATCATGAAGGCACTCTACAAAGTCCCTTTCCTGGGGTCCAGTACCAACCTGAATTTCCCAGTCTACCTGCATGTTGTAATCTCCCATAACAACCACAGCATTACCTTTGCTACATGTCAACCACAGCATTACCTTTGCACCCTATGTCCAGGCTACTGTTTGGGGGCCTGTAGATGTCCCATTAGGGTCTTTTTACCATTACAATTCCTTAGTTTTATCCATACTGACTCCACATCTCCTGTTTCAAGGTCACCCCTTGCAAGGGACTGAATTTCATTCCTCACCAACAGAGCTACCCCACCCCCTATGCCCACCTGTCTGTTTTTTCGATAGGATGTATATCCTTGAATATTCAGTTCCCAGCCCTGGCCCTCTTGCAGCCATGTCTCTGTAATTCCCACAACATCATACTTGCCAATTTCTAACTGAGCCTCAAGCTCATCCACTTTATTTCTTATATTTCGCGCATTCATACACAACACTTTGACCTCCGTATTCACGTCCCCCTCATAAAGCTCGCAATTGGCCCTGACCTTACTCTTTTATCCCTTCTAGAACTTTCCTTCCCATTAATTCGAGAATCTTTTGTAATTTTTCCTGTACTCACTTTCCCTTCAACTCCATCTTTGTACTCCCAATTTGTCAATCCCTCCCCCCCACTATTTAGTTTAAACCCACACGTGTAGCACTAGCAATCCTGCCTGCCAGAATGTCGGTCCCCCTCCAGTTAAGGTGTAACCTGTCCCTTTTGTACAGGTCACCCCTACCCCAGACGAGATCCCAGTGGTCTATAAATCTAAATGCTTGCTCCCTGCTCCAGCCCCTCAGCCACACATTCAGATCCCTATCTCCCTGTTCCTGTGCTCACTTGCATGAGGTACTGGAATCAATCCAGAGATAACCACCCTAGAAGTCCGGCATTTCAGTCTTCTTCCCAACTCTCTGAAGTCATGTTGGAGAACCTCCTTCCTCTTCATCCCGATGTCATTTGTGCCTACGTGCACAACTACTGCCGGCTGTTCACCTTCTCTCTGAGAGGATGTTCTGAATTCGGCTCTTGACACCCTGAACCCTGGCACCAGGGAGGCAACAGACCATCCTCGCATCTCGTCTGCGGCCACAGAATCTCCTGTCTGCTCCTCGGACAATGGAGTCACCCACCCAATGGAGTCTCGCCGGTCGAGTCACATCTCTAGGATTGGAGCCACCGACGTGTCCGCCGCTTGGACTGGAAGCGTCGTCTCCCCCGACAGTTCCCAAGAGGGCGTACCTGTTTTCATTAGGCACAGCCTCCTGGGTCTCCTGCATTCCATGATTACCACCCTTTCTCTCAGTCACACATCTTGGTTCTTCCCGTATCCTCGGTGTGACTACCTCACTGTAGGTCCTATCCAGGAAACTCTCGTTCTCCCGGATGGCCCTGAGGTCATCCAGCTGCTTCTCCAGTGCCCCAACACGGTCCTTCAGGAGCTGAAGCTGGACGCACTTGCCACAGTTGTAGCAGCCAGAGGCTCCATCTGTGTCCATGGCCTCCCACATTCTGCAAGCCTCACACTGTCTCATCTGTCCTGTCATGTGTTCAGCGCGTCCCATCCTCTCCAGCTTTTTGCATAGCCTCCTCTCCGAAGACTCACACTTCCCTCACAAGGCACTTCCCTCACTGCCGCTCCCCTAGAGCAGCCTTGCTTTTATTGACTGATAAATTGCCTAATTTACCAATCTACAAACCAAATTCCTCAGTTTTAAACTGTTTTTTCCCCTGTGACTTAAGCCCCTGTCCCATTTACGTGTCCTGGCACGCTAATCACGCGACTTCGTGGTCGCGTTGAGGCACCACGGTCCCGCGAAGGTCACGTGCGACTTTGTGCGTCCGCACAGCTGTCTAGAGCGCGTGACATCATTTCAAGATGGACACAAAATGCAGGAGTAACTCAGCGGGACCAGCAGCATCTCTGGAGAGAAGCAATGGGTGATGTTTCGGGTTGAGACTCTTCTTCAGTTTGAAAGAAGGGTCTTGACCCGAAACGTCACCCATTCCTTCTCTCCAGAGATGCTGACGGTCCCGCTGAGTTACTCCTGCATTTTGTGTCTATCTTCAATTTTCTTGGCCCCGCTCTGGGAGTAGAAGTGGGGGCGGATCCTGACCACAACGGCCGTGAGCCCCAGGACGAGCTCGGCAATCGTTTGCCTGCTTCTGCTGCTGTTGGAGGTGAGACGTTGCGTCGCGCCAGGGTCTTGCGCCTGTCCCACTTTGGCCGTCAGTTACGCAACAGGCCGTTGGCGCGCAAAGATTTAGTTCGCTACAAAATTTCGGAGCGCCGCGCGATATCGCGCACAACTACATGCCCCTCCGCGCTTCTCAGTGGGACCGGCCCCGCGCGGCCACACGATGCCCGTGCATCTCAACGCGACGACGAGGTTGTGTAATTTGCGCGCCAAGGACACATAAGTGGGTCAGGGCCTTTACTGACCTTTCCCACGGGTTTCAGCCAATAAGCTCTTCTCCCTGCTTCTCTTTGATTGCTGCTTGTCCAAGATCCACGTCAGCACTGGGCAATGGAGGAGGCCCAGGACAGAAAGGTCAGTGTGGGAATGGGAAGGAGTGTTAAGAAGGGGATAGCCGGGACATTCAAGCCTTAGCGGACTGAACGCAGCTAAACAGCCACCTGGTCCATGCAGATGCAGGAGAAAGCATCTGCAGAGGAGGTGGTTTGAGTGGCAGTGGTCTCTGCAGAAAGTTGAAAGGGTGGGAAGATGTAACTGGTGGTGGGATCATGTTGAAGGTGGTGGGAATGTTACAGGATAGTGTGTTGGATGCAGAAGCTGGTGAGGGGAAAGATATGGACCTGGGGAACTCGATCCTTGTTCTGTCTGGGGGGAGAGGGAAGCAAGAGATGAACTATGGGGTACAGAGGAGATGTAGGTGAGGAATTGATCAATGACATCCAGGGGGAAACTAAAGCAAGAGGACATCTCGGATGTCCAAGAATGGAGAGCCTGAACTTGGGAGCAGATATGGTGGAGATTGAGAAATTGAGAGTAGGGTTCAGCATCTTTGCAAGAGTCAGGGTGGAAGGATGCATTGTGTAACTGGTATTAAGGTATAAAAAGGTTGGCAGAATTAGCATAAATATTTATACAAAATCTGTACAGTATTTGCAAAGCACCTCAAGGGACTTCGGAGGGAAAATAGTCATCACTATTCCATTCAATTGATTTGGACAATTGATCAAACAAGGGTTTGAGAAAATTCATGAAGAAATGGGTGGTGCAGCGGTAGAGTTGCTGCCTCACAGTGCCAGAGACTCCGGTTTGATCCTGACTATGGGTGCTGTCTGTACAAAGTTTGTACGTTCTCTCCGTGACCTGCGTAGGTTTTCTCCGGGATCTTCGGTTTCCTCCCACACTCTAAAGACGTACAGGTTTGTAGGCTAATTGGCTTGGTGTAAATGTAAAATTGGCCCTCTTGGGTGTAGGCCAGTGTTAATGTGCGGGGATCGCTGGTCGGTGCGGACTCAGTAGGCTGAAGGGCCTGTTTCCACGCTGTA